>JAPFRF010000004.1:61370000-62570000 GCA_029282475.1 Phrynocephalus forsythii
CAGCATCATTTTTTTCAGTGTTTTCCCTCTGGTCTGGGGCGTTGGGGGACGTCTGCGTGCAGAAATGCTTTAAGTCACGCAAAAAGCGGGTAAAAACAAAAAATGAAAAATGAAAAAAATGAAACAATTTTTTTCAAACAAATTCATGAAAAACGAAAACGAGCAGAAACAGACCCGCAATGAAAAACAAAAAACCAAAATGTCATTTTTTTAATTCATGCCCATCTCTACTTGAGACTGATAAACAAATAGTCAAGGAATGCCTTATTACTTGGAATGTAAGATTGTCACATAGAGGGCCACTGCAGGACACATAATAATGGGCTTAAGTTACAGGAAGACAGATTTTTGTTGAATATTAGGAAAAGCTCCTAACTTTTAAAGCATGATGATAGTGGAACCAATTACCTTGTGAGATGCTGAGCACTTCAACGCTGCGTCAGTCAATAAAATGGCATGAAGCTAAGGTCCCATAATCATGTCTTACCTGGGATTCTGTTTGTGGCTTGTAGAGGCTAGAGCAAAAGAAACATGAAACAGGATGAGGACCACCAAATTCCCAGGATCCTCACACCCTTGCATCAGAATGACTTGCCAGAGAGGGTTGGAAACCAACTCAATCAGAAGAGGACTGGTGGAGAAATAAATCACAGACAATCATGGGATGAGGGGCCAATGCCTTCTTGGTAGAAACTCCCCAGCTCCTTTCCAGACAGTCTTCTCTGAGACTTTGCCCACCCAGCCTTTCCTTTAAGTAATCTATCCTATTGTTAAATCAGTTTTGTTTATTACTGTTAGAAGTGGGAGTAAGATATACTCATCTCTCACTGTATATATGTGTGTACTTGTTGCTGTTAGTTTGGTTGCAATTCTGGCAAAAGGAGTGGATCCCTAGTAAGGGAGATGAGCTTACAAGCTTATTCCAGGCCAAACATACCCCCTACCTTTCAGGGATGGAGTGAAGACTGGTAAGGTTGTGCCCAGCTTGAGAGAGATCCCACAGCCCCCTCAAAGGGCACCACTTGGTTCTCCCAGAGGTCTTGTGCATGGGTCGTGGTGGTGTACACAACGTTGGTTGGCAATCCTAGGAAAAGGCATGCAAGTATGTTGCCCAATTCAAGGATCTGTACCTTATGCTCTGCATGTTGTGTTGTGTTGTTACAGTCATGACCAACTCTTCATGACCTCATGTCCATGGAGTTTTCTTGGCAGAAATACTGGAGTGGCTTGCCAGTTCCTACTCCAGGTGCCTACAGCACCTGGTATTCCCTGGTGGTCTCCTATTCAAGTACTAACCAGGGCCAACCCTGCTTAGCTTCTGAAATCAGGTGAGATCGGATGTGCTTAGGGCATTTAGGGAGCTCGTTCCTTACGCTACACCAATACTATTCTTTTGTAACCACTCAAATCTCTGGCCATCCATTAAACCACATATCTATCAATCATTCAATAAAATTGTAGTACTATTAAAAATGGTGTGGTATATTGGCAGGCAGGGGTAACAGAATGGCTTCCCTTATCTGGAGCCACAACTGAATTTCATTGGTCATAGTATATTGTAAGTTATGAATAAGATTGCTCTCTTGAACTTGTAGACCTTTCTAGATTATTTAGCATAAATCAACAGTGAAATTATGTAAACTACCAAATGTTAGACACAAAGTCAGATGTTAAATGTAAATCAAGCACTATATTCTGTGTTATGATGCATATCAAATACTATCAAATAAGAAATTAATATGCCAGCTATCAAATACTAGTAAGTATTCACTGTGAAATGTGGAATAGCAAATATCAATCAAGTGTGAAATATAAAAATCAAAGGTCATCTTCTACCAAATACAGAAATCAATTAATTTAAATAGTTGACATCAAACTTTGTCACATATCATTTTTAAAAAGTTATGAAACGGAACTTCATTTTAGTTTTAACTCTATAAGAGGTTCTAGCAGCATCTTCAGGTCTGTGCTAGGAATACGCACTGTCTCACAGCAGATGTGTAAATCCATAACAAATCAGAGCTATTTGTGTGTTCCCATGATAACCATGAGACAAAGGAAGAAAAAAACACCTGGTCATTCACGAGTGGGTATAGTACCATACAGAGACACACACCCCCGGTGGTCAATGCATCATTTGTGGGATTAAAGATGGAGTTGGGGGATTAAAATAATATTAGGAACAAAAGACATTCTGCACCCCTATTTAATTGATACTTGGGTTTTTTGTTTAAATTTGATTTTGATATATGATACCTGTCTTGTATTTAAAATCAGCAACAGCTACAACCACAACAACATGGTGCCATGTCAATTCACCCAGCTTTTACCAAAATTAAGAGCCCCTTTAATCAGATATCCCTCCCACCTGTTTACATAATTATCCTGGCCAAGAACAGTTGCAGTTTCCCATTCCCTGTCCCACCTCAATGACATCACAAAAGTCTGCCCTGTGACATCATCACTCCATGGACTCAGGCATTGGCTTTGAAATCTTAGGGAATGGCGTGCTGCTGACCTGGCTATCCTTTTTAGTAGCACACAGTTTCTAACTGTAGCTTCCAGTTAGGATCTTAAAGGTTAGCACCAGTACCTTAAACCAAGTCTGTTTAGGTTAAATATTATTAGCATTACTGACTACATTATTTGGTTACCCAAAAACAAACATTAGGTGTATTTCAAACCAAAGCAAAAATTGTTTTTAAAGGCAGACCAATGCTGTGATCCAATCTTGAAATAAGTAGGGCATGGATAACATCCGTCTTCATTCAGAAAAGTCACATCTGGCAAAACAGCTGGTATACATAGGCTCTCAGCAGAGCATGGCAAGTAGTCAAATTATAGCCTATCATCTTTCAGACAGTTGCTAATACCAGCCCACCCTGTGTGCTCTCTAAATTTTCATTCCTGAAAAATGGTGTGGATGGTTGCGGGTATGCTTTGTACAAACAAAAAAGCTCCCAAGACATTATGATGTTGCTCCATTTCCCGCTTGGCTCCAAATGGCATATATGTCCCAAATAGAGATGGGCACGACTTAGCGGTATTCCCGTTTCCGTTTCCATTACTCGTATCCGTTACTCTAAGGAAACGGTAACAGGAATTACTCCGCCTGAATTCGAGCTCGAACCGACGAACGAACAATTTGGTCTGATTTGTCGTGCTCGTTACTTGCATCGCGGCGATCGCGCAATGCCAAGCGGCACAGAAAAAAAGTTTTTAAAAGTTAAAAAAAAACTGATTCCCGGCCCTAAAAGTAGGCGAAAACTGTCTGAAGGCACCTACCAGGCCAGAAGGGTGTTTTATTTGGGGGGGGTCCCCGCCCCCCTCTCCTTGGCTATTGCTACTGCTGCGCTGCTGGTACCAGGCTGGGAGGGCGCATCCATTTGCCATGCAGTGTGGGGGATCCAAAATGGTGACCGTAATATTTTTTTTGAAATCGTTGCCCAAAACCCCACCAAAGCACCACAGAAACATGCAAAAATTAGCTATTTTAAATGCTTGAATTTTTACAGTAGCAGCAGTGGGTTTTTCTTGCAAAAAAAAAGTCTCCGTTGATTTTATTTTATTTTATTTTATTTTATTTTATTTACACCTGCACATTTGCAATGATGGGCTCGCCCATGGGAGTGGACCATGCAAATTTTCCACCAATCGCATGGCCACGTGGCCAGGTTGACCACAGAGACTTCTGGGATGTGCCAATTGGGCATAAACAGCCCACTAATCGTAGCCCAAACCCAAACCCTAAGCCTAAGCCTAACCCATACGCCAGTACACTGTCCTTCTAAGTGGGTCAGAGAGGCACCCAGAGGTGCACCCCAATACTCACCCTAACCTCACCCGTAACTAGCCTAACCCTAGCCCTTGCGCTAACCCATCTTAACCCTAAGCCACATCTACTTGCATTGCACTACATGCAAGTACGTGAGACACAGCGGGTGCAAAGAGTCTGCCAGTCCATCATTTGTGGCTCTGGCTGACTCCTGCAGCTCCCTCCAGGAGCCCGCTACCCCCCCCAAACCAGTACTAACGACAATGAAAAAACAAAAAAACAAACCGACTAATTTTTGTGAAATTTCGCAAAAAACAGAAACGAGCCAAAGCGGACTGCCTCCGACACACGACAACTCGAAAACGTCATTTTCCCTAGTCGTGCCCATCTCTAGTCCCAAATGCATGTATCTGCCGCTGTCTCCCAAGTCTCCTCCCAGGCTTCTGGCATGTCAGAGTCACGTACAAGCACAGCACACATGAAAATAGATTCATGTTGAGACAGTGAGTCTTTGTAATTTGGAAATAGGTAGGGTTGATTATCAAGGCTTCAAAGTGACCTCACAAATAAAAATAATTGCTTCTCCTTCTTTAGCCCCTCTCATTAGAGATGACCACAAAATGAATTTTTATTTGTTTCATTATTTGTTATTTGTTTCATTACCTAACAAAATGAATAACAAACTGCCCCCTCAAAGGAAAACAAAATGAAACAAAAAAATTCATTTTGTAGGTTTTGTCTATTGTTGCCCTGCCACCATCGACCAGCCCCCACAGAGGGGGCTTCCAAAGCGTCAGCACCAATCATCAGCTGTAGCGCGGGTGCTTGTTTTAAAAAAGAAAAGCGCCTTCAGCTGCCGAATAAAAATCTCATGTGCCTTAAACCCGCATTTATGATCTGTCATTGAGTTAACATTGGTCTCCTTAATTTTCAGGTTGAGCTGTCCCTAAAGTGATCCATGAATACACATTTAAACCATAAACTTTAAATGCTGTGCTTCTGTATTCTAATCTGGAGCAGTCTTAGATACAGCAGCTGGCAACTGGCTATACTTCACACAGCTTGCCAAGTAATTCAGTCACTGGTGTATTCAAAAGGGTGGAATTATTGCTGTACTCACAACAGAGTGCATGTTGTTGCTTGACTGCAAACTGATTGGTTTACTTGGCCAAGCCTATGTTTATTTTATTCCTATCTTTTATTATATTTATTTGACAGGCTCTTTTGCCCAGCAAGAGGAAGAGACAGTGAACATCTATCACGGCATAGGCTTCGGTCCCATGAAGGGAGGGAGGAAATTTGTGAAATGATATAAATATTCTGCTCTACTATACTATAGGGAAGCCAGGAACAGCAAACTATGACCTTCACTCATCCATATTCCTACACACCTCTCAGATCCTTGTGTGGTAGCTTGTGTCACCAGTCCTGATACCCCTGCTGGCAAGATTGAGCTCTCTCTTTACCCTGACTCAAGAGTCAGGGTAAAGTCCTGGCCTGCCATTCACCTGTGGACTGGGCAGTTGGCGGTGCAGACATTGACAATGCCATGGAGGCCATACTTGTAGCCATGGAGGATTGAGGGGAAGATGCCATTGACTGGGAGACATTTGAGACCCAGGAGGTGTTGGCATTACTGGCTGGGAAACTATCCATCACTAGAAACCTAACACAGGGTGTTGGAATGAATTTTTGGTGCTGCCTGTGGAAGCAGCCTGTGTATGCCATGAGGCAAGGTGAGGTGAGGGAAGACAGCTGGACAGTGGCAGGTATGCCACCAGTAGAGGAAGCACCAGGGGCAAGAACCCCCACAGCAAGGACCTCTTGATGACTCTACTTGCCCACTTCCCCTATCTCACCTCTCGACGTGCTACTCTGGCATACCCAACAATGTCCGGATAAGTACCTGTATCAAGAACTCTGTGTCTTGCCCAGCTGTCAGGAAATCTGGAAGCAGTAGATGATGTAGTAAAGGGCTGTTGTGGACTTGTTGCCTTTGTTTTTTACTGTTCTGCAGTTAATGCATTTTTGTTCAGCCCCCTTGACTCTTTGAGAGTTTGCTTTGCTCCAGTAGAAAAGCTTGTTCCTACAAGTACTCCTCATGTCAAAATGAAGGAGGGTGAAGGGGCCACTCAGAAAGCTCTTATGGTCTTTTATCCCTTCCTTCTACCTCATACTTTTCTGAGTATCCATCTGTAGAGTTGTGATCCAGAGCTTTGATGACACTCCTTGGTTCCTGGTTCTTCTGAATGCTCTAGATTGGACTTATGCAAGTATCCTAGAATCATCTGCTGACTCCTAACTATCAGGCCCCACCTAAAAACCAAACAAAGTGAAACAAGACCTGTGCTGAACTATAGGAAATCCACTCCCAACTTCCAAAGCTATTTTACTCCATGTCACACAAAGTACAATGCTAACTGTGCACTTTACTGCTAACATAGAGATGCAAGAGAAGTCAAGAGATGTGGATGCTGAGCCTTCAGCAGAACTTCCAAGATGACATTTGATACAATGCTCTTTTTGTATTCCTCCTTCCCCCAGTACTTAGAGCAGTGGTGGTGAACCTTCAACACTCCAGATGTTTTGGACCACAACTCCCACAGTACTTTGTAATTGGCAATCTAGGCTCATAATTCTGGGAGTTGTGGTCTAAAACATCTGGAGTGCCAAAGGTTCTCCACCACTGCCTTAGAATATCTTAACATTCTCTAAACGGTCCCTTCCCCCATGTAATTTCAACTGTCAGCTTTTTACCAGTTATCGCCTGCTCCCTTCTATGTGTCTGAAGAGTAGTTTTTAACTTAGGATGTTTGCTTCTGGAGGTAGGTGTTTTCTGAGGAGGACAGTAGTAGCAGTAGCCATCAGAATCACATAGAACTGGGGAAAATATGGTGGGGAACAGCAGTTTCAGAACTATGAAAGAGAGATGAGTGAGAAGGTATTGGTTGTCCCTGGCATGTCCAAACTTTGGTCCTCCAGATGTTTTGGACCACAACTCCCACAGTCCTTTGTCATTGGCAATCTAAGCTTAGAATTCTGGGAGTTGTGGTCCAAGACACCAGGAGAGCTGAAGTTTGGACATGCCCATGTAAGCTATCCCCAGATTTAAACAGTTTAGCTATCTTTGGCATCAGACCCCCTGGGCTGAACATGCTGCAGCTAAATGTAGGCCAGTAAATAGAAATACACCATCTTATGATATTCTTTTGTCTTCCATAACATCTACATGAAACCATCCTTCCTTCCAAAACTGGCAGGTTGAGTGTCCAGCTTGCTGGGGGTGATGTAGCCTGCATAATTAAACAGTAAGCCACCCAGAGAGAGCTTTAAGCACTATGGGGCTTAAAGCTGCACACATTGCTTTTTCACTTTGCTTACGCTTTAGTTTTGTACTATCGCAGTCTGTTGAACAGTTCCATAAGAATTCAGAAGTTCACCTTGTTTGCAACTTTTTATTGACCTTACAAAAGTGCTATCTAAGGTATAACTTTGTTTTTAGGTGTGGATCACTAGGCTGCATTTCTCCTTTGCTGGAAGTGCTATGAATAAGCTTCCTGGGGGGAAAGAAGTGCTTCTGTAAGACTACACACCACTAAAATTTTCATCTCATCCAGCTGTGAGGGCAACCTTTCCATGAGACTGCTGTGCAGGAAGGATTCCCCTTGGTATTAGTACCAGACCAGTATGGCTTTCATTGAACATTTAATCTCTGGATGAAATCTACAGTATTTCAGTCTGGCTTCAGGTCTGGTTAGGGGACAGGACAGAGACTGCTTTGATCACTTTGCTGGATGACCTATGCCAGGAACTGGATAGGAGGAAGGTGTCCCTGTTAGTTCTGATGGACCTCTTAGTGGCTTTTAGTACCACTGGCCATGGTATTCTTTTGGCCTGTATCTCTTGGATAAGAATCTAAGGCACCGTTTTACAATGACTTCAGTCCTTCCTGAAGGAGAGAACACAGAAGGTGGTGCCCGTGAGTCCCACAGGATCTGTCTTGTCTCCGTTATTTAACATGCAGATGAAGCCATTGAGGTTTCCAGCGCTTTGAGGTTTGGTGTCACCAATATGGGTGACAAACAACTCTGCGTCTGAGGAAGCTGCTTTGGTTTAAATCAGTGCCGGTGTTAGTAATAGACCAGGTGAGAGTGAATACATTGAAACTTAATTCAGATAAGACAGAGGTGTTCCTGGCCAGTCGAAAGGCAATTCAGAAAATAGGGATCCAGCCTGTTCTGAACGGGGTTGCATTCCCTCTGAAAACACAGATGCACATCTTGGCGGGGGGAGGTCCTGGTTTCATCCCTGAGCCAGGATGCCCAGGTTAATGCAGTGACAAGGAGTGCATTTGCACAGTTATAGCTAGTGCAGCAGCTAGACCTGTTCCTGGAAATGTCTGATCTGGTCACGGTAACACATGTTTTAGTTACATTCTGGTTAGATTATTATAATGCATTTTATGTGAGGTTGCCTTTCGAAAGTGCGTGGAAACTTCAGTTGTAATATTGCTTCTATCTATCTATGCAGATGGAACACTGCATCTATCTAAACTGCATCTATCTATCTAAACTTTAAGCTGCCTTGGATCCTTTTAGGAGAAAGGGAACATAGAATATAAGCAGGCAGGCAGGCAGGCAGACAGACATGCTTTCCTCCTAAAATCTAGCTACCATCCATAGTTCCTCTCCCCACCTTATCCTCAGAACAAACCTGTGAGGTAGGCTACACTGTGAATCAATCCAGAATCCAGATCATCCTCTGAACCTCATGGCTTTTGCATGTCCTTCCACAGCCATGAGGTGAATTTCTATATTAATGTAAACCAGACTAGTTTCATTGAATTTAATGTCACTAGCTTGTCTCTACATAGGACTTATTGACTAAAATGCAACACTAAGTTGCAACTCAAGTAGGTCCTTTCAATCAGTGGGCATTTGGTGATGATTTTCCATATGTTCCATCAATTTGTGGCTGCCCCAGGACACGAAGGATTCCAAGAGAGTGCTGAAACCCAGGGGATGGGGCTCAGACAGGGAGCTTTTCACTGCCCTGAAACTGCCATGGAACAGCCACAGGTGATGACATCAACTATGAAGAGCAGTCCAGCTCCACCAACAGTATTTCAGTCATAGATTTCAAAGGGTTAGGTTAGGTCTTACATTTTGGATCTGGATTTAGCCCATAATTGCTGCTAATACCAGCAGATAGTTACATTTTGTTTTAGGCAGAAAAGAAATAGGCGGTAGAAAGCTGGTAACTGATTTAGTCAAAGCCCAGTACTGACCATGCCAAGGGTTGGGAGGCTCGTCTTTAAGCCATGCTCCTGGGCTTCCTTGAGGCAGCGGCTGCTTCGACACAATGCTACGAAATGGAATGCTGGATTACATGGATTTATAGTCTGCTCCAGCAGTGCTATTACTGTGGTCTGATGAATGTTACTGCATAGTCTTTGGAAAAATAGATGTCATATTTTACAGTGTTCATCCTCTGATCCTACTATGCCTCTTGTGTGATGGGGAAAAAAATCAGCAGCTCTGCAGTGCATCAGCTAAGCTTCCTGGCTCTGCAGGAAGTGACCAGATTTTAGTCTAGCCTGGCTTTGCCTAAGCGCTACGCTGTTAAGGTCCAGTCCCTGCTGCAAACAATTGTATCCCCCTTTGAAACTGATGAATCAAACTGGCTACAATAAAGCAGAAAGAACCTGTTCAGCTCTCCAGAGATAATAAAGTTCTGTGTAGCACACTCACCCCCCCCCCATTTTCTTAGCAACCTCTCGCCAGCAGCCTCTTATTTTAAACATATTGAGCAATCAATTTTAAGTTGTTATTGTCATTGGGGGGGCTGGCAAACTTAATAAGCAATTACCAGAGTTCATTCTTTGCTGATTTTGATTTATTTATGGAGAAGCTGCTCAGTTTGGGGCCTACAGCGATCATGCCGTCCAGAAGGCTTAATTGAATGAGTCCATAATTCTGAGCCACTCCTGACTGGTTCCCCCCCTTTCTCTTGATTTATTGGACTGAATGATACAATATCCAGTCCACACACACACACACACACACACACAGAGAGAGAGAGAGAGAGAGAGAGAGAGAGAGAGAGAGAGAGAGAGAGAGGCAGTGTGCACTGGGAAAATTCAAATCAGAGGTGTCAGCTAAAAATATTCAGCACTGCTATGCTCATCAGCCCACTGGAATCCAGGGCTTCTGATCCTTTCCCCCTTCTCCTTTTGATTAAGATATTGCTCTACTTTTTGATCATATATTGGAATGGGAAGATGCCTTCTCCAGCATCTCTAAATTCACAGCATGATCTTCTATGCAGAGCATATAGCTTTCTCTGTCACTCATATATATCAGGAGAGAATGTCTGGAGAATCCAGGAATGGGTAACTTAATTATTTTGATTTCCTTTTCAATTTCCTTCCCTGCCTTTTACACAAACTGGTGTCTGTCTCCAATATTTTTGTAATCTAGTTTCTAGAGGGAGAAGGCAATCTGTTATTAAATTTGTTACCATTTCTATTTATTCTGCCAGCCATTAAGCTAGAAAAGCTATCCTCTTTCGAGATTAATTTTGCATTAAATAGCTGAGCCCAGTGTGTCTCATAGACACGTTAATGTCATTGCATAGTGGGATCCTATTTGCACAATATTTTTTTTTACCAATGGGCTTTTTCTTCTTTTAATGAGGTTGCCTGTGCTTTTCACCTGCTATGGTGAAAATCAAGTTATGCTGTATCAAAGCTAATTAGAAGAGAAAAGCAGTAGTACAGATTCTGGTACAGTTTGGGGTTGTCACTGACTCCTACACTGGACTTCCTCCTCCACTGGACTTACTACTGTATTTTGAAGTCCAAGTCACTTGTACTTCAAAATAGTAAGCTTTGACTTGATTTTCCCCAAGTTCCCAATCAACATCAAAAGCCCTGGTTCAGGGTTCTCGACTAAGATTTCTGAATGGTAGGCATAAGAAACAGGACCTTTCTGATTGCAGCCCATTTCTTTACTAGGATAACAGAAAGATATTTAGGACATTCAAGCAAAAATCAAAGAAAAACAAAACAAAAGACAAAACATGTGGCACCTTAAAGACTAACTTTCATATTTTAATGTAATGTTTCATAAACAAGTCCACTTCAGACATATAGCAACAGAATGAGGTGTGCAATATAATATGTAATGGAATATACAGTATATTTCATACCAAATATTCATTGGCTGTTTTATGGAAATGTATTTGAATGTAGGCCTGGTTGCAAATCCCTATAGAGACAGAGTTGGGGTGAGAGCTGGGTTGAGAGTGGGGAGGGGAAGAGGAAGAGGCAGAGGAAGAGGAAGAGGGGAGTTGATTTGGCAGATGGTTTGTTGATATGTTTGGTGTTGTTTTATGGCATGTGGTAAAAATTCATCAAGAGACAAAAAACACAGATGCCAGATAAGAGCGGGGGGGGGGGGGTAGAAGAGAAGGGGGAGAGAATAAGAAAGGTTTTTTACCTTAGAAAAACCAGGGGCAATATAGTAATATTACATTTTATAATAACTCAAGAAAACTTGACTGATGTTTAATCTGTTCTTGTGTGTGTCCGTCATGCATATGAATTTTATCTCTGTTGTTTCTCTTTCTATTCTTGATTTGTAATGATTCTGTTCCAAAATGGTGCCTTTCAAATCTTTCAAGGAGTGACCTGGTAGACTGAAGTGGTCTAGGACAGGTTTCTCTCTTATGTCAAACTTTTGTCCATTGATGCATTTCCTTAGATATTGTCCTGTTTGTCCAATGTAGAATGCAAATGGGCATTGTTGGCAAAAGATGGCATAGATCACATTGGTTGAGGAGCTGGTGAAGTTGCCCTTCATATCGTATGTGACATTGTTAGGTCCTGTGATTATGTTGCCAGAGTAGATGCGTGGGCAGAGTTGGCATCAGGGTTTGTGGCAAGGTTTAATCCCATTGTCTTTTTTTTTTGTTTTTTTGTTGATATTTGCCGGGAATGTTTGAAGAGACTAACATGGCTATCCTCTCCAAATGTTCATAACATCTGTTCTTTCAGATCTTAAACAGAAGTATACATTTTTATTTCAAATAACTTTTTTCAGTATGAGATGACCTGGATTATTTTATTTCCTCTTTTTTAATTTCTACAAGGCTACACCCCTTACCCATCATGTAATTGGATCCTCAGTGACAGGGTCAAAAGTTCAAATTGCTCCAAACCTTAAGCTGATTTTCCCCTTTGAAGTTTTATGTCAGGAAACTGGTCTCAGAAATCCTAAGAGAATGTTTACTGAATACATTCAGGGTTGGAAAAACACAACTGTTCTGTGCTTTTGTAATGCAGAAATACTTTGAATTAGAGTGGGGCACAAACTGCCAATTAAATGATTTGTGCCAGTTCAGAGAATAGTCAAATAGTTGCACCACAATTTATCACCCCATCCCTCTGGCAGTGCTTATTTGGAAGCACCCAGAGGAGGCAGGACGGGGAAGCCTATCTCTACTTTGAATATGACTTACAAAATTGTATACTGATTCGCTGGAAATATTTGGCAAAATATCCCTTTCTGGAGGACTGTCACTTCATTACTTTTTAAAAACAAGCCTGGTTTTGCTATTTTGGTAGTATGGATTTTTTAAAATTGTTTAAAGAAACCCTATTTTTTGAACTCTGTCTCTGTAACTTTTCACTTCCCTACAGCCTTCTGGAATGAATCTGCAACAATATATCAACTTTGAAATGTTCTTGCTGGTAAGCCTGTTCCACACAGTTTATATCCCATTTTTCTTTTGCAAAACGCCTTTTTTGAAAATCAGTATTTTAGCCCCTGCAGCCTGGTTTCCTTCTAATTTTTTTTTAAAAATGGGGGGGCTTACCTTTTTTTCCAAGTCAGGCAATATAGGTGTATTAATTTATATGAGCAAGTTTAAATATAAGGGTTGCTGCACTTAGGGATGGTGGTAGAATAGCTTTTCTTTTAGAAAGCCATACCTCAAACACTTTTTACTCAAACATCCCCAAATCTGACACAGAGAAGAAGCAGATAGTCTGTTATACATGTGCCACATTTGGGGCTGATCTGAAATTCAATTTCAAAGTTTTTGTTTGTTTGTTTAATTTCCTCCATTTTAGAATTGCCTCGTAGAATGTGGATTTGTTCTCTCAGCGCAAGATCATTGCTGCAGTCTCATGTAATAGTGTTCATCAGAGGACATGGTCTTATCGAATGCTTCTTATTTTAGAGCACCTGTATCAATGTCTTTTGCTGTTCCATTCACAGACCCATAGCTGACAGGGAAAATCTGTTAAGCTACTATATCACCTGGCTAATTTTCAAGTCTCTCCTGAGAACTCACTTCTGTGAGGCTTTACCAAAAACTACTAGCTAATAATGGCTAGACAGGGGGCAATTTGTGGCTACTGTTGCTGAGGGGCAGGAGGTTAAATATACTGCTGGTCTGTGCTAAATCAGTTTGCTGTTTTCCTGCTTATTCCCTTCCCTTCTACTTTTGTTGTATCTGGTGTGTGTTATCAGGGGAAGGCTGTGCATGCCACTTATTGGTTACTACATAATGGCCTAAAGTGACAGAAATACTAAATATCTCCAGTGAGTACGGCAGGAATGTAGAACCTGTGACCGTTCTGATCATTTCTCAAGTTTTGGCTAAGATTAAGTACAGTGTAGTAACTGGACTTCACAGCTTCCATCAGCTTTAGCCAGCATAGGTCATGGTAAAGGATAATGGGAATTGGAGTCCAGCAATTTTAATATATTTAAGAGTTTTAACATATAAACTGAATTGAACTTAATTCTCTTTCAGTTTCTTCCATTCTATTGTATTTTAATCTACCATTATTTAAGTTGTTCTGCAAGGTGCTTTGGATTTCAATTCTGGGAGAGAGGTGGCATATAAATGCGATTAGAAAATAAGCTCCTGGAGAAATGTGGTGACCTTGCAGATACACAGGTCTGTTCAAGAAGGGTCTGTTTTTTCTTTTTCCTCTGAGATCTCACATAGTTAACATTCAGTTGCGTAGCCATGAATCAAAATAGAGAGGGAGTGTGAGCAATCATTCAATGCTTGTAGCATGAGCCAATTCAAGTAAAACCTGGACTGTATCAGAGAACATCAGAACTTATGCTTACATAAATGACTGTAACAAATGCTTTTCTGGTTGCCCAGACCCTTATATGTGTGTATATGTAAACAGATCCTTTGATCTAAAATCCAAATTGTTGCTCTTAGTATTCCCATATAATATTTGTTAGCCTTTAAGACGCTGCAAGACTCTCTGTGGATATCCTATAGCTTCTACAGAATGACGCAGAAGCCACATTTACAGTTTCATCATACCAATATGTTGTCAACTTGGTTACAAATTTTGCAGTTGATTAGCAGGTAATCAGTAGAGATGGGCACGAAACGAGCAATTTTTCGTTTTCATCTTTGTTTTTTTGTTTCGTTACGTAATGAAACGAAAAATGAATTTTGTCTCCAAAATGAAACGAAACGAACTGAAACAACAGAAATTTTGTCGTGCGTTTCGTTTTCATTGTGGCAAATACATTGAACTGTAATGAATGCTAACAAAACAGCAATTTTTTATTTTCGTTTTCATTTTTTCATTTCATTACGTAATGAAACGAAAAGGAATTTTTTTGCAAAAAATTCACGAAAAACAAAAAGGAACCGAAACGGACCCCCTAAACGACAAACGACAAACGAAACACCATTTTTTGAGTCGTGCCCATCTCTAGTAATCAGTTAGATGAACAGGCTTCATTATCTTTTGGTTAGTAAACAGTTTAATATATTAAAGCACAGTGGAAAGAGAAGCTTGGAGTTATTTCTCAGACAAAAAGACAAGAGAAAATATTCTTCTTCCTATGCAGTTAACCAATATTATTAGAAGGCAAACTACAAAATGTTCTGAAATGTTTGTTCGTCTTACAAAATGCTCATAGACAGGGGCAGTCGTAAACCAAGGCATTACTGTATAATACAATGGTACCTCAACTTAGGAATTTAGTCAATTCCAAATGCATGCTCTTAAGTATTCCTTTGTTAGCTTGTTATGTGATTCCATGTTGTAAACCGCCCAGAGTAGCCCTAGGGCTAGATGGGCGGTATAAAAATCAAATAAATAAATAAATAAATAAATATAAATATATATATAAATAAATACTTTTATTGTGCGACCAAGGCAAGATGGAACACATTATTTCCTTTTGTTAGGAAAAGTATTTTATGAACAAAAACCCTGTGTGTTAAGCTGAAGTACAATCCTAACTAGGCAAGGCAGAGCTGGCTGAACTTTTAAAAAGGGTCCCAGAGTGACCCTAGAGGAAGGGAATGGTAAACCCATTTTGAGTACTCTTGGTCTAGAACACTCTAAAACAGTTGCCATAAGTCAGAATTGACTTGATGGCACAAAATTATTATAAATGTGGAGGGGAGGGATCTTGATTTTTGGTAGGGAGATCCATGCATTGCAGGAGGCACAAGATGCCTGTTCTGTGTTTGACATCAGCATAACTGCTCTGCCTTCAATGAATGCCATCCAAAATCTCAGAGGTTCAAGTACAGCAAAGCCATTTCTGGAATTTATTTTGTGGGGAGGGAAATGCACATATGCATTCATGTGATAAATGTTGCAGTGAGAATCCTGAGCCATTCTCTCCCAGTCAGTCAGTCCATCAATGAATGAAGATGAAAGTCAAACATTGTTCTGAGCTCAGCCAGTGTTCTACACACTTGGCATATATACCTAGGGTTCTCAAGAACATACAGACTCCACATTCATTAATATGGGACGTATTTTGATGAAGTGTGTTTCGAAATATAACTTAGTACCCAACAAAGTAATATATTCAAGCCTTCTGATGTGTTTTAAAGGTCAGCTGTAAAAAATAACCCATGGTTCTTTTCATTAAACTTAGACTGTACAATTCAATTACTGATATATAATAAAATAAGAAAATGGAAGGAATAACAAATAATAAAGCCAGTTGCTGTCCTCCAACCTACTCCCAAACATGACATCTGAGTGTGTGATAGATACTCTTTCATTCCCAAAGTAATATTGGAAACTTGATGAACACATCATGGCTAAGTGCTGTCAAATATACAAGATTAGAACACACTCCTCACTCAATCTATGTAATTGATTTTAAGAAATACACAACAACCACATTCATGATTATATTGACTGATTCAATGCATTTAAAAGATCTAGTCCTATTTACTACTGACCAGCCAGGATTACAAACAACAATGAATATATCTGTCCCTGCCACTATATCATGCTATTTTTATCATGAGCAGGTTTTCTTTGCGATGTGCTATAAAAAAATAGAACTTTAGCAAAATATTTCTACCTTGGCTGAGATCCACCAACTCCATTTATGTGCATGTGAGACATTCATTTAAATAAGCAGGATTTTCCTCTTCTTTTCCAGAACAATATTCCCCAGCAATATACCATGAATCATTTTTGTGTTACTGAAAAAACGTGGCACAATGTTCCATATGGAGAGAAGGGCTATGATTGTGTAGGAAAGGATCAATATTCAGTGCTTTCACATTAGTTGGCTTTGTTTCCCACAAAAACATTAACTCTTTGAAAGTATAACTGTTCAGTCACAAAGATCTGAATATCCTCATTAGAGATGGGCACAAATTTTAAAGTGAATTACAACATTTGTTCAAAAATTGCTAAGTTGTCAAGTCATATTTATATGAATCAATACCATGGTAAATAAGAATCTACAATGTTTATTGAT
This sequence comes from Phrynocephalus forsythii, assembly GCA_029282475.1. NCBI lineage: Eukaryota > Metazoa > Chordata > Lepidosauria > Squamata > Agamidae > Phrynocephalus > Phrynocephalus forsythii. The sequence continues at coordinate 61,386,561 of JAPFRF010000004.1, forward strand.
TTATTGATTATCAGGATATAAAATGATCCCAAGACAATGTGCAGAGAAACTTCCCCAGACTCTCTTCTATAGTCCAAGTTTGGCGAATATTGTGTTTCCCTAACCCAGCTTCTAAGGGACACTCCTAAAGGTCTGAAACCCAATTTCACCAAACTTGGATGGATTGTAGAAGAGCATTAGGGGAAACATCTCTGCAATACTTGCAGGTATATAACTTGGATGTCCAAAACTTCACCAAAATTGTAGGATTTGTAGAGGAGAGTCAAGGGAAGCTTCCCTACAAATGTGGAGTCTCTAGGTGCCTGGAAGAAAGTTTATAGGGTTTCAAAGTAAAAAACAAATTTGCAAATTTATTTGTCGATTCATCAGGAAAATTGAAAATTTGTTATTTGCCGATCTTGACAAATCAGAAAATACAATGAATCACCATGTTTCTTATTAGAGATGGGCACAAATTAAAAAAAAAGAATTGCAAAATTTGTTCAAACATCACTAAATCATTGATTCATATTCATACCAATTGATATCCCATTGAATACAGATTGATGAATTGTAGTGATTTTGTTTCATCAATTCATCAGGATATAAAATGACCCCCAAAGCACTGAGAAATAATGTGCAAAGAAGCTTCCCCTGACTTTTCTCTACAATCCCTCTAAATTTAGGGGAGATTAGAGTTCTAGCTTTTAATTATGTACCCCCTACATGCAAGAAACTTCTCCCAAGATACTTAGAGATGTAGACTAGCAGAGAAGCTTCATTTGACTCTCCTCTACAATCGCTCCAAGTACATTGAACACAGGATTTTTTTCAAGCCAATTGCTAAATGACATTTTCCGGGGGGGGGGGGGCATTGGTGATATAACCCTCAGATATCTGAAACCCAATCTTCACCAAACTTGGAGGGGTTGTATAGGACAGTGATGGGGGAAATCCCTGCGAATTTAATGTAGCTAGGTGCCTGGGGGCACTTTCATGTTGGAGCTACTTGGGCACACAGAACTCAGACATCCAGGACCTAAACTTTGCCAAAGGGCATGCTTCCTTGAAAATCTGACATCTGTAAGTGCTTTGTACAGTACAGCTTGGCCTTCAGAGAGGAACTAGGCTTAGAGAGAAGAACCACCACCAGAATAATGCATTTGGAACTGGGGAGGCATATAGAGAAGGACGAGGAAAAGTGATGGAGACGTCCAAGAATAGGAGCCAGTGGGAGAAATAAAGAGTAGTAACAGGGAGGGGGGAGAGAAATGATAAAATATTGGAGGGAAAGTGGCAGGAGAGGTGTGCATTTACTTCCACCTCTGGCAACGTGTTACTCTATCATTCCTCTGTAATGTGGCCTGTTGAATACTGTCTATGTTTTTAACAGTACTGCTTTTATATTTGTGTTCATATGCACGTCATTGCCCATTTTAGAGTTTCTGGAAGCACAAAACACTGTTTTTTACAGTGAGTACTTAAAATTTTAGAGAAGGCTTTTAACTTTGAGGGTGTGAACAATGGTTCTGTACTTGTGTAGAGCACCCGAGGGACTATTATCTTAAATCCAGGTGTTTGCATTATGGCCTTTTTAGTAACAGATGAAGCTCTTATTTTCATTTTTTCAGGCCTTTAAAGAACTGTTTGTATTCTTTTACAGCTTTGTCTTTTTATACTGCTGGTGGCTTTGATTTGTTTTATATGCTGACTTAGTACTCCCCCGCCTTTCTGCCAGTCTTAGTTTTATATATTTGACTTCTTTGGTCATTGTTTTATTCCATTGTTGTATTTCATATTTTAACAGATTACACACTTCTCTGAAAATAATCAGATAGTGTGAGATTTAACAATCCAGAAGGGAAATAAATGACAACAATTTTTGAGCAGATATTTACAACCACTTGGCTTCCAGGAACTAGAAATGCTGAAACTTTCAGGAAGTTAAGATTTCTTTTCAGAACAAACCTCCTTTCAAAAAAGGCAGCTGCTTAAATTTATAAAGGGCTCAGGATTCCCTGGTTTCCCATTTGCTCTTTTATTATAGAAACACAACATTTCTGTGAAAAATTATGCAAATATCTGCAGAATGTGTAATAAAACAAGGGAACTGCACAGTAAACCCAGTGGTTGAACTCCTGTAGTGTAATTTTCCAAAAGGTATAACATTCAGAGTGACATTGCTACAAGTTAAGAAATTTCAGAAGATTTTATCTATAGCTTGCAGCATTATGTAACTCTGTGTGCAACAGTTACAGTCTGAAATTGAGTAGTAAATCAGAACTAGAGTAGGCCCACTGAATTAATCAAACTTGCATAACTGTTGACCCACCAGATCCCCACTGAGTCAATTGGCCAATGCTAAATAATATTACTGGATTTTAGCCAATATCTATGGAACTTTATTAACTTGTGGCTACTAACTCTAAAAGTTACAGGATTTAAGAAAATATTTCAACAATAGGTTAAACCATTAACCATCAAGACCAATATCCTCTACACTACTCTTTCTTTTAAGTCTCACCAATTCAGGAATTTAACGAGACACAAAATAAAAGCCATAGTTCCATCCTCTCTCCAACTTTTATTCCATAAAGTCCCTCTTTGAATTATTTTTATATTTCCTTTACAGAGGATGCCCTGGCACTCACCTTTCAGACAAACACTTACTGTGGGTAAGGTAACACTTGTCTTATGACTAGGGATGGGCAGAGACTCCTTTTGCTGCATCAGAACCCAAGGGGATTCCCTGGGATTCCGATGCAGCAAAGGGGTCTGAGAACTCCTTTTGCAATGTCAGAATCAAAGGGAATCCCCTTAGATTCCAATGCAGCAAAAGAGGTCTCTGCTGCTTTGGAATATTCTGACACAGCAAAAGGGGTCAGCTAGAGCCCTGGTGACAGGATATTTAGAAAAGGCTCTAGTTGGCGAGAGCACTAATGGTGGAACATTTTAAAAAGGCTCTAGTCGGAGGACTAGAGCTTTTTAAAAATGTCCTGCCACCAGCGCTCTGGCTCTGGCGCTGGTGGGTGGACGTCTGGAGGCATCTTTGAATCCCTGCCACAACAGGGCGTAGCTCTGAAGATCAAGAGAGTGGTGGTAGGCTGGAGACCTTTGAATCCCCCGCTGTACCAGCACTCTCACTGTTGCAGCGGGGAATTCATATTTCATTTCTCATTTCATTTCCTATTCAATTTTTAATATTTTGTTATTTATGAAATAAAATAAAATGGAATGAGAAACGAAATGAAATGAAACTATATGTTTCTGTTTCGTGCCCATCCCTAGTTATGACTAGAACTATGTCTCCACTCTCAGTAATGATTTGGCAACAAAGCAGGACTACCTTTCTTTTCCAAAACATGTCACAAAAATAGAAGACAAAGATTTCTATCTATCAGTCCTAATGGAGTTGACATATTCTGTTGTGGAGTCCATTTTAGGCTGTTGCTTTCATGATCTCTTCCAGCATATGAAGTAAAATGGACATGGAAGAATGCATCTGTGTTATCGCAGAATTTTATGTTGGGATTTCCCAAATTTTTAATTTTGATAGCATAAACAAGTCAGAGATTAATATTGGGATGCATTTTAAAAATATAAAATATATATGCATAAATGTATTAATTTAACAAACTTTTAAAAGGCATAATTGTTTACTCTTAATTTTCAGGGTCTATAGCATGTTAATTATTGGTATGTATAATTAAAGAAATTAGATTTGTTTGAAATTAAAGTAAACATGATGCTAGACAACTAAAGAGTTGATTCATGGTTTTCATTTTTAAGAGCTAAAATACTAATACTATGGAAATCAAACAAACTTTGTTGTTTTAAGGATGATATTGTATGCTGCTTATTGAAAGCATTTCCCAGAATTTTGCTTCATTTCATTAATATAGATCTTTCAATAATCTCATCCCATCAGTGAATTATGGAGAATATCTACTCAGAAGTATGTATGACTAGGTTCAGTAGCACCTACTACTCCAAGGTAATGTATATGGAGGTGCTTTCGCAAGAAATCTTAACTTTTACACAGTGCAGCAAGGAGTTATGCCAAACCAAGATATTAAAACCGTATGTGTGATAGAACTGTGATAAGGAAATTAAAATATATAACTATCCACATTTTAATTACTAAGATCAATCTTTTACAATGCAGCTTAATTTCTGTTCCCATCTTACAATCTTGTTGTCTCTTTCTCTGTCCATTGAAGCACTTCCTTTTTATCATGACTTGTTGAGGCTTGAACTGTTATTGTGTGTTTGAGCCAAAGACATGACAAAATATTCAGAATTAATAAATTGTCTGCAGATATGTAATACCTCACAACGATGAAAGATATTATTTATTTTCTTTATTCTCTGAGAAAGTCACTTGCCAGGTTGTTTCACTCCTACTCAGGCACCCAACAATAATATACGAGACTTGAATATTATGCACCTTAATTCAGGGGAAGAGGAGCACCATTTGCTGCTTGGCCTCAGGCATCTGAATAACTTTGGTTGTCCCTGGCAGCAGTTCTTTTCATGACTACAGCCTTTAATTTTCCCATACCCAAGGCAATGGCATGCTTTCTTGGACAATGAAGTCATCTACAATAAGGCAGGCTGTCGGCTGCAGTGTTTATTTCCAGTGGTGCACCTTTTCTTTCCATTTGATAGCTAATTTTATATATCACCTCAGAACAACCCTGCTTATGCTGCTTGTGGCAGTTGTCATATTCAGAGATGGGAAATACTTAAGCCCAGTGTGGCCAGTATTCTCAAATAAAAGTAATTTGTTTCCACCTCTATATTTTCTGTGGAGAACGAAAGCTTCAGCATTCAGCAAAGGAGGGTTTTTGCACCCCTAATTTCTACCTCACTAAATTCTAAACTGAGTGAAGATTCATTAATATTAACAGGCAATTGTTAAAAAATATGATACTGAGATCTTGACAATTTTCAGACACAATTTATTCTCTGTTAATCTGATGCATGTGTTTGTTTTCCAGGACACTAAACAGACTATATGCAGAATTAAACGTGTGTGAGTTTTGTAAGTGATTAAAAAGCCAAAACAGTTCACTGAAGACAGACGAGGATCATATGGTATATCTTTGTAATGCAGATTCATTAGAGATTCTGTCAAAGCCATAAAGATTTGCTTTATTGGATTATTAGGTTTTCTGGTTCCCCAGTGTTCTCCCTGATCTATATATGTCTGCTGTGATTTCACTGTTTAAATTCAGTATATTAAAAAGTACTATCTGTGGATTATCCAAAAGACACAGAAAGGTAGCTTACATTAAATATGGCTAAAGGCTTTGGCTCTTGCAGTAGTTCTCAGAACTATCTAGGGCAAAATAGTCAGCACTTCCAGTAGCACAAAAGGGCCATGACAAAAAAAAAAAAAAGACAAGCAAGTAAAATTCAAACTCGAAAACTTGCCATGAGTTTGGTAAAGCATAGGTTGCTTGTATGTAACCAGTACACCAAAATGACTTTGTCACTGTCATTTTAGTGATAATTTTACTTCAACTACTAAATTGTCACCAAAATGTCTAACTTTTTTGTTCTTCATGACTCTCCATCAGGCTGAATGAAGTAGCTGTGGGAAGCTCACCCCAAAATAGATGTGCATGGGGTGGGAGGGGAAGGCATGGCTAATTAAAAATATAAAAACCAGAAATGTCCAGAGGTCCACTATTTTTATTGGGGGACAAAGGGCGAAAAGTGTATTCTTCATATAAAAATAGCCACTCCTGGAATATTGCTTGAAAAAGCTGCTGTGGATCTTGCAGTACACACTAAATAGGCCTCACGTTGCTCAACCTCAAGTGAGCCTGTGAGCCTGAAGTTCCATGATATGGGAGAAGTTGAATAATTAATTTTCTCTTGCTACTCACCCATAAATCCAATCAGCATTCTGGTTTCTAACAAGGGTGCTTAGGATTGCCACTTTATTCAACTACATGCAAAACTACCCTGTTTCCCCAAAAATAAGACCTCCCCAAAAAATAAGCCCTAGCAGGATTTCTATGCATTTGTTAAATATAAGCCCTACCCTGATAATAAGATCTAGTGATGGGTGTGGCTATGGTTGTGCACAGGGCTGACATTCAAGCATATTATACATAATAAAAGTAAGACATCCCCTGAAAATAAGCCCTAGTGTGTCTTCTTGAGAAAAAAAAAATATAAGACAGGGTCTTTTTTCGGGGAAACACGGTAGGGCTGAATTTCTCCCCAAAACACCACATAGGCTTTGATGCTTAGAGATTCCTATATTCTAATATGAAGACATATTCTGCATTTATTTATTTATTCATTCATTCATTCATTCATTCATTCATTCATTCATTCATTCATTACAAGTATTTATCACTTATCAGCCCATGGTCCCCCCCCCCAGCAATGCACAAGCACAAAGAGCTCTGGATGGACAATGTGTACACAAATTTCCCCTAGCTTTGGGACTCCATTTGATTGTAGCTCACTTCCTCCTTGTCTGGCACATCCTAATTTTGTCACTTGAACCCCAACTTGGCATGTGGAGCAGTTCCCCCCAACTTCTATATCTGGTACCACCTCCAGATGTTCATATGGGATTAAGAAAGCCTAGAAAGAGTTTCACAACCCAAGTGTTGCTGTAGAGAAACTGCTGCCACAAATACACTAACCAAGGTAGTTTCATGTGGTAGCAGAAAGAGCCTAATCCATACTGCAGATGACCCAGCTTTGCAGAGGAGTATAACAGTCTCCTTTATGACCTAAGTACCTGAGAAGGGGGGATATTGCAGACAGGAAGATGGAAACTACACATTCTCCAGATGAATAGGACCTTGATTTAACATCCAGATACTTTAAGAGGTCAATACCATTTCTAGATAAATCTCATCAGCACTGTAAAGCATCTACTTTAAAGCATCTGCAGGCTCTTTGGGCTATAGACTCCTGAAATAAAAATTACAAAAGAAGCATGATCTATCCATAGAAATGAATGTATACCTTGGATTGTGATAATGTTTCAAACCATTCAAGCTTCCAAATTCTAGCATAATTCTTCATTGGGCAAAGATGATATTATACTGTACAACTTGGGAGGGGACTGAGTAAAGTAGCAGTAGTTCCAAAACCTGGGCCAGATGTTATGCTGATTGTTTTTAAATGTAATGTGCTGACATGGTAATGTGGAACTTGATGTTTTCATTGAAACAAGCATGTTACAGTATCCTTCCACCGTCTCTCCCCTCCAAGCTGGGAAAAGGACAGCTTGGATCCCAGAGGGCTTGTCCATGCCTTAGCTGAGGGACGAAGTTTCCTTCTTTGGCTTTGAGCAGAAATACCTGGTGGAAAAGGTAGTCCTAATACTAACAAAACTGGAGATCAATGGAAGATGTTCCAACTTCTTTTATTTATTTAAAATATTTTTACTCTGCCTTTCTCCTCAAAACAACCCAAAGTGATTTACATCATGAAGAAGTTCTGAAGTTGAAAACAAAAAGGATCAAAGAAATGCCACACTAAAATAGTAAACAAAGGCAACTCTAAAACATTCAAAGTAGTAAGTACAATGGTCCATTTTAAAAAGCTCACTCGGGCAGCCAGACACTTAGGGAAAGCTTTCCTGAAGAGAAGAACCTTTGGCTGTTTGTGGAAGGACAAAAAACAAAACAAACAAAAAAGATGTGGCCACATGGGATCCTGTGATAAGAAGTTAAAGTCTGGGAACAAAACAGAGAAGGGTCTCTCTCATGTCCTTACCTAAAGAACCCATGAAGGTGGCAGAACCAAGGGAAAGGCCACTCTTGGTGATTATAAAATTGGAGCAGGCTCATAATGGAAGATGAGGTCCTTGAGCACGCTTGGTCTCAAGTTGTTTAGGGCTTTAAAGGTTAAAACCAGCATTTTGGATTGTGTCCAAAACAGACCGACAGCCAGTGGAACGCCTTTAACAGGAGAGGCATGTGATTCCTGCAACCTGGCCCAGTTAACAATCTGGTTGCCGTGTTTTGAAGCAACTGAAATTTCCAAACTTTTTCCAAAGGCAACCTTGCATAAAATGTATTATAGTAAACTAACCATGATGTAACTACTAAAGCATGCATCACCATGGCCAAATCAGAGGTTTCCAGGAACAGGTGCATCTGTTTTCAGAGGGAACACAGTCACATTAAACATTAGCAGCTGATCACTCTTCAGCCATGGGGGGAGAATCTCTGTCCCACCTCCTCATAGCAGTGGCCAGCTGTTGGTGGAAGAAGGGATGGGCAGCCTGAGCTGCTGTCCGGATTGGTGCACCACTGGAGCAGAAGAACCCTGGCACCATGCAATGACAGATGAGTGGCTCAGCTAGCCCTGGGGAGTGGGGAGAGGATCCACATGGCCCCTATGGTTCTATATGAAAAATTTCATCAAGGGAGGTGAATTAATCTCTAGTTGAGGTATAGAAAAAAAAGACAGAAATAACTGTTACCATTCTGGGAAGCCTTAGTTCCTGCTAGTATAATGAAAGTAAGAACAGATACTTCTGACGTTTTTAGTCTGCCTTTAAAAATAATTCAAGTCTGAACAGACATCAGGGCATTTTCTTTGTAGGCTTCCAGCACGACCTGTATCCATGTAGTGCACTGAGTTGGAGTCTATTTTTGTCAACACAAGCAATTTCTTTTTGTCCTTTAGTATTCTTCTCATGTTGGAGCTTTAGATTCCCATTGAGTGTTCCAGTTTTGAGGCAAGTGGGACAAAGGACCTTTGAGGCATTTTGGAGAAGACTTTACCTTTTCTTTGCTCTTGTGTCCTGTGCCTTGTTCTTCTCCTCTGGCCCTCCATTGCCTTATCTGTATGTGAAATATTTAGCATTTGAGTTCAACTTGAACTTCAGTTCCATTTGGAGGCAGCCTGACAGCACTGTTATATCAAAATTAATGAAATGGAACAAATTAACAAACTGTGTCTTCCATGCAAAAAGCTCAAATGCTGGGTATCATCCAGGTGGCCCACATAAGACCTAAGGACACTTACCAGTGAGCTTGATGGGACTTGTTTCTAATAAAGTGAGATACAAAATATGTTGTTGAGGAGGAAATACTAGTTTAAGAGAAACAAAGAAAATAAGCTTTATTATATAACCCAAACAATATTCTCAGACAGAATAGGAATTTTCATGAGCAATTTATATACAGTGTCTGAAATAGAACATGGTACTACTATCTTGAGGCAAACTAAACCCCTCCCCAATATTCTAATCTATTATTTAAAATATCTTTATCTTGCAGTCAAATAACACAGTCACTTAGGTTTTCATTCATTCACTGTAAAGACTTACAGTCTACAGATTTATCATGATGTCAACTTCAATATTGAGTGCGGCTTACTCCATGAACAAGTGTTCATAAGATAGCAGTTGCTTAACAGTGCAGTTATATATGCAGTCTTGCTTTCCTCCAAATATTTTGTTCCCCCCCTTTAAACCTATGTATTTATATATAGTTTATTTGGAGGGAGGCAGCCAGTGATTAAAAGACACATCTACGTACCAGGGAGTAAGCCCCTTTAGTGCAGTTGCTAAACTGTAGCACTATAGTCAAAGACTCTACTCGCAACCTGAGTTTGAACCCAACAGGCTCAGGCAGTCTGCTCAAGGCTGACTCAGCCTTCCATCCTTCAGAGGTCAGTAAATTGCATTCCTAACTCTTGAAATTGAGGGGTGAGGTGCGAGCCTGCATAATTAAATTACAAACTGCCCCAAGAGTGCTTTACGTGCTATACGGCAGTATATAAGACACACACTTGCTTAGACTTTTTCAACTATAGAAACTAAAGCTATAGTCACACTGGCAATTTGAATTGATTTTTGTTCACACCTCAAATATCATGTTCAAGTCATGTAGCATTTAAACTATTGATTGTATTTCACATGCAGTAAATGGAAATTGATTATTTCTGCTGATTTAAATAATTTTGACATACCTTGCTGAAAATGACAGTTTTCCTTTCTCTTTTAGGAGCACACTGTTCTTAAAGGTTTTGATTTTATTTTTCCAAAAAAGAGTAAGTGCTACATCAATAAATTGAGTGTCTAGGAGATGCCATTTGGAATAATAATAATAATAATAATAATAATAATAATAATAATAATAATAATAATAATAATAATAATAATAATAATAATAATAATAAATAATTGCTAGAAACCATGCAGAAACACTGGGGAAAAGGGAGGTTTTCAACTCCTTCCATGTTCCTGGCTCATGAACCATCTTCCTTGTCCAGGCATACCTAGTCTTTGCCTGCTGTTTGCCCACTGGTCTTCTGCTGCTCCATCAGCTCTTACACTAGACGAACGAAGAGAAGGGTGTAGTGGTTGTAATGCCAAACATTTCAATAAAGATTTATTTTTTTTAGTCTAAATGGAAAAATGGTAGTGTCCCTGCTGCTCAAAATCTACACAGGGACAATTTGAAATGACAGCAGTGTTCACATCCACAAACGTCTTTGATAGCAATTGGTATTTGAAGTAAGGTATTCTGAAAAGCCCCTGATGACCAGTGTGTGTGTGTGTGTGTGGGGACACCTCACTTTGCAACCCATGTAAACTGATTTCCCCCATTGTGTCATGTAAATATTAAACTCTAAATAGATTACACTTACAGTATGCGTAAATGTGATTCTTATGGCCATTATGACCACAAACCCTGTCTGTTACATAAGCAACAACATCAGTCTACATGATGATTTCCTCGTTAAATACTCTTGATTCATTTATCCATTTACTTGGAAATAAGTCTCATTAGACTCAGTACAAATTATTCTGAGCAGGTAAGTACTGTGTTCTAATTGTGTTCTAGTTGTGTTCTAATTGTACTCCACTCCCAACTCAATCATAACTATGCAAATTAAAAACTAAAAAATCATCAACTTTTAATCAACTGGACATGAGCATGGCAATTGTTCACCGTGACAATCTTATTCTCAAATAGAAAAAAAATTCAACATCTCTTGCAAAAATGGGTCAAAATCTCTGAGATCCACCTCCCACACAGTTCCTTCATTCATTGAAGTCTTCTCTGAATTTCATTGTTATAAGAAAATATTTATTCCGACTAGCAGACTTGTCATTAGCTTAGACTGATGGCCACTACTTACTAAAACCATTATGGTAGGACCCACATAAATGTGTGATTGATATCTATGACTTTTCTGGCTTGTCGTTATTTATTTATTTATTTATTTATTATTGAATTTATATCCCGCCCATCTTCCCACGGGAACTCTGGGCGGCGAACATAGCAAAGCAGATCAGGAGATACACACAATTGGGTAAAATAAACACAATAGGAAGACATAATCACAAAATCAGCATAAATTAATAAATTAATAAAAGACGAATAAACAACTGCAGCAGGGGCGCACCCTTTAATTTAGACCTCACCGCTGCTATGCGAAATACAACCTGATTATTGATTATTGATGGCGGAAAAAAGCTAAGAGAGGGCTAAGCTAGGTCACCGAAGGCCTCGCGGAATAGAATGGTCTTCACCGCTTTACGGAAGGCCAGCAGGGACTCTGCAGAGCGCACTTCGCTAGGGAGGCTGTTCCATAAAGAAGGAGCAGCCACCGAGAAAGCCCGGTTCCGTACGGGACCGCCTGGCTTCCACAAGTGCGCCCGCGACTGCCGAACAAAGTCGGGCCGATGTTGACCGCTGGGCGATCCGCTCCGCCAGGTAGTCCGGGCCCAGGCCATGGAGGGCTTTATAAACTAAAACCAAGACCCTGAATCTGATCCAGGAGGCACGGGTAGCCAAAGATTCGCCGGAGGAGAGTCAAGGGCAACCCCATGTAGAGAGCATTACAGTAGTCCAGCCTCGAGATCACCAGCGCCTGGACCACTGTCCTCAGGGAGTCCCCGTCTAGATAGGGGAGAATCTGGGCGATCTGGCGAAGATGAAAAATGCGGTCCTGGCCACGGCCGCCACCTGGGCGTCCAGGGACAGGGCCGGGTCCAGGATCACGCCCAGATTGCGAACCCTCTCCGCCAGCTGGAGGGAAACACCCTCCAAACTGGGGAGGGGGCCCCCATACCCAGACGGGGAACTCCCGAAGAACATCACCTCGGTCTTCTCAGGGTTGAGTTTGAGCCTGTTGGCCCTGGTCCAAGCCATAACCGCCTCCAGACACTGGTCGAGGGACCGGACAGCTTCCACTGCAGAGGTGGAAAAACAGAGATAGAGCTGCGTGTCATCAGCGTACTGATGACAACGCAGCCCAAATCTCCTGATGACCCCAGCCAGCGGCCTTACATAGATGTTAAACAGCATGGGGAGAGAGGCAGGCCCTGCGGAACCCCCGCAAGGGAGTGTCCACGGGGCCGACAACTCTCCCCCATGCTGCACATACTGGCACCGGCCCTGAAGGAAGGACCGGAGCCAACTGAGAACAGTGCCCCCGATCCCTACCTCCAGGAGCCGGTCCAGTAAGATACCGTGGTCGACGGTATCAAGGCCCTGACAAATCCAGGAGAACCAACAGGGTAGAGCAACCCCTGTCAGCCGCCCGGATTAGGTCAGCGACCAGAGCTGTCTCGGTACCCGGCCAGGCCTGAAGCCGGACTGGCAAGGATCAAGGCACCGCTGTTCCTCCAAGAATGATTGAATCCGATTTAGCCACCCTCTCGATAACCTTGCCCATGAAGGGAACATTGGCAATCGGCCGATAGTTGGACAGTTGGTACGCCAGTCCCGTTTTTTCAAGATGGGCTTGATCACCGTCTCCTTCAGGACGAGAGGAAAAACCCCTCGCTGAAGGAGGCGGTGGCGATGGCTGCGGCCCACTCGGGCATGCTGCCTCCGGCGGATTTAATGAGCCAAGATGGGCAAGGATCGAAGGGGGTGGTCGCGGGGCGGCAGTGGGCAATAGCCCTGGAGGCGTCTAAAGGAGAGACAGGCCCAAACTCAACCAGTTGAGGAGAGCGGGGGGCTGCAGGAGCTGGGGATGGCGAGGGAGGACTAGTGCTACTGGATTCAAAGTCGGCACGGATGGCCTCTATTTTGGATCTAAATAAGACTGCAAAATTCTCACTACTGAAATCAGTAGGAGGAGGCCTAGCCAGACTAGGATTGGTGAGGTCCCGAACCACCCGGAAGAGTTCTGCCTGACGGTTCGAGGCCTCACCAATTCTCAGGGAGTAAAAAGATCTTCTGGCCTCCCTGATCGCTCGGGAGTAGCGCCTAGTCTGGATCACAACAGCAGTCTTGTTATTTGCCGTCCGGCTCTGTCTCCAGATGCTCTCCAGTCTCCTCCGTTCCTGCTTCATCGCTCTTAGCTCCGCCGTGAACCACAGCGAAGTACGAGCTCTGCCACGGAGGAGACGCTTGGGGGCGATTCGGTCGACGGCATCGGCAGCTGACTCAAACCATAGGTTGGCCAAGGCCTCGACCGGATCGTCAGCCAGACCACCAGGAAGCTCCCCGAAGGCTTGCCGGAACCGCGCTGGATCAAGAAGCCTTCGGGGGCGGGCCCAAACAGGGGGCCGTTGGTCCCCGCGAGGAGGGGCCGCCACTGCCAGGGAAAAAGACAACAGGTAATGATCTGACCATGACACAGGTGTGGGAACAATGTCCCACACCTCCAGATGAGAATCCCCCGACATGGAGGTTCCATATGCATCCATCTTTAATTGTATCTTTTTTACATCAGACTTATTAGAGTTACTGAATTCTGAATGTTCTTCAAACCATATTTCTTACGCACCATCTCACAAGTTCCAAATACAAAGGAAGGTTGCCTGTGTTGAAAATCCTTTATCTCACTTAAGATTTTTAAAATAATGGCTTGGTTTGTCATCATCTTCTTTGCCATTGCCACTGCTGTCAGAGTTCTTGCTCCAATTCTAGATAAGAAATTCCTTTATTAGAATACCTTTCATGCATTTGTGTACTTCAGCCAGTCCCCTGGACATTTTATGGCTGGCCTCTTTAGCTGTGAGAGGATTTGTGAGCCCTGACTCAGACAAAAATCTAATATATTCTAGACAATGCTGCAACAAAGCTAGAAATTGATTTAGTAGTAAAATGTTCCTTACTGAGTGTGTATCATTGATTTTCTTCATAATGGCTGAAAGTAATTTCTTCAAGAAAAGACAGAGTTGTAGTAGTCCCTTTCTCTATACTGCTCTGTACTTTTGACACTTGCTGTTGATTGTACTAACTTTTGTGTACATCTTTATAAACCAGAAAAGTGAATCATAGCATGGGAACTGGAAAGAACAGGGATTGAACAGGAAAGCAAAGAGAATGGTGTTCAAAGTTGGCTGTTCACATAATGGGCCATAAAGACTGGATGAGAGCAGCTACTCTTAGCTATCTGTGCAGGAAGGATTGAGAAGGAGGCTGAAATAAGAATAGCAAGACATTTGGCAAGGGAAGGCATAATGGACAAGGGACATGAAGGAAACCAAAGCAGAGGTAGAGACAACCAGGAGGCAGATGGAGCAGTAGAGCAAAGGGCAGAAAGATGAAGAAGTAAAAAAATGGTGGAAGTGAAAAATCAAATTATATTGAAGAAAATACCAAATTAGTCTTGCCCCAACCAGATTGGTTTATTGTAACAACATTTATTTATTTATTTATTTATTTATTTATTTTACCCCACCTTTCTCCTTAAAAGGACCCCTAAAAAGATAATACATAAAAGTAAAAACAGCATAGAAATATTTAGAAAGAATTAAACAACTATTATATTTAAAATGGTGAATGAAATCAAGAATAAAAACACATTTAAAAGAAGCAGAGCAAAACAATTGATTTTGAACACCCTTCTTAGACAGCCAATCACTGAGGTGAAGCTTGCCTGAAGAGAAAGGTTTTCACCTACTTGTTGAAGGACAGCAAAGATGGGGCAACTATGGCCTCCTGTGGGAGAGGGCCCCAAAGTCTTGGAGCAGCAACTGAGAAGGCCCTCTGGGAGATGCCTATCAAACACAGAGACCTGCAGCCAGTGGATCTTCTGTAGCAGGAGAGGTGTGTGATCCCTGTAACAAGCACCAATTAACAAACTAGTTGCAGCATTTTGAGCTCATTAGAAAATTAATGGGAGCAAAATAAGGGGCACTCTATTTCCTGCTGAGCAAAGGGACCAGTGCCCTCCCACAAAAATGAAAATGAAACAGGCACTTTGGGAAAGAAACCAAAACTAAACAACAACTAACATTTCCATCATGCACATCCTTAGCAGTAACATTTTATTGCAAGATCAACATTTTGTTGAAGAACCCTCTTGTCAACACTCATGTGAACTAGTCTTCAAAGTATTACTGTGCAAGAATCCTTTTCTTGTTCAAGCCTAAGGTGCCATCATTCCTTTTCTTCCCATCTACCATGTCCTGCTCTATAAAGACATGCACATTTATAAATTAAAGAAAAAAAATGTCAAGTTAAGTATTATTCACACACTGTATTTTCTGATGTATCTATCCATCACATCTAACCCATGTGAGCACTACATCCTAACTTCAATGCTATAAATCATAATATGTGTGAAGTTATTTCTATGAAGTCTCTAAACTATTAAAAAACCAACAATTCTATTTGCTTCAAGCATGTCAATTTTCATGAATAATGGGGTGAGCAGTCCTTGTTGGATACTGGGAAGCACAAACAGAAATGCATGGATACTCAATGAATTATTCAACTCTTCAAACAAATAAACAAAACCCTCCAGTTTATGACCATGGGATATTGTCCTTCTGTGTCCACAATTAAAAACACAAGGAAACGGACCAATATTGCTGCACAAGATCATGCCAGCATTGCCTGAAGAGAGATGACAGGTTTGACATTGGAAAAGTCAGTCTGAATGTTAACAACACCAATGGCATCAGCCAAGATAGTCTACAGAATACCTTCTTGTGCTCACTACCATTCACAAAGTGACACCAAAGAAGAGGAAATTCAGAGGCTGGCTCCCCTTTTTTATTAGTCAACCACAACATACCTTAGCTATGGAAAGGCAAATTTAAAAAGGGGTGGATATCTTAATGGGAACATTGACCCAATGTGAAGCAGCTGTGATAAAAGAGGATCATTCAAGAAGGAATTAAAAATAAAACTATCAATATAATCTGCTACATGAGAATAAGGCAACTTGTTTGGCCACAATGCCTAAAAAGGCTTTAAAGGGGAATTGTAATCAAATCCATGAATGGTGACTGCATAAACACTGAATGCCAGAGGTCATAAGCTGTTAGACTCATGTCTTGAGTTATGGATTTCCAATGAGTATATGACTCGCCACTGTGTAAAAAGGCTGCCCTTATATCTTTTTCTGCTTTTGTTGCTGTTGCTACTGCCAAAGCTAGCCTTCTCTAAAGTGCCAAAACTCCAAAGAAAGTAAACATAAGTTCTAATACTGCAACACAGTCAAAGTATGACAGCACAGCAGAATCTCAGTACCGTGTTCTCTTTGTGCATGGCCACAAAAGAAGAAAGGAAAATACTGTGCATTCCCTTTTGGCCTTAACATACCCAAGGGATGAATGTGTTGATTATATAGCACATTAGGTGTGTCCAAAATTAATTCCCAAGCACTCATCAGAATTCATGAAGCATTATTAACATGACTTTCAAGTGTAGGCTAATCAGACCATACGGCTTTTATTTAATGAGGCTTACCCTGGCTAAGATTGCAACTAATTAGAGTTTAAATAGGCTGTGTAGTGACTTCACACAGTGTTACCTTAGTATCACCCATACTGATCTCACCCAAAACCAAGGTTTGTTTTGAATCCTTGAACTGTCAGAAAGGTGACAAGAAGTAACAACGACTGCTGAGTACCACACATTAATCCCTGTTTAATGTGGATTTTAAAAGAATTTATCCTGTGGCATTTCTAGCAGCACAGGAAGAAAATGAGGTATGGATATATCTTGGTGAAAATTGATGCAATAGGTTGTGGTCTCTTTTTTACTCCATCTGTCCGCTCATTTGGATACAGATAGGTGGTGCACAAACCCAGATCAGGTCATAGTTCTGTTATCTTCTTATCTTTAGAAAGCCCCAATTAATATAGTGGAATTCTGTCCTGTATATACAAATATATTGCTGCATTGTCAATCTGAGTATGTCTTTAGACTATTTGTCCCCTTCCCCAGCTATGATAATAAGAATTTTGTTTTAGAATTCAGTAAAAATGTATGTTTGTATAATTAACAAGGTATTTAAAGAACTGGATTATTTCCCCAGATGAGAAAAAACACACCACTTATTCAAAAAAGCAGCTTCTTTATCTTTGACTAATTGCACAGACACCACCACAATCAAAAGAAGAGTATACATGACATAAAGCACCTGGGAATGAGCAAGAAATAATTTTGGAAGGCAAGGTTACAGGTATCAGAGGTCCATGCTCTGGCCATCCTAGCCAGGGGATTCTGGGACCACAGCCCACTGCCAGCAAAGTTAGTTTTCCAAGCCACACTTATCTTTTATGGGCTCCCAAATCTTTCAAAGTTGAAGCAATGCTAGGGAACAATCATAGCATAGGACACTGTGTATCTGAAATGCACTGGGTATTAAATGCATCCAGGAATCTGAAATATATACAGAAAAATAATACTGCATATATGCATACATATCAAAACATTTTAGAAACCTCAATTATTGTAATATACTATGAATGGCTCTTTGAGTGGAGCATTTTGTAATATAACACAATTCAAAAACTATTTATTTATTTATTTATTTATTTATTTATTTATTTATTTTTATACCACCCACCTTCCCAAAGGAACTCCGGGCGGTTAACAAAAAAGAGTAAAACAAACAATATAAAATCAGTACAACAATCAAAACACACACACACACACAGGCAGAAAAAAATAGTCAAAAGAATCATCAGCAAGACGGCAGCTCTGAGGGAAGAGAGGATAAAAAAACAAGAAACTGTTAAAGGTCACCAAATGCTTCTCTAAAAAGCAAGGTTTTGAGTGCTTTTTTAAAGGTGGGCAGGGACTGTGCAAGGTGCAACTCACTCAGAAGATGGTTCCAGAGTGAGGGGCCAGCCACCAAGAAGGCACGGTTATGGGTTGCCGATTTCCATTCCTCCCTGGGCGTGGCCACTCAGAGTGAGAGTGCCTGCAACATTCTATTGGGCCGGGCCTCAGTTGATCTTTGGAAGATACACTCTGACAGGTATTCAGGTCCCAAGCCGTGGAGGGTTTTGTAAACTAAAACCAGGATCTTGAACCTTATCCGGAGAACAATGGGCAACCAGTGCAGATGAGCTAGAACTGGGGTGATACGGTCATATTGACGTGCACCTACCACCAGTCTGGCCGCCGTGTTCTGTACCCACTGAAGTCTCTGGACAAGGGTCAAGGGCAACTCCACGTAGAGAGTGTTGCAGTAATTAATCCTCAAGATCACGAGAGACTGCATGACTGTTCTGAGGGAGGCCTTGTCCAGGTACATACAGATCTGGGCAATCTGACGCAGATGGAAAAAGGCAGTCCTTCAAACAGCCATCACCTGAGCTTCCATGGATAAGGCTGGATACAAGATCACTCCCAGATTCCTGGCCCTGCCTGCAAGCTGGAGGGTAGCACCCCCCCCCAGCTTGGGGAGAGGACCACTGTACCCTGCAGCAGGTGCCCCAAAGAACAGAACCTCGGTCTTCTCCGGGTTAAGCTTCAGCCTGTTAGTCCTGCTCCATTCTATGACCGCCTCCAGGCACAGATTGAGGGAGCATACCGCCTCCTCTGCAGAGGTAGAAAAGGAGATTTAAAGCTGCATGTCATCAGTATATTGATGACAGCAAACTCTAAATCCCCTGATGACCTCAGCCAGTGGTCTCATATAGATGTTAAACAGCATGGGGAGATTGCCGCCCCCTGGGGCACCCCACAAGGGAGCGTCCAAGGAGCCAACAGCTCATCCCCCAGATGCATGTGCTGGAATCGGTTGCCAAGGAAGTACTGAAGCCAGCTATATGCAGAGCCTGCGATCCTCACCTCAGCAAGCCTATCCAGCAGGATACCGTGGTCGATGGTATCAAAGGCCACTGACAGATCAAGGAGGACCAACAGGGTAGAGCAACCCCTGTCAGCCTCCCTGAGGAGGTCATCTTGCAGAGCGACCAGAGAGGTCTCGGTCCCTCAAAGCGGCCTGAACCCGGACTTGAATGGGTCAAGGACATGATTTTCCTCCAGGAATGACTGAACATGGGCAGTGGCCACCCTCTCAATCACCTTGCCCATGAAGGGAACAATGGCAATCAGATGATAATTGGCCAAATTATCTGATGCCAGGCCAGATTTCTTTAATGTGGGCTTCACCACAATCTCCTTCAGGTGAGAGGGAAAAATCCCTTCCCTGAAGGAGGCGGTGAAGATAACCGAAGCCCCCTCTGGCATGCTCCCTCTGGCGGATTTAATGAGCCAAGAAGGGCAAGGGTCGAAAGGGGAGGCCGCCAGCCGGCAACAAGCCAAGGCCCTGGAGGCTTCTGCTGGAAAAACAGGCCCAAACTCAACCAGACGAGGAGACCGAGGGGGTGCGGGTCCATTTAGTTTCAGCCCCCAAATAGGTCAGGCAACAGCAAGTACTTAGATGGATGCAGGTCTCAACGAAGAGAAGATCACAGCTATTTTATAGGACTGGCATACAACAGTGAGGATGTGGAAATTATTTGTATTATAAATTACTCCTGAAAATGTATCTCTGAAATAATAATAAAAATTCTCTAGATAACTGTAATCTTTAGATTCCCTTTTGTAAAAACTGTGCAAGCGTACACGTATACACAGTTCCACTGAAGGAAAGGTGGATGGTCTATACGGTAATCCCCCACCTATTGTGGGGGTTAGGGACCCGGCCCATGATCATGGAAAATCCACAATATGCAGGTGCTGGGTTGGGTCAGGTGTGTGTGTGTGTGGGGGGGCTATCTGGGGCCTCCTACACTTACCTGAGGCCTCCAGCTGCCCAGAATGGGCCTCCGATGAGCTTCCTGGGCCTGTTGGAGGGCCCAGAAGTGGTTTCCAGTGATCCGGGAGTCACTTCTTTTTTACAGGAAGTCACTTGTGGTTCACCGGAAACCACTTCTGGGGCCTCTAACAGGCTTGGGAAGCCTGTCAGAGGCCCCAGAAGTGGTTTTGGGCAATCTGGTGACTTCCAGTTCACCAGAAATCATTTCGGAGGCCTATTTGGGGCAGTACCAGGCCTGGGATAAGTTCAGGAGGCCTCAAACGAGGCCTCAGCTTGCCCCAAGACCCCTTTATTTCACATACTGCATTCCTCTGTATATGAGACATGAAATGTTGGGGGATGACTGTATGTTGACTCAGTCTGTTATCATTTGAAATTATGGATACACTGATGTTCAAGAGCATGTGGATATACATAAACAAAGAAAGAGAACAAATACAGTACTTGAACAACAGACTGTTTTCTATTAAGAAGAAGAAGAAGAAGAAGAAGAAGAAGAAGAAGAAGAAGAAGAAGAAGAAGAAGAAGAAGAAGAAGAAGAAGAAGAAGAAGAAGAAGAAGAAGAAGAAGAAGAAGAAGAAGAAGAAGAAGAAGAAGAAGAAGAAGAAATGGCAAATGAGAAGCCACAACCCATTAACACAGTTTTTCAAATGAGAATTCATCTGGTTAAGAACTACCTTGCTCCAAAACAGAACAGGCTTAATGTATTTCAACAAAATACATCTTACATTGTCATAGGGCTCTACATTTTAGATAGCTAAGAAATCATATTCAAAATTATATTTGCTATTGAAAACCAGCATGTCATTTTAAGGAAAGGAGTAAATGCTTCACCTGGTTCAAGTTTATGATGTCATAGTTCACTAGCAATTTCTTAAATAGAAAAATATCTTTAATAAATATACCAAATTGAATGCATGTTCTATTTATGCTACTACAATTTTCAAAGGCTGATTTTTTTTTCCGGTTAACCAAAATGAGGAAAATTGAAAGCTGTTTGCTGAAACATCAACTGATAAAAAATTAATTATTTATATAAACTTTTGAATGAAAACCTTGTTTCTCGATGTATGTATATAGTACTTAAGGATATAATGAAATGTAATATCTTTCAGCCAACTAAAACCCACTTGAAACCTACATTAGTTTACATATGAAATACCAAAAGAAACTGCTCATTTTGAAGATAGTTATTTGTTTAAAGATAGCCTTTTTCATTTTGGAAAAAAAATAAACACCAAACAAAACCCAGGAGAAAGCTGTCTTAGTTTGATGCCAAACAGATGGGCCACACATTGATATACAGATATTAGTGGTGAAGAATAGATTGCTCCCACTTTCTCAGAATTCATGCTTTCATCTCCTGGAATACTCCCAAACCCACAATGCCCTGAAACCATCTAGTTAATGCTGGTGCCATTGGAGGCCAGTTTTAGAGGAAATATTGTACTTAATTAAGGTCTAGTTAGGAAATCTTTGATGAAATGTGGTTGGCAAACAAAATGAAGCAGTATATTTTCAGGAATGTTACTGTGCCTGCCTGAGTTTCTTTTACTAGTAAAGAAAGTTTACATATTTTGCAACCCAATATGATTTGGGTTATACTTGAAATTGAACCCTACGTACATTTGTGGCCTTGAAATAGAGCACAATTTAGTCTGCTTTTATTTGGAAATTATGTTGCAATACCCCTTTGGATATGACTCTAAGAGGGGGAGCAGATTCAGAAAGATGGTGGTTATTTTATTTATTTACTTATTTATTCATTTGAATTTTATACCGTATCATCTGACCAACAGTCACTCTGGGCGGTTTACAAAAGTTAAGACATGGACAATGGAAAGTATAATAAATAATGTATTGACGAAAATAAAACTAACCAATCAAACATAATTTAAACTGGAGCTGATCGGGTACAAGCCTCTCCACTACCTTGCACAAAAATGGAATATTAGCAATGGGACTATAATTAGCTGTTGTGAGTTTTTTGGGCTGTTTGGCCATGTTCTGGAAGTTTTTCTTCCTGAAATTTCACCAGTCTCTGTGGCCAGCATCTTCAGAGTGCAAGGAGCTCAGGGAACTAAGGTATAGAATGAATGAGATTGTGGGTTTTTTAAGTGTGGGAAGGGGGGGAAGCTAACAATAGCCATCAAACACAGAGAAGGATCATCTGCCCTCTGATTGCAGTTAAACTTCTCAATCGCTCATCAAAATGCAACGACTAACACCTATTCTCTTGAATAGAACAAGTTTTCCCTTTCCCACACTTTAAAAACCTACAATCTCACTCGTATACCATGCCACAGAGCACAGAGACAACTCCTAGTTCCCTGAACACCTGAAGATACCGGCCACAGAAACTGGTGAAACATCAGGAAGAAAAACTTCCAGAACATGGCCAAACAGCCCATAAAACAACAGCTATCAGATCCCAGCCATGAAAACCTTCAAGAACACAGGGCCTACAGCTGTCAGTTTGGTCCTCCAGTCCATTTATTTTTTTTCCAGATGGGCCTAATGAGTGTCTCTTTGTACTTCCTGACAGGCCTTTACAGACCACATGAATGTGGAGGACCCTAATATTAAGTTCACTAGGGAGGGCACCCTAGACAAAAGGTTGGCTTTTCTGGATAGTGCAGTCATCATCCGACCCTACCGTGGCCCGGGAGTAGACGTTTACTGGAAACCCACCCACACAGATCAATACTTACTGTTTGACTCCCACCATCCATTACAACACAGTTTAGGAGTCATCAGGACCCAAAACCACAGAGCAGAGAACATCCCCACCTCCACAGAAGCCAAGAAGAAGGAAGACAGAAACCTGAAGACAGCACTTAAGGCCTGTGGATATCCAAAGTGGGCCTTCAACAAAGCAGTGTGCCGACCCAGAAGAACAAGGGATCAGCCTGAGACCCAGACCCAACAGAAGAGTGTGGTCATTCAAACCCACAAACACACTAAGGCAGAAACTTGTCCACACAAAGTATCGGATACCAAAACAAGAAAAGGAGCAATACAGTATATGAAGTCCAATGCAGTGAGGAGTGTGCAGACCTGTACATTGGAGAAACTAAACAGCCATTAAACAGAAGGACGGCCCAACATAGGAAGGGTAACAGCTGTATTTGGTGTATTTATTTAGAGTATACATTTGCACTCCTGTTAAACAATCAGAAGGCTCAAGAAATTTCATGCATTAAATTTCATGTGAATCATCCCACCTTCCTGCATAAGAAATAAATCGATCCCCTCTGCTGAATCTAAAAATACTTGCAAATACTTGAAAGGCTGTCATACAGAGAAGGGGCAGGATCTGTTCTCAATCAACCCAGAGTGCAGGAGGAACAACAATGGAAACAGTTACCCTAAGAAGTGATGAGTAGTCCAACACTGGAGGCATTCAAGACAAATTTAGACAACCAGCTGAAAAATATCTTATGACTTGTATTCTTCCCTTGAGCAGGGGGTTGGACTCAATGGCCTTGTAGGTCCCCTCATAATTCTATGATTCTGAAACTGTAAACATCCCCATGCAACAATTATTTAAAAGAAGAATGAATCTTGTGGCTGTACAGAGCTGTATATGTGTATGAGTTCTTGGGTATGAGCATTTTAGCTAATGATTTGAGACATAAGCATCAACATTCTATTCAGTGCATTTCAAAAATTAAAAATGAATGTTGTTCTGCTAATATAAGTCCGATATTCGAAGGCCTCCAACAAGCTGAGTGAATGTGCTTGTGAAGTTATCAAACTTAACTTACATTAGTTGTATTTGATAACTAGAATGACATAAATTCAATAAAACTTTGAACAACTTTTATCCAAATGCACTAATTCCCCAAAGTGCCATAGCAAGGAGCTATTGATCTGTCTTGTGGACTGATAAAAGTTATTACTATAGCTTTGGCAGCTTGGGGAAACCTGCCTGGCTGCTTTAATTAAAGTCAGAGTAGAATTTAAAGGTGAAGAAAACATGAAGACAGCAATATATATATAAACATGATATAAAAAAATATTCAATCACTTCTTGGCAACAAGTCTAGGGAAGCTGATGCCATTCTACTCGTATAGCTTCTCTAGGCAGTCAATAAGTATCTTGTGTAGTTTAGGTAATGATGCTGACTTGAGGGATAAAGTCAGAGATCTTTCCCACAGGACTTGGCCCATATAAAAATTTGCACCAATGGAACTCTAGGTTCCATATATTCCTGTGAGGTACATTCCTTGGGAGGACCCGTCCCTCTGCTTGTCTTCTTGTCTTCACTGAATCTTCACTACTTATAGGACACAGCTACTCCTTGTTCTTGTTTACAGCCAATATCTGGAATTAGACATGGGCACGACTTGACGAAATTCTCGTTTCCATTTCTGTTCCTCGTTTCCGTTACGCAACGGAAACGGTAACGACAATTAAGCAGTCAGAACTCTAACTCGAACTGATAGAAGAAAAATTGGGTCTGATTTGTCGTTGTCGTTCATGGCATTGCGGCGATCGCGCAATGCAAGCGGCACAGAAAAAAGTTTTAAAATAACCTGATTCCCGGCCAAAAAAGCAGGCGAAAATATGCCTGCCTGAGTGAGGGCACCTACCAGAGGGGTGGTTTCTGGGGGGGGTCCCCGGTGTCCCTCCTCTCCTGTCCTGGGCTGCTCTGGTGGGGGGCATCCTTGTCGTCTCGCCATGCCATGCGGTCGGGGGGATCCAAAATGGCAACCGCAATATTTATTTTGAAATCGTGGTCCAAAAACCCACCAAAACACCACACAGAAACATGCAAAAATTAGGTATTTTAACTGCCTGGGTTTTTACAGTAGCAGCAGTGGGTTTTTCTTGCAATAAATGTCTGTCTCCAATCCCATTTATTTTATTTTATTTTATTTTTATTTTTAATTTTTTACACCTGCACAATGATGGGCTGGCCATGGGATGGGACCGTGCAAATTTTTGGAGCCATTCCACCAATCGCATGGCCACTTGGCCAGATTTTGAATGAGACTTCTGGGATGTGCCAGTCGGGCATAAAAAGCCCACTATAACCCTAGCCCTAGCCCTGACCCTAACCCTAACCCTAACCCTAACCCTAACCCTAACCCTAACCCATACACCAGTACACTGTCCTTCTTAGTGGGTCAGAGGCACCCAGAGGTGCAGCCCACTAACTCACCCTAACCTCACCCGTAATAACCGTAAGCCTAGCCCTTGCCCTAACCCCAACCCTAAGCCAGATCTGTACTCGCAATGCACTACACGCAAGTACATTTCCCTTCTTAGTGAGCCAGAGGGCGCCCAGCAGAGGCATTCTTCTTTCACCTCGCTCACCAGTCCAAAGTTCCAAAAAACTCTGTACGCCAGTATGCTGTCCTTCTTAGTGAGCTAGAGGCACCCAAAAGAGAGGTGCCTCTGCCAGTGCCACTTGGTACGCAATGGCTACATGGTCATGTACCCTTCCTTTTCCCTTTGTAGGGGGCAAGAGGAGGCACCCACCCCAGAGAGGTGACTCCAGGAGCCCGCTACCCTACCCCACTAAACCAGTACTAACGACAGACGACAAACGAAACGACAAATTTTTGAAAAATTTCACGACAAACGGAAACGAGCTCCGACACACGACAACTCGAAACTTCATTTTTCCTGGTCGTGCCCATCTCTATCTGGAATGAAATGTATATCCCATCTCATATTATATTTCACACCTCATTCTGCTGCTGTATGTCTGAAGAAATGCACATTTGCACGAAATGTTACATTAAAGTATGAAAGTTAGTGTTTAAGGTGCCACATGTTTGTGTCTTTTGTTTTGTATTTCTTTGATTTTTGTCTGAAATTCTTGAAAAGACTAACATGGCTATCCTCTCTGAAAAGTCTACAGACAGAAATAGAAGCATCTTCAAGAGATAACCAAGGAAATCAACTTCTGATTTTGGTAAGAATCAGATAACACTCTGTGGTCTTACTTCTCACAATCAAGATGCAGAATTACAATGGCAACACAAATGTGTTCGTGCTACCAGGAATGTGAAGCCAGGAGGAAAATGAAAGGAGGGGGGAAATGGTAAGTGTAAGTTTTGAATATCAAGTGATAAAAAGTAGGTGTGGAACTATTGTCCTACATTTAAAAAATCAATCCTATAGTTGTACCTGAAAGTAAATATCATGTATAACTTGTTGTAACTGGAGCTGAAGATATGTGCTTGGGTGAGAATGACTAGTCACAAAATAAAGCTTGTGACTAGTCGGTCATGATTGTAACCACACAACAACAACAACAACAACAACAACAACAACAACAACAACAACAACAACAACAACAACATAAATCAGGTGAGCTCAACAAAATTAGTTGTTAAGTAATTCCCTCTTCTAACAATGAGGTATCTATAATATATACAGTACTTTACCCTTAAAATGAGGATTAAAGGTTTGTTAAAGGCCATTGTGAGAAGAAATTTGAATTTTTTTAAAAAAAGAAATTGTTTTATGCATACTCTCTCTCTCTCTCTCTCTCTCTCTCTCTCTCTCTCTCTCTCTCTCTCTCTCTCTCTCTCTCTCTCTCCAACTCTCAGAAGCAAAGCACACTAAAATTAAAGGAAATATTACCTGCACAAATGCAACAAAATGAAATTATTGTGTAGTTCTATGAAGGAAACAAGGGAATGGGACACACTGTTTGTAGATATAAAACTTTATATATGCTCCCCCATCTTCCAACCATAACTATAATGACTAGCTACCACACAGAACCAGAACTAGAAAATGTTCTGCAGGGAAAAATAAATGTAGAAAACAAAAACAACAGAACACCTATAGGTAACTTTGATGTATCACAACATCACATTGCTGGCCAAGGGAATATGATGCATAAGGGAGTTTTTCTTTTGTTTTGTCTAAAAATCAAATAAATCATGTTCATTTTTTTCTTTCTACATGGCATCTTGCAGTCCTTGAATTTAAGTTTTACTCTATGCTCATTCTACTACAATTTATTATCTTCCATAGTGGGACCTAGGGATGCATGTCTTCTACTGGAATTGCTTCTTTGGATTGATAATTATGAGTGCAATTGTCGTGAAGTTACTTAAAAGATTAAGGCTGGTCATTTCAGCAGCAGCACAGAAGGTGTGGGCACTGGCATAACTAGGGAGGGGCGGAAGAGTGCATTTGCCCCGGGGTGTGCAGCAATCTGGGGGTGCTTGGAGGGGGAGCAGGAAGAGGAAGCCATGTGCCATCCCACCAGCCATCCTCTTTTTGCCCTGCTAAGGCTTGGTGATCCTTAATTGGGGAAGGAGGAGAGGGAAGCAGGCTTTTTTTATATAAGCAGCACCTCAGTTGATTGCTGTCCCTCCTTCTTCCCCCCACCCCTTCTAAGGTTTGGTGATCATTAGCCCAGGGAAAGGAGGAGAGGAAAGTGTGTGATGGAAGTGCTGCTTGGGGGGGGGGAGTCCCATTGCCTGCTTCCCTCTCCTCCTTTTCCTAGGCTAACAACCGCCAAGCCTTAGCCGGGGGGAAAGGAGGACAGGGTAGTGTGCTACTGAGGTGATGCTTGGAAAAAAATTACCTGTTTGGTGCTATCTGAATGCTGTATGGTTTGCACAGGAGACCTTTGTCCGAAAGACCCCTGAAGAGGGTGTGAGAAAGAGGGACCTTTCCCCCTCTCCAGTCTTCCCCGAGGATCAGGCACCTCTTGCTCAGTGGGTGAGATGCAATTGGGAGGGCAGGAGGGGGCACAAAAACTGACTTTGTCCCTGGCTGCTCCAAACCCTAGCTACACCTCTGGGAGTGGGTCATTCAGACAAAAGAGTCAGACCTATTATTTGATGGATAAAAGGATGAAGGCACAAGGGAGGCTTCTGAATGTTCTCACATAATGGACATTCAAAAGTTAATGGTAAGCAGTGAGCACAGGAAATGAGGAAAGGATAGAAGAACATAAAGTATATTGTTCATTTCTAGTAACAGACATTGTTATTCCATCCATAAAATGCTCACCAACTTTTTCATAACATATGAATGCAAACCTGTGGTCCTTGAGTTCTTCGGCAGCAATTCACACCCTCCTTCAAGACTGGCTGTGGCTAGGACTGATGAGAGGTATACTCCAGCAACTTCTGGATAACCACAAATACTGCCTTGCCCCCCACCCCCTGCATCATGTCTTTCACCCTAACCAGGCCCTTTCAGCCCCAAGGAGCAGAAAGGAAGCAAAAGCAACATTCTTTACTCTGCATAAAATAGCACAGCGAGCATAATGTTGCCATGCCAAACAGCCAAGAGTGAGGAGAGAAGACTAAGTAGATGGTGGGTGCATGTGCAGATATAAGCAGCACAGTCATAATCTTTTAGGCGGGCATGGGTGAACTGGGTAGGGAGGAAAAGTTGCAGTGAGGTGGGGGCGACAAATATAGTGTCATTATTAGCGCTGGAAATAAAACAGAAAACCGATGGTTCAGTTCGTTCTGTTTCGGGGGGGCCTCAGTTCGTTTTGTTTCATTTCATATGAGTTTTTAAAACAAAAATATGTATGAACCAAAACAAAACAAACTGGTTCCGCTTACCTGGCTGGAGACCGTGACACCTCTGGGGAACCGTCACTGATGATGACAAGGATGCCAGGGACCGCCACCACAGTTGGGGACTGCCTGCTGCCGCACAAGGCTGGCACCATTTTTTAATTTTAATTTTAATTTTTTTTTTCAAATTTCCAGTGTCGACCATGTGGCCCCCAGGCTGGGTAAGCACTTTTTTTTAAAGCCCCAATGTCAGGGCTTTCCCCCTCACACACAGATGAGAGGTGCTTGCTTCCCCAGGACTGGGTTGGCACCATTTTAATTTTTATTCTATTTTTTACATTCTCCAGCAACAATCACACAGCCCCAAGGGCCGGGTTGGCACTGTTTTTATTTTATTTTATTATTTTTATTTTTATCCTGACCATGCAGCTCCCAGGACAGGTTGGCACTTGTTTTTATTTATTTATTTATTTATTTATATTTTAAAAATATTTAAAGTCCCCAAGGCCAGGGACTTTTGTTTTCTTTTCACAGCTGAGAGGTGCTTGTTTCCCAGCACCCAGGAGTTCCAGCAGAAGAGAAGGGGAACTCTGGGAGGAGTCCACTCGGGAATCAAGGTAAGTGCCAGGACCAAAAAATGAAATGAAGAAAACATTTTTCTTTGATGGGTTAGTTTGTTATATGTTTTGTTAGCTAACAAAATGAATAAAAAAATAACAAAATGAATTAAAAATTTGTTTCGTGCCCATCTCTAGTCACTATAAATAGGTTCCAACTTGACAGCACATAACACACAGTGGAAACAAAACCAGGTAGAATATCTATATGTACTCCCTACACCATGTGGTGTCCATGTTGGATACAAACTACAGGTGTGCTGTTGTCTTATGTAAGTTGAGACACTGTTTGGAAGAATCTGGCTAGGACTTATGAAAGTCACACCCAGCATTTGCATCTAATCCAACACTGACTGAAAACAGAAGGGATTCTTTCTTCAACTTTATCTATCTACTCTGGTACTTAGCCATTCTTGTGCTTGATAAAGACTATAAATATCTTTGTCTAATGCAAGCTTATTAGGAATAGGTGACTTTTAAAAAGATAGCACTCTTTGTTTTCCTTCCAATCCTATGCCACATTAATATTCACTATATGATGCACAAACACATTTAGACCCTCGATGCAATAAGGAAAGACATGCATATTAAAGAGTCATAAAATGAAACTGCTTAGGAAACAGATTTGGTCCTAGCCATGCATATTGATTAGTTTATTGATTTATCAGTTTTGTCATCAACTCTCTTTCCTCATTTTGTCTAGATACATTTAAATTGGGCTACGTAGGACCAAACAGCAATGCGAATAAAAATGTGGCTTTAAATCATCACAAGCCTAGGGAAGTGTTATCTCGTATGAAAATAAAGTGAACTTTTTTCAACTTAAAGCTCATAAGTGTTCTGCTTATATACCACCCCATAGCACTTCAAGCACTCTCTGGGCAGTTTATAATTTAATTATGCAGGCTACACATTGCCTCCCCAGCAAGCTGGATACTTACCGACCATGGAAGGCTAGAAGGCTGAGTCAACCATGAGCCAGCTACCTGGGATTGAATTCCAGATTGTGAGCACAGTTTTAGCTGCAGTATAGGCATTTAACCACTGCTTTTCTTGGAAGCCTGAATCATAATATCACAATCTCTTTTGTTTCTGTGCCAAAAGATGTAGGTCAGAACCAATTGCTTAAATCTCCACTAATTAGCAAGTCATTCCTTGTATCCCTCCTCAAGTGGGTTCGTCATAATGAAGGCTATAAGTGGCAACTCATCAAAGAGGGACTATTTACTGCTGCCATTGCACTTATAGTTGAACTAACCAACAGAACCGTGGCCATAATATAATGTCCACATTGATACAAAGATATACTATTCTGATCAGTGTAAATATTTGGAAAGTCTTCTGTTTACCCATAATTAGGCAAGATGCTGATGTGATATCTGCTACCATAAAACAAAGTCCTCTTTAATTTATAATGTCCAAATAGACACCCTCTGAAGGTATCTTTACCATGACTCTGTTTTCTATTCAGAAAAAAATACAGAAATGTTCCTGCGTCTTTCGTTATGTCTTGTCCTCTTGTCTGCACTATTCTGGTACAAAATGGGAGGCCACAGCTGGTATTCCCCTCCTACTTTCCATAAATTTCTCACATATTAGCTTCCCAGGGCATCAGGGACAGGTTCATGAAGATCATATGAAGCCTTGTGGTGCAGTACTGCAGGTAAAACTCTGGTCACAACCTGGGTTCAATATCAAGTAGCCATCTCAAGGTTCACTCAGCCTTCCAACTTTCCAAGGTTGGTAAATTGAGTAGCCAGCAGTGTGTTGCGTGCAGAATTAAACAGTAAACCTCCCAGAGAGTGTTTTAAGTGCAGTGAGGCACTATATAATCAGATTCAGCACTCTTTGCTTGACTGAGAGGGCAGTTGGCCTTTGCTCTTCAGTACAGATAGGCACAAAATGATTTTTTTTTGTTTCATTTTTCATTTTTCGTATCATTCTGTAAATGAAAAATGAAGTGCCCTTAAAAATGGAAATTTTGTTTTTGTTTATTATTTATTTGGACAAGTGTTGATATCGGCGATTGTTAGAATAAATAATAAAATTAAACACCAACCAGCTGGCCCAATGGCTGGCTCCCTGACTTAAAAGTGCTGACCCAGCCCATGGGCCAGCTGGTGGGCAGTAGGTGGAAAAAAAAAAAAAAAAAGAAAGAAAGAAAGAAAGAAAGAAAGAAAAGAAAAGAAAAAAAGAAAAAAAAGAAAAAAAAAAAGAAAAGAAAAGTGCTGACTAGCAGGACCAGTCAGCTGTAAAAATAAAAACAAGAAACAAAGCGAAGAATGAAACAGATTTTTTTAAAAAATTCATTTTGTTCCAAACAAAATGAATAAAAAACAAAACAAAAAACAAAATGGAGTTTTGTGCCCATGTCTACTCTCCAATATTACAGCAGATGTGATTCTGCAGATGGTCACTGATGATCATCTGGGAATGACCAGCATTTGACTAGCTTAAGAAAGAAGCAAAACAAACAAACAAACAAACAAACAAACAAACAAACAAACAAACAGCTTTAGGATAAATCTGTACCCTTTTATCATTTGGTAAGTGTTAGCAATTTATTTCTTTTATGCAAGTGAGCAGAACAGATGTGAGTGCAAGATAAATGTACTTAACATAAGACTGGCAATATGGCCTTTAGAGTTGTACAGTTTAGGAACCCACTAATGGAAAAGACTGTGGTTATTTATTAGTCCAAAAGGTAATTATAGTGAAACAATACTTTGTAAAAAACAAACAAAAGAAACCCTTTTATTTTTGGAAAAATACAGTAGCTCCTCTGGTTTAGAGAAGACTGTAGTAAATATGCAAAGTATACCAATTTCTGGTATTATGTATGGGTTGCTTTCTTCCCACATGTGGATGGATTTGTTTGCAATTCCTTACTCTCCTTTTAAATAAATTATTATTATTGAACATGGAGAACCAAATGGAGCGTAGTACTATGGATTAAGTGGTAAAGGCATTAAGAGCACACTATCATACAAAAGGACAACATTCCAGGATCCAATCTCTTATCCTTTTAAAGCTGCAGTCATCCTAACAGGCTGGCTTTCCTGGATCGTGCAGTCATCATCAGACTCGACCACAGCCTGGGAGTAGATGTTTGCAGGAAACTCACCCACACAGATCAGTACTAGAGATGGGCACGACCAGGAAAAATTGTGTTTCGAGTTGTCGTGTGTCGGAGCCGGCCCGTTTCGGCTCGTTTCCATTTTTCACGAAATTTTCCAAAAATTTGTCATTTCGTTTGTCGGTTTTTCGTCTGTCGTTAGTACTGGTTTTGGGTGGGCAGGCTCCTGGAGGCACCTCTCTGGGGTGGGTGCCTCCTCTGGCCCGCCATGAAGGGAAAGCGGGCTCCTGGAGGCACCTCTCTGGGGTGGGTGCCTCCTCTGGCCCGCTACAAAATGGCATGCATAGCCAATTGGATATGCATACCATTAAGTTGCAGTTGCAGCAGGCAGAGGCACCTCTCTTTCGGGTGCCTCTGTGACTCACAGCCTGCAGTGCACTTGGGCTGGTGAACGAAGTGAGAGAGGACCCCTACAGGCGCCCGCTGTGACTCACAAAGAAAGGAAGTGTACTTGCTGTAGTGCAATGTGAGTACACAGATCTGGCTTGGGGTTAGGAGTTAGCGCAAGGGCTAGGCTTAGGGTTACTGGTAAGGTTAGGGTGAGTTACTGGGGTGCACCTCTGGGTGCCTCTCTGAACCACTAAGAAGGACAGTGTACTGGCGTATGGGTTAGGGTTAGGGTTAGGGTTCGGGTTCGGGCTAGGGTTAGTGGCTTTTTATGCCCAACTGGCACATCCCAGAAGTCTCGGTCAAAACCTGGCCAAGTGGCCATGCAATTGGTGGAATGGCTCCAAAAATTTGCATGGTCCACTCCCATGGCCAGCCCATCATTGCGCAGGTGTAAAAAAAATAAAATAAAAATAAAAATAAAATAAAATAAAATCAATGGAGACGTTTTGTTGCAAGAAAAACCCACTGCTGCTACTGTAAAAATTCAGGCAGTTTTAAAATAGCTATTTTCGCATGTTTCTGTGGTACTTTGGTGTGTTTTTGAACCACGCGATTTCAAAATCAATATTGTGGCCGCCCCATTTTGGATCCCCCGCCCGCACCGCATGGCATGGCGAGTTGGCGAGATGACGAGGATGCGCAGCCCAGGAGAGGAGGGGGGGGAGGCTGGGGACCCCCCCTGAAACTACCCCTCTGGTAGTTGCCCTCACTAAGGCAGGCATATTTTCGCCTGCTTTTTTTGGCCAGGAATCGGGGGGGGGGTATTTTTAAAACTTTTTCTCTCTGCTGCGCCACTTGGCGAGTTGGCGACTCGACGAGGATGCGCACTTTGCGCAGCCCAGGAGAGGAGAGGGAGGCCGGGGACCCCCCCCCAGAAACCACACCTCTGGTAGGTGCCCTCACTGAGGCAGGCATATTTTTGCCTGCTTTTTTGGCCGGGAATCGGTTTTTTTTTTAATTTTTAAAACTTTTTTCTCTGCCGTGCTGCTTGGCGAGTTGCGACTCGATGAGGATGCACACTTTGCGCAGCCCAGGAGAGGAGAGGGGGGAGGCCTCCCCCCAGAAACCACCCCTCTGGTAGGTGCCCTAAGGCAGGCATATTTTCGCCTCATTTTTGGCCGGGAATCGGGTTTTTATTTTTAAAACTTTTTTCCTGTGCCACTTGGCATTGCGCGATCGCTGCGATGCCAGGAATGACAACGACAAATCAGACCAATTTTTCTTTAGTCGGTTCGAGTTCGAGTTCTGGCAGAGTAATTGTCGTTACCGTTTCCGTTACGTAACGGAAACGAGAAACGGAAACGGAAACGAGAATTTCACCAAGTCGTGCCCATGTCTAATCAGTACTTACTGTTTGACTCCCTGCACCCATTGCAGCACAAATTAGGAGTCATCAGGACCCTAAACCACAGAGCAGAAAGCATCCCCACCTCCAGAAAAAAAAAAAAAAAAAGGATGACAGGCACATGAAGACAAGCATGTAAGGCCTATGGATATCCAAAGTGGGTCTTCAACAAAGTAGTGTGCTGACCCAGAAGAACAAGGGATCATCCTGAGATCCAGATCCGACAGAAGAACCTGGTCATTCCCTACATGGCTAGAATGTGTGAGAAGCTTAAAAGGGTTTTTTGGCAAACACCATATACCTGTTTATTTCAAACCCGCAAACACACTAAGGCAGAGACTTGACCACCCAAAGGACCCAATACCAAAACACAAAAGGAGCAATATAGTATATGCAGTCCTGTGCAGTGAGAAGTGTGCAGACCTCTACGTTGGAGAAACTAAACAGCCATTAAACAGAAGGATGGCCCAACATAGGAAGGGTAACAGCTCAGGACTAGAATAAACAGTGCATCTCCACTTGAAGGAGAAAGGGCAGTCATTCAAATATTAGTATGTACACATATTAGACAGAGAAGATACAGTGGTACCTTGTATAAAGGAATTAATTCGTTCCAAATGAAATTATGTTAAGCAAATTTTCCTTTATACAAATTCCCATAGGAATGCATTGAAAATGGAATGATCCCATTTTTATGTTGTACAGATTTTTTCCATAGGCAATTATGTTAAGCAAATTTCCCCAATCTCTGGAATTTTTTATGTTGTACAAATTTTATATTATACAAGCTGTTTTTTATACAAGGGTCCACTGTACTTGGTTTGAGAGAGGGTTCAGGGAATCAATTCATGATGTGAGCATTGAAAACCCCTCTCTCAACAGAGGTGGGGGGTTCAGGCACAGTGTATCTACTACTTACCAGGCAGTTATATCAACAATACCAAGACAAATCAAAAATACTTCATGCCTCCACCATCCAGGCCATAGCTAATGACCCATACTTTAGGATTTTCAGCACCTTAGGCCATTGTTCACCTAAAGGCCTAGTGAGACCAATGTCTACCTAAAAAGCCTATTCAGGCCATTGTTCATCTTATGAGCCTATTTCAGACCAGGGTGCCATGAGGTCAAAGTGAACTATAAAATGGAGGACTCACAACTAGCTTTCCTCAGACTGACAAAGCTGTTTGGATGAGCAGCGAAATGTTTCAATCTCTCAAGCAAAGAAGTACAGTTGCCATGACTCAATTTCCAGATAAACTCACCTGGGTGACTGAGAATCTTCACAGATGTCATAGGAATCCTAGATCTTACTAGCTCTGCCAGAAATATAGAGCGGCATGGTTGCTCCTGACTCTTGGGTTCAAAAGCAGGGTACCTTCTCTATAACAGAGGCTTGGGAGAGAAGTCAGAGGAAGAGTCAGAGTCACTGACAACCTAAAGACATGTCAGTGTAGGCCAGCATAACCACACATGTAAAGAAGAGTGTAGGAAACCTGAGGTCATGTCTTGCTGCCTCAGTCACATGTCCTCGCCTGCCGCATCATCATCATCTAGAAAACACAATACTGTATATCTTCACTAGAAGCTGAATTGTATTATCAGCACCACCAGACTTAGTGTGCTCCTCTTATTTATTTATTTATTTATTTATTTATTTATTTATTTATTTATTTATTTATTTATTTATTTATATAGCTTGTATGCTGCCCACTACCCAAAGGTCTCCGGGCGGCTCACAATCAAAACAATTAAAACATTTCCTTCATTTCCTCTCCCCACCTGTAGAGACTGCACACATTCTAATTAGAGATGGGCACGAACCGGGGAAAAATGGTGATTTGTTTTGGTTTGGTTCATTTTAGGGTTTGGTTCATTTCATTTCGTTTTTAACAAATTTTTGTTCAAATGTTCATTTCATTGGTTCCTTTTCGTTCGTTATTCGTTTCCCCCCACTTTGTGCGATTTAATCCATTTGACAGCATGCAGGTGGGAAAAAAACATTTTAATTTTTTTTAAAAAAATACAGACGTTGACAACAAGTGCACAAACTGGACTGGCAGCATCCTCATCCTCATCCTCCACATCCTCATCATCATCTTCACACATCATCCTTACCGGGTGGCGGTGATGGCAGCAGCGGCAGCGAGGTGATCCTGGGCCCTGTGGTAGGGCACTGCCATGGGCAGCATGAGAATTACACTCACCACAAAACTGTTTCAAGCATTATTTCATTGGGGCAGTTTAGATTATGGCTTAAGTGAAGAGTCTCAGTAACATTGTGTACACATGTGTATGTTCCCTGCCTCCACACATGTGACATGTAAAGCAGGGGTATGTATTACTTCGATTTTGAAGCACACAATGGCCATTTTCCTCTTCTTCTCCTCTCCTGTTGCCCCTCTATGCTTGATGGTGCCTTTGACATGCTTTGAATGTGAGAACATCAAGACAAAACCAAAAAGCTATTTGCCCACTCTGTTTGTTTTTTATCCCTTTTCCAAAAAGCAAGACAAGTAAATAAGTGTTCAGAGCACCTGCAGTTTCTCATTTTAAACTCACTGCACCATCAAAGCACCATAATGACTGAAGGAATATCATGGTATTTGCTTCAACTGCCTTGAAGTAAGAACACTGACTTGGGACCACATAACCTCTTCTTACAAGCAAGGATAATACTGTATATTATTCAAATGAAATTAATGAAGTGAGAATGTAACTATGTATTCCTGGGATACTACTACTAACTACTACTACTGCTACTACTATCATCATCATCATCATCATCATCATCATCATCATCATCATCATCAGCAGCAGCAGCAGCAGCAGCAGCAGTAGCACACAGCAAACAAGATAACTATGCTGGATTTTGTATCACAAATCACTAGTTGGACGCTTCCCAAGTGTTTAGGACTATGTGATGTATTGGTGAATTATGTGAGCAGATCCCAGTAAGGTGGCTTTATGCAGCTGACTGATGGTGACTTTGTCAACTCCAATTTCTTCTAAATACTTGCTTAGCTGTTCAGGCGCTGTACCCAGCATGCTAATTACCACTGGGACCACCTGTACAGGTTTATGCCAGAGTCTCTGTATTATTATTATTATTATTATTATTATTATTATTATTATTATTATTATTATTATTATTATTATTATTATTATTATTATTATAAGGAAGGATGCTGATTGACCACTGCTAAATAATCGGGGGGGGGGGCTATTGTATGCCAATACAAGAACCTAAGGAATCCAAGAAAATGAATTGCTTGCATTGGTATTTGAAAGCTAATTTTATCCCACTTTGTCTCAGATGTACTTTGAGTTGCTGGTTTTCTCCAGGACCTGGATGAGACTATTCCTTCTCAGAGTTATCTTCCTTATGCAGAAGGAATGGGTCCCCTCTAAATGGCCCAGTCTCTGCCTCTTGTGACTGGCTCTGGACTGCAAACTGGGACCTCATGCTTATCCTCTGAACCCTATCAAATGATGAGCCATATCATGATCTAAAGAAGACTCTGCAAGATAGGAGATACTATTTGCTGTGGTAGCTGGGGAGGATGCAAGTTGTAGTCCAACACTGTCAGAAAGGCCAAGTTTTTCTCATCCTGATATAAGAAGCTATTAGTTCCATCTAGAATGGTTCTTCCTCAGAGATCACTCTTCCATTGATATGAGTGCCTAGTCATTTTGCACCTTTAGTCCAGTCTCCAAAACATCGTAACACAACATGTCATTGACAGTTGATTATGCTGGACTGGAATGCCAGATTTCTGGGTTTTGCTTCTGATTTAATGACATGAGTAATAAACCAGTACATATAGCTAAGGAGCAACTATGGAGTGGAAGCCCTGCTTTATGGAAATTCTGCAGTGAATAAAGTGTTTTGGATGCATATAAGTGTATTATATTTATTGCTTCAAAACTTCATAAAATTAAGTCCTGAAAGCTTCTGTGTCAAGTCCATCAGGGGCCCATCATACAACCTGGGAAAGTGTATTTTCAATTGCTGCAACCCATGATTCAATTTCTTCTTACGGAAATAAATGTAGGTGTTTCCTGTTATGTTGCCAGCCACCCATCTGCTGAAATTCTGCTGAAAAACTAATGGGAGTTCCATGCACTGAAATTGCAAAGGATAGCTACCAAGCAGTGAAAAGTTAATCTTGTTCTCTTTATGACTGTGTGCCTTCCAGAAATTCATAGTAAAGAATAGCACAGTCATGGCACCATGATGGCACAAAACTTTAAAAGGAGGAGTTCAAAGTATGCAAAACTTTTAACTCTCAACTGTTGTTTTCATATTTTTTCATTTTTCTACAAGTAACAGCAAAAGAAAGAAAGAAAGAAAGAAAGAAAGAAAGAAAGAAAGAAAGAAAGAAAGAAAGAAAGAAAGAAAGAAAGAAAGAAAACAGAAGTAGACAGTACCCAGAACAAAATCTCTCATAGTAAGATTAGGGACCTGAACCAATCCCCGATAAAGGGAAAACCGTGTTATGTGGATGCTGGGTTGGGTTGGGACAGGGGGCTTGTTTGGGGCCTCCTACACTTACCTGAGGTCTGGAACTGCCCCAAATGGGCTTTCAATGGGCTTCCCGGGCCTGTTGGAGGCCTCAGAAGTGGTTTCTGTCAAACTGGAAGTCATTTCTGGTTTTTTGGAAGTGACTTTTGTGTTGCCATAAACCAATTCTGGGGCCTCCAACAGGCCCGGGAAGCCTGTCGGAGGCCCATTCGGGGCAGTGCCAGGCCTGCGGTAAGATCAGGAGGCCCCAAACAGGCCCACACAGCTTGCCCAATGAGGTCTTGCCTTCATATACTGTGGTCTTGCAATATACCGGGACCGCAGTATATGAACCACAATATAGCGGGGGACAACTGTACCTTTAATAATACACATATATGTTTTATTTCTACATTTACTAGTCTTGCAATCTTATATATGCATCTTATATATGCAGTTCTATGCATATCTATCCAGAAAGAGCCAGCTCTCTAGGGTTTTGAAAAAGGTTATTTCCTAGTCCTAGTTGAAAATGCTTGGTGGTCTTCCATGCATCTACTAACCTGGCCTCATCCTATTTACTTTCTAGAATCATTCAAGACTGGTACTGGAATTCAGTGGAGTTTGCATCAAGTAAGTTGATATGCCATTTATTTTCTTCATCTTTCTGGTGTCAGCATGCCCATATAGTAAAAAGGCATGTTCCATATCTGGAACATTAATTTAAAAGTCAATATTTCCTGAGGATGGCAGTTCCAAATACATTAATTATCTGTTAATATAACTCACACAGGAAAATTATCCCCTTTGTTGTTGTGTTGTTACAGTCTTGACCAACTCTTCATGACCCCATGTCCATGGAGTTTTCTTGGCAGGAACAATGGAGTGGCTTGCCAGTTCTTACTCCTCGCACCTACAGCACCTGGTATTCCCTGGTGGTCACCTATCCAAGTACTAGCCAGGCCTGACCCTCCTTAGGTTCTGGGATCAGGTGAAATCGGTTGTGCTCAGGGCATCTAGGAAGCTCCCCTTTCTTTAAGAACCTCAAAAATACATCTTCAGTTCACTACATAATTGTAATTACTATTTGAATCCAAAAGGCTCTTCAAGAACTTAATAGCAGTATGAACATTTCTTTAAATAGACTACATTCATTCTTTAACAAATTAGCCACCACTTGGAGGTGGGGGGGGGGAATAGCCATTTCATTGTTAATACATCTTAGTTGGCACTATATATAGGATAGACCCAAGCTGGCAAAATCCAACTAAATTCATTGGAAATATATCATGGTCTTTGAAAATATCACAGAATCACTCCTTTAGTACCAATTTAGGGTATACATTAGCCATGCTCCTCCACCTAACGTAAGAATGTGCACTGAACCAAGTCTGTTGATTTCCTGGATGCGGCAATACTTAGATGTCAGAGCTGAGCTCTGAACTGTTAATGAGACATTGCCTAACGAGTCAATACAGAGTGAGCTGCTGAGCTTCCCAACTGAAGACAGCCAATTTATTTCTAGTTGCTTTGGCTAGAACTCTCAGTAAGTGTACTTTAATGACAGCTTGACAGCTTTAGTAGTATTTTTAAATTGCTAAAAACAGGCTAAGCCTGTCTAAACATAGTTTATTCACAAGCTCTCGTCAAAACAATTCAGTGTCTTTCCCCTTCCTTCTCTCTTTCTCTTTATGTGTGATGATCCAGCAGACCATGGAAGCGTGCTACACGGATGCAGTGTATTCATTTCCAAAGCTAAAAGCCTCAAGCTAGCAGCATCACCATAAATGGTGGTCACATTAAAAGCAGTTGTACTGTGTGACACCAAAATAGTGCTTTCTTTTGGAGTGAGAAATGGTGGACTGCAGTGTCAGCATAGGCAATTCAGCAAGACTTCTAGCATGTGGCCAATTATAAAATACTAACAGAGTGTACTGTCCTTGGTCAAGGTCTTTTACATGGAAGGGGCAAAAAGGAGAACAGCATAGCTGCCATCATATTCTGCTTGTTAGTTTTCTTCAAATGGCCATGTAAGAAAAGCTCAGGATGAGTTACACATAGACCACCTCTACCATAAATTAGATCGAACCAGACGTCTCAGGCGATAGATTTGGGTCACTGTCAAATGGAAGTAGTATTCATATAATAATAATAATAATAATAATAATAATAATAATAATAATAATAATAATAATAATAATAATAATAATAATAATAATAATAATAATAATAATAATGTACCCACACCCAAAGAACTTACTGTGGATTAAAAGGAACGCAAAATAAAATGAAATGAAATAAAAAGTATATTTCTTGTACTGTGAGGTATTTTTGACTGCAATGAATTTCAGTATTTCCCCAAGGGAATACATTTCCATTTCCCCTAAAATGAGACCAAGTTGTGACAAACTGAAGCAGGTTACTTCTGCTTTGTTGCATCACATTTTGCTTGTAAAAAAGTAATTTTTGTCACAATGTATTACACAAAATCCCCCACTGACAAAAATAAATTGATTTGTCACCCTTTCACCCTGTCTCTCCAAGAAAAAAACTGTATTTGGAAATTAGCTGAAATT
Source organism: Phrynocephalus forsythii (assembly GCA_029282475.1). NCBI lineage: Eukaryota > Metazoa > Chordata > Lepidosauria > Squamata > Agamidae > Phrynocephalus > Phrynocephalus forsythii. The sequence goes on from JAPFRF010000004.1 coordinate 61,427,587, forward strand.
GCTTAACTGTGCAGGTGACAGTGTTACAGAATGCATGCATTGTATGTGTAGTTCTGTGTGGAGTCTGCACAAAATATGCTTCTGTTTTGGCTGGATGAGTGCATGAGGATTAAAGCTGGCTTGCTAGGCAAACAAACCAGAGTTAAAGCTAACCATTGCTCTTGCTCTACATGTTTCTATACACCTGTAACTTGTTCCTGTACCATTAAGACCCCTACTTTTGTGTTGTGTCTGAAAGCAAGAAAAGAACTATATATTATGGCAATATGAGTGAGGGCTCACCTAAACTATGCTTTTCTGAATATCTCCACCACCAGGAAGTTGGTCAGACCTTTAGAACCAGTAAGTTCACAACTGCATTAAACAAATGCAAGTGATATGAATTCACTTCAAGGAAGTTTGTGTGGTTCACAGAACCGAAAATTCACTGTGAAGAGGCATGGATCTCTAGACTGCCATTTTATATAAATTATTTATGTCTCCTCATTTCCTCATCTCCTACCCTCCCCCCTTCTCTCCATGTCTCTCACATACAGAGTAAAAGAAGGATGCATCTGTTGTCTGATCTCAGCTATGGAAACATACCTTGCAAGCAATTCATTAAGAAATAGTGTTAGAAGAGGCAGCCATGTTAGTTTGCCCTGACTGTCTGAGAAACTGGACATGTCCATGAAGGCTCACATTAAAATGGAGCAGTTAGCCTTTAAGTTGCCACCATGGTTTGTTTCAGATAGGATAAAATATGTTTTAGTTATCACCTCACCTTCATGTAATAAAAATTGGTCAAATTAGACTGTGTACGACTTGCCACAATCTGAAATAGCTTAAAGAAAGGAATGCATAGGTGAGGACATAGCTGAATACCTGAAGAGTATTATATGATTTGGAAAATAAAACTGGATATCTCAACAAAGGAAATCTCTGGGAGGGGGCATCATTATTACTTGTCATGGAAATTGTATGAAATATAAGATCATTACACAGTCAGTCTGTAAGTCAAAGTTTATGGACCTGACATATGATCCCAGTCATCTTTACAGCACATAAATGGTGCAATCGGATGCCTGCAAAGTGACCCTTCCATCTGCTAGGGAATTACTCCAGCCTGGTCCCCAAAAGTAGATTCCGTACAGCTTTTGGTCCAGCATGGGCATTGTTCAAGGTTTGGCTGAAGCACATTTCCCCTTGTGACATGTGATTGCTGGGAAGTAGATGGCACCAGACAAGCAGACCAGCTTGCCATATACAGTATTTCCCCTTGTGATCACAACCTAAGTATACACTCAGTTCTCCCCAACATCTCTAAAAAGAAGTAGATCAATTTAGGCTCCTACTGGCAATACTTGCCATGCCTGTCTGACAAGCTACATGTACCAAAACTCTGTTTACATACTTCTGCATTACATTTGCAGGAACTCTATTTTGCATGAGCTCAAGATAAACTATTGCCACCTTCTATTCATTTACTGCTGAAAGAAAATAATAAAGGTTATCCAGTTCTCTACATCCAAATCCTCCTGTCTAACAATATTACACTGAAAAAATTAATTATAATTTTAAAAATAAACTAGTATTGGAAATCATGGTCTTTTCTGCTTTGGAGATGGCTCACAGGGGCAAAGCAGATTCAAGCATTTATCAAGAAAATATGAATATTACTATGACAAATCAGGATGAACATCTGTACTGCAATGAATTATCTATGTAGCTGTCACTGCAAATACTTTCTGTGTATGCTTTTCTGGGTATGTTTTTATGAGATGCCACAGTGATATTTTTATGGGGTATTTTTATCAAGCAGGATCAGTGCTGCCTTGGAGAGCATATAGAATATACTGATGAGCTATTATCTTAGAATCATAACATTAAATACTGGTTTTAATTATCCTTGGATGTGATAAGCACAGACTGACATGCAAGACTGGCTGAACTTTGAATAAACATCTCTATTCTTGCTTTGAAATACATCTCTCACTTTATCCAATGTAGATAATCACTGTAAAATATGAACTGATGGAAAACAGAAGTTCCACTTGGCCAACTGTATTTAATTTTCAATGCTATCATTTTTGTATTCATTTGAGTGAGATTCTGTTTTGCATCAGAACCGAGACTTCATGTGGCTCACCACGTCAAACACACAAACAAACACAAACACACACAAACACAAAAACTTATAATGCTAAAACAGAAAAAAGGCATATTAAAGTTAAAACAGAAAGAAGGCATATTGAAGTAACACTAATTAAAGCACCATTTAAATCACATAAGTAAAGGAGCTCAGCACCCAGTCAATTGCTGAAAGCTGGCTTCTGGATGAAAATATCTTTACCTGCCAGTAAAAGGACAATATTTCTATTGTAAACACCTGACAAAATGAGAGTGTTCATAATTATGTTTCATAAAGGCAACATGCAGTTGACAATAATTTACATATACAAACAGTTGATCTATAAATACATACATAATTTACATGTACAAATAATGTACATATACAAAAAGCAAACATTTGCTTTTTAGATTAAAGGAAGAAAACTATACTCTTCATGCACCAGAATCACCCATTTACACATGGACTTATTCTGAGTTCACGCATGCACACAACAAGAAAATTAATTTGCATCTAAGTACTCATGGCTGTTGTGACCAGCAACTCAGATTAATTTGGTGAGTTTCTGCAAAGAGATGGATTTATATGGGTTCCTGGTGAGAGGACTGAAAATTTTATCACTGGGGGCTCTTATCTGCTATGACGACAAGCATGCTGTAACTAGCAAGCAGATCTGTTTTGAATGAATACTATAGCTTACTTTCTAGTGATATTATAAGGAACTTACTGAGCCCATTGGTCATAAGGTATTGCTTGAAAGCACAGGTGGTCCTTGCTTGAAACAGATGAAATGATAGAAAAGATCACTGGTTTGCTACCAGAAACAGTTTACTGAAGCATCTAGCAGATATCCATCTGTTAAGGGGAAAGCAATCTGCTTTCAACATCAGAAGTATAACACTGGAGCAAAGCCATTACAGCACTACATAACTTTAGAAAAAACTTATGAAGTTTGAGTCTGTAGTGGACCATTACAGCTAACATTTTAACATTCTAACATCCCTGAAAGGGTTAAACACCAGTGTGAAGAGGTGATTATAATAATCATATCAAAGCCCATCTTGATATCAGGGTATAAAGTGCAGAAATTAATCAATCTAGAAATGTAACATCTGATCTTGTTCCATCCCTCTTCTCAAGTTAGGTATAAGGTATTGTTTCTACTCCTAGTGAACAGAGAAAAATGAGTCCATGCAACATTAGCTTGTTTAATTCTACAAGCTTTATTAATCCAAATTGCTCCTATATTACATACTAGGTGCAAAGATACTCTAAAATAAAAAACAAAAAGTAGAAATACACTTATCATTTTAACATATTTGAAAAAAAAACAGATGAAAACATAGAAAACATTTTCTACAGGCTCACCCAGCCATCTACCACTTCAAATCTATGGAGAAAAAAGCCATGCTCAATTTAGCACAGTGTTTATATATTTTTATGTTTTTTTCATTTTTATTTTTCCAGATTGTGCTAGTAGGAGGCTAATGCAAAATTTCATAGACTCTGCTACTCAAGCAAGGTTTCTGTGATAGAGGAAACAATCACATTCTCTTTTATCTTTCCTCTCTCCTAAGGCAGAAGATTCAATGCATTATCTACTGAGCCTGCTTCAGAAGAAAACACCATGTATACTCTATGGGAGCTGTTACAGTTGCATCCCTGATGGACTTTTCCATAAACTTTGCTACTGGTGCAGATAACATGGGATTAGATACAATTTCAGTTTTTATTCTGCAATCACTTTTTAATGGATATCAGTATATTGCTACTTGAACAGTTACTTTCTTCCTCTCCACTCCCTTTTTCCATATTACATAAATATGTTTGTCTTGAAGTGACAGATCAGAAAGTACCTGGTATTTTTCCATGTATAAGACTATATTTTGTCTACAATTATTAGACTAAAAATTGAGAGTCATCTTATACACAGAAGTAAGCTGAGGAGAGACCTGCACAGTTGCAAAACTGTAATTTTGGTTTGGGAAAGTGGGAGGTTGTCTTATAGATTGGGGTGGTTTTACAGATGGGACATATGGTGATTGTCCTCTACCAGGTAGTTAATTGTTGTTTCATGGTATAATTATATTTTATATTCCCAGTGTTCCATTTCTTATATCCTTAGTCATTTAAATAGTTTATTCATATAAAATATCAAAACTGTGAGAGTTTCTCCCAGGACAAGTGAGTGTGCTTAGAAGTCCAGTTTTGCAATATTGGCACTGCTATTTCAAATAGCAAGCTCAAAGAACAAAACTGTGGATGATCTAGATGCATGGATCCATCAACATTTTGTCTGATTTGATTCCAAGCTCAAGAAACATACCCATTCAAAATGATTGCCACATTATCCTGGGTTTATCTTTCATTATTTTATTTAGTGCTTCTATGCACTGTTAAAGGACCCAGCCTTATTCTTTGTGAAGCAAATATCTGGCCTCTGAAGAACCAGAAATAAGAGACAGAATCTGCTTCTTGGCAATATGGAGCAATAGTGAGAAATTATGGGAGATGAAATCCAAATCATTGAGACAGCTACCTTCTAACCATTCCTCTCCTATTAAACACATCTCATACCAGCTCGGTTTAATTCAGCTGGACACTCAGGCTCACTCCCGGTCCAATCACTGTATTCAGTCCTTTGCTGAAATTTCATGTTCCATACATATCACTTACATTTATATAGTTTCAAATGTGCTGCATTTTTTGTTTTAGAAAAGAGTTACATGACTATACCATCATGAGAAAATACTAACAATGCCGTAAATATCACACCAGTGCTGCGTGATATTAAGAAAAATGTTCTATCTCTCTAAAATCTAGGGATGCAACAGGTTAGATTCTAGAAGCTGCAATAGAAAAAAAGTTTGCCTCTGGCCATTATGTGGACCACAAATTGCATTTCTATTTTCCTCATAGGGTGTGCCAGATACAAAAGAAAACTTGCATTCCACCCCTCCCCGTTGGATTGTACCTTTGCATTTGGTGTGTGTGTGTGTGTGTGTGTGTGTGTGTGTGTGTGTGTGTGTGTGTGTGTGTGTGTGTGTGTGTGTGTGTGTGTGTTGCTTTTCAAGGGGAAAGAACACACCATTTGCACATACTTCATGTAAATTTATGTAGACCTGAATGGGGTGAGGGGGGAGGCCACCAAATCTTTGACTTGCTTTTGTCTCAAAGCAACGGATCCTGCATCACTTCCAAATTCCTCCTTCCTCCATAACTTGTCTTTTCAAGATGAGGCACTTTAAATCAACAAGGATGAGAAAAATAGGGGGTACACTCCTAATGTTAGCTGGTGTTTGCCAAATGTAGAGGGAAATTATGCAAATCAGTATTTTTTCATAGAAGTGAAAGAAGCAAAAATATTAGATGCAGTCCCCCAACAGTGTATGGGGCAGGGGGTATCTGTAGTCTTCTCCTGTTGGGAAAACCCACAAAGCACATAATAGTGCCACTTTGAACCATGAAGTCATTATTTTCACACAACTCCCTTGAAAATATTAGCATGATGTGAGTTCCTCATTATGTAAACTGCTTATTACAGAATCTCTCTGGCACAGTAGCATGAGCAGAGAATGAAGGAAGGCTCTGTGTCATATTCCTTTTGTGCAAGCCAATACAATGTGACAGAAAGAAGGTTAAGACAGGGTAAAGATATTAAAATATGAATACTGTGCATTGATATGCAGAGTACGAGAGTGCTAATCTTGCACATTTTCACTCGTACATATTGTGGAAAATTGCCTTAGAAGCACTACAGAACTGTACATTTCTGATTAATGCAAGACTAAGTCTTTAAGAGCACATGTGCAGAGCTCTGATAAGGGGAGACAATGTTCTAATAGATAAACATTTTCAGGGGCCTAAACAATTTGGAGCTACTAAAACCTTATATACACACACCAACTGGATTTTTTAATTGCAGTATGAACACATTGTTGCCATATTGACTCATAGCAATTCCTAAATCTCTTTATAAAGTTGGCAAGTCATTGCTTTCAACTACATTAATATATTACTTCACAATTAACAAAAAAATGACATGGACATGAGGCTCTATCAATTCTTTTTGCCCCAATTTATACAAAAGAAGTTTTGGCCAGTACTGATATCAGTTTAATCCCATGTCTTTCAACGGTGCATCATGTATACTGGAGGAAATATGGGCTTTAAGTGCAGACCTAATTTCTGATTCTCTCCTCTCTATATATATTTTAATAATCAAGGGAAACATTTTAAATTAGTTGTTGTGTAAAGGATTAGTAAACCATTTGGGAAGCCGATACATTTATAAATGAATTGGCTTCCCAACTGGTTTATTAGTCCTTTATAAAACAATCATTTTGAAAGGTTTCCTTTGATTATTCAATGGGAGGGAAATCTAAAAACCAGGAGGTCAAAACCAGAAGGAAGAACCCTTAGGAGGAAATTAACAAACACAATCTGAAATTGGCTTTCTCTGTACCCTGTCTAAACTTTGTACTGTTGAGGGGCCAAATTCAGAACCTCACTGTCATTAAAAATATACTTCACTTTATGAAGAATCAGAGGCAGATCACAAGGAAAAGGAACAATAGTTATGGATGCTCCGCCCGGCCTCGTGCCGAGCAGGGGCACCTTTGCCGGCTGGTTGAGGGAGGCGGCTAAAAGCCTACGCCAGGGAGCGCGCCCCTTTATAAGTCCTCGGCGCGCTCCCCTCAGCCTGCCTCTTCAATTGCCGGTTTCTGACTGGAGCGTGTGGCATGCTGTCCGGTGATAGCTGCGCTCCCTGATTTTCCCCTGCATGCTACTCTTCTTCCGACAATCAGTTGATTGTCAGGAGAAGTCTTCTGGATGGACCGTGCCTCCCGGAGCCTCGGTGACAGGTGAGACCTTTTCAGGAGGGGTCCAGGAGGCTGGTAGGTCGGCTGGCCAGGCTCTGTTGAGCCTGTGTGATCCCGGGGTGCCCCGGGAGCAGCGAGCAGGAGCATCTGCATCCCCCTCTTACCCAGCTGTTTGTCGGTAGTTCCGACAAGCAGCTGAGCTTCCTTTACGGGGAGGGGGGAGCGAGAGTGGCTACAGAGTTGTCCCAGCTCCTTTTAGCCAGCGATCTCGCACGGGCTGCTTTGCAGCCTTCCAGAGCGGCTGGTGCCCCGGTTAAGTTCTGTGCTGGCACCAGCCTGGGAAGCCTGAGGCTCCCAGTTTGATCTAGGTCTCTTGGGCAGGAGTTGGACTCCATGATCCAGAGTCCCTTCCGGCTCTGCACTTTCCGATTGCCGGGAGCTGCTGCCCCTTGGGCTTTCGATGCGAGGCAGATTGTTCCTGAGGGCAGGCTTTTCCCAGCCGGCTGGCGGCACGCTGCAGGAGCAGCGAGTCTACTCTTTGAACCCCTGCTAGTTCCGCTGCTGGTGGGCCCTTTACAGGCAGCCTTGCTCTGAGTTTAGTGCTCTCTGCGTTGTGGCCAGGGACTACCCTGAAGTTAGAGCTTTACACATGAAGTCTCTGTGGCAGTCTGAGTTGATCTACTGTTTCTAAAATCAGCACATACATACATGCACATAGAACACATACACAGCAAGCATGAAGGAACATAAGAACATAAGAAGAGCCATGCTGGATCAGGCCAAGGGCCCATCTAGTCCGGCTTCCTGTATCTCACAGTGGCCCCACCATATGTGTTTGGGAGAGCATGAGACTAGATATCTGTCTCCTGATACCACTCCCCTGCCTCTGGCCCTTGAAGTACCCTGGCTTTTAAGCCTGGAAATTACATACCCCCACCATGGTTCGTATCCTGTGCCTGTGGGTTTGGTGGCCATTTTGTTTGTACTTTCTGGGCCTACTCTTATCTCTTATATCCACTCCCATCCGTTTGGCTGGGCGCCCTAGGCGGCTCTACCTACATCCAGTTATCCTGTGCTTTAGTCTTTTAGCTTTGTTCAGGGGATATTACACCCTTCTATCAGGGGTGGCTCAAGGATCCCAATTTGGTTTGGTACTCGGTGGCCATTTTGGCCATGCCTCATGGGCCCATCCCTTAGGCAGTGATCTACATCCATCTGCCCGGCTGATATTCTGAGTGGCCCCCATACCCCTCTGTCCTGTCGTTTACTTATTAGTGGAGCCTAGCGTGTTTGTATTGTGCATCTGAAGTTAATTGGGGTAATTTTTCAACTTCAAGGGTGGCCTGCCTACCCACCCGTTGCCATTTTGTTCACTTCATCATTCAGTGTGTTTCGGGGGTGGGTGTAATCTCCATCCATCCTCTTTCCTCCTCGTTGTTATACCCGGGCCACGATTTGTTCTGGCAGCTACATACTAGGGCCGTCCTTTTGATACTTTTGGAATCCATCTCAGATCTGTGCCACACCCACGCGGCTGAGTCACTTGCCGCCTGTTCGCCCCCTTATGTTCTGCCCTGCCATCTAGGCCCCACCAATGTGTTTGGGAGGCCTGGATGCTGGATGTTGGTCTCCTGATACCAGTCCCCTGTGGCTGGCCCTTGAATTACCTGGGTTCCTCCATCATTGTTTGTTACCGGTGCTGGACTGTTTCCCCTTGAATCTGTACAGTACCCCCTTTTGGAGGCATCCAGGACGGATGCTACCATCACTTCCTGTGCCAGGGAGTTTCACAGACTTACAACGTGCTGGGTAAAATAAATAAATACATAAACAAATACATGAATATTTTCTTTTGTCAGCTCTCACTCTCCCAGCCCTCAATTTGAGTTTACCCCCTGGTTCTGGTATGGGGGAGGGAGAGATGAGCTTCCCTCTAGCCACTTTACCCATACCCTGCATGATGCTGTATGTCTTAATCTTATTCCTCCCCTGGCGCCCCCCCTTTTTTCCAGGCAAAAGGGGCCCACACGTTTTTTATGTTTTTCTTGAGATGCGGTGACCAGAACCAGTCCCAATACCCCGGGTGGGGCCTTATTATAGTTTTGTATCTTGGCATTATAATGCTGATTGTTTTGTTTTCAACCCCCCACCTTTTCGTTAATCCTTCCATTTGGTTGCATTAAAACACATTTGCCACTTCTCAGCCTATTCCCACAGGTTGGAGAGATCCTGGAGCTCCTCACAATCTTCTCGGGTTCCCACCACATAGAGCAGTTTTGTGTGACCTGCAAACTTGTCCCCTCCTCACTGTTTAGCCCCGTTTCCAGCTCATTTATGCTTGTTAATCTTCAATTTACCGATTAGTCCTAAGACCTCCTCTTTTTTTTTTTTTTTAACCTGTATTTGATTTAATTATTTGGCCGAGAGGGGCGTTTCAGGCAACGGAATCCATTCAAGGTCCTCTGTCATGAACTCAGGTGCCACGAATCGTGGGGGCTGTTACACATCACAATTTGGGTTGGCTGTTACATACCGGGCCCACCCTTACCATTCTCCTTGAATCCATGTTCGGGTTTGTGCCACGCCCACGCCACTGAGTTACTTTTCACCTGTTTGCCCCTATATCCGGCTACACCAATTAAGAAGGGGGGGCCTAATGGGATGGGGAAGGGTAAAGCCCCTGCAAATAAAAGGCCTAGTGTGCTGCCCCCTTACTTCTCCATCCTCTTCATCAGGTGACGAGTCACCTAGTCTTTGGGCAGCTTGGTAGAAGCGTCCTCGTTTGGAGCGCGATCACGCTGAGAGGCAGGGTACGGCCAAGGCTCTCTACGAGCAAGGCCAAGGCTCAGGGGAGGCGGAGCGTAAACCAATTATGGCTAATGGTGACATGCAATCCTTTTCTTGAGTCCGTTTTAGCAGGATCTGCCAGTATCGTTTCTGCAGGTACGCCATCTGTGACTACTGAACTAGCCGCGTCGTCGCATGCTCCGCTCAGCCACCCCCTACCAGTTGCTGTGTCTTCCAAAGTAGTCACGTTCCCGCCTGCAGCTGAAGACTCATCGCTTCCGGCCCTGGTTTTCAGCCTGGGCTGTGCATTCGCGTGGTTATGTAGGCTGGCTAATGTGTAGCCTCGAGTTCGTTCCTCCAGTTATGAGGTTGCCTTGTTTCAAGTTGCCACTTGGGTATTCACCTTTGCCGCCTTACACGTTAGCGAGCTGCTAGCCCAATCCAGAACACCAACACCTCGCTTATGCATTACGTTGGTCAGGTATGGTCCTGAGCAGGATCTGGTCTTTCAGCATATTTGTAGTTTGAAGATCGACCAGTGAGGTTAGGCCGGCACGACACACCTTTGTAGGTGTTCTGTGCTCCAAATTTGCCCGGGCCTAGCATTATATCGGTCTGCCCTGCTCGCTTCTATTTATTGGGGGTACCTATTTCTGTGCAAAGAGGGGTCGCCTTTGACAGGTTGCCAATATTGGATAATTTCACTGAGGGCACGGCAGGTTGCTGGCATGTCGGGCCGGCATTTTGGGCGTTATTCGCTCCTGATAGGCGCTGATCACACAGCAGCTGCCTTTGGCACCGATCGGGTGGGCAACCACCGAATTGGGTGATGGAGATCTGGAGACTTTAAACCTTCTGTACATTTACTAACGGACCGGTAAAGCCGGGCCAGTTGTTCTTTTCTTTTCGTTACAGCTTTTACCCCGGGAGCCGGGTTCGAGTGTTGCTTTACGGCCTCAGTTTTTGTTTACTGGGCCTTGGAGTTGCTACCCTGTCCGGACGCTTTCGGCCTTGGAGGTGGCCGCGATCTCGGCCTGGGACGTGGCCGTGCTTTGGGCCTGGGACGTGGCCGTGCTTTCGGCCTGTGATGTGGCCGCGCTTTCGGCCTTGGCCAATGGGCCAGTTTCCTGAGGAAGGGCAAGACGGTGATGCCTTGACACGCCTTTCTCACTGTGGCTCTCAGTGACTCCTGCCACCTTGCCGAGCATCGTGGTTACCCATTTTGGGAGGAATTGACTTGACTTGTAAGTCGGGAAAGTCCCTCATTCTCAAGATCCTAGTGGATCTGAGAGCGTTACATCGGACTCGCCCATTGGTGGCTCGCATGGCGGGCAAGTCCATCATTCTCAAGATCCTCGTGGATCTGAGAACATTTCAGCGTACTCGCACAGTGGTTCGTGTTGTTTTGTCTGTGATCATTCCCCGGTTGAACGGGGGTTCGTGCTACCATGGGTAGTGCAATTTACTATTAAACACCATGCAGATCTCTCTAAAATGATCAAGGTCCTCGGCAGTCCTCAGTAATAATAACCCCAATGTGATCAAGTGGACTGCCTAGAAATTGGGAATGGGGGATGCCCAAAGCACTCCGGTATCCTCATTGCACGCATAACTGGCTGCAATAAATTACTTTAGAGAGTGGACCTGATGAACCTTATGTACTGCCTAGAAATTGGCAATAGGGGGATGCCCAAAACACTCCGGCTTCCTCATTGCACGCATGACTGGCTGCAATAAATTACTTTAAGAGTGGACCTGATGAACCTTATGGACCGCCTAGAAAGTGGGAATAGGGGATGCCCAAAACACTCCGGCATTCTCATTGCATGCATAACTGGCTGCAATAAATTACTTCAGAGAGTGGACCTGATTAACCTTACCCATTGCGTGAATTGCCCGCATTGTGCAGGCCGAAGCGGGAGCTTTCCTTTGGCACTCCAACATCCCTGCTTGGGAAACTACCTTAATTCGTCCGGATGGTGGTCATTTATTGGACAAGGGCCTGGATCCTTATTTGGAACCTTAAGGAGGGCCTGAGGGCCGAATTGTTCGGCTGTGGGGTAAAGAGCCGCAGTGCGCCTCTTTGGTGGCGGGTAGCGCATAAAAAGTTATCCATTTAGGTCCCGAATCTAATTACATCTTCACATCTTGGCAGCCTTCCATTAATTACCCAATAGGATTTAGTTAGGGAGCAAATAATAATAATAACCCAAAACCCTAGGAGGGCTGCCAACCTTTAATCAGCGTTGATGCCAAAAGATCTCATCGGCATCCTCACTGCGGCAGTTCAACGGGCCGCAGGAAATTGGTGGAGTAAGCGGGACCTAATCAATTTGTTGTTACCATTTTGATGATGCGCTACGGCTCAGGCCCTCCTAAAGTTATTGCTCATTGATAAGTAATTTAAAATCCGTTACTGTAGTTAATAAAGTTGTGGCCCTTATTTAATCCAAGCGGAACGTGTGTCGCCTCTTTCTTTCAACCTGGCTCGGCAATGGATGCTCCGCCCGGCCTCGTGCCGAGCAGGGGCACCTTTGCCGGCTGGTTGAGGGAGGCGGCTATTGGCTCCGCTATTGGTGTAGCCTACGCCAGGGGCGCGCCCCTTTATAAGTCCTCGGCGCGCTCCCCTCAGCCTGCCTCTTCAATTTGCGGTTTCCCCACCCTCCCGCCACGGTTTATTATGTGCTGGTGATGCTTTACTGGTCGCCGGGGCCGGATGGGAATTTTTGACCATTTCTCTGATTGGCCTTGAGCGGTGGTGTTTTTTCGCCCATCCCACCATTCACATATTGGCGGTGGGTGTTGTAGGCAACAACCCTGGTCACGACTGGCGGGTAGCGCAAAAAAAAGTTATCCATTTAGGTCCCGAATCTAATTACATCTTCACATCTTCGGCAGCCTTCCATTAATTACCCAATAGGATTTAGTTAGGGAGCAAATAATAATAATAACCCAAAACCCTAGGAGGGCTGCCAACCTTTAATCAAGCGTTGATGCCAAAAGATCTCATCGGCATCCTCACTGCGGCAGTTCAACGGGCCGCAGGAAATTGGTGGAGTAGCGGGACCTAATCAATTTGTTGTTACCATTTTGATGATGCGCTACGGCTCAGGCCCTCCTAAAGTTATTGCTCATTGATAAGTAATTTAAAATCCGTTACTGTAGTTAATAAAGTTGTGGCCCTTATTTAATCCAAGCGGAACGTGTGTCGCCTCTTTCTTTCAACCTGGCTCGGCAATAGGCACAGTCAAGATTTTGAGGATGATTTTCCTAGAAATCTTAAAACTGGAAATAATTGAACAGATTAAATGTTATTCATATTCAAGGAAGTGTGACTTCCTGTAAAAACGGTTCTAGAAATGTGAATGGTCAAAGTATTCACCATCAGTTGATGCAGTTTTCTGCTATACTTGTTGACATTTTGAACTTGGTGTTCCCAATCAAGAAGTCATTAGGAGCTTTCAAAGATTGGAAGAAGGTGCTTGAAAAATCAACAGTGGTTCACATGATGTGGAATCCTGCAAAGCAAGATATTCACCCTGTTTATTTCAAGCCCACAAACACACTAAGGCAGAGACGTGTCCACCCAAAAGATTCAACACCAGATTACAAAAGGAGCAATATAGTGTATGTTGTCCAATGCAGTGCGGAGTATGCATAGCTCTACATTGGAGAAACCAAACAGCCACTAAAAGGGGACTGCCCTGCACATGAGGGGCAGCAGCTCAGGACCAGAAAAAGCAGTGTACCTCCATTTGAAGGACAAAGGGCACTTATTCAGAGATGAGGATGTACACATATTAGACAGAGAAGATAGGTGGTTTGAGAGAGGAGTCTAGGAAACCATTTATGTATGTATTGAAAATCACTCTCTGAAAAGGGGTGGGGAACTTAGGCACAATCTGTCAACCATTTAACATGCTGCCCTTTTCCAATACCCATAAAAATTAGAACCACTTCACACCTCCACCAGGAAGGCCACAGCTAATGGGTGTGAGGAAGGGTTGCATATATGTGATTTTCGCATATCCCCGGCCATTGTACATCTAAGGAGCCTATTCGGGCCATTGTTCACCCAATAAACCTATTCAGACCAGGGGTGTGTGAAACCAAGTTGAACTATAAATTGGAAGCATCACACCAACTTTCCTCAGACTGAAGAAGCTACTTGAATGAATAGCAAAATGTTTCAGCCTCAAAAGAAAAGAAGTCCTCTTGCTATGACTCAACTTCAGGATAACCTCACCTGGATGACTGAGAGTCTTCACATGGATAATAGTGAACACTAAATATATAGTATAGTAAAGGGAAGAAAACCCAGAAAAAATAGTATGCATTACCAGATACCATGCTATGTATAATATTTTCAGACTGCAGATAGGTGAATCCACAGATATACTAGTCTTACAGTATTTCCTGTAGACATGGGCACGACTTGGCGAAGTCCTCGTTTCCGTTTCCGTTCCTCGTTTCCGTTACATAACGAAATGAAGAACGACAATTACTCTGCCAGAACTCGAACTCGAACCGACTAAAGAAAAATTGGGTCTGATTTGTCGTGGTCATTCCTGGTGGCATCGCAGCAATCGCGCAATGCCAAGTGGCACAGGAACAAAGTTTTAAAAATAAAATAAAAAACCCGATTCCCGGCCAAAAAAGCAGGCGAAAATATGCCTGCCTGAGGGCACCTACCAGAGAGGTGGTTTCTGGGGGAGGTCCCCGGCCTTCCCCCCTCCTCTCCTGGGCTGCGCATCCTTGTCGTCTCACCAACTCGCCAAGCGGCGCGGCACAGAAAAAAAGTTTTAAAAATTAAAAAAACCCTGATTCCCAGCCAAAAAAGCAGGCGAAAATATGCCTGCCTGAGTGAGGGCACCTACCAGAAGGGTGGTTTCTGGGGGGGGTTCCGGCCTCCCCCCTCCTCTCCTGGGCTGCGCATCCTCGTCGTCTCGCCAACTTGCCATGCCATGCGGTGCGGACGGGGGATCCAAAATGGGGCGACCGCAAGCAATATTAATCGTGGTGGTCCAAAAACACACCAAAGCACCACAGAAACATGCGAAAATAGCAATTTTAAAACTGCCTGAATTTTTACAGTAGCAGCAGTGGGTTTTTCTTGCAACAAAACGTCTCCATTGATTTTATTTTATTTTATTTTATTTTATTTTTATTTTTTTATACCTGCGCAATGATGGGCTGGCCATGGGAGTGGACCATGCAAATTTTTGGAGCCATTCCACCAATTGCATGGCCACTTGACCAGGTTTTGACTGAGACTTCTGGGATGTGCCTGTCAGGCATAAAAAGCCCACTAACCGTAGCCCAAACCCGAACCCGAACCCTAACCCAAACCCATACGCCAGTACACTCTCCTTCTTAGTGGGTCAGAGAGGCACCCAGAGGTGCATCCCACGAACTCACCCTAACCTTACCCGTAACAACCCTAAGCCTAGCCCTTGCGCTAACCCCCCTAAACCTAAGCCAAATCTGTACTCGCATTGCACTACACACGCAAGTACAGTTCCCTTCTTAGTGGACCACAGAGCGCCCAGACTGAGGAGGAGCCTTCCCCCAATGTGCGCACTGTGACACTGCAGTTAGCAGTGGGCCTGTGGTCAACAGAGAGAGGCACCCAAAAAAGAGGTGCCTCTCTCTACTCAACTTGGTATGCATATCCAATTGGCTATGCATGCCATTTTGTAGCGGGCCAGAGGAGGCACCCACCCCAGAGAGGTGCCTCCAGGAGACCGCTTTCTCTTCATAGCGGGCCAGAGGAGGCACCCACCCCAGAGAGGTGCCTCCAGGAGCCCGCCCCCCCAAACCAGTACTAATGACAGACGAAAAAATGACAAACGAAACGTCAATTTTTTGGAAAATTTCACGAAAAACGGAAAGGAGCTGAAACGGGCCGGCTCCGACACACAACAACTCGAAAACGTCATTTTCCCTGGTCGTGCCCATCTCTAATTTCCTGTACACGATTGATTCAAAGACTTCTAGGTATGGATACTTGGGGTGGATTCAATAAACTTTGCATATATTATATCTATGTTTATATATGTGATAGAACAACACTGAGCATGAGTAAGAGACCAAGCTATGATGCTGAGTGCAATAGTGATATTGTCCTTTGTTTGAAGTACTGGGGTATGAAACCCAATCTTTTGCTTCAGGTGAAGCTTTACAACAACAGCCCTGCTGCTTCCTGCCTCTTCTAAAGCAAACATGCCTGGCGAACTTCATCTTACCAAGAACTTTACATCTAAGATTAAACTCTGGGAAACCTCATCTTCCCATGTTTAGATTTTTGGTACTTGCCTTGAAGAAGTGTAATTTATCAATGAAAGCTTGCAATGTTTTTGTTTCTTAAAAAAATTAGCAGTACCTATAAAGGTATATAAAGCCTATTCTTGTATTTCTCTTATGTTTTGGCCACATGACTGCCTTTTTTGTTTCAGTGGAACCCAAATAAAGATGCTGAGAAAGACAAATCTGCAATAACACAGAAGTGGGATTTTTTTTTTTTTAAAAGAAGAAATAACCTTTAAGGACACTCCGACTATCCCACTGACGACTGAGCATGCCCAGTAACTACAGATGGTTGACTGACTGTTGATTAAACAACAGATTAAACATGAGAAATCTGGGCAGCGGGGGCGGGGGTGGGGGTGGAATAGTCAATTCATTGAAGCCCTACTGCCTGGTTCAAACTTTGCACATGACCCCTACATGCTGCAATATTTTGTTGCAGGTCCCATTTATAAATGCAGTAGGCTCCACTTCTGATTCAGAAACTTCAGTTGCATGGACCTGCCAGCTTCCTACTCCCAATAGTGAAAAGTGGTAGATAAATCTTCACTCAGAGCACTCGCCCTGCACCTTTTAACACCAAGATAATTTACAGAGGACTTCAATGATGCTATAACATGATGAATGGATGATCACCTTTCTTACCTCCATTTTTTACCACCTTTTCTTACCTCCATTAAGTCCATTTTTCCTATTCTAAATTTATTTTAGTACCTGAAAAGCCAAGCAGTGATTTTTCACTGCAATTGTTAACCCACTAGGACTGTTCTAGGAATGTGCCTCGGACATTAAACTTGAGACACAGAAAACAAGAGCAATCCCACTGCTTACATGAAAGAACGACAATCGCAAATTCACTGCTGCTTAACTTTCAGAAAGATCCTAGATTTTATATAACATAATATTCCAATGTTGTTGAGGAATAAACACTGCTGACAGAAAACGAGCAAGCAAGAAAGGTAATAGAGAGAAACAGGTTGTTTTATTCCAAACAGTGATAGTTCCTCTCTACCTCCCAGGAATTAGGTGTAGCTTCATACATTATCTTGTCACTCATGTTTGTTGCATTTTAAAAATTTCATCATGGGATTATGATCAGTTTAAACATAATGTGCAAATTGTGCCTGATTAGTTTTCACTATGCACCACTTTTACTACTCTAGGAAGCAGAATTTTGTATTGAAGTGGCATGAAATTTTTTTTTACAACAAGCAAGAGTATTCTGTCTGGCCTAGTATTGCTCATTTTAAGATCTCATATTAAACTCAGACAGATGCACACATTCTCCTGACTTCAGGACATCCAAACTCAAAAGATTAGAAACTCTGAGTTGAGGTTATGCAGAGTTTGTTGTGTTTTCCACAACTAACTCATTGCGGTCAAACCTAACTAGGTTTCTTTTAAATAAGCGAACTTCAGATTCCTGATTATGAAGATGGTTTGTCTCAGAAAACCATTGTTATGGTCTAGGAGTCAGTCAGTATTCTAAGCTTAAATGAAGTTAGAACTCTATAGAAGTAACGCACTTTGGGTCAAAAATATTCTAATTATCTTAACATTTAATTTGCTTTACATTTCACTTATATTTCACATGCATCCATAATTCTCAATTGCGCAATGCTGTGCAAAGAAAGAAAGAAAGAAAGAAAGAAAGAAAGAAAGAAAGAAAGAAAGAAAGAAAGAAAGAAAGAAAGAAAGATCCAGTCACCAATCATAGCAACACACTATACAAAATCCTCTTGCATAACCTTATACTGTGCAAGTAAAATGAGGTCATAGTCTTATGATCGGAATATTTAATTTAAAAGAATTGAAAGCTTCTTATTCCCTCACTTTCAGGTTCCATGGCTCCCTAAAGCTCTGTTCTAGTCTGGGAACCTTGAGAAGAGATGGGGGAGGGTATTTAATTATAAAAAATATTGTTGTCTGGTTGCCACCTGTGCTTCTAGTTCTTGGGCCTTGAAAGCAGGGAATAGAAAGCTTTAAATGTATTTAAATTAAGCATTCTTGACACAGAATAATGATGTCATCATACATGTGTGGTGCACATTATGTCATGAGGATTCTGGCCACTAATTTACTAATTGCAACCTATGAAGTTGAGGCAAGTCATTTGCCAAAAATATCTTTCATTACTTGGGGGAGTCGCTCAGCAAAAAAACCAAAAACCTGATTATCGTATTGGCTAAAATCCAAGCTGCAGCTAGAATAGGCCCAATGAATCAGTGGGGACTTGCAGACTCAACACCTATATAACTTCCATTAATTCAGTGGGCCAACTCTAGTTGCAAATTTCTACTGCCTTTCAGCTATTGTCTAATTGGATTTGAGGATGCCTCCGTCTCTGCTGAAATGATTTATCTTTTTTAATGTTCTACATGCTGAATATGCATTATACCACTAAGTTGATGTTTTCAATGAACCATCCATGGAAATCTCCATTTCTCTTTCCCAGAACTCACACGACACATGTAGGCTCCATTATCATATATATGGCCAGAATATTTTTGACAGTGTACATGTTTCTGCAAATACTTTACCAAGTACTTTTACTTTAAACCTTGAAACATTATCCAGATTGTTCCCAAATATTTAGAAGGGTTAAATACTTTCAAAAGGTAACTCATAATAAATAAGATTTGATTTGTTTCCTGTAATGGACCTCTAGCAACATTGGCAGGCCAGTAATTCTCCTATAAAATAACTTGGAATTTGTATGGGTAATTTGTTCCAACATCTGCGGGAAAGTGTCAAAATAATTTTTCTAGGGATCAAAGCCAGGTGCCTACTCTTAAAAAGAACCTAAGGGGGAATATCTGCTAAATGTTCATTCAAAAATCCATTAAAAAGATTGTCACCCAACCAAACAGCTCACTAATAGAGCTTATATAGAAGCTGCAATGGTCATGTCAAGATTCAGGAAAGCTGATATGTTGAAAGAGGCAGCTGTGCACTTTCCTTGTCTATGTTGTACTTCTGAGGTAATTACATTTGCACACACTTGGACTCTTCTGAGGTATATACAGCAGCGTTGTCGTTGCTTCATCCAGCCCCCTGGAGTATGGGATGGGGGGACAGTGTAAAATAAAAGGGCATCATAATAATTTATTTTTTTTATGTATTTAAAGTATTTTATCCTGCTTTTTACCTTAAAAATATCCATAATAAAAATGATAGCAACTTTGAAAACAGAGATTTCTATTAGCATAGTAAGTATGAACACTATGATTTAAGTAGGACATGGAATTGATTAGTTACAAGAATGATTATCGGTAACAAATTTATTTCTGAGCCAACAAGGGAAGCATTGTTGGCTTTGAGAAAAATACAAATGCTGTTTTTGACACCACCTAAGTCAACATTATTCCCCTTCAATATTACTCAGTATTATTCAGCTTCAGTATTTTTCAGAAGAAAAGTCAGCACAACTTATGAAGGAATTTTTCTATCTTAACCATAGATTGCAGTACAGCATCATTTTGCTTCCACAAACCAGTGTGCTTCTATTGCCTCTTCAGACACAACCCACCATTTTCTGGATTGATAAAACTAGCTTAAAAGTTTTAAAATAGGAGAGAACACCATTCTCCTCAGCGTTCATCCAATGAGCAAGGTATATTGATTTTGTTCTCTGTAGATTTTGCCTAGGCTCTTCTGGTTTGATATTTAGAGACTGAGGTGTGTATAGAAAGTTTTTTCTCAGTTTTTGCTGTCGTCCAGGGCAGTGTTTCTCAACCTTGGGTCCCCAAATGTCCCTGGAGTACAACTTCCAGAAATCCTGGCCAGCATAGATAGTGAACATCTGGAGATCCAATGTTGGGAAGCACTGGTCTAAAGAAGTTTTGTCCATTAAATGGATGGATTTGGTGTTATACTCCCTTATTTCATTCACCTCCAGAAAGGCAAAGCCAGCCATCTTGGATATGTAGGAAGGTACTATCCTCCCCATCAATACGCTGAGTAATGCACTGATAGTAGTTGTTGTTCAGTCGTTCAGTCATGGCCGACTCTTTGTGACCCCAGGGACCAGAGCTCACCAGGCCTTCCTATCTTCCACTGCCTCCTGGAGTTTGGTCAAATCCATATTGGTTGCATTGATGTCACCGTCCAACCATCTCATTCTCTGCCGTCCTCTTTTCCTTTTGCCTTCAATCTTTCCCAACATCAGGGACTTTTCCAAGGACTCCTCTCTCCTCATGAGGTGGCCATAGTACTGGAGCCTCAGCTTCAAAATCTGTCCTTCCAGTGAACATTCGGGGTTGGTTTCTTTTAGGATGGATAGGTTTGATCTGGCTCACTCTGGAATATCTATAAATGGGGGCACACTTCTACGTTTGTGTCCCAGTTGATCAGTGAGGCTACAAAAAACAGGCTGAACTGTGCTTTCTTCATTGTAAGGCTAATTACACTGGTGACAAAGAGGCCTGTAGTAAGACTTCCTGGGGTAGGAACTGGCAAGCCACCCCAGTATCCCTGCCAAGAAAATTCCATGGACAGAAACTGATAGTAGAGATGGGAACAAAATGCCAGTTTGGTGGTTTGGTTTCTCAGATAAAATAGGTGTTTGGTAGTTCCCAGCCCTGCCTCCTCCAGCGAGGATCCATTCAGAGGTAGTATCCAGAGGAGCCAGGGCAGGGAAGCTGTGGTGCTGCCTCTGAGGGGAGTGCCTACCAGGAAGGGGTGGGAATTACCAAACACCCATTTGTCCAAGAGATGAACTGGCACAACCACCAACCAGCAGTTTGTGCCCATCTCTAAATCTACCCCTCCCAGTACCATATAAGAAGATAGGAGGGGAAATTATAAATAAAGCAAAGCAAAGTGTTCTGCTTATATACCTCCCCATATCACTTCAAGTAGTCTCTGGGTGGTTTATAGTTATAACTACAGTACACAGGCTACACATTCCCCCCACCCCAGCAATCTGGTTACAGTGGTCTCCCACCAATTTGTGGTTCATATACTGCAGTCCTGATATATTGCGGGACCACAGTAAATGAAAAAGACCCCCTGGGGTAAGGGGGGAAAGGCCTGGGGTAAGGGGGGGAGGACCTGTCAGAGGCCTCAGAAATGACCTGGTTCACAGGGAGGCCCTTTTGGGGCCTCCAAAAAACCTGGAAAGGCCCTCAAAGGCCCGTTCAGGGCAGCACCAGGCTGGGGGTAAATACAAGAGGCCCCAGCTAGGCACCCTTAGGCCCAACCAGACCTGCATCCGCATATCGCAGATTTTCAATTATCGCATGTCAGGTTGGGTCCCTAACCCCTGCGATAGGTGGGGGATCACTGTACTCATTTTACTGATCTTGGAAGGATGGAAGAATGAGTCAACCATGAGCCTGCTACCTGGGACTGAACCCCAGGTCACGAGCACAGTTTTACCTGCAGTACAGGCATTTAACCACTGTGCTACGAGGCTCAGTTAATACTACTGTGTTGGAATTTGGAGTAAGATTTACAAATTCTAGCCTTAAACTAGGTGATTTTTTTAGCTCAAAGGGATTTCAGGGCAACACGTAAGAAGCCACTCTCATATGAACTGCTGCTTTTTAAAGCCTATACTGGCATTTAAAGGTCTCTGGATAATTTATGGTCTACCTTTTTCTTTCCTCAGTATGATGCATTGTGGATAGGTTGGACTTTAACCCCTCTCTTCCACAGCTATTGTGTTTATGGAGGAGAACTCTCTTCCACACAGTCAGGCTGAGGAATGTTGGTCAACATAATTATGAACAAGCAGAATTTCCTCCTGATCACCCCAAAAGGAGCTAGTGGCAGCTCTAAGCCAACTGCTGCAAAAGCAATAAGAGCTTTTGGCTAAGATCAAGCGTAGTATCTGATACAATAAACCTTCAAAAATATTCTGATACTCCCTGGTTATATAACTGGATAGACTTCAGTGTCTTACAAAGACTTTTTACAGCTATATACTGTGTTGAATATACACAGTGCATTTAATAGGATTGATTTAATATTTTATGCATCCATAGCTTTCAGCACCAGTCCTAAAGATACAGGGACAAAGCTACCCACAGGTACAGTAAATTTTGAGTGTCATGAAAGGGAAATATCTTAGTTGTTTAAGTTATTGTTTTTTTTTATCTGAGAGCCAAAATAGATAAGATGTCATATATGAATTAAACACCGCTAATCTAGAAGATTGAGAAAGGAGAAGGTGGTTTAACCATTTGACCCCTTTTGAGGTCCTAGTTTAATTGAACCCCTCCTCCCTTCACCTGGATTGGAAAGTTTCCAGCATTACAATTTGGACCAATATTTTTTCTGTCTAAACAATACAAATGACAGGCATGGGGAAAAGGGGAATTTAGATTTAAAAATCACCATAGAGGATAAAGTGTTAAAAACAAAGATTCCTTCCATTGCAGGATCTCAGTCTAGATTAAACAGCCCACCTACTCACCTGTAAAATAATATTACTAAAAATGATTAAAGTGTTATTCCCATGATCAGCAATTATACTGTATGATGGTGTTCACCAAGGCTGGGCCCCATAATAACCACCCTCCAGCCCATGAGAATTTTAGATGTTATTTTAAGTGGTTGCTCTCCAAATCTACAGGTGAAACAAGAAGACAAGTATTCTCTACACAAGTGGTGGAAATGACTGTGCACTTTGTACACATTTGAGGCCCAAGTCGTTTGACCTTCATAATTGGGGACATGGCCTTACACTGGAAGTTCACCAACCATCAGAACCATACCGGGGTACAATCTCGTTCTTTTAATGAAATCATTTGCTCTAGCAGAAGAAAGGCCTTTTTGCTTTCAAGCCATGCCTTATATTACAGAAAGTCATATTTGTTTTAGGAAACAGACAACTGAACAAATTGAAAAAGAAAAATATAGCCAAGTGACTGGCTTTTGATGGAGAAATCAATGATTTATTAGATCAGGGACATTAATATCACCTAACTCTGGTGAGGACTGTGGCACCCTCAGTTGTTAAAAATATTATACAAATCATACACACTATTGCTGATGACTGACATTGCTCATCTCTTATTACAAGCATATCAACATACGTTAAAATAAGAATAACAAAGATGACTTCTTGTGAAATCCTCTGCAAACAAAATTTATCTCTTTTCCCCCTCTTGCTATATAGAGAGTATATAAGAAAACGAGCGTTCTAAATAGTATTCCTTTTTATTGTGGAGACCAGTTCCCTTCTTGTGTTCTTTTTTATTGTATAGCCTAGTATAACTGATCCAGAAATTGAGGCAGTTCCCTAAAGCCAATTTGCTAACTGGCTGAGCAACTTAATATGTTTGCATGCAGACATTTTTGATAGCAGATGACAGCAATGGATACAATTTCATTCCACTTTAAGAAAAGAACAAGAAAGAAACACAAGAGACTGGGTCTATTATATAGCATCTCAAAAATACACAGATTGCTAAAATGTATCAAATGCTCCAAGTTTATTATTTTGCATTTTGTCAAAATTTAGATAAGCTATCATTATTTCTAATTCCCTATCAAGCAGGAGTTACTCACAGAACAAAACATATGTTATGTCAGTATATTTAACAGCTCTGCTGATAATTCTTCCCACAAAATTCCAATAAAACAGACTCTACATTGGAATGCCAGAATACTGAATACTATTGCATATTTCAGTGATATGTTCAAATCACTGCAACCTACTTGGATGGTTAACCCATCCCACTGTATAGCTAATCTAGCCAGGATCTGACACATAATATGTAAGGACCAAATGGTCAACAGTCAATGACAAAGGAAGCACAGTGAAGCAAAAATATAAAAACAAACTTGGGATTTCACATAGTGCAAATATGAAAAATACTTTTTCATTTGCACTCTACCAATAGCAATTTTGGTGTAAAAATAAAGTAGATAATTCCAGTGAAATGATTGTTACCCTTTCACTTCAAATAAAACCTATCTACTGCCTTATTTAATCTTTCGCTGTTGCACTTTTTCTAATGTTCAAGGGCTAGAATCAGTTGATCACCACAACAAGAGCAGACCTAGTGAATCAACAGAACCTACATAGGTGTTAATTTAACAAGCCTCACTCAGGAAGTGGGCCTACCTGTATTGGAACTGAAGGCTGCATTTAATCTTGATTTGCAGTGTATCACCGTTCAGCTCAAGGAATCCAGTCATGTTCTTTAATTTCGGCATGATTTGTTTTGGGTGCCACCTGGAATCATAAATTTATTTATTTATTTATTTATTTATTTATTTATTTATTTATCTATTTATCTATTTATTTATTTATTTATTTATGGATTTAAATACCAACAAGCTTAATTCAAAGAACAACTCCAGGCAGTTTTTCGCCTTCGCTTCCAATCTTTCCTGTTTCTCTTCTCACACAAGGAGCAGTCAACATAAGGAGACAAACCTTTATATTCTTTTATAATTTTAAAGTCTAACTTCCACACCAAATTTGGTATTCAAAACATGAAAAACTACTCCACTGCCTTTAACAAAATCAGTTCACCACAATCATAGTGTCTGAGAATAGAATCTAGTTTCCAAGTGACACAACAGTCCCAGCAGCCCTTAAGATGGTGTGCCACACGTGGAGAGTTTTCACAATGGATTTCTCTGAGCTAGGCTGCTCACAATTCCTTTGTCCATGTGATTCATATTTATGATGGTAACATCGTTTCTTATTTCTGCTAGCTGACTCCCTCATATTCTGCATCAACAAGAACTCAAAACCAATTAACGGGTAATAAATGTAAAACCACTAAATGGTTATCATGCCACCCATTCCCCTCAGTTCAAGTCTGCAACCAAGCATATCTTAAGTGGTAATCAGCCAGCTATAGCTCTAATTGCCCCAGCTGAATATAACCCTAATTTGAAAACCAATCTCAAGCTTATCAGGAGAACAAGCACGGGCCTTCTTTGTGTGCTCAAGCAATCACATACTGTACGGTAAACAAGGTTTAATGACAAACCTCCTACATAGGCCACTAGCGCTAATGTTTGAACACTAAGACGAATGAATCAAATCCTTTTTAGTCACTGTGGAAACCTACACTACAACCCCAGGTGTGTCTGCTCCAAAGTTCCAATTGCACCTATAAAGGATAACAGACTGAAGGCATAAAACTAATAAACCCAGTGGAACAAAGAATGGTGTCTTCCTGGTTAAATGCAAATAGAGGTAGATGGCGATGCCTTAAAATGTATTTGAAAAGTAAGGCATGACTACCTTTTTTAAATTAAGAGCCAGAATGCGATTTTAGGGCAGTGGTAGGTACCGTTATGTGTCACTTTGACTTGGGAGCTCTAGGAGAGTTTCCTAGGCAATCACTTCTCCGCCCAACATACCTCACCAAGTTTGGGCAGGATAAAGAGAGGGAGAGCTGTGTATGGTACCTCAAGATACAATGGTTAAGCTGCAGTACTGCAGTGAAGAGTCTGCTCACAAGTTGAGTTCAGTCCTGATGGGCTCAGTTGGCTAGCTCAATTTTGTCTTAGCCTTCAATTCATCTGAGATCAGTAAACTGAGTACTCAGCTTGCTGACAGGTGGCATTGCGTAGTGAAATTGTAATTTGCCCAGAAAGTATTTTACATGCTATGTGGCAGTATATAAGCAGCATATTTGTATGCAACCTTGAGATTTTTGGAGGAAAGATGGAATATCAATGTAGTTGTTAAAACTGGGGAATGGGAGGTTAAACATGATCTCCCTTCCTAGCAACAGAGAAAGGGCCTCCTTAAATCCTTGGTAGTATTAGTAGCCTACTTCTACTACCAATTGGATAGCCAGCTTATTTACGTATGACCTATTTTTTTCTCAGTTTTTATGTTATATATTTCTCAGCTTTCCAGAACCCAAGTCTAATTGTGCATAATATATCATGGCATTAAATGCAGATATTATTTCAGTATGTTGCAACTGCATCAATTAATGAGCATCCATACTTCTGCCATAATGCGTCTAATGTCTTTCCTATTATACCCAGATTACAGCTTCACAAGATGATCAGAAGATTCCTGTTGTGGACACATAACACAGGTACAAGATTTTGTTACAATGCCAACTCAGCAAAAGCATAGCTGCTAACAAAGTATATAGAAAAGAAAAGAAAAGAAAAGAAAAGAAAAGAAAAGAAGCCCTCCATGGACTGTAGGTGGCTTGTAGAGTTGCCTCATTTCAAGAATCCTCTTTCTTTCACTATGTTCTATCTGTGAAGCCAACACAGACATTCCTACTAGCAGGCAAAATGAATTGCCTCAGACAGTACATTTGGGGCATCGTGAAGGGCCAGAATGTGGTTAACTGTTTAATTTGTCATTTCTGAAACTTGACTGCAAGGGGTGAAGAGATGCACTTGTGGTATTTTCTGTCTCATGTGTCAAAATAATGTGGCTGGCTTTGACTGCCAAATACCTTGACTTGAATTGATGGGAACATGGCTTGCTACTTACCTCAGGCAACAACGTGTCTCGGGATGGCTGAGGAAACAGAATGAAGGCAATTTAGACTTCCAGGCCCTTGTACCCATCTCTCCAGGAGTTTTTACCTTACTCCACCGGCCCCCTCCTCTCCGCAATTTCTTTCTGCTCCAATCCCCGGCAACTTAGACGGTTACTTCATGTCCCTCACATCGTGGTTCACTGTCCCACTTGGGACAGGTACGATAAAGGTTACTCCACGTCCATTGCATGACGGTGGTAGTTAGTCCTGACCACACCCCCTGAACTGGGAACAGAGCATGATGAGACAGAACTGGGACAAGACCACGTGACTGCAAACAACGTTATCATGAAATGAACATAATCTCGGAACGAGGAAGGACGTGAAGTAACTATCTTAAAGTAAAGGGTTAAAATGCCAGTTCTTCCCCAACCCATACTGCCTAGTTCCACTTCTATATTTGCACCAAAACTGCCACCTGTTCAGCATTGTTACTCTCATCTCAGTTAGTTGGCTCCTCACCATGACAGTGAAGGACATCTCAGGAGAGGAGTAGTGGTAGACACAAAGCAGGCAGAGAGTCTCATCCAGCCTGTGGAGACACTAGGATTATGATTTTAGGGCACATCTTGGCAGTATCATTATGCCCACTACTCAGTCAGAATACCTTAGCAAGAGAGAAAGACTCACCACTGTATGAAGCTTGCAATTTAAGTTGTCAAAACAACTAAGGAAAAAGACAGAGGACAAGGATACAGTCATAGGAGCCATATTGGGTGAGCCTTAATAGCCAACACTCTGTACTTATAGGAAATCAACTAAGAGGATATGAGCACAGTGACACACATTTGCACATAGTTCTCACCAGCCCCAGGCACACATATTACTGATGAGCAGAATGGTACCTCTCATAAAACATACATCAACCACAACTAGCAGCCAATATAGTTTTATCTTCCACTGAGTTGTCTAATCCCTTTTGAAAGGCACCCAAGTTGGCAACTATTGCTCTCTCTTAGGCAAGCAAATCCATGGCTGGCTCTG
Organism: Phrynocephalus forsythii; assembly: GCA_029282475.1. Classification (NCBI taxonomy): domain Eukaryota; kingdom Metazoa; phylum Chordata; class Lepidosauria; order Squamata; family Agamidae; genus Phrynocephalus; species Phrynocephalus forsythii. Next base: position 61,455,081 of record JAPFRF010000004.1, read on the forward strand.
CCATGACAATCACCCAAGGAAGGGAATGCCTCTGCTAAACCCCTTCCTTGTGGTCAGTTTTGCAAGGCCACACAGGAGGTTTATGGTGCCTCAACACAATTGAGTTGGGGGCTCTGCTATTGTTCCCTATGTGGAGTGGACCCAAGCACATATATGCAAAGCTATGTCGGAACTGTCAAACCATTCCAATATTCCTGCCAAGAAAACTACATGGACATGGAGTCACAAAGAGTCAGTCACGACTGCAACAACACAAAAACACACACACACACACACACACACACACACACACACACACACACACACACACACACACACAGAGAGAGAGAGAGAGAGAGAGAGAGAGAGAGAGAGAGAGAGAGAGAGAGAGAGAAATTCCATTGATTTGTATCTAGAGGAAATAACATTAAACAGGAGGTTTTTAAAAGGAGCAAATGTTATGCTAATTAAGGAATATAGTAATACCTTGGTTTACAAGCACAATCCCTTCCAGAAACATGCTTGTAAACCAAAGCACTTGTATATCAAAGTAAATTTCCACATAAGAAATAATCCAAACTCAGATGAATTTCTCTGGGGCCACATAGACCACATACTATACACACAAAATGACAAAACTCACGCGATAAGTTGGCTAGAAGTCCACATCCACACCACGGTTTAGGTACCTGGCTGCAGAATCTGCTCTGCTTGGGACTAACAATAGGATTTTACTCTGTGTTTTTAATGTGCTAATGATAAAATGCAATTTGTAGTCATATACACACTTGACTAGCTGCCCCATGACTAAGATAGAATGTTGGAAACAAATTTTAAAAAATGTAAATATAAAGAAAAATAAAACCCTAACCTGCACTCTCATTTGAAAACATTCGTGGCCACTGCAAGATAAACATCTGTTCCTTGCTTTTGAGTCTTCCCTGAGATGGAAAATTTCAGATAAACACCCACAATCCAGCAAGAAGAGAGAGAGATAACCATCACTTGTGATCTTGTGACCTGCTCCAGTACTCATATTGCAAAACATTGCTCATTGATCAAGGCGAAATTGATCAGAAATGCTTGCTCATATTGCAAAACACTCTGAAACTAAGGTATTAACTGTATACTTTATGCTAACCCACCACAGAGGGCTGAACAAAAAAGCTCTACACTTGTCCCTTCTACAATGCAGTTGTTACGGCCACCAGATCCCCCATGTACTTCAAAAGCCATGTATAACTACAAAATATAAACAGTACAGAATTCCAGGGCCTCGGCCTCTGGAATCGGGTTGATTTCTGGCCTCATCAGCTCTCCCCTGCAAAACAACCACATCTGATCCACTGCAGGATCCAAGAGATATTCAAAAAACCCTGTGGGTCTGTGATTAGATCAAATGAATATCTTCTCCAACCTTTCTATTGCTGAGAGCTTCAAAATTAATCAGGCACTACCACTTGAAACTGGCAAACCACCAAGAAAACTCCATGGACATGGAGTCACAGAGAGTCGGTTACAATTGTAATGACACAACACACACACACATCACTTGAATAATAATTAAGGCATTTATTTAAATAATAGGAATTACATAGGAATATGGCTCTTATTAAAAAAAAAAACTAGAGCAATGAATCCTTCCCTAAACTTAGCTTCACTAGGCAAAAGCCTCACTACTTAATTTCTAAACTACATTGTTAAGCATTAGTCCATTAGCCCATGATGCAAGTATAAAATTCATTCGGACAAAGTCCCGTCTTCTCCCTCTCACAGACAGCTTACAGCATAGGAAAACAGTCACATGTTGCTTCTTGGACCAATCAGGTTTCACTTGCTTCTGGCTGGAATGTTCACTTGGCCAATGTTTACATATGCACTGAGATAAGCCTTAGCTGCTTGAAAACCAAGCTTCACATAATATTGGCATTGTTTACATTTGGCCTACAGAAAGGCTTCCCTACTTCTAAAATCTGTTACATACACACACACATATACCCTGACCTACATAAACCTTCTGGCATGTCCCTACACCCTCCTCAGCTACCACATGGAGCCACTATGATAGGAGGCTGGGCTGGCCAGACCACCATCTGTCAGAGTGAGGGCTGCCACATTGTCAAAAACAGGGCGTCTGATAAATGAAAGACCCACATTTTGGGGGGGGGGCTCTTCCTGGAGATGAATAGTGGTACAGTATTTTTGAAACCTTTGCCGGCCGGTTGAGGGACCCACTGATAAATTTTGGGGGCTCTTCCTGGAGATGAATAGTGGTACAGTATTTTTTGAATATTTATTTATTTATTGGAATATTTATTGAATGGAAAAATTGGATAACCAAAACCATGCTGCTCAGATCTCTGACATTAAAGAGAGAAGTGTAAACACTTGATTTTTATCTTTCTTTTTGTGGCAAAATGTACACTGCTTTTTTTAAAAGAAAAAGAAAAAGAAAAGCTCCTGGGATTGGATTGGTGCACCCTCAGATCCATTCAGTGCTGCCTTCAGCTCAGCTTGGAGCTCCTCAACCACCCCCATGGCCAGTCTTGAGGAAATCACACAGTTTAATTATGTATTTTCTTTTGTCAGTTTCTACCATTCAATTTCTCTGCATTACCCCCAGGTTCTAATATTGTGAAAGAAAAAGAAAAAGGAAAATCACCCTATTCTCCCTGCCATACATAATTTTATGCACCTCTGGCATGCCTCAGATACTTGCTTTTTCTACAGAATATAAAACCTCCAGAGGTGTTTAACCCATTCTTATAAGGAAATTACTCCAACCCAAACAATGACAAACGGAAAGATGCAGCAAAATGGTCAACATTAGCAAATCTGATGTTGTTTATACATTTGTTTTTATATGGGCGGCAATATGGTAACTCAGAGCAGATATGCTGCAATTCCCACATCAGCAAAGGAGATGGAGATGAGAGTGCAATCAGGTGGCTGCAAAGGTTCATGCCTCATCACACAGAAAAGGGCCATACTCATTTTAACAGGAGTGATTTCCCTTAAGGCAACTGTTCTAATGTAGAATCACTCCAGCCTGGCTGCCAAAAAGTCTGGCATGGGCATGGTTCAGAATCAGGCTGGGCCTAATTCCTTGCTCATTGTTTGATCACTGGGAAATAGATTGCATTGGACCACTCCACAAGAAGTCCAAATTACAATCTAGTTCTATATCTCAGCGAGTCAGCACATCCTCGGATTGGTTTTTACTATAATTCACAATGATACAGTGATGGAAATCCAATACTAAGTAACCATAGAGCAAGCACATTGATTCAGTGGAGCTTTGTTAACTCAATTCCTCTGTAAGTTCCATTGATTCAACGGGCCTTCTCTTGTTGTAACTTACTACTGGATGTCAGTGAATGTCTCCAGAACCCTTCAAGGGTACAATTAGGCTTCATGCTGTCACGTTAAGTCAATTCCAACTTAGGACAGTCTTTGGTTTTCTAAATAGAGAAATACCAAGAGCTGGTTTACCATTTACCAAATTTTTCGCTCCTATAAGACACACCAGACTATAAGACACACCTAGTTTTTGCTCCTATAAGACACACCAGACTATAAGACACACCTAGTTTTTAGAGCTATGTATGTGTGAAAAAATATTCACACATACATACTGCAGTCCTGGTACATCTACTGCCCCAGTTTACTTTCCAGCCATGCTGCTCTTGGGAGGCCCAGAGTGGCATGGCTGGATTTTAAAATGTAAATACAAGCCCCCCCCCCGGGCTCCATGCTGGGAAGCCTCCAGCCCTTTCAGAGGCCTCCGGACCCATTGCTGGTCCCATCCCCAGCTGCAGCCCCAGCAGACGCTTCCCAACCCAGCTGTTTTTAAAATAATCCCTTGCACGATTGATTTTTTTCATTGAATACAAGAGGGAGAGTAAAAGGACCTACTGAAGACCACAGAGATGAGAAAAGGGCTAGAGAGTAACCACCCATCATAATGATGATAGAACTGTTCTTCAAGATGGGCTGAATGGGAGAGCTCCATCTCCTGGATTCACATTCTGCCTATCTTGAAGAGCGGCTTTATGGGCATCATGGTGGGTGGTTACTCTGTAGCCCATTTCTCATCTCTATGGTCTCCAGTAGGGCTGTTTACTCTCCCTCTTCTGTTCTATGAGAAAAAAATCAATTGTGCAAGGGATTTTTTTAAATAGCTGGGCCAGGAAGCCTTTGCTGGGGCTGCAGCTGGTGCTGGGACCTGCACCGGGTCTGGAGGTCTCCACAGCAGTTGCACTGGAGGCTCCTGGCAGGGGTGTATTCACTCTATAAGACTCACAGGCATTTCTCCATACTTGAGGGGAGTGTGTCTTATAGAGTGAAAAATATGGTATTTTTGAGGTTCCCTGGGACTGTGTAGCTTGCCCACAGGTTGGCTCTTTTCAAGTGAGGCTCAGTGGGGAATTGAACACCTGTCTCTGGCTCTGTCACCAGATGTCTAAACCATTGAACTAGCCAGCCACAGCCTGTCTTCAGTTATTCCTAAATATTCCCTTGTTTTACTGGTCTTATGTATAGCAGTGAAAGCGGGCTCACATCACAGCTCAAGAACATGCTGTGAGCTTTCCTTTTGCATTATGTCTTTCTCCAACCTAAGATCCCTAATTTGTGGAGAAGTAAAAAAATATCTGGCAGGAGGCACTTTCGGAAGTCTGTGTCTATAGTAAACTGTCACACTTGTAAAAGCATAATGAAAGTGTGTGTTATAAGACTGTTATACTTCCAAGTGAACTCGAGGTGACATTACAACTGTTCAGCAAGACATATTGTTTTTATCTGTGCTATTGTGGGCTCTTAAGTTATAAATGTGTAATGTCTCCTTGTTGGGATTTACTGGTTACATGACAGATTTATAGCTAGAAACAGATGTTCTTCTTCCATAATAGCTATGTAAGAGTTATGCCTACTGTAGGTTGGCAAAATTATCTCACAAAGTAGAAGCGGACAGCCTTATTATTAGAAATTGATGCAATACAACTTCTCTCCATGCAGTTGTGTGTGGTGATTATGCACAAGTCCACATGCACTTGCGTGCATACATACACACTGTGTATGTTCATGTAAAATACTTTCAATATGGAAGTATTTAAAAAAAAGAAAGGCAATCACTCCAGCTTCTCCTCACCTCTTCTATTATTCTCTTCCCATTTTATGAGTGATTAGTCTTCAAATGTCCATCCAAAGTCATGAGATAATTTCTGCACCAGAGCTCTAATCATTTCACTCCCTAATCCATCATGAAATTGCATCAGCAGATAAAATGATGATACCCTCATTATTTTTTCAACCATGCGCCACACAATTTTTTTTGCATCAAGTTGACACAAAGGAGGGCATTTATTTTGAAGATTCAATAGAGAAATTATGAAACACTGGCCTGTTGCAAAGGTAAAGGGTATGAAAGTTTATCGCACAGAGGAAGCACATTCTCAGCCAGTATTGGTGCATGAGTCCTTCTAAATTTAACAAATTAACAAGAAGGATGAATAACTTTCAGTACAAACATCTAAGCGACTTGCCAAAATGAACTTACTGACTGAAGCTCTTTTTCCAGAATTTTATGCCCACTACTATAGCTAATTTATCACAAGTAGCTCATTATGATTGAAAGATTGGATAGGACAGTGTTCGCGAACCTATGTCATGGGTGCCAAAGGTGTCACTCAAAGCCCTTTCTGTGGGCACCCAACATCACTCCTTCACAGCCACCTGTATTCAGATTAGCCTAGAGAAAAGAAGACTGAGGGTTGATATAACAGCACTTTTCAAATACTTGAAAGGCTGTCATACAGCAGAAGGGCAGGATCTATCTTAGTCATCCCAGATTGCAGGACACACCACAATGGGCTCAAGTTAAGAGAATCTATCTTCTGACTGAATATGGGGGGGGGGACTTCCTAACTATAGAGCAGTGCTGCAATGGGGCCACTTACAAGAGGTGGTGGCAAGTGCTCCAACACTGGAGGCATTCAAGAGAAATTTAGACAACCACCTGGCAGATATCCTATGATTTAGATTCCTGCAGGGAGTTATAGGCTCCTTCCATTTTCACTCTTCTATGACACTTTCTCCAGCACTTTGCACACTTTTGTTATAAGTAGCCTTCTGGGACACTGGGTGTGGCTTAGATAGCCCACAGTCTCTGCCAGCATGTCCCTCACAACATGTATAACCAACAGGAATTAAAGACTTTTTAGATTACCTATATATTGAAGGAAATGATCTTCCAAAATTAAAAGAAATTATTTATGACTGCATGTAGCAGGTCTGTGCAACTTGTTTTGGTTGGTGATGCTGTGCACAGTTGAAGGCAGGAACCTATGGTGTTTTAGTAGTGCCAGGAGATTTTAGAAACTGGCTCCAGCATTGAGGAGAATCATCTGGGCTCAGTTTCAGGTAGTAAAAATGTCTTTGCCCAGCACTAGCTTTCCTGTCTACTTCGCTTCTAGCAGATTCCATTTGATATCCTTCAGGTTGTTGGTGTTTTTTTTTAGACCTAAAAGAAATTTAAATAGTTTGTTGATAAGCTCACTAACAGTCAACTATTTGTATCATGCAGACATTGTTCAAATTCTGGCCTGGACCAAGTATTCATGGAATGGGCTTCCAGCAGCCACACAATCGCTTCCCCCACCCACACAAGCGTTCAGCCCTTCAGCTATGCGAGTGATGGTGAAGCGATATCAAAAGAGCCCCTTCTTCTCACTCGTTATCATTTCTCCTTGTCTCATGCATTTCTTATAATGCATTCCTTCCTTATACTGTGTATTCAAACATTCCACCCAAATTGTAAAGTGAGTAGGTGCTTCATGGCTGTTTTGCATTGTTTGAACATGTATTCTCAAGGATGGTGTTCATGAATATATTATTTATGGTCTGTTAGCCTAAATTTATTATTATTATTCTACTAGATATTGTGTTGCCAGGCATTCTCTTGAGAATATTTTTTTTGAGGGGGGATGTCTTTTGAACAGTTAGTAATTACTGAATGGTGTCTAGATAACCTAATGTGTCTTGCTAAGCTTTAGTGTATGCCATTTGTTTTACTTCCTAGAAAATATGCACGGCAAATCAGCTTTATCACTCAATATCTTTCATTTTAAAATATAGGAACATGTCTAAGCATCATATTGCTGTATTCCCAGTTCAAAGCCAGAAAACAGTGATTTTTAACAAGGAGAGGCAATCAGAATATCACTCTGAAGTAAACAAAAAATGAAAAACAAAACCTCAACTCCTTTGTTCTGCCATGAGACAGACTTGTGTGGCTACTTTTGAGACAATACAAACATGATACATTTCAACAGTGCTTGACATTGGCACCATCGTTTCAGTGCCAAGTCAAAACATCTATTAGAGCCTTTGGATATTGAGAATTGTGTCTCACTCAGGTTTTAGTGTGAGAAAAAGGACTCAGTTACCAGATATTCTACCTTTTTGTTTTTGGGACTCTTTTTATTTGTTTTATTTATATTCTACCTTTGCATTCCCAGCCCCGAAATGAAAAGTCAACACAAAATGGTGGAGTTAAAAACTGGGCCACAAATTTATTGAATTAAATTATTTCAGTATATGAAGGGGGACTGCCATAGGGCAAGTAAAAATCTATGGCCTGAAACACGTTAACCATCAGACCCAGGAATGAGCTGTTGTCCTTCTTCAGCACTGTTCTAACTCCGGGAGACAAATTTGCCCAAGGCAGCCATAACAAGTTTAACAAGTCCTATTAGCTTATTAATTTTTAACTAAGTTTAACCTGAACTCTTAATCTTTATTTACAAGGCTGTCCCATCCCCATCCCCTTAGTGGGATATATCCTGGAACTCACCTAAACATCTTACACTACTTGCTGTTTTGACCGACAATAAAGGGAACAACACTACCTCCACCCAGTAATGAGAATGGGATGGGCGAAAACTCACCACTACCCAAAAGCCAATCAGGGTAGTGATCAAAAATTCCCATCCATCGCTGAAGCAACCACCTCCTGTCATTCTTATTACCACTAGGTCAGGTGGGAGAGTGCTAGTAACAGTGGCAAAAGAGGGCAAGAGAGTGGGATGGAGACCTTTTAAAGGCTCCCAGACCCAGACTCCCTTTACATCTGTGAGAGCAGTTTTGCAAAACATCCCTGCCACAGACGAGCTGCAACAGAGACACCCTTCTCCTTATAAGTGGCCTCAAGGAGCTATTTCTCATATTCAGAACAAAAAAATGGTGTTCTTCTCAGCCTGTAGGCAAGCTTTATCATCTCAGCGATGACACAACCCAGAGTGGCCCTCATTCCTAAATGGGAGGTATAAAATCTAACAAATAAAGTATATCAGGCTCAAATAACTCTGATGAGATGGAGACGCAGGTAGGCCTCTGCTCCCCAGGTCCCCCGCAACCAGAAAACATGCAAAATTTCACTTGGGCATTCAAACCCTACACGAGCAATATAAACGTCTTTAGCTGAACACAGTTAACAGCCTTTCTGTGATCTGTAACCTTGGTAAGGAAAGATGGGTCACTGTAGCACGGCAAGCATTTTATTAGAAATACCTAACCTATCCAGAGCTGCATGCTGAACATCCAAAGGTTCACGTGAGTGCCAGGTGGCATGGAGTCTATGTCTATGCCCTCCCTGTTTTGAGACCAACATGATTTCAGACTTTGCATCTGAATTCAGTTTACACCAGCACATTTAAAAAGCTGCATAAGACATATACTGCAGGCAGACAACAAACAAGCAAAAGAACTGATGTTGCCCGATTTGATCATAAGCAAGAGTTGGCATGGTCAAAACATTTTTTCCTCTTGAAAACCCAAAACAAAGCAAGTTTGAAGCAGCTTACACAGTTTAAATATGTGCTATATTCATACATGATTAATTTTGCGGCAGCTGTGTCCACTAAAATACATGTTGTGTCCAACCACCCTTTTTAATGCAAGCAAAATACAAATTTAATAATTGGTCCCATGCCAGTCAGAAGCAAGCTTTTTTTCCCACAGAAAGCAATAATTTTATCACTATCTTCCAACTGTTCCAAACACTCTGATAACTGATACGCACCCTCTCAGCTATCAAAATTGTCTATAAGCTTCAGCAAATTTAGCTGCCGGGCCCTTAATATTACCTCATTGCCTAACTCCCCAGCTGTTCCTGCCATCTGTCTGAAATTCAACCCATTGGAAGCAGAAGGCTGCTAAAAGGAACATTCGCTTTCTGTATTTTAAGTTGTTTGTCATATTATTAGCTAACAGGTCCATAAATGGAATACCAAGAAGGTCTGAGCAACAGACAATGACTGTTCCTGGAAAGCAGCTAAATGCAATCTACAAAACATTCCTTTGCTGCCCTAGGGAAATATTGTTTTAAATAGGATTTGGCCTTTTCAAATAAAAGTGCATCTGGATATGTACTTGACGTGGATATAATGCCTGCATTAGCACCTGGAGAAGATATTTAAAGATAAAAATATATTAAATGTTCAGAATAATTCACAGTTCATGTTTACCACTTGCATTATTATTGCTGTATTTATGCTTGCTTACTACATGTTGGATCAAAAATCTCACCAGCTAATTCATGCTGACACAAGAGGAACAAGGTGATTTTCACTGATTCTCTCTTTGCACAGAAGACTCTTTCTGCATTCACCAGAACTCAGGAGATTTAGAACTTTCTGAAATGGTGGGAGAGCCTGGTACAGAAGGTTACAGGGCATGTTGAAAATTAACTTCCACTCTCTCAGTGTTAGGATGTATCATTAGAGACCAGGTGAAGATCATCTCCACAATGGCATTCCTAGTTGGAATATGTAGTTGTGAAGGGTGGATAGTGAAGACAGCTGGCAAGAGTTGATTTCTTTGATGGGTGGCATTGGATGAAAATTTTTACAAATACCATGGGCTGTCAGAAAGACAAATTTATGTTTGCTAGATCAAATCAAACCTGAACTCTCTCAAGATAACTCAAAAATATAGCTCAATTAAGGCTACTATAAGTGAGACCCCTTTTAACCTGGGCCAGGTTTAAAGGGCTCCAGCCCTTGACAGCTCAGCAGAAGCCCTCTGGAAATGCTTGGGAGGGCAGCACAATCATCGGAACTGCCTTCCCAACCATTTTCTGAGGGCTCCTGCCGAGGTGTCAATGTCTGGATCCCCCCTGGTGCCAACTGGGCCAGTTTCAAAAGGGACCATCCAGCCAATAACAGCTCAGCAGGATTCCTTTAAAAATGGCTCCCAGATTCCCAGGTACCAAATCTGGTGCATCTAGTACCCAGGGGAGCCATTTCATTTTGTTTTGTATGAAATATTTTCAAAAAAATTCATAATAAATGAAACAAAATGGGGGTGAGCACGAAAAAAAAGGAAATGCAACATTATTTTTCCATTTAGTGCCCATCCCTAATATATATCCCCCTCCTACCCCATTAAAAGTACAACATTCTTTACCCCCTCACACATTGTTATTCCCACCACCGACCAGGACCAGTTGCCCAATCTTTAAAAAAAAACCACATTTATTTTTGACTGTAAAAAAACAGTAAAAAAATGAAGAGCACTCCTGTCAAAATTAGGAGAAGTTTATTCTCTGCTGGAGGCAGCAGCAGAAGAGCCAACAATGAAGAGGCAGGCAAAGGCCCATCCGGCAGTGCTGCTGCAACCCAGGCCACTGTGCCTGAGGCCAGTGAAATAAGGCAGCAGCATTCTCTTTGTGGACCAAGTTCTGAAGAACCACTCCTGTTTCTAGAGGACTCCCAGGAGTTGGTCTCAGGAGATCAGCAGAAGCAGCAGCAGTTGGAGGAGGAGGAGGAGGAGGAAAGCATGCCTTCCTTCTTTGCTCCTTCCTCCAGTGTCAGCCGCACCCCCCCAGTCATCCAAGGGTGGCAGTGGGATTGGTATTAGGAGCCAGTCCCAAACAGTTATTGTGAAATCATTTCCCGATGCTGGCAATTTGCAATGTATGCAAGGTGGTGGTGTGCAGAGGCACCTGTCCACAACTGGCTGGAGGACTCACCTAGAGAGGCATCACCCCATGCTGCTGCAGTGCTCCCAAGCTGGCAGGAAGAGTGGAGCACAGAGCAGGCAGATGGAGGCTCCAGCAGACAAAAGAGCTGCTGGCAACACCACTGTGGGAACAAGAAAAAGGCATCACACAGCAGGATGTGCTGCCCCTCAGTGGTGCACCAAGCCTGAGCCAGCAGGCCAGGGGCAGGGCACAGGAGGTGAGCACTTATGTGATGAGTGAGATGGTTGCCTTGAGTGGGGTGCCTCTGTCTTTTGTGGATTGCCCAGGGTTCTGGCACCTCCTCAAACACCCGGTCTGGTTCGGGTTGTTAATTGTGAAATGAATTTTTAGAAAAAAATTGTTTCGTAATTTGTTTTTGTTCAGGTTTGTTCTTTTTCCCTGTTTTTTTTTTAACCCTACCATGCTCCCGGACTGATACCGGACCCGCGCACTGCATCAGGATTTTTTATTTATTATTTATTACTTTTTATTTTATTTTATTTTTATTTTTGTGTAGACCAAGTGGCCCATCCACCAGCTGTAGCATGGGCTGATTGGCTTTTTAAAAAACTTTTGCTGGCCCGTGGGCTGGTTCGCTGACCCGCAGGCCAGTTCGGCAAACCGCAGGCCCAGTCCGGTGTTCGCAGGCTGGTACTGGGCTTGTGCGCTGGATTGTTTTTTGTTTGTTTGTTTGTTTTGTTTTTGTTTTGGCCATGCTCCGGATTTTTTTTTTAACCATCCTGTAGGCTGGTTCTGCGGTCCACAAGGCGGTTCGTTGACCCGTGTGCCGATCTTTTTTTTTTTTGGCCGGTCTGCAGGTTGGTTCAGAGGCCTGCAGGCCAGTTCGGCAACCCACGGGGCCTGGGCTGGTACTCACGGGCCAGTACTGGGGCCCGTCGGATGGATCTTTTTAATTATTATTTTATTTTATTTTTATTGTATTTTTTTTAACTGCCAACCACGTGGCCACCTACCAGCTGTAGCTTTCCTTTTTTTTCTGGAGGCTCCTGGACCCTCCCTGCAGCCAAGACAGAGGAGCCCAGGAGCAGCACCAGGCAGAAGACAAATGAAACGAACTGAAACAAACTGAAACAAACTGAAACAAAATGGAAACTTCCATTTTGTTTTGTTTTGTTTCTCTTAGAGGGGGCAGTTTGTTATTCATTTTGTTATGTAACAAAATAACAAAATGAACAAAAAGTTCATGCCCATCTTTAATTCTGACTTATGGTGACCTTTCTCAGGAATCTCCAGGGAGAATTGACTTGACAGCACATAGGTATTCTTTATTATTAAGAATAAGACACCAAAAGTAACAGTTAAAAGGAGGTAGCACTAGTTACATGTGGACATTCAATAAACTCAGTCATAGGTAGGGCTAAACTGGTTACTTCTTTTTAAAAATCCTATAAAGATGGGTCCTGATGGAGACCAACTGGAATCTAACTCACAAGCAGAAGGCCACCAGTAAGAAAGCTGTATTCTCATGTCCAACAGCCTCATCACTCAAACAGTTTCCAGTGCTTACTTCAGAGTCAGTTTTTGTAAGTGAATGTGGTCCTTCAAATAACTTTAAAGGTTTTAAAAGCCAGTGCTTTAAAGGACTTGAGAACACACTAGCAACTATTCCAGCTAGAACAATACAAGCACTACATGATTTGATTGCCAAGCTTCTGCCAGAACCTAACAGCCACTTTTTACACAAGAATAAATGTACAAAACACTGTTGAAGGCAACTGGGCATATAGTACATCACGGTAATCCAGTCAGGATGCCACTAGAATCTGGGGTAAGTCAATGGTTGATTTCATTTTGGAGGGTGGGTCCAATTTCCAAACAGCAGCTGCACTGCCCTGATTCGTTTCAGAACTGGACCCATTCCGAAATGAAAAGCCCATGCCTAATGGCCAGACAAGGTTTCCCCAATTACCTGAGTACAAGAAACCTCCCAAATTGAATCCACTGTAGAATGGATGGAAAACTTCAATCCATAGTAAAGTTCTTAATCCTACTCTGTTGGGCCAAAGCTTCCAAATTCAGACAGACACAATTTTCTGACAGAGTTTAGCAATTTGTTCTATTTGTTTTTGTTGAAGCTAAGACTTTAGGGAGACAAAATCCACATGAAGCAGCCAGAGTTTCTTAAAAATAGATTTACTGAATTGCATGTATACAGGCATAACAGAGTTTAAACGTCATATTACAGAGTAACATAGAGACAGTATATCAGCATAGCATTGTATAGGCAGAGAGCATGACAGCACGGGTACCATCTTACCAAAGGCCCAAAGACTACTGATTTCTGGTGCACTTTTATACTCATGACAGCCAGCACAAATCTGGTTACATCCTGCTATTGCATCTACATTGCATCAGTGTTGCCCATTATATCTATTCTGGACAACTGGCAGTAGGTAGAAAAAACTGTACACCTGTGTCATAGTGACTCAGTATTATATACTGGACTCCATTTTTAACAAATCAATTAAATATACATGTGAACACTTGTAGACATATCTATTCTACCTAACACAATTTTTTTTTCTATCATCTAATGAGTTCATGCTGGTTACGTATAGCAGAAACAGAGCAGACCAAGTTGTTTCACTTTTTCAGAAAGGAAGCAAGTAATTGCCTCCCCCACAGTGATTTCAATAGCGAATGCATCCCCATGTAAAGGGTTTGTGGGTTACAACATGAATTTTGTATGTGATTGTCACAGATGCTCTCATTCATGCACTCTTATTTCTAGTCTATTACTATTGCCCTCATTATCTGCCTGAAACAGTTAGGTACTGATGTGATTTGTTGGCTCGGAAGTATTGATTATGTATAAATATTGTGATGATAACAAAGCATTTTAAAAAATATATTAGCAAATTATACAATTTTTGCAAGCTTATGAGGAATCAATATTCCTCCAAGAAATCATGCTCAAAACTCATTTCTCATTTGCTATTCCCTGGCTAGAAATATTTATCATCCAGTCAAGGAGGAGAGGGAAATTATGTGACTTGAGTGACCAAACACCAAACATAAATAGTGAATGTAATAAATAGTCAATGGGAAAAGTTTGCAAACATCATGTAATGAGAAAATTATTCTCCTCACATTCCCAAAAATTATTCCCCAAAATAGAACCCAAAGACTCATTCGGCATAAATTTACTAAGCAAAGGGGCAACATAAATATTACAATGAACAAACAGCTATTTTTCTCACTGAAGAGTTTTCTCTCTCAAAGGGGAATCCATGTGAAATATAACAATAACTTTTCTATACAATCTATTCCTCCCCATAGTCTGACAAAAAAAAAACTGCATGTGAAAATACCAGGCCAAGGTGAAAGGAACATGAGGGATATTTTAAACACTCTATTGAATGGAAAAAAATATAGTGGAATGGATTGGATATGCAGGAAATGGAACTCGGCCATTAACTGGCTTCTATGAGGTTCGATTCTCATGGATTCTCCTTATGCTGTGGGCGTGATTGGGGCCAGGAGACCCTCTGAATCCAAATGGAAAATTTCCAAAAAAAAAAAATCCTGTTTACACAGGCATATGTTTGCATCAAATCCACACATACACACACACACCAATTATTAGAAGCCCAGTTAAAATGGAATATGAGCTATGTTTTCCTCATACCTATTCCAACAGTGCAAACCCTGGCTTTCAGTTGGCAGGCAATGGTGTCATCCATTTATTACTACCACCTTGCTGCCTACTTTTATTAATACAGAATATTCTGCACCAATTCCGCACCACTTTGGTCTTAGAGTTCAGATGGGCAAAGCAGGCAGAATACACAAGGCAGATCATCCCCTACTGATATATTTCAACTGCTTTTTTTGCCAGCATTTTTTAATGCATACCAGAAGTAAATTTAAACAACTGTTTAAAAAATTCTCCCAAATTAAGATTTATAAATAGAAAGCAATCTTCTAAAAATGTCATGGCTCTGAGGTTCCCAGATGTGTGAAAGTGGAATTGACAATGATATATAGAAATGTCAAGACCACTTTCTATAAAAGTAGATGCTTAGACTAAAGGGGTTCATCAGACTTTTTCAGAGCAAGTGTTTTATGAATTGCAGCCTTATTATTGAACTGTATCCATTTACCCAAGAATTATGACTTAGAACAAAAGTGGCATACATGGTTTTCTAAGCCTCTGTTTCAGTTTCATCCAAGTCTGAACAGAAGGTAATTGACTAGGTCTGGTCTAGCCACAGTACATCTGTGTACCAATGCTTTCAGCTGTTTATTGTACCCATGGGAGTTCTTTCCTCACAAAAGCCAATGTGATACTTAAGCAGGTTTTATCCCTGCAAACCTATGTGAAATTCAAAAATAGCACTTTTAAAAATTATTTCTGAGCCTCAACCCCTATATGTTGCATTCACTGTTCCTGACACACATCACAAAATGAATGGGTTTCTAATCTGCTCTGAACTAAGTCTTACACATAGCTGATCATTAGAAGAAAATAGTCCATTAAGGGCTGGCAGCATGTGTTTGCCCCAAAAGGATCTTTTCTATCCTCATAGATGTGGCTGGCATTTGGCATGAAACACAGGCTTTGTCTGATTTCCAAGTCCTTAAAGCAAAGCAAAGCAAAGTGTCCTGCTTATATACTACCCCATAGCATTTCAAGCACTCTCTGGGTGGTTTACAATATAATTATGCAGGGTACACATTGAAAGCATCCTTTGAACCATCGTCTGTTTTGAACAGGACACAAATAGGGAGGAATTATTGATTTCGAGCTAGAAGGGTGATGACTACAAATGGGCATGAACTGCTGGTTTGGTGGTTCTTAAGTTTCAATATGTCTTAAATGTTATGGGCTGTATATGTCCATCATTATTGTAAGCAGCCTTGGGTTGTTTTCCAAGGAGAAAGGTGAGGTAAAAATATTCAAAATAAATAAATAAATAAACAATGGTTCATTTTTGGACACATAAGTGTTCCTCAGCTGCCCTGGTTTCCTGCCCCCAATTCCTCTGAGTGAACGCCTGTTGCGTTATGAATCACACAGGACACAGAGTTTTGGGGTGCAATCATCTGGCGCTCAGGGCAGCATTCCTGTTCGTCTGTCTGTCAGGGTTCCATGGATGTCTGAGTGTCTCTCTGTGTCTGCATCGGCTGCGTGCATGTGAGATTGGTGATGATGAATCTCCCTTCTGAGCCTTCTCCCCCTGAGCCTTCTCTTGCTGCTGCCTGAGCCCCAGTGTTTTATTATAAGAGAGCAACACAATAGATACAGGGAAACATTCCTCGGTGGGGGGAAAGAATGCAAGCCTTATCTGTTCAGTAAACAGGTACACAAAGCAGGGGAAATGGAATCCATAGGTGGGGGGAGAATGCTCCCTAGCTAGTGAGACATTACTGATAAGAGGCTTCCTTGGGCCTGAGCAGATGTATTCTGATATCCTGGTATCTGCCGTCCTGTTTGCTCTGGCCTTCTTCAGCACATTCTGGTATCTGCTTCGGTCCTGGGGCTGCCGGGAAATATATGTCAAGCAGCCCTCCTAGGCCTTCAGTTTCCTTTGTGCTTGACCAATCTTGGGGCTCAGAAATATGGGCAATGATATCTCTACAAACGCCTACTGGAGAAGGGGGGGGAGGGAAGCCCGGATGCCCACGGAGCACCTGTGTATCCAAAGAACAAACCAAACCAGTTGGCTGGTCCATGCCCATCTTTAGTGATGACCTCTTGCCTTCCTTGATGGCCATTTCAGTAGGAAGGAGACTTTCAGGACCACACTAAGTTAAGGGTTTTGTTAAAACTGTATGAAGAACTGTTGGAGAAGATGTGTATGTACGAAATCCTGCCCCTTAGTGCAGTAAATCCTGCTAGAATACACCGTTTGGATCTGTGAGGATTTGGGGTGTCACTTACTCCATAGGTTCCATTGATTCAGGTGGGCCTACTCTAACTGTGGCTTACTATGCTAAAGTTGCAACTAGAGCGGAACTATTTGAGCAATGGAGGAGTTGGATCACTAAAATCCATACTTTCCTTGGGTCTGTATAGTGTTATTTGCTACACTAAGCCACCACTATGTGTAAGCAAATTAAAATTCTCATCCATGTATTGAATGAATGAACTCCCAGGAAACAGATTTGTCTCATTCTAATATTAGTTATATCAGGCGTGTTTGATAAACTGGCAAAGTATTGGGCATATATCAGAATTCCATTTCTCTTTGTTTCTAATCAGGATTTATTCCACAATATCCTGGCATTCAAATGTGAAGGTAAACAAAACTGATACAGTGACTTATTCTTATTAGGATGGATGAATATTTTAGCTTGACTTATTCTTACTAAGGTGAGTGAACAGCTCAGTTTTTTAAAAAATCAGAATTTAGCAACATTTGCAGAAATTGAAAATGGGAGCAAAGAACATGTTTTCCCATCCCTATAACAGACCAATCACTGCCTGGATAGCTCAGTGGTTTAAATATCTGACTGCAGAGCTAGAAATTTGAAGGTCAATTCTCCTCTATGCCTCCTGTGAGCAGAGCCAGCCTGTGTGACATTGGGGCAACTGTACAGTCCCAGGGAAAGCCCAGAAGAAGGAAATGGTGAACCCTGAGAAGGGTTGCCGTAATTTAACATTGACAAGACGGCATATGATTATTATAACTGCCCAGGATACCTATTGTGGTGTAGCGGGTAGAATGATGGACTAAGATCCAGGAAACCTGTGTTCAAAGCCCTGCTCAGCCGTAGAAACTCATTGAAGCTGTGAAACTGATGGAACAACCCCTTAAAGATTACCTTGAAAGCCCTGTTAGGGTTGCTAGAAGTCAATTTCAATTTGATGGCACATACTAACAAAAGTAAACGACCCACAAAGATCTCTTTCAAGAATGACTGATGAGCAGAACAATCCTAAAGCTCATTTGCCATTCTTCTAAATCATGCAGAAATGGTCACTAGTGATTTTTTAAGGAAAAGCAGAGCAAATATTGCTTATATGCTGCCCCATACCACTTCAAGTTGTCTCTGGGCTGTTTACAGTTTTAATTATAGTATGCAGGCTACATATTCCACCACTGGGTACTCATTTTACTGACCTCAGAAGGATGGAAGGCTGAGCCAACCCTGAGCCTGCTACCTAGGATTGAACCCCAGGTCATGAGCACAGTTTTAGCTGCAGTACTGGCATTTAACCACTGCACCACAAGGCTCTTAGAAAGAATCCCTTTCTATAGATTGTGAATTTGTGATGCATTGTCATTACTTATGCCACTGCCATGGTATTGGAGATGACCTTTATAAAGTGCACTTTAAAGGCCTGCAGTACTGGAACACCCCCTCAAACAAGACCTGTTTGATGGATCCAGGGAAGATTTATGGAATACTATTTCAGGACTTGATGCTGATATATCCACACATTCAGACCTTTTTGAGAGCAGGAAGGCTTAACTACCCCAGCTCCTACCCACCCACCCCCAATTAATGGATCATTGATCAGGGCCAGGATTGCATTTTTATGCCTTCACTTGAAAGTAATCTTGCTGGGCAAATTTCTTTTGAAACTGACGCTCCAATTAGCAACTGTATACTTATTGCAAGAAGTCATTTCAAAGCTCTGAATTAGACCATCATTCTGAGCATCCATCCATGAATTAATTGATGGGATTCCACCGGAAAAATAAGGAAGAAATAGTTGAGGTATGCTACCTCATTCATGATTGCAATGTGTGACATCGGAGGCTTCCAAGACTATACAGGACTGCCCCCACCCCAAGTTAGGTCATAGCAGTGCTGCAGAGAAGTGCCTGCAGGTTATGACACATTTCCTCTCTTTATCTCAGAACGACTTTGAATGTTTCTTCAGCAAGACATAATGAAATAATGCACATCTCCCTCCAACCCCTTTGCAAACACTGACTTTGCAGCACCACAAATTCTTCTCCAGCTGAGGAGTTAATTCTGAGCCCAAAAATATCTGGGGTGCTTAAAATACTTCCTCCTCATTTCAGACTGGCTATTAAGAGCCTCCAGACAGAGTTCCTGAGCAAGGCTGAGCAAACTTCATTCCAACCAGCTTCAAGAGTTCCTGACTCACACATCACAAAGTTGCTACATTAGTATGCAACTCCCATGGCTGAAAAGCAGCCAAAAGTAATGCTCCAGCCAGACTTTAGCAAGATATTGTTTTGCATGAACGAAGCCTTCTTCATTTCTCTATCCTGTTATATAGTGGTAGATATACCGTACTAGCGGTACGCTAGTAGCTGTTGGGTTCGTCAGACTAGAAGAACTTGGGTCAGGCAACTTGTGCCTGTCCCTCGTTCTGACCCCCCAGCTCCCTGCCACGTATCTGGGAGTCACCCCACCAGCGCCCCCAACCTTGCCTGTCTCCTGATGAACGCCAGGTTGGTGCATAACAAAATCCCCATTATCCATGATTCCATCGCGGATGGCGTCACCGACCTGGCGTTCATTACCGAGACCTGGGTGGGTACGGAGGGGGGGGCTTCCCTCGCCCTGCTGTGTCTGCCCGGGTACTTGGTAGAGGGAGTGGGAAGGTTGGGGGGTCAAAAGGGAGGAGGGGCTGCGATCGTGTACAGGGACTCGCTTCATGTTAGCAGGGCCTCGACATTGGTTAGCCAGGGGCTTGAAGTACTTCACCTGTTGGTGGGTCAGCGGGACAGATTTGGCATTGTGCTGGGTTACCAAGCTCCCCGCAACCCAACACAATCCCTTCCAGAGCTCACGGAGTTCATCGCCGCTGCTCTGTTGAAGTCCCCGCGCCTCATGGTGGTGGGCGACTTCAACGTGCATGCAGGCGGTGGACTTTCCGGTGCTGCCCTGGAGTTCATGGAATCCATGGCTTCCATGGGTCTGTCCCAGCATGTTTTATGCCCCACCCACAGGTCCGGTCACACCCTGGATCTGGTCTTTACCTCCATGTCGGGGGCTTCGTGTCTGGAGGTGGGGAACATTGTTTCCCAGCCTGTGTCATGGACAGACCACCACCTGCTCTCTTTCTCCCTGGCGATTCCAGCCCCTCCCCGCGGGGACCATCGGGCCTCTGTTTTGGCCCGCCCCCGGAGGCTCATGGACCCTCAACGGTTCGGCGAGCTCTTCGGGGGGTTACCTGGTGGTATGACTGGAGCTCCGGCCGAGGATGTGGCTAACTATTGGCACGAAACAGCTGTCCACACCATAGACCGGATCGCCCCTAAGCGCCTCCTCCGCTGCCGAGCCCGGCCCTCCCCCTGGTTCACCGGGGAGCTTAGGGCAATGAAGCAGGAGAGGAGGAGGCTAGAGCGCAGCTGGAGGAAAACCCGGACGGCGTTGAGTAAGGCTGCTGTTGATGCCCAGACTGGTCGCTACACCAACGCGATAAGGGAGGCTAGAACATCTTTCAACTCCTGAGAATTGCTGAGGCCTCGAACCGCCAGGCGGAGCTTTTCCGGGTGGTTCGGGACCTCAGCAATCCCAGTCTGGCTAGGCCTCCTCCTACTGATTTCAGTAGTGAGCAGTTTGCAGCCTTTTTTCGAACTAAAATAGAGGCCATCCGTGCTGGCTTTGACTCCGGTTGCAGTGGCCCTGCCCCGCCATCCCCAGTTGCTGGTCCGCCTTCGCCGCCTCGGTTGGATGAGCTTGGGCCTGTTTCTGCTGTCGAGGTCTCCAAGGCTATGGTGCATTGCCGGCCTGCCTCCACTCCTTTCGACCCTTGCCCCGCCTGGCTAATTAGAGCTGCCAGAGGACTATGGCCGAATGGGCTTCTGTCATCGCCACCGCCTCCTTCAGCGAGGGGGTTTTTCCCTCTCGCCTGAAGGAGACGGTGGTAAAGCCCATTCTTAAAAAACCGGGCCTGGCGGTGGACGATCTTTCAAACTATCGCCCAATCGCCAACGTCCCGTTCATGGGCAAGGTGATCGAGAGGGTGGCGGCGGTCCGGCTGCAGTCATACCTGGAGGATCGGCAGTGCCTCGATCCTTGCCAGTCCGGGTTCAGGCCTCGTCGGGTGCCGAAACAGCTTTGGTCGCCCTGCAAGATGACCTTCTCCGGGCGGCCGACAGGGGTTGCTCTACCCTGTTGGTCCTCCTGGATCTGTCAGCGGCCTTTGATACCGTCGACCACGGTATCCTGTTGGACCGGCTCTCTGAGGTGGGAATCGGAGGCACTGCTCGCAGTTGGCTCCGTTCCTTCCTGGAGGGCTGCCCACAGTACGTGCAGCATGGGGGAGTTATCGGCCCTTGGATTCTCCCTTGTGGGGTTCCACAGGGTCATCTCTGTCCCCCATGCTGTTTAACATATACGTAAGGCCGTTGGCGGGGTCATCAGGAGTTTTGGAGTCTGCTGTCATCAGTACGCTGATGACACGCAGCTCTATCTCTCCTTTACCACCTCTGCTGTGGAAGCTGTGGAGGTCCTCGACGGGTGCCTGGAGGCCGTACTGGCTTGGACCGGGCGAACAGGCTTAAGCTCAACCCCGAGAAGACGGAGGTTATGTTCTTCGGGGGCTTGTCGTCGGGGTACGGTGGCCCCCTCCCTTGCCTGGGGGGAGTTTCCCTCCAGCTTGCGGAGAGGGTGCGGAATCTGGGTGTGCTCCTGGACCCGGCGCTCACCATGGAGGCTCAGGTGGCGTCGGTGACCAGGTCCGCCTATTACCATCTCCGCAAACTCGACGCGAACTCCTTGAGAACAGTGGTCCAAGCTCTGGTGATCTCGAGGCTGGACTACTGTAACGCCCTCTACATGGGGTTGCCCCTGAATCTCCTCCGGCGGCTGCAGCGGGTACAGAATGCAGCGGCCAGGCTGGTGGTTGGTGTGCGTCGTTATGACCACATCACCCCAGCCTTGGTCCGCCTGCACTGGTTGCCCGTTGCGGCCCGGATTAGATTCAAGGTCCTGGTTTTAGTTTATAAAACCCTCCATGGCTTGGGACCAGACTACCTGGCAGAGCGGATCGCTCAGCGATCAATCTCGGCCCGTCCTGTTCGGGCAGGCGCGAGCGCACTTGCTCCGGGTCGCCACCCCTCGGGAAGCCCGGAGGACGCAGACCCGGACCCGGGCTTTCTCTGTGGCGGCCCCCAGCCTCTGGAATTCCATCCCCAGTGAAGTGCGCTCTGCAGAGACCCTGCTGGCCTTCCGAAAGGCTTTGAAAACCTATCTTTTTTGGGAGGCCTTTGGCGACGCTTAATTTACTTAATTTTTTTTTTCTTTTTGGCCCGCCATCGTAATCAGTTTCCCTCATCAGAGAAGTGCTGCTTAGGTTTTAATTCTGTACTGCGTGAGTTATTTGTCTTGTCCTGTCTTATTTTTAATATTTTTTGTAACTTTGTTCTGGCTATTGTAGCCCATGTAAGCCGCTTAGGATACTTGTAGATAAGCGGGATATAAATCCAATAAATAAATAAATAAAAATAAAAATAAATATTTGTCCAAAAGCAAAATTAAAAACAAAAATACACACAAAGAGGGGGAGAGGGGTAAGTAATCTAGTAAGAAGTGCTTCCTTTGCTACACAGTAATGCCTCCCACAGAAATTAAAGTTAGTTAAGAAGCAGAGTGACCCATACTTTCAAAATATAAAGCACCTGAGGAACTCATTTCTTAATATTCTAGTATTGGGAAATCAGCCTTGTGATTCAGGGTGTAATCATCAGGGAAGGGCATTTATGT
The DNA here is from genome assembly GCA_029282475.1 of Phrynocephalus forsythii. NCBI lineage: Eukaryota > Metazoa > Chordata > Lepidosauria > Squamata > Agamidae > Phrynocephalus > Phrynocephalus forsythii. Next base: position 61,477,738 of record JAPFRF010000004.1, read on the forward strand.
GAATGCTAGTTTAAAAGTACATGCAAGAGCATTTATCAGTCATCAAAGTACAGTGGTGCCTCTGATAATGAATTTAATTCATTCTCAGAGGGAATTTGTTCTCCGAAAAATTTGTTATCCAAAACATGGTTTCCCATTGAAATGAATGGGAAACCAATTAATCCATTCCAGAGGTCCGAGAAAAGGCAAAAAAGCTGGGTGGTGGTGGTGTTGTTGTTTCCAGATCTCTTTATAAAGTGCACTTTAAAGGCCTGCAGTGCTGGAACATCCCCTCCAGAAGACCTCCCCTGCAGTGCAATGCAAACATGGGCAAGAGAAACTAGCAAGACTACTCCAGCCTATTCCTACCCAAGGTGCAATGGGGAAAATGCAAACAGACAAATATAAGCAGCAAGAGAAATCCAGCCTGTTCTTGCCTGCAGAGCAATGAAAAAGATTGTAAACATGGACAGAAGAAAGCAGCATGATAATCCCAGCCTTTTCCTGCCAAAAATGCAAAGAAAAGCAGTGCCAAGATTAATGAAAGCTATCTTCCTACCTTTCCAAGTTTGAAAGGTCCAAATTCCTCAGCAAAACAGAATGGCTCAAAAAAAATCTTGGGGAAAAATCTGCTCTTACTCCTCCCACCCCTCCACAAACTATAGAAGGTGCAATGCATCCTGGGTTACACTTTTTTTGCAAGGCATTATGAAACATTTGTTATCCGAGGCAGCCCATAGGGAACATTTGTTATCCGAGGCAGCCCTATACCCAGAAATTTCCATTTGTTATAAAAAAAATGTTATCCGAGGCATTCTTTATCCAAGGTATTACTGTACGTGTAATTTCAAAGCACTATTGATGTTCTCCTTTCCCAAAATTCAGTAATAGCTGTAATGGTCAGAAATAGTGTTTGCCACAAATCAAAACAGCAAATGACTATTTCTGAGGTGAGCTTTAGGACACCTTGTCTTTCTCACGCATGGGTTGTATTACTAACTACAGCCATTTGGGCTGTTTAACCTTCTTGGGAAGCTACTGGAGACCCATGGTAAGTGTTTTTCCTGGAAAACTTGGTCCAACCCCCCCCCCTTGTTTCGTTTGGCATTTTTAAAGAAGGGGCTGAGATGAGTTCATTTCATTACAGTATTCTATTTCCCTTATTGCTCAAAATAACTTCTTTCTATGAGCCTGGTAGGAAGTGAAAATAGCAGCCACAAGATTATCTGGAGTATAACCCCGGTGCTGTTTGAATATCAGCTGGCGACTAGTGTACCAATGTTACAATCCTGCTGCTATGGTGGTTCTCAGATTATCATTCCATGATCCATGCCCAGAAGGGTCAGATGACCCAGAAGGTATCTACTAGAGTGCTCACAACTGGTGTCATAGACATGACTTGTCACTTTGTGTAGTATCTTGGGGGTCCATGTAGCATTCTGTACTCATTTTAATTAATCATAGCCTGGCTTTATTTAAGGTGTGTGTGTGGGATCATTATGATCATAACAACATGGATGAACATGATGATGGAGATAACAATAGTGGAAATATTCTTTTATGGCTTAATAAAATATTACTCACCTGTGAATTTTGCGTACTGGATGTGAGGGTGTAGGGGTACCATCTTCTTACATGGTGCTTTGGGATGATAGCACTGGTTGCAACTGGAATGACATGAGAGGGGAAAACATCAGATAGCCTCCTTGTTAAAATGTAACAGTTACATCATGGCCAGATTCCTGCTGAAGAATTACACCAGTGTATTTTCGAAGGCTTTCATGGCCGGGATCTGATAGTTGTGAGTTTTGGGGGTTGTTTGGCTTTGTTCTGGAGGTTTTTCTTCCTGACGTTTCGCCAGACTCTGTGGCTAGCATCTTCAGAGGGCAAGAAGTACAGAGAGAACTCCTAGTTCCATGAGCTCCTTGCCCTCTGAAGTCCCCAGCCACAAAGTCTGGGAAAACGTCAGGAAGAAAAACTTCCAGAACATACCCAAACAGCCCCCCAAAATCAAAAAACTAATTACACCAGTATTAAATCCACCAGTGTAAGTTTCAGCAGCAAGCTGTTCCTAGTTTAGAAGTAGGCGTAGGCCAGTGATGGCAAACCTTTTAGAGTCTGAGTGCCCAAACTGCGATTCGAAACCCACTGATTTTTTCAAAGTGCTGATATGGCAATTTTACCTGAATACAGTGGTACCTTGGGTTACAAATACTTCAGGTGCTAACCTTTGAGAAAGTGAGGGTCGAAGAGCAAATTTTTTAATTTCCTGTAGCCACAAGGGTGCTGTGTCCATCGGAAATGGTCTAACAACTACATTAGACACTCACCTTCTTGGGCCCAGTCCTTCAAGCAGTGCTTCTAATGGGTGGTGTAGAATCCCCATCCCCAAAGATTTACCAAACCTTCATGCCTGGGTTTTGTCAAACATGGGGTCAAAAGGGATTCTTGCCAGGGCGTCTTGCTGGCTTGCTTTTATCCAACCAGGCTTCTCAGTAGTTCTCCACTCTCCCTCTTGCCCGTCTCAATCTTCAAGAGGCTTCTGACACTTTTTCTCTTCTGACTCTTTCTCAGCCAATTCTTTGGGTACTTTCATGTCTACCCATTGCCCAATCCCAGGGTCCTCTTCCACTATCATTATCCATCCCTCCTTACTGGGATCAGCCATCTTGCTTCAAAAGCACTTTGCCCGAGTCATTAACCTCTAGTCCTGACTCGCTATTGCTTATCTATTTATTCTTTTTCCTGCCAGAAGGGCACCTTCTTTTGCCTCTTTGGCAGTTGCAGGACTCAAACTTAGGCTCTGTGTTGCTTGGCCCAGTGATACCAGAGGCAACTCTTCCATATCGCAAGTTTCCTTGGACAGCAAACCCTGTCCGGCGTCAGTATTCTCAAAAACATACTGTCAAATTTAGAGATAACATATCTATTTATGAAGGAAGAGGCAACCCCATATTTTCCAAAATGTGGAGGTAGACCTGAGTCACATTTGCAAAAGACCAAGAAAATCAATAATAGAATGTATACACAGTTGCAAATAAATATCAGAGCTCTGCCTACACTGCTAGATAATTTTATACTTGTTTGACAACAATGACCTTTCACTGTGACACTTTCTCAAGAAGCAGGTGTTTGGAGGGATGCTCGTTGCCGTAGGTGTAAATGAAATCGATGTGCTCATTTTGATGAATGTCTCATTGATTTTGGTTGTTAAATAGGTATGTCTATCTTCAGTTTCATTAAGTAAGATGAACACATTTAGATGAGATTGTGGGCAACACTTTCAGGGCCCATCAGCTCCAGTGTAAAGTGCAGAGGAGGGAGACAACAGTGACAAAAAGCATAATGAAACAGGTAACAAAGGGAAAGTGCAGTGGGGTATGGAGAAACAGGTGAAGGACATACTGAGGATGAAAAGCAATGAGGGGGAGAAACCCAGACAATTGATCTTGTACAACAGTCCTCAATGCCTTCTATGATTTCCTGCAATTGGGCATTCTCTTCTCTTGCCAGATTCAGTTGACACCAGAACAAAACTTTCTCTTACAACTGCTAAATAGATCTGGAAAACAGCCACTCTAAGTCTACAGATACTGTAGAAAACTTTAAAAAGTTTCATGTAAATGATAAAACTGTCTGCTTCAATTGAAATCTGTTGCATTTCAGCTGCCTGCTTGAATCAAAGTTTGTAATGCCAAAATAACTCCTGTTTTTTCTTTTCCTGGTTCTGTAGTTATTTGCTATTAGGATTACACCCTGACTTCTATTCAAGGATGGAAATGAGCAATAAAATAGAAAGATTAATCTGAAAAAATAAATGCTAAAACTCAGTTGTAATCAATTATCTGGACAGGCACCTGCACTCAAATTAAATGCCCCTTTTGCCACAACCACATGTCTCTTGCATTTATAGTCATCTCAGCAGCCTGTCAAATGCTAAACTCCAGTCTGAAGAAAAAGCCAGCAGGATGGCAATGAAGGGGCAACGTAATGTAGCTTCGTGGGAGCTCTACGGCCTGAGACTGGCAACCAAGAAAAACCTCTCTGAGAACCCAGGAAATATCCAGCTAAGACAGCGGTTCTCAACCTGTGGGTTGCAGCAACCTCTTTGGTGGTTGAATGACACTTTCACAGGGGTCACCTAAGATCATTGGAAAACACATATTTCCGATGGTCTTAGGGACTGCGCCCCAGCCCTAACTGCAGCAGCAGCAGGAGCAGGCCCCTGAGGTGCATCTGGAGGAGAAGCCCACCGCTGCTGCATTCCATGGAGAGAGGGCACACCCAGGGCTGGAGGCAGCTGCCCAGGAGGAACCAGGGCAGGCAGCTGGGGCATTGCTCCTCCAGGATGTCCAGGGGGACCTGTGTGCCACCCCTACCTCCACACTGCCTGCCTCTGCCACCTTTCTGCCCTTTCCTTCTGTCCCCCTCCCCTCCTCCTCCTCTGGGCATCTGGTGCCTTTCCTTCTCCTCCTCCTCCTCGGAATCGCTTGCTGCCACGCAATCCCCAAGTCCTTGCTTGGTGCTGCCTTTCTTGCTTGGCCCTGGTCTTCGTCCCATCATGTCAGCTGCCTATGTGTCAGTTTGTGCCCCCTCTCTGCCCCAGTCACTTTCACTCCTTCCTCCTGGGTGCCTCCCCCTGGCCTGGTCACTTTCACTTTGGGAGGCACCTGCCTGCGCTCAGGAAGGAGAACCCAGTGAGAAGGAATGCGGATCCGTCCAGGGATCACATCTTTCTTTCTTTCTTTCTCTCTCTCTCTCTCTCTCTCTCACACACACACACACACACACACACAGAGTGAGAGTGAGTGAGAGAGAGAGAGAGAGAGAGAGAGAGAGAGAGAGAACACCTGGTTCCTTGGGTGCAGACACGGTCACCAAGTTACAGGAACCTTGCCATGGGTGCCAAGCCACGCCTGTCCCACTGTGAGTAGGGAAGAACCATCGTGGGGATGGACGCACTGTGCTTCAGAAAAGGATTACTGTGGAGTAAAAGAGGACCCGCCACTCCCCAAGCAGGCTCAAATAAATCTTTGAGGCTGTTTTATCCCTTGCCTTGTTAGTTCCCGGTCTTTCTCCTGCTGGGCTCCAGGCAGCCTTGTTGGAATGGGGGCTACTTGGGAGTAAACAAGGGTGTGACACTGTCAAAATGCAGTTCAACTACAGTTATGAAGTAGCAATGAAAATAATTTTATGGTTGGTGGTCACCACAACATGAGGAACATTATTAAAGGGTCCTGGCATTAGGAAGGTTGAGAACCACTGAGATAAAAGAAGCCAAACAGAGAGATAAGCACTAACCTCAAAGATCTCACAGTCAAACAATTTTTTAAAAAATCATTATTTCATTGATAGATATGGAGAAGTTATAAAGCTGCACACCCTGAGTACTAAAATCAATTTCTTGCCTACATTAAATTAGATGCTCTGGATCAATTGTCAATATTAAGTCAGCAGTTATGTAAGTGTCATTGTGTGGTCCCTAAGCCTTCCATGGGGGTGGTCATTATCATACAGGAAAGTGGCATATGTTACACAAGAGTCTTTATTCTACACAGCTGGCCTACCAGCCTCTTTAGACCATCATCCTCCCAATGCCCTATATGTCTGGTAAAGGTGGTGTGACCTAATCCCCTGCTTCTTGACTTCACGCTCTCTTTGGAATGGTTTGTGTCACCCCCAGTGCTCAAGCTTATAGGACCTGCTCTAGTAGGTGGAGCCTATTGAATTTTTCCTGCCACTTCCAACAGTGTAGCTGCATTAGGGGAGGCATCATGGCAGCTAGCGAAGTCATGCTAGGCACTATCTGTGATAGCCCAGACTGCCTGGCTACAGGCTCTGCCTCAGGCAAGTCTAGGGGTTCCCCTCCCTAGCCACAGGAAAACAGTCAAGCATTAGAAGGGGGCACTTTGTCAAACTTAGCATAACAAAAGTGTGATGGTGCCTCAAAATGCCAGGTGTTATTGGGATGACCCTGAACATAGTTCCACTCCTCCTCCACATTCTCATCCTCTCTATTTTCCTTTTCACTTATGCCCCCAACTCTTTCTCCTTTATATTTCCTCCCAACCCCACTATCAAATGGGCTTTTTGTACCACATCCAGCTCCATCACAAAAAGAACACATTGCCATGACCCTAGCCCAGCCAGAGACTCAAACTGCCATGGATAGAAGCCCAACAAAGGGTGCATCCATATCCCCCTTTCAGTTGTGGGTATGTTAAGTCATCTGCCAGTGGGAACCTGGTGAGAGTGTGGAAGATACCAAGGCTGACTTTGGCTCCAGTCTGTCATCTGAAGTCTCTCACACATTACTCCAATGATTCTACTCCAGCTGGAACCAAAAACAACTAGATTTAGGCCCTATGGGGGCACTTCACCCACTCCTCATTTAGACTAAAAATTATGAAGAGCAGGGCAATCTACTCAGCAGTAGAACAGAAAAAGTGGAAGGTTTTTGCTCTTCTTCATTTGAGATTTTCTTTTCTTTTTAAAAATCACTTCCAACTCTGACCCTAGAATGGACACATGAGAAGGAAGGAACATAAGTTTGACTTCTCTGTGATTTGATTGAAAAATTGATAGCAGTGGGATAGATTTATCAGAATTGTCAAACAGTATATGCATTTATTTTTTATTTACATTATTGTTGCTGAAATCACATTTCAGTGGATTTTATACCACAGAAACCATGAGAATGGATGCCAGGTGTGACTTTTCTGGTTAAACTTTTTACTTATTTTTTAAAATAAATGAAAATAGAAAGGTGGTCTTTAAAAAGATAGATTTGCATTCATTTTAATACATTCCCTCTCATAAATATTTATGTGAATTTCAGGTCTTATTGTTATTCTTCCATGTGAACTGAGGCAATGATCACCATGGTGGCCAGATTAATCACAGGGACTAGAAAACATCAGCATATATCCCCCATTCTGGCCTACTTGTGTTGGTTACCAGTCCACTTCCACATCAGCTTCCAGGTGTTAAATACAAAGCCCTAAATGGTTTAGAACAGGCATGTCCAAACTTCGGCCCTCCAGATGTTATGGACCACAAGTCCCAGAATTCCAAATCTGTATATCCAATGGCAAAGCAGTGTGGGAGTTGTGGTCCAAAACATCTGGAGGGCCGAAGTTTGGACATGCCTGGTTTAGAATCTTGCTACTTAACAGAGCCCCTTCGCCCAATGAGAACTCCCCATAACACCCGGCCCTCCCAGGCTAAGTGCTTGAGGGCGTTAATTCAAGACAAACCCATATAGAGAAAATAAGAAACCAGACCTTCTCAGCAATTGTCCCCTGGCTCTAGAACAATTTCCCCGATGAATTATGTCTGGTTCCCTCTCTGGCTTCTTTCAAACAATCACTAAAAACAGGCATTCCCTCAGACCAGCACAGCTGCAGCATTTACATCCATCCAGTTAATCTTTGCCTTACTCTGCCCACCTACACAAATGTGTAAGCATGTGTTTTAATATTGTCATTTTTAGATGTCTTGCTGATTTTATTGCTTAATACATATGGTTTTATTTACTTGTTGTTTATTTTTATTTTCCATCTTGTTTGTATTTTGTGCTATTGTTGTAAACCAACCAGAGTGGTCCTGTTACCAGATGGGTGGTCTAGAAATTTTATAAATAAATAATAAATAAAAATAATATGCTTTAATTTAAATAAGGTCACAACAATCATGTTTTATGCACACATATCTTTTCCAGCCTATGTGGATTACAGCACTTTGTGCTGTTTCAGAGACTCCTCAGAAGGGTCAAGAGTGCCTTCAAAGCCCAAGATACAGAGATTTGCAACTGGAAGAGGAAGAACTTTATCAAGGTCTTAATTCCCAAAAGAGGAAATTAAGTTTAAAGCAGGAAATTATGTTGGAACCATAAAAACAGCCATGTTTCAGCATGGAAATGGCAGGGTTAGCTTCCTCAAAGGATTCTAAGTAGGCACCTAGAATCAAGGAGATGTAAAAATTCTGAAAATTTTGAAGCTTGGAAAAAAACTGTTTTTTCACGGGGGGGGGATGGAAATTTTTGGAAAAATTGAAAAATGCTACATTAGCACTCCTCCCTTTTTACAGCTTGAAAGTCATTTCGTTACATAAAGTATCACTATGGGCAATTTGACTTGGCATAAAATTATCACAACTAGCATATTAAAATATAGTGTATCCAAACAATGATTACAAACAGAATTTATTTTAAATACTATTTATTTGTAAGTGTTTTAATTGAATTATTATTTACATAAACTAATGTAGCTAAATTATGTGATTTACTGGAATCAGATAAATGTAAACTCTTACCAAACATGCCCATCCACATGCAAGAACAAAAGTGAAACCTTTTTCTGTTTCTTGTGACAATAACAGCACCTCCTAAAGGAAAAATGCATCTTGTTCGTGCACTGGAGAGTTCAATTTCTAACCTAGGACTTGCTTATCCTCAGTGCACAGAAATTAGAATCTGATACTACAGGTTAGAGATGGGCACAAAACGAACAATTTTTCATTTCTGTTTTCATTTTTTCATTTCGTTACGTAACGAAATGACAAACAAATTTTGTCCCTAAAATGAAACGAAACGAACAGAAACACCGGAAATTTTATCGTGCGTTTCATTTCTGTTACTGCAATATGAGTGAATTGCTTAAAATCTTTTTAAAAATCACAAAAATTGAAATAAATGGTAATGAAATGGTAACAAAATGAACGAAAACAAAAACAAATTTTTTACAAAAATTCACGAAAAACGGAAACGAACTGAAACGGACCCTCCAAACGACAAACGACATGCAATTTTTTTTTATTCATGCCCATCTCTACTACGGGTATGCATAGTTTTAGAAATGATTTGGAAAATATTTGAACACCCTGTCTTAAGATATTTTATTCATCATGTTAAAATAAAACATCCCATAATCATTTTTTTCTTTTTCTTCTTTTGAATTTTCCATTTTTTTTTCAGAAAAAAAAACCCCAAAGGCATCAGGAATTAAAATGGGATGGTAGTGGATTTATTTATTTATTTATTTTATTTTTTCTGGTTTTTTTCTGGGCCTTCACATCTCTAGTCAGGGAGCTGAGTTATTAAGCTCCAAAGGGGGTGCCCCTAGGATTTTGGATTTGGAAGCAAAGCCACAGCGCTAATTGCTCATCTGCAACGGGGCTATTGCAGTTTCTGGATTCAATTAGAAAGATTTTATCCTAGGGGAACCCCCTTTGGAGCTTATTAACTCATCTCCCTGACCCCCAAACCTTTCTAATTTTCAGGGGCTTACAGGGAAGAGCTTGAGCTCCCCTGCCATTGATTCCTCTAGGGTGAATAATTTCATTCTAGGGGGGGAAATGGTGTTTCATGATGAGACGAGATGAAATGCATCCTACTGTTTTGTTAGGTAACAAAGTAATTTGTTACCTAATGAAACGACAAAACAACATTCAGTTTTTCATTTTGTGCCCTCCTCTAGTTTCCAGCAAAGAATGGCCATTTAGACCAGGATTTTCCATACACAGGATCAAAAGCAACGTCGGAAACCAGCATCGGAAACTTACTAGAGAGCAAGGAAGGACAGGGCCACCCCAGGTTTCAAACCAATGGAGTCCAAACAGACAGAAAGGAAATCAAGCAAAAGTAATCCATAATCACAGTCAACATTTAGTCCATGTCCATGTTGAGGTACGAGTGGAAACTTCAGACTGAACCTCAAGGTTTCCAGAAAATTGCTGAGTCCTATAAAGCCAGTAAGAACTTGGAATTACCTTCACCTCAAGCCACTATGATACCTATATCTTTGAGAGAGAGGTTGTAATATAGCATAACTCAGCTATTCTCTTGCACACACACACACACACACACACACACACACACACACACACACACACACACACACAGAGAGAGAGAGAGAGAGAGAGAGAGAGAGAGAGAGAGAGAGAGTACCCAATCCCCTTTTGGCCCTTTCTCGGCAGATCTGCAAATAGAGCAGACAAGCAAGCATCTCAGAGATCAGGCAGCAGATGAGGGTTCCTCCAGCAGAAATCCATTTCTTCCTGCATACAGCAGTGATTTCCAGCAGAAGAAGATCATTGTGGTATGATTAGTCCAGTAAGGTTCTGTCCTAGCAACTATTTTCAAATGTAGAGAGTGCCATGAGGAAGAATGGATACAGTGTGTCCTTGAGCAGGTGCAGAGTGCATTTTCTCTGTCACAGACTAATTGCAGAGAGCTTCCAGACATCAGGGATTAAGGAGGAAGGTCTTCCAGACAGACTTCATGCCAAGCATCTTTTTCATGGAATGAAGTACCCCTGCCAAATGCGAAAAGTGGTTCATAAAATAGCTCTTAAAACATCCAAGTAACATCAGTTAGATTTTGCTAGAGATGAGGACTTGGTGGAGGTCCTCCCATATCTTGCTCATCTCGCTCCTGGCATGAAGCCCTGTTCGCTCTAAATGCCTCTTTTTTGCCCTTTCAAGCAAGATCTCCAGCCAGTTTGTACTTCAAGCCAGGACACTGGGAAAGAAAACACTAACAGTCCAGACTGTTCCCAACTTCCCTCAAATCTGCATTCTTAAAAAAAAAAAAAAGCAGCCATGTCTGCCCAACCATCTCTCATTTCCTGCCTTTACATAAACTTCACTCTATCGGGTGTTTAATAATGGACAGTAGAGTCCTGACTGAATCACAGCCCCCTGTACTTGCCTTCCCTTTTCTTTCTTTCGGCCACTGTGCAAAATTGCGAAATAAAGTAAGTAACGGTCATGCTGTTGATGTTTACTTGTCTAATCATTTTTACTTACATCTTCTTAGAGTTAACAAGGTAACCCAATGCATGCTTGCTTAGAGGAAGCAAAATATGGATCCAGTATAAAACATCCAACCTAACTAGCAGGGCAATACTAATTCCAATATATGCTAGTTGTATCCAATTAAGAGAGTTACAAGGCTGTTCTGAAAGGCGCTTTTTGCCACCCATCCCTCTTCTGCCACACAGATTGAGTGACAGAGCCATCAGCCAGGTGAAACATTCTGTTAGACTTGGAGGCAGGAGGTTTTAAAAAGCAGATGGGGAGAAGGTGGGGTGAGGGAGAATTCTGCCATATCCAAATTTAATCAAAGGGACACAGCCACTGTTCCTGCACAAACTTAATCCAGAACAAGTGTGTGTTACGTGTCATCAAGGTGCATCCATATAGGGGTTTCGAGGTAATTCAGACATAGCTGAGTGGAGATTTGAACCTGGGTTTGTCATTTGCCTCAGTACAATACACTGGGCAAGGGTAGTCGTAAACCATTTCCAGAATCCTCAGACCAAGAAGGATTTGGTATCAGCTCAGGTGGCCTTGGCTTTCTTGGCCAATTAGGATTACCATCTTCCATTTTCTGCTCATTGGCAAACCAATCCAGTATTCCTGCCAAGAAAACTCCGTGGACATGGGGTCATGAAGAATCAGTCATGACTGCAACAACACAACACACACACACACACACACACACACACACACACACACACACACACACACACACACACACACACACACACACACACACACACGTCTATGTGTAAGCGAAAGGGAGAAATTAAATTACTTCATCAAGTGCCTTGGTATCAGATTTAGGAGTATGCAGATCAGCTTACTTTGTTTGGTAATTGATCTTCATGAATCAAGCATGAGAATTATTTGAACTCTAATTTCAGAAACCCCAGAAAAAGATAACCACTCTTCACCACTGAGGAATACTATCCAGGCCTAATCACTGACTACCTTGTAGTCACATAGGTGCGCCACACAAACCACAGAAAGTCTGACATCCTCATTGGTCTCTGCTTATAGAAAATAAGGAAATTCTGCTTTGCTGATTGTGGTATGAGTTAAAACTTGCTCTTCCAAATGAAATGGGGATCAAAACATATCTATATACCAGATTTCACATTTCTCCCAATGTTGTAACACAATGTGGGGCATGAAAAAGTTATCAAAACATGCTACAAAATGCATAGTTTGAAATACGGTGTCCTGTCATTTTCATTGGCTTTTTATACTCCATCTTTCTTCCAATAAAGTGACCCAAAGCAATTTACAAAATATGTACTTGTATTTTAAGGAAAATATATGTAAATAATGGATTTAAACTACAATCATATAGATTTTTGTAAAATCATAGATTCTGTAGAAAGGACAGCACCGATTAATAAGCAAACATAAGCAATATTTAACTAGAATCATACTGATCCATCCATACCTGAATCCTTAAACACTTTTATAATGTATTGCTTGGATGTTTTAAGAAGTGGAACAATGGCTACTGGCCAACATACAGTTTCAAACTGTATTTTAACGTATGGAAAGCTTCAACAGGTACTTTCAATATGGCAGAGTGAAGTAAGAAAATTTGATTCTGTAAACAAGAGACACAACCAGCACTATTGCAGAGGCTGACATGACAGGTGAAAGTAGGAAGGGCAATGCAGTCTCATAACAATTTCTATGAAACCCTGCATGGAAAAGACATATTAATGGAGACATATACTAATCCAGATGTTCCTGGAAGGCAACTGCCAGAAATCCTGGCCAGCACAGCTAGTGATGAAGAATTCTGGGAGTTGCTGTCCAGGAACATCTGGGGACCCACATGTTGAGAACCACTGTACTAAATGAAAACAGCTTTCTATTTGTAGTACTTACCTACTGAAAACATAATTGCCAGATCTCATAGTTATGCATGTACCAATATATAGGTAAAGGTAAAGGTTCCCCACACACATGCATAACAAAGAGCCAGTGTTGTGCAAGTCCGTTGCCCTATGGCTGGCATGGCTGCAAGGAAACACTATTTTACCTTCCTGCTTTTTACGGTGGTACCTATTTATCTACTTACATTTACATGCTTTCAAATTGCTAGGTTGGCAGGAGTATATAACAATATATACACTGCTGATTTTTCATAATATTCTTCATATTTCTTGTTTTTTTCATGGATTGAATTATGATAATTGGACTGTTCTTTGTACAGCTTAAATAAAACACATTTTAAGAGAAAGACCATAAGTTCTACTATAAGGGCAATTTTATTCCTTCATTTCTCTAGATACCAATGAAACTGCTTGCTTGAAGAAAGACATAACTGCTTTTCAATATCTAGAGACAAAAAAAAGGTTAAGTTAAGAGTGAAGCACAAACAGTATAAATTATACTTTGGATTACAATGATTATAGTTTACAATGATACTATGGAGAATGTCAGGGGCTGAACACTGAAATGTCACTTAAAAAGTTGAATGTCATAGCAGATGATTGGCTTGTTGTGCCACTATAACTTTGCTGAAACCACAACTTCGATGTCATTTTGGGGAGAATGTGTTGGCGTAGTCTACCTCGAACAGTCATGATATTAGGAAGACAAATGAGCAAGATTAGATATGCACGCTACATATTTTGGGGCTAATTGTTGTGAACAAAGTTGTTACACAATAAAATGGCAACAGTGAGGTTAGCCAGCTACCTTTGGTGGTTAAGTATTCATAAGTAGAAAAATCTGAATCTATATACAGTGGTACCCTAACTTAAGAGCAGCTCGACTTAAGAGCAATTCGACTTAAGAGCAGAAAACTGTTAGTGTTTTAACTGTCACCTTACAAATTTTAGATATGGTCTGTTCAACTTACAATTTTTTTTTCATTTTTTTCTTGTTTAACTTATTTTTTTCAATTTTTACATAGGTTCAGATTAAATTCATAAATTGAGGTACCACTGTATATGAATTTACTTTGAAAATGAGGATGGTGCATTAGCGAACTTTTAAGGTTTGTGCAATAGCATAAAGTGAATATATATATATATGCCAGCATCTTCTATACATATTAATGCAGGATTGCTGACTATCACTAAAAATAGACTAATCTGAAATGCAGTGCAATTTGCTTCCAGCAGAAAATTAAATGGAAGACATGGAAGAGAAGCCTGATTTATCTCTGCTGAAATGTTGTTAGGGCATCCAATAGATTTGTGATCACTTGCTCTTTCTCTCTTGGCTGTACCTTTTTACAACTGAAGCAGTTCTACCCATTCTGGATTTATTCCAGAAATTACTAACATTTCTTGAAATTAAATTTTCTTTTAAAGCTAGGAACTTTGCCATATAGAAGCACTTTAGATTCTGTTGTTTCAACACTATGGCGTAGTGCCTTTCTGGTTATTTTCATGTGTTTTATCATTTGGTGGGTAAGTTGCATTAAAAAAAATTTTAAAGATGGGTGGATAAAAGACATTTTTTCTACCCTGAAGTTGGAAGACAAGCCTCAGGAACAATCCAACCACAACATATTCAGGCCATAGTTTTAAATGACTTAAAACACAACTCATATGACAAAATGGAGAGAGGATTGCATCTGCCTGTCAAAGTCCCAACCTCTTGGCACAGCTAGTCGGACCTCTACCTGAAGCCCCAGAGAAATCTCAGGAAAGATAGCCTTAATCATCTCATTTGGTAGAAGGCAGCCTCCCTGTTAGACCTGCTATCTGACCTATTTGCTCTATGCTTTTACTAGAGCAGATGCACGGGTGGAGTAGAGAAAGTGAGTGAATCTGAAAGCAGGGCTTTTTAAAACTGCAAACCTACTTCCATTTCTCCCCCACATGTACTTCTGTAAACATGTGACTGCAATATGAATAGTCTCCGAGTTGTTTGATGAGTAAAAGAAAAAGACAATAACTTTCCTGGAATGACATCTTGATAATAGAATTCTCTCCCAGTGGGATTCCATCAGACCTTTTGTTAGCATGCTATACTGCTTTTTTGAAAATGTGGGGAAATGCACCTTTAGGTAACAATGACTCCCTTTTTTCAGAACAACTCCAAAAGTTGCTGGGACCTAGAAGACCACCGTTCCTGTTGACCCAAGAGTCCAGTGCCATCTGCCGCTCCCTCCGCCCCTGGGTGAGAGACAGGGGACCTTTCTGTGGCTTCTCTGGGGGAGTTTGGCCTCTTGGACTCCTGAGGCAAGTCAGGACTGGGCCCCTTGCCCTGTTGCTCAAGCTGCCTTCCACCTCAACACTCACCACCTGCCCAAGGGAGGGAAGGCTTGAAAAGCGGAGCTGCCTGGGAGCTGCCTGGGACCTAGAAGACCACCGTTCCTGCTGAACCAAGAGTCCAGTGCCATCTGCCGCTCCCTCCACCCCTGGGTGAGAGACAGGGGACCTTTCTGTGGCTTCTCTGGGGGAGTTTGGCCTCTTGGACTCCTGAGGCAAGTCAGGACTGGGCCCCTTGCTCTGTTGCTCAAGCTGCCTTCCAACTCAACACTCACCACCTGCCCGAGGGAGGGAAGGCTTGAAAAGCGGAGTGGCCTGGGAGCTGCCTGGGACCTAGAAGACCACCATTCCTGTTGACCCAAGAGTCCAGGTTCCATCATCCAGCAAGCGCTGCTCCAAACGGACCCTGCTTCAACCACCATCCCTTTGTCTCCACCTGCTTGCTGCTGGGTCTCCTCGTGAGTGAGAGGCAGGAGAGGTAACCTAGCCAGCTTGCCAGTAGAGGGGTGGGACTGGAGAGCTGGGACTCCGCCCTACAGCTTTTTAGCTGTCTGCAAGCTTGTGCTGTGGTTCCATCATCCAGCAAGTGCTGCTCCAAATGGACCCTGCTTCAACCACCATCCCTTTGTCTCCACCTGCTTGGTGCTGGGTCTCCTCGTGAGTGAGAGGCACGAGAGGTAACCTAGCCAGCTTGCCAATAGAGGGGTGGGACTGGAGAGCTGGGACTCCGCCTTACAGCTTTCTAGCTGTCTGCAAGCTTGTGCTGTGGTTCCATCATCCAGCAAGTGCTGCTCCAAACGGACCCTGCTTCAACCACCACCCCTTTGTCTCCACCTGCTTGCTACTGGGTCTCCTCGTGAGTGAGAGGCACGAGAGACAATTTAGCTGGCTTGCCATCAGAGAGGTGTGGCAGGGGGAGGGGCATCGGGCTGATACCAACCTCTATTATTTGCCTGTGAAGGGGAGAGGGTGGTGGGATGTTGAAGCTGAATGGTGGGGTGGTTTGTTTTTATCTACTTTATTCTGTTTTGTTTTATTTCATTTTTGTCATTTTCTTGCCATCTGAGATAGAGATAAGGACTCACAATGGAACTGATGGAACAGGAAGGAAGGAGGGCAATGGAGGGGGGAGCCATTGAGCCTGTGCTGGGTAGAGGAAGGTATGGGGGTGGGAGTGGAACGTGCCCGCGTAGGAGAAGAGAGGTTAGATATCTTACATCTATCCCCTCTTCTGGTTCCACTTCCAACCTGAAGGTATCAGGTGACCATATCAGCGAACCTACGGGCCACACGGTGCTGTTGTTGAATGCCAGGTCAGTAAAAAATAAGACCGCCCTCATTCATGATGTCATCCTGGATGAGGGTGCCGACCTGGCATGCATTACTGAGACCTGGGTGGGAGAGGAAGTTGGGGTTCCCCTCTCCCAACTCTGCCCACCTGGGTATTCAGTCCAGCACCAGTGTCGCCCGGAAGGTCAGGGAGGGGGAGTTGCTATAGTCTATAGGAGTTCTATCTCCTTGACCAGGCTTCCTGTCTCCTTGAGAGGAGGTATAGAGGGCCTGTATTGTGTGCTGGGCTCACGAGACAGACTGGGGATTCTGTTGGTGTACCGCCCACCCTGCTGCATTCCAACAGTCTCCCTGCCTGAGCTGACGGAGGTAGTCTCGGACCTCTTGTTGAGGACCTCCAGACTGTTGGTACTGGGGGACCTCAACATCCATGCTGAGGCTGCCTTGGCCGGGGCGGCTCAGGACTTCATGGCCACCATGACAACCATGGGGCTGTCTCAACATGTCATCAGCCCGACACATGAGAAAGGCCACACTCTAGACCTGGTTTTCTCGACGGGATTGGAGGATGGTGGTTTGGATGTGGAGGGGTTGGTCCTGACTCCATTGTCATGGTCAGACCACTTCCTGGTCAAGTTTAGGCTATTAGCTACTCCAACCCTCTGCAAGGGTGGGGGATCTATTAAGATGATCCGCCCTTGGAGACTGATGGATCCAGATGGTTTCTTGAAAGCTCTGGGGGATTATCCGTCTGATATGGTCGGTGCTCCTGTCGAAGCTCAGGTCACCCTATGGAATAGGGAAATGTCCCGGGCAGTTGACACGATCGCACCTAAGCGCCCTCTCCCCTTGCGCAGAGCCCAGACGGCTCCTTGGTATACATCTGAGCTGCGGGCAATGAAGCAGGAGGGGAGACATCTGGAGCGCAAGCGGAGAAAATACCGCTGTGAGTCCAATCGAACACAGCTTAGAGCGCATTATCGGGCCTATTCTGTGGCAATACGGTTGGCGAAAAGGCAATATTTCGCAAACCGTATTGCTTCCTCAGAGTGCCGTCCAGCAGAGCTGTTTCGGGTGGTCCAGGACCTTCTTCAACTGAGAAATACGGAGGAGGTTCTGGACAACTCATCAGCCTGTTGTGACGAGTTTGCTGTTCACTTTGAGGGAAAAATCGCTCAGATTCGCAGGGAATTGGACTCCACTATTGGTGCAGAATCAAGGTATGTGTCCAGTGCGCCGTGCTTAGGTCCAGTATTATTGGATGAGTTTCAATTATTGAGACCCGAGGATGTGGACAGGGTGCTTGGATCTGTCCGTTCTACTACCACTCTGCTCGACCCTTGCCCTTCCTGGGTAATTGAAAGATCTGCCAGGGGGGTTCTCACCTGGGTCCAGGAAGCTGTAAATGCCTCATTAAGAGAGGGAGTTTTCCCTGCTGCCTTAAAGGAGGCAGTAATTAGGCCACTCCTAAAAAAAACCAACCTGGACCCAGGGCTGGTGGGTAACTACCGGCCAGTAGCAAACCTCCCTTATTTGGGCAAGGTGTTGGAGCAGGTGGTGGCTGGACAGCTCCAGGCGCTGCTGGATGAAACGGATTTTCTGGATCCATTTCAATCTGGTTTCAGGCTGGGTTTTGGAACAGAGACTGCCTTGGTCGCCCTGTACGATGACCTTTGCCGGGAGAGAGACAGGGGGAGTGCAACCCTGTTGATACTCCTGGACCTCTCAGCGGCTTTCGACACCATCGACCATGGTGTCCTTCTGGATAGGCTGGCCAGGTTGGGAGTTGGAGGCACTGTTTTGCAGTGGTTCCGCTCCTTCCTGGCTGACCGTGTCCAGAAGGTGGTGCTGGGGGACAGTTGCTCCGCCCCGTGGCGTTTACGTCATGGGGTTCCTCAGGGCTCAGTACTGTCTCCCATGCTGTTTAACATCTACATGGAACCACTGGGAGAGGTCATCAGGAGGTTTGGGCTGAGGAGTCAGCAATATGCTGACGATACTCAGCTCTACCTCTCATTCTCCACCAGTCCAGGTGAGGCGGTTTCTGTCCTGAACTCGTGTCTGGGCCAGATAATGGACTGGATGAGGGTTAATAAATTGAAACTCAATCCAGACAAGACGGAAGTGCTGTTAGTGGGTGCTTCGCCGGACAGGTTAGAGGGCAACTTCCCTGTCTTGGACGGGGTTGCAGTCCCCCTAAGGGACAGGGTCCGCAGCTTGGGGGTGCTTCTGGACCCTGGTCTAACTCTGGAAGCCCAGGTGGATTCAGTGGCCAGGGGCGCCTTCCTTCAGCTGCGGAAAATATACCAGCTCCGCCCCTACCTAGACGAGCAGAGCCTCATGACAGTTACGCATGCGCTGGTAACATCCCGTATTGATTACTGCAATGCGCTCTACGTGGGGCTGCCTTTGAAGACGGTCTGGCGATTGCAACTGGTTCAGAATCGTGCGGCGTGGCTGGTGAGTGGTGGGGCCGCCAGAGATCACATCACGGCGATTCTACGTAACCTGCATTGGTTACCAGTTGCTGCCCGAGCCCAATTCAAAGTGCTTGTCTTGACATATAAAGCCCTAAACGGCTTGGGACCTAGATACCTGAAGGACCGCCTCCTTCCATATGAACCTACCCGGCAATTAAGATCTAGCCAGGGGGCCCTCTTGAAAGAGCCATCCCCCAAGGAGGTGAGAGGGATGGCTTGTAGACATAGGGCCTTCTCGGCAGCTGTCCCCAAGTTATGGAATGCCCTCCCAAGTGAGATCCGCCTGGCGCCAACATTGATTACATTTCGGTGCCAGGTAAAAACCTTCCTGTTCCAGAAGTTTTTTAATTGATACAACATAGACTGGGGTCCTTTGATGGCAATTTTAGTGATGATTTTAGTATAAGGTTTTGCTGTTGTTTTAATTATTTATTGATATTTGATGTCTTAACTGTTTTAATTCCTTGTTGTAAGCCGCCCAGAGACCTTTGGGTAGTGGGCGGCATATAAGCTGTAAAAATAAAATAAAATAAATAAATAAATAATAGAATTCTCTCCCAGTGGGATTCCATCAGACCTTTTGTTAGCATGCTATACTGCTTTTTTGAAAATGTGGGGAAATGCACCTTTAGGTAACAATGACTCCCTTTTTTCAGAACAACTCCAAAAGTATCAAAAAGGTCTCATTCTTGTTGTATTAAGAATGCAAAAAACAACCCATATGCCTTATTATTATGCACTACCCATGTCTTGAAGCCTAGCATCTCAATGACATTGGAAAATAAGACTGCTAATGTTCAGATTAAAACAAACAAAATGATAGACAAGGTCACCAAGGTCAAACTAATCTTCAGAAACAATTAGATGACTTGGAAGAACGATATAGCATTAGTTGTGTGTTGGATCTTCCTACACTTTACATATCAAGCTTCCAATTAAAAATGAGGCAATGCTGGTCCTTCCACGTAAACTCAGGAGCAATACTGAAAATACTGAAACACGATTTTTAAACTATTTGATTATTCTGCCTATTGACAATGCCTCTGGAAATACTGGTTTTCCAGTCAATTATAAGGATAAGAGGGAGAGTCTCTCCTCTCTCTCTCTCTCTCTCTCTCTCTCTCTCTCTCTCTCTGTGTGTGTGTGTGTGTGTGTGTGTGTGTGTGAGAGAGAGAGAGAGAGAGCATTTATCCAGGGTATGTATGATATAGAGCACAGAATGTACAACATTGTGTACTGGGTTAGAGAAGTCTTTTTAAAAATAATTTTTAAAGTGCTTCAAAATATGTATGTTAGCTTTACATTTTAATCAATTTATATTAATTTCCTGTTTCTAATTTTGATATGCCACTTTATTTTTGTGTAACCCCACCAAAACATGAAAGAGATTAGGACAATGATGATTCTGTGATCAAACACAGTGGTCAAAATCTGGCTCCTTAGCATAGAAAGTTGCAACTGGAGTAGGCACACTGAATCAGTGGGGATTTGGTGACTTGACTCCTTCCATTGATCCGATGGACCTACCCTAGTTGCAATTTAGTATCTTTAGCAACTGGATTTCAGCCAATGAGAAATTTCCATTATGAGGATTGAAACATGTGCATTAATTTAAAAAATGGTAATCAAAAATGCCATGGGGAAAGATTTAAGTCATGAATTTATGGGGGAAAGGGTGAAGGTACAGACACAAATCAACACAAGTATATCTTTTTGCCGAGCCAGGTTGAAAGAAAGAGGCGACACACATTCCGCTTGGGTTGAATAAGGGCCACAACTTTATTAAGTACAGTAACGAATTTTCAATTACTTATCAATGAACAATAACTTTAGGAGGGCCTGAGCCGTAGCGCATCATCAAGATGGTAACAACAAATTGATTAGGTCCCGCTACTCCACCAATTTCCTGCGGCCCGTTGAACTGCCGCAGTGAGGATGCCAACGAGATCTTTTGGCATCAACGCTTGATTAAAGGTTGGCAGCCCTCCTAGGGTTTTGGGTTATTATTATTATTTGCTCTCTAACTAAATCCTATTGGGTTATTAATGGAAGGCTGCCGAAGACGTGAAGATGAAATTAGATTCGGGACCTAAATGGTTAACCTTTTATGCGCTACCCGCCAGTTGTGACTGTGGTTATTACCTAAAACACCCACCGCCAATATGTGAATGGTGGGATGGGCGAAAAAACACCACCGCTCAAGGCCAATCAGAGAAGTTGTCAAAAATTCCCATCCGGCCCCGAAGCGACCAGCAAAGCATCACCAGCACATCGTAAACAGTGGCGGGAGGGCGGGGAAACCGGCGATTGTGGAGGCAGACTGAGGGGAGCGCGCCAAGGACTTATATAGGGTGCGCTCCCCTACCGTAGGCTACGCTCGTAGCGGAGCCGATAGCCGCCTCCCTCAACCAGCCGGCAAAGGTGCCCCTGCTCGGCACGAGGCCGGCCGGAGCAGCCATTGCCGAGCCAGGTTGAAAGAAAGAGGTGACACACATTCCGCTTGGGTTGAATAAGGGCCACAACTTTATTAAGTACAGTAACGAATTTTCAATTACTTATCAATGAACAATAACTTTAGGAGGGCCTGAGCCGTAGCACATCATCAAGATGGTAACAACAAATTGATTAGGTCCCGCTACTCCACCAATTTCCTGCGGCCCGTTGAACTGCCGCAGTGAGGATGCCAACGAGATCTTTTGGCATCAACGCTTGATTAAAGGTTGGCAGCCCTCCTAGGGTTTTGGGTTATTATTATTATTTGCTCTCTAACTAAATCCTATTGGGTTATTAATGGAAGGCTGCCGAAGTCGTGAAGATGAAATTAGATTCGGGACCTAAATGGTTAACCTTTTATGCGCTACCCGCCACCAAAGAGGCACACTGCGGCTCTTTACCCCACAGCCGAACAATTCAGCCCTCAGGCCCTCCTTAAGGTTACAAATAAGGATCGAGGCCCTTGTCCGATAATTGAGCACCAGCCGGACCAATTACGGTGGTTTCCCAAGCAGGGATGTTAGAGTGCCAAAGAAAAGCTCCCGCTTCAGCCTGCACAATGCGGGCAACTAACGCAATTGGTAAGGTTAATCAGGTCCACTCTCTGAAGTAATTTATTGCAGCCAGTTATGCATGCAGTGAGGATGCCGGAGTGTTTCGGGCATCCCCCTATTCCCAGTTTCTAGGCGGTCCATAAGGTTCATCAGGTCCACTCTTAAAGTAATACATTGCAGCCAATTATGCGTACAATGAGGAAGCCGGAGTGTTTTGGGCTTCCCCCATTCCCAATTTCTAGGAAGTACATAAGGTTCATCATGTCCACTCGCTAAAGTAATTCATTGCAGCCAGTTGTGCGTGCAATGGGGATACCTGAGTGTTATTGGGCATCCCCTATTCCCAATATTCTGGCAGTCCACTTGATCACATTGGGGTTATTATTACTGAGGACTGCCGTGGACCTTGAACCTGTTAGAGAAATCCGCATGGTGTGTAATAGTAAATCGCGCTACCCATGGTAGCACGAACCCCCGTTCAACCGGGGAATGATCACAGACGAAACAACATGAACCACTGTGCGAGTACGCTGAAATGCTCTCAGATCCACGAGGATCTTGAGAATAATGGACTTGCCCACCATGCGAGCCACCAATGGACGAGTCCGATATAACGCTCTCAGATCCACTAGGATCTTGAGAATGAGGGACTCGCCCGACTTACGAGTCAAGTCAATTCCTCCCAGAATGGTTAACCACGATGCTTGGCAAGGTGGCAGGAGTCACTGAGAGCCACAGAGAGAAAGGCGTGTCAAGGCATCACCGTCTTGCCCTTCCTCAGGAAACTGGCCCATTGGCCAAGGCCGAAAGCGCAGCCACAGCACAGGCCGAAAGCACGGCCACGTCTCAGGCCCAACGCGCGGCCACGTCCCAGGCCGAGATTGCAGCCACCTCCAAGGTCGAAAGCACGTCCACCTCCAAGGCCGAAAGCGTGGCCACCTCCAAGGCCGAAAGCGCGGCCACCTCCAAGGCTGGAAGCGCGGCCATGTCCGGGCAGGGTAGCAACTCCAAGGCCCAGTAAACGAAACTGAGACCATAAAGCAACACTCGAACCCAGCTCCCTGGGGGTAAAAGCTGTAACGAAAAAGAAAAGAACAACTGGCCCGGCTTTACCGGTCCGTTAGTAAACGTACAGAAGGTTTAAGTCTCCATATCTCCATCGCCCAATTCGGTGCTTGCCCACCCGATCGGTGCGAAAGGCAGCTGCTGTGTGATCAGCGCCTATCAAGAGCGAATAACGCCCAAAATGCCAGCCCGACATGCCAGCAACCTGCCGTGCCCTCAGTGAAATTATCCCATATTGGCAACCTGTCAATGGCGACCCCTCTTTGCACAGAAATAGGTACCCCCGATAAATAGAAGCGAGCAGGGCAGACCAATATGACGCTAGGCCCGGGCAAATTTCGGCGCACAGAACACCTATGAAGGTGTGTCGTGCCAGCCTAACCTTGCTGGTCGATCTTCCATCTACAAATATGCAGACAGACCAGATCCTGCTCGCGGACCATACCTGACCAACGTAATGCATAAGGAAGGCGTCGGTGTTCTGGATTGGGCTGGCAGCTCGCCAACATATAATGCGGCGCCTCTGATGAGGACTACGAAGTCCCACCATACTATAGCACAGTCTGCGCAAAACTGGACGACCGGGCGCCACAACTCCATGACGAGTGGGTGCTGGACAGCTGGAGCCAACTTACCACGCGAATACACAGCCTAGGCTGAAACAAGGGCCGGAAGCCATGAGTCTTCAGCGCCAGGCGGAAACGTAACTACGTTGGAAGACACAACAACCAGGGGGCTGAGCGGAGCATGCGATAACGTGGCTACTTCAGTAGTCACAGATGGCGTACCTGGAGAAATGATACTGGCAGATCCTGCTAAAACGGACACAAGGGAAAAATGCATGTCACCATTAGCCATCCTTAGTTTACGCTCCGCCCTCCTCTGAGCCTTGGCCTCACTCGTAGAAAGCCCACCCCCATAAGACACGGCTGTCCCCGGAGAATGAGAAGGGTGGCCCAGGTATGTGAAAGCAAACCCAAAACGTGGCGTGTAACAGCCAACACGATTCATGGTGCCTGTCTTCCTGACAGAGGACCTTGAGCAGCTTTCGCTGCCTGGGCCGCCCCTCTGGACACAAGAATTAAATCAACTACGGGCTAAAAGAGAGGAGGCTTTAGGACTCATCGAGAATTCGAGGATTAACAAGTCACCATGCCCAGATGGCATCCACCCAAAGGTTATTAGGGAACTGAGCAATGAAATTGCAGATCGCTTAACGGTTATATGCAACTTGTCGCGTAAAGCAGCCACAGTACCGGAGGACTGGAGGACGGCAGCTGTCACCAATTTAAAGGAAGGAGGGAGGACCCAGGAAACTACAGGCCAGGTAGCCTTACATCTGACCCAGGGAAGATGGTGAAGAAGTGCAAAGCGGTGTGCCCCAGGTTCCTGTCCTGGGACCGGTGCAGTTCAGTCTGTTCATAATTGACCTGGAGACAGGGAGAAACAGTGAGGGGGGCAAGTTTGCAGATGACACAAAACTTTTCCATGTGGTAAAAACCAGAGAAGCTTGTGAAGAAGTCCAGAAAGATTTCTCCCAACTGGGGAAAAGGGGCCGAGCAATGGCAAATGTGTGTTAATGTAACTAAATGTAAAGTAATGCATATTGGGGCAAAAAAAAAAAAATTCAAACTTCATCTATCAACTCATGGGCTCTGACCTATCCGTGACAGACCGGGGAAGAGATCCTGGTGCATTGGTGGACAGTTTCATGAAGGCGTCTCCCCAATGTGTGACAGCAGTGAAGAAGGCCAGTTCGTTGCTAGGGATTATCAAAAGGGGATTGAAAATACAACAGCCGACATCATAATCATCATAGGGCATCCGGATCCCGACCCACGAGATCATCGCAGGCGCGCTCCTTGAGAGTGGCCACACCCAGAGAGGCGCGGAAAACGCGTACGCGGAACCGCGCCTTCTCTGTGGTGGGGCCCTCGCTCTGGAACCATCTCCCTCCTGAGCTGCGCCTGCTGGAGTCCCTGCCCGCCTTTAAGAGGGTTTTGAAGACCTTCCTCTTCAAGGAAGCATATGGTGACCTTATTAGTTAGTGTTTTTTTTGTTGTTGTTTTGTTTTGTTTTTGCCTCATCGTTTGCCGCCATCTTGTCCTCCGCCGCCCTTGCTTGGTGGCCTGGTTATTTTCAGCTTTTTAGCCTTTTTAGCTTCTAGCTTTTTGTGTTGTTAGCCGCCCAGAGTTCCCGTTGGGAAGATGGAGCGGGATATAAGTATTTAAATAAATAAATAAATAAATAATAAATAATGTCATTATACAAAACAATCGTCAGGCCCCACCTGGAGTATTGTGCACAATTTGGTCACCACATCTCAAGAAAGACACAGTGTAACCGGAAAAGGTGCAGAAGGGAGCGACCAAAATGACCACTGGGCTGGGGCACCTCCCCCATGAAGAAAGGCCAGAACGTTTGGGCCTCTTTATTCCAGCGCATTGAAGTCTATGGAACTCCCTGGCACAGGAAGTGGTGGTGGCCTCTGGCCTTAATGCCTTCAACAGAGGATTGGACAGATTCCTGGAGGAGCAGTCCTTCACAGGTTACAAACCATGGCAGAGAAGCCAGGGTACTTCAAGGGCCAGATGCAGGAGAGTGGTATAAGGAGATAGATGTCTAGTCTCATGCCCTCCCAAACACATCAGGTGCGGCCTAGATGGCATGGCAGAACATAAGGGCAAAACAGGCGACCAGTAACTCAGCTGCGTGGGTGCGGGACGGTCCCAAAATGGATTCCAAAAGTATCAAAAGGATGGCCCTATCATGTGACTGCCGAAACAAATCGTGGCACGGATATAACAACAATGAAGAGGGAGGATGGATGGGGATTACGCCCACCCCCCAAACACCCTGAAAGATGATGTGCACAAAATGGCTGACAGGCGGGCAGGCCGGCCACCACCGCAGTTGAAAATCACCGCCACTTAACTTCCAATGAACAATACAAACACACCAGACTCCACTAATAAGTCGACAAACGGACAGAGGGGTTCAGGGCCACTCAGAGTGTCCAGCTGGGCAGATGGATGTAGATCAACGCCTAAGGGGTGAGCCCATGAGGCATAGCCAAAATGGCCACCGAGTACAAAACCAAAATGGCCTCCCTGAGCCACCCCCGATGGAAGGGAGTAATATCCCCAGCACACAGCTAAAAGCCTAAAGCACAGGATAAGTGGGTAAAGAACCTGAACACAGAGCAAGGATGGTAACAAAAGAAATCTAGGACAAAAAGGGGGGTACCCGAAATCCCACACACAAGGCAAGCAGATCAAAAGTACATGCCCAATTGACCCACCTCCCAAACCCTGCCCCGACTCACTAGACCAGCGGAAGGTCAGAACGACAACTGCTCCCCACAATCTGCTGATTGTCCGGAGCCTGAGGCAAGTGGCAGCCTGCAGACGAAACTGGGGGACAAAATGGATCCGGGAGGCGGAGAAGGGAACCAGAGATGGTCCAAATAAACCCTGACAGGCACAAGCCTGCTTGGGCCAACCAGCCCTCCCCCCTCCCCTCCGAAGGGAAAAGCAAGGGGAGCGCTTATCAGCGCCCGATCACAGCACTCAGCTGCTTGTCGGGAGCGCTCGACAAGCAGCTGAGCTGACAGGGGCAGGAGGAGCCCGTCCATGCTGCTGCCAGGGCCAACCAGCCCTCCCCCCTCCCCTCCAAAGGGAAAAGCAAGGAGAGCACTTCAGCCGCCCGTCGGGAGCGCTCCGACAAGCAGCTGAGCCGACAGGGGCAGGAGGAGCCCGTCCACGCTGCTGCCTGGGCCAACCAGCCCCCCCTCCCCTCCGAAGGGAAAAACAAGGAGAGCGTTTCAGCCGCCTGTCGGGAACGCTCCGACAAGCAGCTGAGCCGACAGGGGCAGGAGGAGCCCGTCCACGCTGCTGCCCGGGCCAACCAGCCCTCCCCCCTACCCTCCGAAGGGAAAAGCAAGGAGAGCGCTTATCAGCGCCCGATCACAGCACTCAGCTGCTTGTCGGGCGTGCTCCCACAAGCAGCCGAGCCGACAGGGGCAGGAGGAGCCCGTCCACGCCGCCCTCACCCGCGCCCGCAACCAAAAACACCCGCCTCCTGGACCTCTCCCCGGTACAACTCCACCTGACCGCACGGGGATCCGGGAGGCAAAGAGGCAAGAAGCAGCTTCTCCCGACAAACAGCTGTTTGTTGGGAAGCAGGAAGCAAGCGGCCGCTTGCTCCACAGAAGCCGCAAAAGGGGCGTCCAGCCCGGGCTCAAGACAGACACGCCGGTCAGTCTGAAGCGAAACCAGCGATAGCCGCCTCCCTCAACCGGACGGCAAAGGTGCCCCTGCTCGGCACGAGGCCGGCCGGAGCAGCCATTCTTATCAGTAGCTTCGGCCCTTTAATTATAGGTTGAATTCAGAAAATAGGAATTTCTTGCAGGTCAAAATGCTTGAACCTTGCAAGGGAAGAGAAACAATGTATTGTGGTAGCAAAACAAACAGAAAAGAGACAGGTGAATATCACCTTTCAGACTCCAGCCAATACTCCATGCTTATTTGCCTCTAAAAACTGCATTTGGTTCAAGACTGGGAAGCTCTTACACCAGCAGCTCAAGTGGGTTTAAATGATCATGTGTGTCCTGCCAGTTTAGAAGTACAGTAGATATTCTACACATAGACAGATCTATTACAGTCTTCCCCAGTTAGGAAAGTGCTCTGGAAAGTCTCTGTCTGTTCCTAAAACAGCTACTTCCAGTCAGTCTAATAAACGGTATTGCGCTAGGGTGGACAAATAAAATGATTTGGTATAAGGCAATGTCTTATGTTGCCTGTCTATTGCTGTTTTGTTTTGGCATTACCATTCTGGCCAGTATTCACTGCACTTCAGAATCGCTTCTGATATTCAAGAAAGCAATGGAGGTATTCAATTGAGGCAGTGCCCATTATGCTTCTGGGTCCATTGTACTGGAACTTCTGTTGGTGGTGCAGAAAATAATGTTTTCTGTTTGATTGCTTAGATGTATAATCCATGCTGCTGATGTGATGATGCACCACACAATTGTCTAAAACCTTTATTTGCCCCATTTCTTTAGATCTTTTATCTCTTCCACTAGCATTTCCCACCCTAGACTTATACTCAAGTCAGATTATCATCACAAGCAGTCTTGTACAGGCCATCACTATCTTTTGCCATAAAACAACACAAAATGCTCCCAGGTTACATTGTTGTAGTATGGTTGGTATACAGAAATTCTATGTAGCAGAAGGCATAAGAGTTTCTATATGTATTAGAAAACCCATTGCCCAACACACAGGCAAAATTATAGTATCTAGACCTGTGGTGGAAAAAACTTCGGCACCCCAGATGTTTTGAACCATAACTCCCAGAATTCCACACCTGTGGGAGTTGATTCAGGAGGGCCTCATGGGCATAAAAGCATTATTATCGAAGTACAAAAGTTATTGCACAGAACAGAGCTTTCTTTCAGCCCCACCCCTACCAGCCCCAGTTTTATTGCCCTCCAACCTATAGAAGCAACAAGTCTAAAGCAATGATTCCCAAGGGGTGGAGGTGGAGGTTCTATGTGAGCGGGAGCCTTATCAAATGGAGAGTCACTCTATCCAAATTAGAGATGGGCAAGAATTCAAAAATGAATTGCAAAATTCATCAAGAATTACTGATTTGTTGATTTGCATGCATCCAAATTGATGCCCCTGGTGAATATGAACCAATGGATTTTAGCACTTTTGATTTATTGATTCATTGTGCTATAAAATACTCCTCAGGCACCTAGAGACACCAAAACTGTAGAGCTAGAGAAACTTCCCCTGAATCTCCTCTACAATCACTCCAAGTTTGGTTGAAGACTAGGTTTTTGATGTCCAAGTTATAAACTCTCAAAGACAGGCCTCCAGGATAGGACCCCCACCCCTCCCCAGACATCTAGAGTCAACAAAATCACAGAAGCTTCCCCTGACTCTCTTCTACAATCACTCCAAGTTTGGTTGAAGACTGGGTTTTCCTCAGCCAACTGCTAAAGGACACTTTCCTGGGATACCCACTTTGTGGGTGTATAATTCTGATGTTCAATCCTGACAAATCATGAATTGAAATGAATCACTATATTTCTGGTGTCTGGAAGTTGAGTCATGGAAACTGGACTTCTTTTTCTTGAGAGACAGAAATGTTTCTCTGCTCAGCCAAACAGCTTCCTCAGTCTGAATAAAGCTAGTGTGAGTCCTCCATCTTATAGTCCACAAGTGTTTCTATCTCTCAAGAAAAAGAAGTCCAGCTGACATGATTCAACTTCCAGATAAACTCACCTGGATGACTGAGAATCTTCACAGACATATTTTTCTGGTGTGTGCCTGACTTTACTCCAGAATCAATGCTCTCCAGTCTCCACATAGGAGGACAATAATAGATGAGGGTGGAGTTGGGTAGGACAAGAGGATTCCTTCTATTTTATGGTGTGTTTCCAATGCAGATTGTACATGATACCCAGAAGTGGACATAGTATTTCTACTGTGGCTTCCTTTTAAAAGCATACCTAAAAGTATGGAAAATAAGGCAGTGTATTATACAGCAATGTGTAAAATTAGGCACATTTTAACTGCTTGTTCAATTAAGAAAAATGATCAGACCATAATTGTGTCACTTAATTGGATTGGTATTCTACACAATGAAATGTGTTATTGGCAAAAAAGTATCTGCATAAATGTACATTAAAAATGAGCATTGGAATATAAGGCAGGATCATCTCTGGACCTCTGGTAAACAAGCTGGACACTGTCCCTTCCTACCTGGTGTACTGGATCAAATTGTACTTGCTACTGTGTGTACCTCTGTAATTTGGCATAAAAGTGAGCTAACAACCTTATTCTAGGAAGACTGATCATGTTTGGCCCGAGGCTTGGGCACACCTTCTAGTGGTTGTAAAATTATAGAAACAAAGTCTATTAACAATTATCAGTCATGAAAGCTAATTGGAGTTGCCATGTTCAAATACAGCACACCTCTCAGAAACAATTGCTGGTGGATGCTATCTGACTGATCAGCTGCTACACTAAATACAGTATTGTGGCTACTGAGTAGGATCAGACTTAGCAAAGAAATTCCCTGAATGACATTGTACCAATTATCCTCTTTAAGATTAACCTTGGTATGTGCTGTCAACTCATTTCCAACTTATGGTAACTCTCTATATTAATGACCTTTGATAGCTCTATTCACATTTTACAAACTTATGACTTCTTTTATTTATCAATCCATCTCATATCTGGTCTCCTACTGCCTTCCACTTTTCCTAGAATTATTGGCTTTGCAGTGAGTCCTGTCTTCTCATTATGTCCAAACTACAAAAGCTTCAATTTAGTCCTTTCTGCTTTTAGTGAAGGTTGATTTCTCTTGAACCCATCTATTTGTCTTTGGAGCAGTCCACAGTACCTATATACACGCCTCCAACAGCATCTTTAAATGACTTGATTTTTTTCAGTCAGCATTCTTCATTATCCACCTTTCAGTCTGTAAATAATGAAGAATTCCATTGCATGGAAGCTCTTGGCCTAGTCTCCAACAACATATCCTTTGAGGTCTTTTTTATTCTGACTGCTTTCCCAAGTGTCAGTCATCTGATTTCTTATTTAGTCTCTTTTCGGAGTTATGATTGAATTACACTTTGGAAAAGCCTTAACCTTTTCAATTTCTTCACCATCCACATTAGAGTTATGTTGTTCTTTTGCAAATGTATTTCTTTTAGTCATTTTAATGTTCAGCTGTAATCCTGTCCTTGCATGTTAACTTTCATCAGTTCTCATTTCACCTTGTGGCATCCTTTACTTATTTTACCCTTGCCTACCCTATATGATTATCATTTGAAAAGAGTGGCGAAAGGAAGAACATCACATGCAATGTTCATCTCATTGGAGAAAGGAAAAATATACATAAATGTAACTAATTAAATCCAATAAATAAATACATGGATATTTAGTTTGATCCTTCAAGACCCTACCTATGTTAGCATAATATAGCAGATGTTCGAACAGAAAGTTAGAGGTAGAGCTTCATACAGACAGGTTTACAATTTATGTGAGATACCTTTGCAAACATGGGGTATTTTATTCTCTTTTATAAAGTACATTGCTTAATTCAAAATCCATTTCTGCTTTCTTTTTATTTTCTTTTTAAAATCAAAACATTATAGTCATGCAACATTTATGTCCTAGGACTGAGTCATATGAAGCATGAAGATAGATAGATAGATAGATAGATAGATAGATAGATAGATAGATAGATAGATAGATAGATAGATAGATAGATAGATAGATAGATAGATAGATAGATAGATAGATAGATAGATACTCAAATATAAGTCGAGTTTTTCAGCTCTTATTTTGAGCTGGGGGGAAAAAGTCCTCGAATTATACTTGGGTCAGTATAAAGTTTGGGGTCAGGGGAAGGGGCAACATGGCACTGGTTGGGTGTCGCTTTGCCCTGCTTCGCCCACCATGGAGGTACCCAGCAGCGGTGGTGGCAAAGCAGGAGAAGTGGGGTCCGA
Source organism: Phrynocephalus forsythii (assembly GCA_029282475.1). Lineage (NCBI taxonomy): Eukaryota > Metazoa > Chordata > Lepidosauria > Squamata > Agamidae > Phrynocephalus > Phrynocephalus forsythii. Next base: position 61,509,161 of record JAPFRF010000004.1, read on the forward strand.
GGGGATGGGGGAGGCAACACTGGTGGCGCACGGCTTCACCCTGCTTCACCCGCCACTGAGGTGCCCAGCGGCAGTGGCGGTGAAGCAGGAGAAGTGGCTGGGAGGCAGAGCTGCCAGCCCTCCTGCACACTCTTCGGCCCTAGACAGCGGCTGTTGTCCATGGGGAGCACCAGCTCTTTGGGGGATTCCCCCCTTCCTGATGTTCCTCTACCTCCTACATGTTCCCTTAAATTCCAGGTATTGGGGGGATTACATTCCCCTTCCCATTCCAGGATTTATTGGGGTGTGTTGAAGGGACACACACACCCAAATCCTGGAAAGGAGCTGCAGACGAGTCCGCATTTCCCTCTTTTGGGAAACAGAGAGGACGCTCCCACCCTTCTGGTTTTCCCTCCCACTGTCCCTCTAGGAATAGCAACTCAGCAACATTAAGGGAAGGGGGAGAGGGAGAGAGAGAGACAGAGACAGAGACAGAGACAGAGACAGAGACAGAGACAGAGAGACAGAGAGACAGAGAGAGACAGAGATCATCTCCACCACCACAACCCCAAACTGGCTCCCACACCTCCTCTTGGCCCTGAGTTGTCCCCCATCCAAGGATAGGCAGCAATAGCAGCAGCAAAGACCACAACAGCCCTGTCACACTTATTATTACTGTATATAAAGCTAGATTGCAAAGGTACTGCATTGTCAACATCATCAGCATAGCCATAAAAAGAGTTCACGTCCTCCACTTCTAGCAATAAAGCATTCCTTCATTCCCCTGTTTTCTGTTTCATTTGGTACTAAAAAGAGATGGCATTGAAGTGTCCTGCCAGTCAAGCTACTTTTCCTCTTGAGCCTTTATGTTTGAAAGGAGGGTGGAATCGGGAGAGTCTCTTTTATCTCTTCTACTAGAATTTCCCACCCTAGACTTATACTCAAGTCAATACGTTTTCCCAGTTTTTCTCTTGGAGGGGGTTTACATTAGGGGCCTCAACATATACTCGGGTCAACTTATACTTGAGTATATATGGTATATACGAGTGCAGAAGAGATCTTCCTCTAAGGTTTCTTCAGTCTTGAAGAGATGCTAAAAAGAATCTGTGCGAGAGGAATGTCAAAACTAAAAATCACGAAAAAAATGCAGCAGAAGGAGTTGATCAACACCTTAATGTCTGAGCCCAATGCAGATCTGCTTCATTACATTTCTTCAGGTTGCCATTAGAGATGGGCATGAAATGAAATTTTAATTTGTTTCATTACTCATTATTTGTTTCATTACCTAATGGAACAAATAACAACCTGACCCATCAAAGAAAAATCAAACAAAACAAAACGGAAATTTCCGCTTTGTTCGTTTCATGTTTCGTTTTCCCATAGGAATGCATTGAAGCAATTCATTCCTATGGGAAAGGTTTCCCTTGCAATTGGTGCAGGGAAACCTCAGGCTTTTTCCCACCAGAAGCCAGTGCAGCCGATCAGCTGTAGTGCTGGCTTTGGCAGGAAAACGATTCAAAAAACCTGCCCTTTCCTCCACCATTTTCTGAGGGCTCCTGCTGAGCTGTCAATGGCTGAACCCCTTTAAACCTGGCCCAGTCGGTACCAGGGGCTCCCCCCTATTGGGCCAGGTTAAAAGGGGTCCAGCGACTGACAGCCCAACAGGAGCCTTCAGAAAATGGGTCAGGAGGGAAGTTGCAGTGATCCTGCTGCCCTCCTGACCTGTTTTCTGAGGGTTCCTGCCGAGCTATCAATCGTTAGACCTCTTTAAAGCCAGCCCATTCGGTACCAGGTGATCCCAGCCGATGACAGCAAAGAAGGGTCTCTTTAAAGGGATCTTCCCTACAGTGGATGACATCCACTCCAGGAAAAAATGTCAAAAGAGACCCTGCTTATCGCCTCCACATGCCGAGGCAGGAAGCGGGGTCTCTTTACAGGGATCTTCCCCACAGTGGATGACAGCGCTCACTCGATGCTGCCATCCGCTGTGGGGGGAAATGTCAAAAGAGACCTGCTTCTCACCTCCTCATGCGGAGGCAGAAATAAGTGTCTCTTTGCGGTGCTGGCCTCAAAGCTCTTTCCCCCACCCCACAGTATCTGGGGGGAAGATTAAGCCCGTCTTTCCCCCAGCCAAGGTTGCACAAGCAACACACACACACACACACACACACACACACACACACACACACACACACACACACACACACACACACACACACACACACACACACACACACACCATGAATAACGAATCAAGGAATCAACAAAATGATTTTTTTCAAAAAAAATCATTTAAAACAAAATGAAATGAACTGGACCCTAAAACGAACCGAACCAAAACGAATCACCATTTTTTCAGTTCGTGCCCATCTCTAGTTGCCATCATTTTATATCATCTTTCATGGAATGATCTATTCTTCCTCCCTATAAAAGCACTCTCATTTGTGCCTCCTTCCATTTTGGGTTAAATTCTGGTGCTTTGGATGCAGACACGGTGCCGTTGACTGGGAGAGTATATAATAAATGTATAAAAGCATGAATATGCAAAATGCAGCAGAATGAAAAATTAGTCTGAATGTGATTGCACAACTAAAATCCACTGAGGAATACATGTAGCATCATTCTTGGCGGGGGGGGAGGGAGTTTTAAAAGGTCAGCTTCTGCATTATCCCAAGGGTAATATCAGTCACATATCGGATTCTCTCTAACCCAACACATCGCCAAAATACTTCTGTTTGTGCAAGTCAATAAGAGGTTATACAGGAACATAAATGTGTTTTTATTTCCCTGCATTCAATAGTAGACTTGTATTTAATACCATTAGAAAGAGAAATGAGACACCCGAAGAACATGATTCAAATGCTACTGGTGGCAGGAGGACATTTGCATTGACTTGAAGTGAAATCTTGGTCCTGGAAGAATTAACACTGAATACAAAAATTGTGATGAAAATCAATGACTATTTGCTCAAGCTCACCCTAAATCCTCTCTAGAGTACTAATCCTTCTTATACTAAAAACGTCTTTATTGCTATTAAGGTCATAGGCTTTCATAAATTTATTTAATGTTCATGGTTTATTTCATTTCCAAGAAAAGCCCAACATAGGAAAATGGCTTCTAGTTCCAATTAAATTAACTACACAATCCTGTGCCTGTTTACTCAGGAGTAAATCCCCTTCTTGCAACAAAACTATCTAGTAAAAATACACTGAATTGCAGCCCAACAGAATTAAATCAGTTTTGTGCAGCTTCTTCAAGTGGACATGGCTAAAAACACAGCCACAGGGTCACCTACATCACCTATACCAGTGGTCCTGTGCCGGTCCGTGGAGCAATTGCCCGAGGAACTTCAATCAATGGAGCCCTGCTCGGAAGGGCCGCTTTCTCCCAGCGACTCCCGAACCCCTCGGGCTCTTGGCTGGCGGCGGGGAGGCAGGCAGGCCGCGCCTGTTTTGAGGTGAGGGAGGGAGGGGGGGGGGGCTCAGGGGGCGGCTCAGGCCGGGCCGGGCTTTGGCCGGCCGGCGCCGCGCGTGCCTCTTTTTGGGGGAGGGGGAGGGGGCACCGTGCATGTGTGCCTCTTTTTAGTGGGGGAGGGGCGTCTCAGGCCGGCCTGGGTCTTTTCCCACTGTTGAGGTGGGCGGGGGCGGCGCAGGCCGGCCCGGGTGTTTCCCGCTGGAATATGACGCGCGCGCCGCCGCCACTGCAACCCCCCATCGCGCCCGCCCGCCATCGCCGCCGCCACTCTAAAATCACTGCGCCATCGCCGCCCGTCGCCGTCGCGCGCGACCCCCACCATTTGGCCCTTCTTTCTTTCCTTTCATGACTCCGCCAGAGAATGTGTATCTTGCCATCGCCCCCGCCATCAAGTGGACATGGCTAAAAACACAGCCACAGGGAAAAATTATCAGGGAAAAATTATCACGTTTGGTCCCCGGTGATAAAAAGGTTGGGGAGCACTGACCTATACCATGTGTATCACAAATTGCCCTTTGATCAATCAATGGAATTATTGGCAGCTCACAGAAAGCCACTTTCACATTGGAATATGACTGCAGCTACACTCTATCTATACTGCATTACAAATTTGGCCCTTCTTTCTTTCCTTTCACCTCCACAGATCTTTGTGTTCTTGCTCCCTCCACCTCTGGTCTGGACCTTACCCACCTAGCAACCCAGAGTGAAATCTGGGGCCAAAGCCGTGGGAATTGGTGCCTAACACCCATGGAAGTTCTCCACTTCAGAGATAAAATCCCATTTTAGTTAACTCATTAACTCATTAAAATTAGTGATTAACTCACTAATATTAATCACTAGCAACTAGAACAGGACAGGGCAACAGTGGTCTTCATGCAGTGCACTCTAAATTCAGCAGCCTGTGTTGTCCTCCCCCAGTTTTAACAGCATTGTGGGTAGCTCACCCATGCTTTCCACTGAGGGACTTCCAATGTCAGGACATTTACTCTTCCATATGTACAAGTAAACCCCCACCTATCGCAGGGGTTAGGGACCTGACCCGACCCACAATAACTGAAAATCCGCAATATGCAGATTCTGGGTTAGGTTGGGACTAAGCGGGCTCTCTGGGGGCTCTTGTACTTACCCCCAGGCCTGGCACTGTCCCAAATGGGCCTGCAAGGGGCTTTCCAGTCCCCCAGAGGCCCCCAAAGTGCTTTCTAGTGATCTGGAGGTCACTTTTGGTTTACTGGAAGTCACTTCCGGTTTGCAGGGAAGCACTTTTGGGGCCTACAACGGGCCTGGGAAGACCTTTCTTCCTTACCCTAGGGGGTCTTTTTCATATACTACGGACTTGTGATATACCGGGACCGCAGTATATGAACCGCGAAAGGGAGGGGGACAACTGTATTTCCAATTGAAGGTTAATGTTTGCATTTGAACTGGTTGATAATATTTCAGCACAACTCAATGTATTTTAGAAATATAGGTACCAATCGGTTCAATTCACTGGGCTGTAGTCTTGCTCTACAAAAAGCTTTTATTTGTAACAGTTACAGGAGTCCTTCAAAAAAAGAATAAATCAATGTTCCTTTACTTCTGCAATAAAAGTTCTCAGACAAAAAATATATCTTTGTGTTGAGTCTATTTCTGCTGCTTTTCATGTGGTATTCATTGCTCTGTTTCTTCCACCAACTTCTAACTTCCATATAACTGTTTGATTCCATACAATTTCTTCTCTGGTTGGATACTAGACCAACAAAAGGGATGGGAGAAAAGAATTCACCTTAAAGAACACCATAAAAAGGGCTTTGTATATGACCCAAGTTTTCCAACAACTTTATATTAAGAACCACCACTTAAAATTTCTACCCATGCCAGACTCATGTGCTCCTATATAAGCTGGATGGTGTTTTCCATTAAGCTGGCAAGAGCTTTTCTGTATCATTTCAAAAGACAGAAATTGTCCAAAATTTACATTTATCATATGTCAAAAGAACACAAGTAGTTATGCTGTCTATTATAACAACTCAAAGTTGAGGCTGTGACTACACGATCAAATACTGTAGCATTTGCTACTGTTATAGCATGGATGAGTTAGATTTATTTTAAATTACAGTACAAATGCTGGTTCATATCAGTCCACCCCTTCTTGATCTCAATGCAACATATTTTCTTCTGCTGCTGAGGCTTCTACTTTCTTTAAGCCAGAACAATTTTATTGAAATTTCCTCCTTTTTGATCAGCCCAAAAAACTCACGACAGTGAATAAATAAATAATCCCCATGTGATCACTGACTGCAAATTTAATCATAATACAGGCTGAAAAGCAAACCACAATTGGCAGATTCATCTAGTGTCCTGCATGGCTATCAGGGAAGTGAACACAACTCTCTCCATCCCAAGCATAAGATGATGGCTGTTGGTCGCCATATAAAGGAAATGATCATGAGGGACAATGAGAACAAGAGTGAGAAATCTACAAGTAGAGCATCATGGACCAAATTTGCAAGGATGCATATCCCTCCTGAGGCCAAGCACCACCTATATATTTCAGTCTATATACCTAGTCTAATTTGGGTACAGCATTGGAACTTGCCTTCCATCTGTGGGTATCACCAAAGGCACCACAAATGCATCTACAATGCAAATGTAAAACACATATTCCAGAGTTCCCGTTGGGAAGATGGAGCGGGATATAAGTATTTAAATAAATAAATAAATAAATATTGCAAATACATTTGCAATATGCAATTGGCTTTTCAAATACATGTAGAGGAAATGTAACATCTGCTCATAAGCAAGCATGGTGGAAGCATCCCAGAGGCCTTATCATGAGCATCCCAAATACCAAGCATATTTGCTCATAAGAAAGTGTGAGCAATATCTGTATTCCTCTGTAAGAGAGGGTAAGGCTTGTCTGCTCGCAAGTAACCAAATGAGTCACTGGACATCATTTTCAAATTGCCTTCCAAATATTATCCCTGGGCAGCTCTCCTCAAAACTAACCATCTGCTAGACAATCCTCAAAAATAAGTAGTTCTTCTACACACTCTACTACCTCTCCCCTCTCGGGAAGTTCTCATCTCAAGCCAGGAGGTGGCTGACAGTAAGAACTTCTGCTGTGAATGGGAGTCCTTTGCTTCATGGCTTAGCAAGGAAATGTTCCTTCCCTGTCAGTGGAAGGAGCAGGCAAGCCAAATGGGAAGCTCCAGTAGGCCAAACTCAGCCCATGGGCTAAAGCTTCCTCATGCCTGTCACAGACTTTCCCTGTCGGCATAGCCATGAGGGACTGGCTGTGGAAGTAGCCATGATTGCTCCTTCAAGTCAGAGCAGACTGTGGCATCACAGTGCTCTATATGGAACTTGGTTGCTTTTTCTGTTGTATTTGGAAGACTGAGTCATCTATTTTACTGCTGACTTCCACTGATTAAACACTGTAACAATTCTCTACTAGAAAAGATTTATTACATCATATGTTCACAGTCTGAATACCTCTTCACACCCCTCTTTTTTCAGACAGATTTGGCAGCAAAACACAGTTCTACAGCACATACCAAGCTGCCCTTTATTAAATGCAGGCATCACAATGCCTCTGCAGGATGGCAATTATTCCACTGAAAACTCTAATTAATTCCACATAGGATGCATTATGATAATAAAAAATATAGAACACTAGCACAAAGATCATGAAAAAATGGGTATTACAATTTAAAAAAATGTGACCTTTATGTTACAAATGAGTCTTTTTAAGGAGCAAGAGTGCCCATATTCAGAATTTCTATTTGCACAGTATTTCAGGAAATTAGTAGCCTTGTGCACCACACTGTGTGTAGTTTAACATGTGTTCACTGACAATACACTTATTTCACATATTTCCAAAACTTTGGTTATGGCAGATTGGTTGTCTACATATATACATAGATGTAGATATCAACAGTTCTTGTATGGAGTTGTACTGTTTGATATTATGATTAAAAACTGAAAATACACATGCAGTAATGGTTGCAATATAAACATTACAGACTTTTGTAAAGCCTGTTACCGCTTATTACTGCACTTAGCTATAATAATCTTTAAAATTAGAAAATGAAAGATGTAACCTCCCCAACTTTCATGAATATCCTTGAATCAATCATTAAAAAACTTTTAAGAATAGATCTTGGCAAAACACTTTTATTTATTTAAGATTTTTATCCTGCCTTTCTTCTGGAAAAGGAGGTGAGGCAGCTTACATCAACAAAAGACAATCCTGTACTTCAATGATTTTTAAAAGTATGTACTGTATACAAATATTTTAAAAGAATCAAACAGTTACCACACTAAAACAGTAAACAAAACTAACACCAAAATGCCTTCAAAATAGCAAGCCACAACATTCCATTTAAATACCTCTCTCAGACAGACAGGCAGCCTGTTCTTTGATCAAAGGACATCTCCTGCCTTAGCAGTTCATACAAATTAACTTACTGTTTGGAATTAGGGCTTCCAATGTGGCACTGAATAAATGTTTGGCCTTTGAACGTACTGATTATTCAGGCATATAAAACTAATTTCCAGAAATTCTTGGGAAATAGGATCTTCTGACTTAATGTACCTCTGTACCCACAACTGTTTATGTTATTTGATATTGATATTGATATTGATATTAGCAGAATATACTTAAGTGCCTGGCAAAATGTTGCGTAAAATTCTCCATAAGTATTGCTCATAGGATTTTTTCAGGATTTGGTCTGGCTCTGGACACATGTCTAATACTGTCCAGGCTGCTGTCCACAACACTCATCAGTTTGCTGATCCTGACAGAATCTAGTACACTGACTCTGTTCTGTAGGCTCTTTATGTAAACAAGGATGCATCCAATTAAATCTGATTGCAGAAACTAAGACAAGTCAGGCCTGGTTGAAAGACATACAAAAACCCAGGAGTTATCATTTAATAGCAAGAATTTCAGGTAAGTCGAGGAAATGATCATGCCTTAAATATAGACAGCTGTTGCCATTAAAAGTTGACATATATTAGATGGGAGGAACCAATGAGCTTCCTCACCATATGGTTGTTTCTTAGGTTTCCACTCCTCATAATGACTTTTCATAATACACTTTCCACTTGCACATTATCCTCGTTTTCTCTTTGCTTGTGGAAGTGAATGCTATTGGCAGCAATGTTGGTTTAAGATATAAATAACATCACCCCAGTCACCCACAGACAGCTTCATGCTTTCTGGACAACATGCAAACTAACCCATGCTTCTGATTCTTTTAACACAGAAGCAAATATGTTAATTTGAAAGGAAATTCACTTATTTTGATGATAGGAAGGGTCATTTAAAAAAAAAAGACTCCATCATGGGCAATCAACAAATCATCAATGCAATTTCATGGCAATTTATGACACCTGTGTACCCAAAGAACACTAATTTGGCACCATGTCAACACATTGCTTAGCAAAGCTTGAGAAGTGAACAGAAGCAGAACAGGGAATAATTTGTGGTGGGTAGATGCATCCACATTTCTCTGGTAAGTTCTTAAAATTGCAGAAGTAGGAGGACAACTTCTAATGAGATCACTTCCTCATGTTCTGGTGAAATTCAGAAGAAAGTGACTTTGTTTCCTTTTTCTCCCTTTGGTATAAGTAGCAAGGGTCTTAAAACCAACAAAAGAAACAACAAAATATTTCCTGTGACTTCAAATTCCTGAATATTTAACTGACAGCTGAACTAGTGATGATAATTTCACAATTTGAAGTGGTGTTAGAGGACTCATGTTCAACACCACGGCCGCTGACCTGCGAGGTACCTCAGGGTTCTACTATGTCTCCTATGTTATTTAACATTTATATGAAACTACAGGGGGAAATTATTCGGAGCTTTGGGGTGAAGTGTCATTGGTATGCTGATGACATTCAACTCTACCTCTCATCATCTCTGGATTCCAAAGAAGCTATTTTGACTATAGATCAGTGCTTAGATTCAGTTATGAACTGGATGAGGAAGAACAAACTGAAACTAAATGCAAACAAGACAGAGGTGCTTCTGGTCAGTCAAAAAGGAGATCAAGGGATAAGGATGCAACCTGTACTAGATGGGATTACCCCTCTCCCATTGAAAAAAGAGGTACATAGCTTGGGGGTGATCCTGGACTCATCCTTGAGCCTAGATGCCCAGGTCACAGCTGTGGCCAGGAGTGCATTTGCAAACTTAAAGCTAGTACATCAGTTACACCCATTCTTTGAGAAATCTGCTCTGGCTACTGTGACACATACCCTAGTGACCTCCTGGCTGGACTACTGTAATGTGCTCTGTGTGGGGCTACCAATGGAAAGTCTCAGGAAACTTCAACAAGTCCAGAACACAGCAGCCAGATTGCTGACTGGCGTGGGTTACAGAGATCATATTACACCACTACTAAAGCAGCTCCACTGGCTGTCAGTTATCGGGCACAATTCAAGCTGCTGACAACCTACAAAGCACAAATGGCCTGGGTGCAAGCTACCTCGAAGATTGAGTATTGCAGTATGAATTGACCTGGGTGCTGCGGTCATCAGGAGAGGCCTTTCCATTCCGCCAACTTCACAGGTGTGCCTCAGAAGAACACATGAAAGGGCCTTCTCTGTTGCTGCTCCCAGAATTTGGAACTCCCTCCTGCTGGAGGCCAGGACTGCCCCATCTCTGATGTCTTTCTGGGAGCAGGCAAAGACCTTCCTCTTCAGGCAAGCTTTCCCTGAATGAGGGATTACCTACTATGTGACTTTATATGGATTATTATACATGATTGCATTGACTGATTTCATAAGAACACTAGTGTTCTCCATGTTGCTTTTCACCCTCATAATGGATTTTTCTTCTTCTTGTGTGCTCTTTGTAGCTCTAATGTTACCTTTTAATGTTCTAACATGCCTCTTCAAACTCCCTGTTATTAACTTGAATATGTCTTAAATGTTCTGGACTGTATTATTTATTTATTTATTTATTTATTTCTATACCATTTGTCTTCCATAGCAGAACTATATATTGTCCCTCATTATTGTAAGCCACCTTGGTTCCTTTTCCAAGGAGAAAGGTGGGCTAAACATATTATAAATAAATAAATAAATAAATAAATAAATAAATAAAATTTGATTATCCTTCAGTAAGACTTTACAGTTCTACAAGCTGCAAAGGAGACTGCTTTTCTTTGACAATTGATCACTAGGACATTTAAAAAATATTTGTCCGTTGAGTGTGCAAGCACAGCAGTGGTGAAGAAAATGCCTCTGATAATATTTTATCACCTTCTGATTGTAAAGCTGTTGCCTCATTTGCTTCTGCCCTTAGATACAGATAAGCTGGGCTGGTTTAGTCTGAAAAAGAAAATGTCTTCACTTCCATCAGATCATGCATTGAGAAGACATATATTCTCCTGGTAGCTTGAAGTACCCCCTCTCCAATCTCCATGGTTCATATTGGATTCTGGAGCCCAGCTTTGGGCTGAAATATCCTTCTGGATCAGATGGAAGATGAGATATGAAATGGCTTCCTGTCGACCACCAGAGGAGGCAGAAGAAATTGAAGTAAATGTCCTGTCCTAATATTCCAATGCTTGCATTGGTTCTCCCACATCCTTTGTCCCAGCATATGTTTTGTGGAGCACAGAATGAAGCAGTGTCAAGGAAGAAGTATATTACAGCAAGTGCAGAAAGCTTTTCCTCTCTCACCACAGAATCACTATAATCCCTCGTCACAGAATCACTGCAGCACTTGTTGCCATTAAGATATTAAAATATTCTGATATTTTAATGCAGATTGTCAACCTACCTTGCTCCAATCCCACCAATCTTCTCAATAAATGTGATAAATCTTCTAGGTCAAAAAGTGAATTCTACAGTATTTGACCCTTTAACCCCCCCATCCCTTGAATTGCTGCTCAAGTAAAACTGTGTTTTGCCAATGCGAAGGTACAGCTGTTAAGAAAGTTCTACCAATAATGAAATTTGTATGGCAAGTATTAAAAAGAAATCCCTTCAAGACAACACCTTCAGAGCAGACTGAGTTCAATAGGTTACTCCTGGGGACAGATGGAAAGCGGATTCAGAAAATGTATAAGTGTGTTACAGTTTAAGACTAAGGATGAAATAGTGAAAGACTGTATGGTGCTATGGGCACACAATATAGGGAATAGTATTGAGTTAATACACTGGACGCAACTTTGGGAGATGTAAATTTTTAAAATGTACAAATTACATATGAATTGCAAATGATTTTTTCCCGGGGACTCATTTTGGACTCGAATAACTTGGCCCCCTGAATCCCAAACCTCTCCAAGTTTGGAGGGCTTAAAAGGAAGAGCCCAATGAAGCTGCCCATGATCACATAGTTAGACTCAGATCTCAGAACCCACTGTGGAAATTTGGACAGTAACCAGTCAGAGCAGACTTTGGCATTGAGACAGCATGGCATCAGGAATGGACAACTTCTAATCCAGATCTGTTCAACTTAGTGACTGATCTAATACAAATTTCCTATGGCTTTGATTTCCCAAGAAAATCTAGACAGGGCTGAACCCAATTCGAACTAACCATGGCAAATGCCAATGTTGGAAACGTAAGTGGAAGCTAGCCAATAATTCTTATTGTATCTGTGGGCATGTCCCACAAACTTTACATCATATTGCAATGGAATACTCCCTTACAAGGTTCCCTGCCCCCCTGCAGGAATTGCATCATCTTGAGGTCATTGCTATTCAATGGTTAAATGAATCAAACCACACATAAGCAGAAACAAGAAAGTCCTTGCTTGAAGGGAGGCAACATTTCCCACCAATTAATTGTGCCTTTATTCTCAAGATACGTGGGCTCTTTTGATCTTTAACAATGAAAATAAATTTGGACAACTCAACCAGCTTTGGGCACTCTGCTGACTGTTGAATTTGCTGTTCTCCCCCAGGGGCCAAAATGTCTTGGCATGGCCTCTGAGCCCTTTAGTACCAAATCAAGTAGTTTTAGCAATGGTGAAGAGGAGTCAGCATTTGATAATCAAAGAAAAGTTAATCAGCTTTGCCAATTTCCATCCAACATGGAACTTGCCAGAAAATTTCAGCAGGAGAAATGTCATTGGTGAATTTCTTTGCAGATTTCACACAAAGGATTCACCACAGCTCTGTATTATTGTAGAACCATCATGGTTTTATAGGCTACATTTCAAAGGAGCAGCTGGAGCTTTATTTTGATGGGAAATGGAATTGATTGCATACATATGGAGGAGCCGATACTTGACAAGTACCGCCTTTCAATGTGGATCATTAAAGTGCAACTTAACATTAATCTGTATTGGTATTAACACAGCATGGGAACATATGAAAAGAGGCCTCTTGCTGGTTAGCTTCTGCACTTTGGCAGTAATAATAGAGAGCTGAGTGTCTCTGGATACCATGGCAAGCTGAAAGATAATTTCAATATTACCCTTCAAGGATCAATCAAATCTTGGGAATTATTTTCAGCTGTGACTCAAAGAGGATAGGAGAACTTCTGGTTTCACTTACTCCTAGATTTTCAACAGAATAACAAAGGGGTGGTGGGAAATCCTTTAAAAAAAGCATCAACATGAGTAATTATTCCAGCTTCACATAGGGCCATCTACTCATTCAGAGAGCAAGGAAGAAGGCAGGTAGGCTTTGTAGAGAGCACTGGTTGCATAAAGCATCCATGGTCTAAGTATCATAGGGAAGCTGTGGTTGAACAAACTAGGGAGGAAGATTGGAGGGGAAGGTAAGAATGGTGGGGATTCGTTTCATTCCTGCTCCAACAAGCTATAACTGATTGGACTGGGGAAATTATATTTGAAATGGGTCGCTGGAGAGTTCCCTGCCTCTTTAGGGAAGGACCTATTAAATCAAGGTGGCTGGGTAGCTCTGGAAGTTAGATGACTGGCTGTGGAGCCAGAGGTTCAATGTTTGATTTCCCCGCTGTGCCCCCTGTGAGGAGAGCCAGCCTGTGTGGCTGAGGGCAAGCTGAACAATCCCAGGGCACCCCAGAAGATGGGAACGGTCCAGAATGGACTTCAGAATATTCTCCACCTGGGAAACCCTGAAAAGGAGGTCATCATCTATCAGATTTAACACAAAAGCAAGTCATCATCATGATTAAACAATCTCCTGGTATTTGCTTCCTTGCTAAATGCCATCTTTTCCTAAAATATATTGAAATGTCTCTGGAGCTTTGCTTCTCTGCATTGCGCTTCATGGCTCAGGGGACTTCTTCCTTACTCAAGTGAAACTATTTGCAATAGACTGCTTTTAGTCATAGAGTGATAACCATGCTGAAACAGAGCTACCCTGTTTTCAAGGGCCACCATGCAGCCAAGTTAAATCACTCCAAAGAGGACTGTTTAACATTGCAAGGCAAATTTGTAATCTCTGTGTACCAGTAATCAAGCTGTAAATTTAATTCATTAGCCATAATTGCAGCATTCCTAATGTTGATGATACATCCACCTTCCAGAAAGAACAGAAATAATATGATTTGTGCTTCCACACATTGTTTTGATAGTCTAAAATGATCAGAATTAAGTATGGTAATAAGCTGGTAATTTAGGAATGGTACAACACCAAGTGCAGTGACCTATAATTTATGTTGTGGAAGTCCTGCATCTGTTCACACAGCTGTAATTTTACCTTTGCAGTCCCTCCCCCAAATATTGCATATTACTTAACTTAGGGGATAGTGGGAGGATGGCAAACATTGTTACAACAATCACTATTACTATTACTTCTCCTTTTTAATCTACTGAATCAAAGGTCAGACTCAAGGGAAAGGCTAACAAGAAGTGACAAGTGCATTGAAACTGTAATTAGCTCTATCATCCCTTCTTTGATAAGCACTAGGTAATAGAAATGTACAAAAATTAAAATAATTAAAAATAGTAATACTAATGTTGCCCTTGTGCTTTCATTCTTCTGCAGTATAATTAAAAAGCAGAAGAGAAAACACTGAACGAAATGAGCAGTGGCTAATTTTCTCTATTAAATATTCCACAGGGCCCATCAGCTTTAGAAGGAATATGCAAAGCACAGTGACAAAGATCATCGGGAATACAGTTTGCAAAGCTAAAACATTCTCTACACAATCCTGGCCTCATGTTATGCCCCCAGAACAGGATAAGACTGCTATGAAATCCCTTGGATGTTGTTGGACCATGACATAGGCCTGCACAGTATATTATTGTAATGATGAATTTTATTAACAGTCAGATGCTACTAGTGGAACACCTCTAAGACAAAGGAAAAAAGCCTTTGCAAGAGAGAGAGAGAGAGAGAGAGAGAGAGAGAGAGAGAGAGAGAGAGAGCTCCAAAGCTTGGAGGTCCCAAAGCTTGGAGAAGTGCACTGTTGCTTTGACCTTTTCTATTTTGCAAAAATGTGAAAAGATACCTCTTTCATGGTGAAACAGCCCACCATGACTGCATGAGCCACCCTCTCAGGCAGTAAATGCCAGGTAGGCCTGAGGCCAAAGGCGTGGCTAGGGTTTTCAGCGAATGGGGACAAAGTCAGATTTTACACCCCCAAAAGACAGGGAGGGCTAAGGTGCCATGGAGGCCGCAGCAGCAGCAGCAAAGGCAGTCAAGGAGTCCTCCATGTCAGCCCTGGCAGGTTGCCCATGATGCACCTTCCCATGGCTCCTGAGCCCTTTGACACCTGATTTGGTACCCCCAGATACTGTGCCTGGGGACAGATGTCCCCCCTTGCCCCTCTAGTTATGCCCCTGAATGAGGTTGGGTGAGCTTACAGGAAGACAGCTATGGGTATGGTACAACCTATCCACTGTTCGCCACATATGGTAAAGGGCACTGTACCACGAGCCAATCGTGAAGCTAGGTTCATCTGTTACTCTTATCTGCTTCTGTTGTTGGAATTGGGAAAGGGCATCACTGTATACTTCACTTCAGGTAACCATATATGTGGGACCAGTCCTGAATAGGCAATTTAATGAAAAGACAGCCAGTGCTAGCAATAAATAGATGGAGGGAAGACTAAAAGTAACTAGCTTCTCTACAATCACTTTGCTTTAGGATGATGGACTAAATACCCTCACAGATAAAATCAGCCCCCAGCCATGTAACTGGAGGTTGCAAGTGAAAAGCGTTCTGCAATACAGACAACCTATAAGGGTGCTCTGGAGAAATAGGCAGACCCAAGTCTGACATTAAGATTAATTAATATGCTTTATCAATAACCCCTGAACAATAGGCACTATACTCAAACACACAAGATCATACAACATTTTCCTCATGATACACAGAGACTATTTATACAACTACTTTTCCTCATGCTTAATTGTAGCTAGGCATGTGCTTTGCAATCCAAAGTGAAGCTACGATATTTGTGATTTTCTGATCTGATCTGAAGTGAAGGAAAGAGGCCCCAAATGGTGCTTGTATTAAAGTGGGGGTTTCCAAAAGTGCTGATTGTCGCTTGATAGACCTATAGGGTTAAAAATAATCTGATACTAAAAAGTAATGGGAACACCCATGACAGAACCCTTTAGGGCGGTGGTCCCCAACCCCCGGTCCGCGGACCGGTGCCGGTCCGTGGACCGGTCGGCACCGGGCCGCCTGGGGAGGCCGGGGAGGCTCCTCCCCTTTTCCTCCGCCGCCCTCCTCCTCCTCCTCTTTTCTCCCGCGGGCGGCCGGTGGAGGAGGAAGGCTGGAGGAAGGCTGGAGGAGCGCAGGAGGAGCTGCCGCCTCCCTCCTCTGCCCTCCTCCTCCTCGCCCTCCACCAGCAGCAGCAGCAGCAGCAGCCACAGCAGTGGCAGCGCGTCCTCCTCCTCCTCCTCCCGCCGCCGCCGCCGAAGGAGCAGCAGCCGCAGCGAGGGCAATTGCGGAGGGGTGGCAGCGGCGGCGGCGGGACGGGGCAATTGCAGCAGCAGCCACCACCCCCACATTCGCCCCCATCCCGCCGCCGCCAAATTGCCCTCGCTGCTGCTGCTGCTGCTCCTCCAGCGGCGGTAAGTTGCCGCGAGGGCGCTCCTGGCGCGGCCGGGTGGGTGCGCGCGGGGCGCCTGAGCCATGAGCCGCGCGCGGGTCTCGCTCCTGGCGCCGCGCTTGCTCCTGCTCCTGCTGCCGCCGCTGCCGTGGGCCTCCTCCTCCGCCGGGAAAAGTGCTGCTTCCCGCTCGCTTTCCCCGGCGGAGGAGGAGGCCCACGGCGGCGGCGGCGGCAGCAGGAGCAAGCGGGGCGCCAGCAGACCAGCGCGCGGCACCCGCCCGGCCGCGCCGGGAAGCGCCCTCGCGGCACCGACGAGCCGCCGCCGCCTCCTCCTGCTCCTGCTCCGGTTCCTCCTCCTCCTCCTCCTCCCCCGCCGCCGCCGGAAGGAGCAGCAGCGAGGGCAATTGCAGAGGGTGGTGGCGGCGGCGGCGCGGATGGCGGCGGCGGCGGCGGTTAATTTGGGAGGTTTGGTGGGCTGCTGCTGCTCCTCCGGCAGCTGTGGCGGGAGGAGGAGGAGGAACAGGAGCAGGAGGAGGCGGCGGCGGCTCGTTGGTGCCGCGAGGGCGCTTCCGGTGCGGCCGGGCGGGTGCTGCGCGCGGGGCGCCGGGGCCAGGAGCCGCGCGCGGTCTCGCTGCTGGCGCCCCACTCGCTTTCCCGGCGGAGGAGGAGGCCCACGGCGGCGGCGGCGGCAGCAGGAGCAAGCGGGGCGCCAGCAGCGAGACCCACGCGCGACTCCCGCGCGCCGGAGGAGGAGGCGGGGGCCGCCTGCCCAGGAGCCCGGGTTCCCCCCACCCCGCCCGTGTGTGGGGGGAGTGGCACCCCGACGCCCCAAGCCGGTGAGTGCCGCCGCCGGTCTTGTGCCTCCCCTCCTCCTTCCTCCCATCATTTGCTTTCACCCCCCTTTGCCTCCCCCCGCCGGACCCCCTTTCGCATTCTCCCCCTCCCCACCCCCCACCCCGGGCCACAGAAAATTTTTAAAAAAATTTCCCAGTCCGCGGGGACAAAAAGGTTGGGGAGCACTGCTTTAGGGGAAATTCCCCTGGCCCTGAGACTGGTGGTCATTTTGCAAGGGAATTGTGTTAGAGGGAATAGAGAGAGATTGCTATTTCTGTTGCTTTAATTTTCAGAAGGTAAGCTGAGTTATTGGAAGTTTTTCTTTTTTCTTTTAGGCAGCTGCAGATTTCAATCCAACTAATTCAGTGGCTGTGACTGAGAACACTGTGTTAATTTGTGGGGGTTTGGTGGGCTAGATCACAATGACACTAGAATAGAAGCTGAGCTATCATCATAATGAACAATTTATAGAAGAACGGCAAGTTCCCAAATGCATGTGAACCACTATGGAGCTGTGATATAGGTAATAGAGATGGGCACGAAACGAACAATTTTTCGTTTCTGTTTTCATTTTTTCATTTCATTATGCAACGAAATGACAAACAAATTTTGTCTCCAAAATGAAATGAAATGAACAGAAACACCGGAAATTTTGTTGTGCATTTCATTTCCGTTACTGCAATACAGTGAACTGCTTTAAATGCTAAAAAAATCACAAAAAATTGAAATTAATGGTAACAAAATGGTAACGAAATGAATGAAAATGAAAACAATTTTTTCAAAAATTCGTGAAAAACAGAAACAAACTGAAACGGACCCTCCAAACAACAAATGACAAACGAAACATCATTTTTTGATTCGTGCCCATCTCTAATAGGTAATACAGAATTGCTGGGGAATGGACAGCTGAGAGTCCATATTCAATATAGGTTATGGTTTTAACTGAACCAACTCAAAACCTTTTGGTGCCTGAGGTAAATGGCAAGATTATCCATCCATTCCATGTACAGTTGCTGATTGGACAGCAGCTGGCCTTCTCTTCAACACTAGCAATGGCATATGGTACAGCAGAGGACTACTAGAAGGCTGTTTGATACACACCTCTAACATTTATTCCATGTACAGAAGAGAAAATGCAGTGCACTGGAAATCAACAGTTCTGTAGCTGCCACTGTGCTCTGCAGCATTTGTAACCTATGGCAGTCCTTTCACTGTGCCTGACAATAACACTAGTTCTAGGGGCATAAGACTTGTGGATGCAGTTCTCAACATAAATCAACCTCTTCTGTAACACTTAAATGGTTGTTTATTCAGCAGAAGAGACTATGACTTTCTTGTGCCTTATGCAAATGAGAACTCTGTGCTATTTTGAGATTAGCAGCCTACCATGGTCTCTTGGAAATAATGATATTGCAATATATGTCCCAAAGAGAAAAGTATTTTTGAAGGTTGCCACTGAATGTTGCCAGACTTAACTGAATTTGCTATTAATGTGGTGGGTCAGCAGGGTAGAGCACTGAAAACTGTCGGCTACAAAGTCGGCAGCTCAGTGGTTCGAATCCTGGGTGCCGTGCAGCACAGTGAGCTCCCGCTGTTAACCCCAGCTCCTGCCAACCTAGCAGTTTGAAAGCATGTAAATGCAAGTAGATAAATAGGTACTGCCATAAAAAGCAGGAAGGTAAAACTGTTTCCTTGCAGCCATGCCAGCCACGTGGCCATGGACTTGCATAACACTGGATCTTTGGCTTGAATACGGAGATGAGCACCAACCGTAGAGTCAGACATGACTAGCATGCATGTGTGGGAGGAACCTTTACATTGACTTATTTGCCAGTCTTAAATGAATTTGCTATTCACGTGAAAGGACTGGAGTGGCTTTTGGATTTTAAAGTCATGCAAAATATCTAGAATGCAAGATTTGCCATATAATCTAGGACATCGGGCTGCAATTATAAAGCCCACCATATTCCCAGTTGGGTATTTTGATGCATAGAGAGGGGATGTGTGCTACCCTAATGAAATCCAGCTATTTTCATACTTTTTTCTAACCCAGTCATTTCTTCACATGCATATTCTCCAGACCCCCGCCCCCTTATTTCATAGCTTCCCTCTACTAGGTGCCATTCTACTAACTGGTCCCCCAGGGCATAGATTTTTATAGCAGTAAGCTCCACAGTAAGATAAACACTTGCTAGAAGTATAGCCTTGGGTATATAATTAGCATTAAAGAAAGGACTTTTACCTGCCCATTCATTTCTTCTTCGAACTACTATATCATTCTCAAAAGTATCGAGGATGCAAATTATTCTATATGGTTTAGGAAGCCTGGTTATATTGGCAGCATTATTGTGTGTGTGGGGGGAGGGTAGAGATGTGAAGGACTGGGGGAAAAAACAGAAAAATTTGGGGGGGAGCGTGTTTTTTCCTGAAGGTTTTTTGGGGGGTTTCTGTTTTAAAAATGGAAAATTTAATTTAATTTAATGTCAACTCAAACTGTTATATTTTATGTTCCTAAAGTTACAAATTAACTTTCAAGTTTTAAAGGGGGGAGTCCTAATGCAGCATTTTTTCAATTTTTCCAAAACTTTCCAATTTTTTCCCCGAACTTCAAAATTTTCTAGGTGGGGCTCACTGCCTAGTTTAAAATCTAAATGTGGAGGGTATTTGAATGCATGGGATGAGACTTGGGTTATGTATGTACAATGTATTCAAGAAGTTAAAAAGAGATGAAAAGTAGTGAGCTGCCAACATCATTGAAAGCATTTCCCAGAGTTCTGGCTGGAAAGTAAAGACAGTCTTCACATCTCTAGGGTTTACACCTTCCCCTTTCTTGGAAGATGGTATTTGCTCCACTGCATCTGCCATCACTTGCTGTGAAAATCAAGGAAGAGCAACCAATGGAAGACAACTTGGACAATCACAGGAATTTTGCTTTTGCAAATAACATTTGTGTCCCCCCCCCCACACACACACACACCAGCCCTGTGATTTTGGGATCCATTAGCCCATGCTGAAATTCTGGTAAAGTCATTTTCATTGAACAGCCATGCATTGTCAAACACCAGAGAGCAGAAGCCTGTGACCTGCTCCATGTTTGGGGGCCTCGTGCAGGGTTGCCATTTCAGCAGATTCTTCTTCCCAGAAATGTCAAAATGAACAATAAGGCCAGGTGAGAGTTCAGCAAGTGCCTAAGACTTTGCTCCACTAGCCACAGATTGCCCCAATTTGACTGAAAATGTCTTCTCTTTTTATGTCCAGCTAGTGGCCAGAGTATTTAAAGGCCTGTTGCCTAGGTCTGAGGTGTGTCTTGCAGCTTCAGAGAAGTGAGACGCTAAGCTGCTATGGAATGGAGGAATGCAAAGCAGTCAATATCATTAAAATATGGCTGCGTTCAATATTACATACCAGCTTCAAGGGGAACTATTTTAGGATGATATACATCACTGTAAATGCACATATGCGTGAACTGCTTCACATCATTTTTACCACTGCTGCCAAAGAGCCCATGACGGTAGATTTGTACCATGTGGAAATTAGGAAGGAAGCACCAAATCTACCAAGTCAAATTTGAAACAGCTGTAGATCACTGCTTTCCTTTGACAGCTTGCACTTAATCCTTTGATCAATGCCTGGGTGAAGGGACTTCATATTATTAATGTTACAAAGCAGAAATCCAATTTTTGAGATCACAAGTTTGACAAGAAATAGATCTTCTCATCAGTCACAGCACAACCTAATGTAGGTATTTTTAAAGAAATGCTTAGCATTAAAAACAGGCACAAACAGTCATTAAAATAAATATAGCATTACTTTTGGTTCCCTTCTTTGGTCTGAGGCTGGAACATTTTGTAGTGCAAGATTAAAAAGAAGAACTATGTATATGCACTTGTGATGTGCTGTCACATAAAAACCAACTTACAGCTTCCCTAACAGGGCTTTCAGGGTAAGTGAAATATTTAAGGAGTGGGTTTATCAGTTCCACACTCACAGTGAGTTTCAGTGGTAGAGCTATCGTGTCCTGATTCATTAGTCTATCCATTACACTACACTGGGTACCCTACATACATACATACATACATACATACATACATACATACATACATACATACATACATACATACATACATACATACATAAGACAGCCTTGCTGGAAGAGGCCACAGCCAATTCAGGCCAGCATTCTGCCTCACACAGTGGCTCACCATTTGCTTCAGGGTATTCCCAAGATGATGTCTTCACCTGCTTATGATTCACTGCAAATGGTATTGAGAGATATCCTGCCTATCTCTCCAACCCAGAGGTTGTCCTCAGGCATCCATAATGATAGCCATTGATACCCTTGTTCTCCATGAACTTGTCCAGTCCTTTCTTAAAGCTGTCAAGAATGACAGCTGTCACCACTTCTTCTGGCAGGGAATTTCAAAGACCAGTGATTCTCTGGGTGAAAAGTACTTTCTCTTATTTGTTTGAGATCTAACACACAAAAGTTTCATAGAATATCCTCTGGTTCTGTTGTTGTGCAATATGGAAAACAGTTTTTCCTTATCTACTTTGTCCATACCATGTATGATTTTATAAACTTCAATCAGGCCACCTCTTTGGTGCCATCATTCAAGAGTGAAGAGGCCCAGACGTACAGAAATGCATGCATGCATGCAAACATACATACATACATACATACATACATACATACATACATTTGTTGTTGTTGTTGTTTTGTTGTTGTTGTTGTTGTTGTTGTTGTTGTTGTTGATGATGATGATATGTGCCATCAAGTCAGAACTGACATAGCAACCCTAGTAGGACCTTCAAGGTAAAGTCCTGTTACTGTATAAGGAAAAGCTTCATTAGCGTTCCACACTCCCAGGGAGTTTCCATGGCTGATCAGGGATTCAAACTCAGGCCTGAGTCCTAGTCTGTCACTTTTTATCCATTTCACAACACTATGACTGAACTCATGCACATATGCATGCACACACATGCACACTTGCACAGGCACAACAGGTACAAAAAGAGGACCTTGGGGAAGGCTGAATGCTTACTACCTTTCTGGACTATTTTCACGCATTAAAACAAAGGAGGGAGATAATCATGCCTGTTGCCTGAGTTATTTGGAGGGCAAATAGGATATATGTGTTTAAATCAGGACTAGGCGACCTTATTATGCTTGGGGTCCAAATGTTTGTCTCTATACCATACCACTAGCTGCATGAGACCCAGAAATGACCATTTAGACCATTTTTATGAATGCAAGAAGTTTGATGGGGGGCAATCTTATCTCAGGGTCTAGGGGCATAATGCAAAAAAAAAAAAAGTAAATCACTATTCTTGGAAGCCACTACTTATGGATGGTAAACACACACAGAAGTACATGTGAATGTTCATTTGCATTCTTTAAAAAATTGTGTACAGTGTGAAAATAGGGCCAAATACTCTAAGCTCAGTGTCTGAACAGAAGACAACTTGACAGATTTCTGTTAGGGATGTGCGCTAGCACCAAAAACTGGATTCAGTGTTCAGAATTAGAATTCAGGATTACAGCCCTTTGGATTTGAAATGTGGAATTTCTGGAAATTCGAAACTCTTTTATAGTCAATTTGAGTACTATGACAGTTACTTCACATCCATTCTTGTCCTAGGAGGAAGTTTGTTGCATGTTGATGTCGGTTACGGTCATGTGGTCTTCTTCCAGTTCTGTCCCTGTTCCCATGTCTTTTGTCTTTTAATCTCTCTGCACTGTGTTGCTGACTCCATAGGGAATGTACTGGCGAATGGCACTTTGCACTCCTGCCACTAGATGGAGAATGGCACATTGCATGACGAGCCTTACCTCACGGGCACTTGTCTCGGAACGAGAAGCATGATGAGCAGATTCCCGAGGCTGGGTGGGAATCTCTCATCCCGCTTAAATTCAGTTCAGGGGGTGTGGTTGGGATGAACTCCCCTCATCCCGCAATTGACGTGTGGTTAGATTACTTCGTACCGGTCCCAAGCGGGACTGCGAACAGCGATGAGATGGACGTGAAGTATCAGCCTATATAGTCATTATTTTTGCTTTTGAGAAACCCACACTCAGGCAAAACATTTTCATGTCTTTCTCTGTGTATGTTGTCATCTTCTTAGAGATTGTACCCAAAGGGGGGTGGGTGTGGGTAAATGAACACTAACAGACAGCACTGCCTAGGTATCAGGAAATGCCTGTAGCAGCCATACTGATTGAGCCCTGAACAGTGAGAATGCCAGCATGAAATGCCAGCAGCATTGGAGAAGCAGAGGACAGATCACATTAGGGAGTGGGAAAACACCCTAGGCAGCACTGGCAGGCAAACTGAAGCAGCAGATGGCCTGTGGTGAGCGGGAAGTGAGCCAACAGCATGGGATACAGTACAGCACATTACAGTGAATGAGCACATTCGTGAAGTAGCATTTGGAAGAATTAAGGAGGCAGCCGACTGAAGCATGGGCTGCTTAATCCTGAAAGCAGACTGTGTCATCCTCTCATTTGTTTGTTTGTTTGTTTGTTTGTTTGTTTGTTTGTTTGTTTGTTTGTTTACCACCCATATTCTAACATAACTCTGGGCAGTTTGCAATAATGCAATAAAAATAAAAGAGCAGAACCACAGTAAACACAACAACAAAAGTACATATCAGCCCTGGCATGTTTGACCTTAATTAAAATGCTTTTCTATAGATCCAGGTTCCAGGAGTGAGCAATGTGGACTCACTGGGCACACCAGTTGGTGTGCAAGACTGCAGTCCCACTGCCACCCTGGCCAGACCTCCTCAAACAGACTCCTTCTAAGTTCAGTAAGATTTGGAGTCTTTTGGTTTGCAAGACTTCTTCATGTATCACTCTACCTCTGACTTGGCCATGCCCTTCCACTGGAGAACAAACCCTATCATGTTCATCAAGATAGCTTCTCAGTGCTGTTTTTCCATGAGTCAGAGATCCCCTTTGTGGTGGCAGGGGTTGGGTTCCAAAGGGCTGGAGCCATGACAGCTTGGCCACAGCCCTTTGAAACCTGCATGTTCACCACCAGGACCCCCCTTGTGGTGACAGGGGCAGGTTTCAAAGGACTAGAGCCATGACAGATCAGATGGAACCCTTTGAAACCCACACACTCACCACTGGGACCCCCCTTGTGGTGGTAGGGGGGCTGGTTTCAAAGGGCTAGAGCCATGACAGCTCAGCCATAGCCCTTTGGGACTCATGCGCTCACCACTGTGACCCCCCCCCCAGTGCTTGCTGGCATCGCTCTGCATGCACGCGCCTCCTTCTACCCTCCCGAGCCATGCCAGCATTCACCAAATCACTGCATGCTGGCACGGCTCAGGTGGGTGGAAGGGGCAAGTCGCACCAGCATGTACATGCCTCCCTTCCACCTGCCCGAGCCATACCAGCATTCACCTGATCGGGTGCATGCTGGTGTGGCTCAGGCAGGTGGAAGGGAGGCACATGAATGCTCATGTGGTTCGCCCCTGCTGGATTCTTTTCAATTTGACACAGCAGTAGTGAGGGTGCTCACGCAGCACCAGATTCAAAAGGATTCAGGCCTCCCCCTCCTCCCCTTTGGAATCATAAGTAAAGCAAAGCGCATCTAAAATTTGTAAGGCGGCAGTTAAAAGGGGGGAAGGTTTTCAGCTTGTAAGTCCAGTCACTCATAAGTAGAGCTGCTTGTAAGTAGAGGTACCCTTGTATAATATTTCCATGTTGGTTTATAATACATTCATGTATGAATCTTTGTTGTTGTTGCATCATTACAGTCCTGACTGACTTTTTGTGACCCCATGTCCATGGAGCTTTCTTGGCAGGAATAGACATGGGCACGACTTGGCGAAATTCTTGTTTCCGTTTCCGTTCCTTGTTTCCGTTACGTAACGGTAACGGTAACGACAATTACTCCGCCAGAACTCGAACTCGAACAGATAAAAGAAAAATTGGGTCTGATTTGTCGTTGTCATTCCTGGCATCGCAGTGATCGCGCGATGCCAAGCGGCACAGAAAAAAAGTTTTAAAAATTAAAAAAACCCGATTCCCGGCCAAAAAAGCAGGCGAAAATATGCCTGCCTGAGTAAGGGCACCTACCAGAGGGGTGGTTTCTGGGGGGGGGGTCCCAGCCTCCCCCCTCTCCTGTCCTGGGCTGCTCTGGTGGGGGGCATCCTCGTCGTCTCGCCAACTCGCCATGCCATGCAGTGCGGGCGGGAGATCCAAAATGGGGCGACCGCAATATTTATTTTGAAATCGTGGTCCAAAAGCACACCAAAGCACCACAGAAACATGCAAAAATAGTTATTTTAAAACTGCCTGAATTTTTACAGTAGCAGCAGTGGGTTTTTCTTGCAACAAAATGTCTCCATTGATTTTATTTTATTTTATTTTATTTTTATTTTTTTACACCTGTGCAATGATGGGCTGGCCATGGGAGTGGACCATGCAAATTTTTGGAGCCATTCCACCAATTGCATGGCCACTTGGCCAGGTTTTGACCGAGCCTTCTGGGATGTGCCAGTCGGGCATAAAAAGCCCACTAACCCTAGCCCGAACCCGAACCCGAACCCTAACCCGAACCCATACGCCAGTACACTGTCCTTCTTAGTGAGTCAGAGAGGCACCCAGAGGTACACCCCACTAACTCACCCTAACCTTACCCGTAACCCTAAGTCTAGCCCTTGCGCTAACCCTAACCCTAAGCCAGATCTGTGTACTCGCATTGCACTACACGCAAGTACACTTCCCTTCTTAGTGAGCCAGAGGGCACCCATAGGGGTCCTCTCTCACTTTGTTCCCCAGCCCCAGCCCCAGCCCAAGTGCACCGTACACCAGTATGCCAGTATGATGTCCAGTGAGTCACAGTAGAGGCACCCAAAAGAAAGAGAGGTGCCTCTGCCTGCCACTGCAACTTGGTATGCATATCCAATTGACTATGCATACCCTTTTGTAGCGGGCCAGAGGAGGCACCCACCCCAGAGAGGTGCCTCCAGGAGCCCGCTTTCCCTTCATAGCGGGCCAGAGGAGGCACCCACCCCAGGTGCCTCCAGGAGCCTGCTTTCCCTTTGTAGCGGGCCAGAGGAGGCACCCACCCCAGAGAGGTGCCTCCAGGAGCCCGCTACCCCCCCAAACCAGTACTAACGACAGACGAAAAAACAACAAATGAAACGACAAATTTTTGAGAAATTTCGCGACAAACGGAAACGAGCCGAAATGGACACACGACAACTCGAAACGTCATTTTTCCTGGTCGTGCCCATCTCTAGGCAGGAATACTGGAGTGGCTTGCCAGTTCCTACTCCAGGCACCTACAGCACCTGGTATTCCCTGGTGGTCACCCATCCAAGTACTAACCAGGCCTGGCCCTGCTTATCTTCCGAGATCAGGTGAGATGATGTGCTTAGGGCATCTAGGCACCTCTAATCTATGAATCTAGTTATCCTTAATCTTATTCCTAACTACTGTATATTAATATACGATGTGAGAGAAAGTAAATGTAAATTGAGGGTTCAGAAAAGGAACCAGTGAAAACCACTGCAATGCAGGCTTGTACCAGAGCATATCCTAACAGTAAATACTCAGGGAATAGATAAGCAGATATGCCCACATTTAAATAAGAGCCTTTGTACACGACTCCTAAACTCTGCAGCAAATGGCTGCCAGCTCCGGAGCTTACAATTGTTTCCCAACCAGCTCCAGAGTTTGCAGGAAATTAAGTGCGACTACGCCCACCTAAGCATGTCCTAGCACACTTTTCTTGTACCTGCTCTAGGAGGGTGAAAATCCCCAGGTCCGGATTTAATCTGGTCAGTGCGGGGCTCTCCTTGCTTCTGTTTGTTTGTTTTTTGCCTCCCACCCCTTTAAGAGAAGGGGCGGGAGGCAAAAAAAAAAAAAAAACAGAAGAGAAGGAATCAGGACGACGATGGGGCTCCGGGCAGCTTCGGAGGTGAGCCTGCATTTTTTCCTCTCTTTTTTCCTCCCTCCCCTCATGCAGACAGGATCAAGGAAGTGCGGAGGGGTGGGGACGCAGAAAGAGCAACGAACCCCCAAGATCCCTGGTCTGACTTTAAGTGGCCAGCGGATCTTAGGGGTCGTGTGAAAAGACCCTAAGAAAGTACCAACATGGAAGAAAAACCTTCTGGTGCCTGTGTCTGCTTCTAGATTTCATGAGTACAGACAGGCTACATTTACAGGACTTGCTCCCATCCCAGCATTTTCCCCTCAGAAACCCATAGCAACCCTAGTCAGGAAACACTTTCTCTGCCCCTACTAACTTTGGTGCCACAGCATCTTTAAATTTCATTTAGCAAGAAATCACTCCAGGATGCCCGAGAATTAAGTTTCACTTTCACTTCTTCCACTGCAAACAAATATTTAGCTAACTGCTTTTTAATCTATAGGAGTAAATGATACTCCAGATTCTGTATTAAGAATAGTTATTATAGATATCAAGTTCAGACTCATATACATTGGAACTATCTGAATATGGCATTTGTATGGAATTCCAGGGCCTCAGCCTCTGGAACGGGATTGATTTCATCAGCTCTCCCCTGCAAAACAACTGCCTTCTCAATTGCAGCCTAAAATGAAAGGCATTGTTTATATTTGGCCTAGAGAAAGGCTTCTCTAATTCTAAAATCCGTTACAGCATTATTCAGTGAATGCCACATCCTTCTCAATCTGCTGTAAAATCCATTACAGCATTATTCAGTGAATACCACATCCCTAATTCCTACACCCCCTGTTCCTGGCTAACCTGTCATTTTCACCTTGAGTTGCCAACATCATCACTCCCACTGCCACCCCCCACAGAGCTTCTGCGTTTTTAACAGCTATAGAACACAGGGAGAGTGAAGCAGTCTTTATACCTCCATGTTAAGAGAAACCCTTCTCAGTTCCAGCTGGTTATAATAAACGTCTGCAAACTTGTCTGTTTTTCCCCCCAGCCATTTCACAATGTCCGGCCACAGGTATAGGCTTGCTTGAATAGTTTAGCTATTTTAGTTTTTTCTAATGCCATCTCTTTAACTATCTGAAAGGAAATGGGTGGCAGGCATGTCTGATGCCTGTATGTGCTACTTCATTCCCCTGGCAGGCAGTGTTAATTAGAACAAACATTAGACTGTTTTAATTTTTGTCGAGGAGGAACTTAATGCCTAGAAGCTTCCAAGAAATGGGGAAGCAAAAACCATTTTGAACTCCCTTCCCTCCTGAACTGAGCTGTGAGCTCTGTTGTTCAGATATATAAAGGACTACGCTGGGCATAATTTACTCTCATTTACATAGGGAATAGCTCTGAAGAAACCAATAGAATTACTGTGCAGACAGAAAAAGAGACAAGACTCAGAGCTAATTGCATCTCCAGCTGACCCATTTTATGCTTGTAAAGCCTGAATATAATTCATTGATTTTTCTTTTTTCTTCCTACACAAGAACTATAATCATAATAAATAGAATGAATCTCATGGAGAGAGCTACCTCTCCTGCTACTAGGATTCATCACTGGTTAAAGCCTTCAACGCCACTTTGCACCTTGATTAATGCCTAAAAGGTTTTGTCATTTAATCATAGCAAAATAATGATAGCACATAAGAGTAATTTAAAAAGGACTTAAATACACATTTCTTGCTGCCATCAGAATATCACTGTATTGCTCACAGGTTACCTGAATTTTTCTAAATGGAACATTTTTACTCTTGGGGGATGTCTGGAGGCTACAACTGAAGGGAAGGAAGGAAGGAAGGAAAACATATTCTGCTTATATACCACCCCATAGTGCTTAAAGCACTCTCTGGGCAGTTTGCAATTTAATTATGCAGGCTACACATTGCCCCCCCCCACTTTATCAAGCTGGGTATTCATTTTACTGACCTTGGAAGGATGGAAGACTAAGTTAACCATGAGCTGGATACCTGGGACTGAACCCCAGGTTGTCAGCACAGTTTTAGCTGCAGTAAAGGCATTTAACCATGAGGCTGAAAGAAAGAAAGAAAGAAAGAAAGAAAGAAAGAAAGAAAGAAAGAAAGAAAGAAAGAAAGAAAGAAAGAAAGAAAGAAAGAGAAAAGTCTTATTTTTAAAAAAATGTACTGCCACCATCCTACTGAATTTGCAGATTACACATTTTGTGGTCCCACGGGAGGACAGCACATAAAAGCTGTAAAGTTTTCATAACTCTTCAACCATTGTCATTCATATTGTACTTTCCCTTCTGGGAGGAAAGCAGCTCAGGCGACATTGTGCTTCATGTTCTATAATTATTCCCACCTGTGTAGTCTTTACAAGCCTAGAGAACTCTGCATGCAAACTTGTCACTGTTCCCAAAAGTATCCTTGTAGCAATATGAAATTTGCTGGAAATATGCACAGGTATACATTCCTTATACCCACATGTCTGGTATACATCATATTTCAATGTTTTCTTTTCTGTTTTCTTTTTCTATTTTTACACGCATGTGCTTAATATACTTGCACTTTTCTGCCCATTTTAAATAGAGCACTGCTGAAATGCATCTCTTCATTGACATGTTTAGCAGGGCTCTGTGCACATTTGAAATATGTACCTTTTTCTGTGCATGCTTTTCATATGTGCCCATTTTTAAATATGTGTCTAACTTTGCAGCTTCTGTTGTGCAAAGTGCATCTGGCCCATGGACACTATTGAAATGCAGACTGGGCAAAATTTTGGTGAAAAATGTCTGCTTTCACATAGCCACCTCAGCATATGACCGTAGGTTTGGCAATGTGTGTGTCATGTCCTGTCAAGTTGATTAATAATTATGGCAGCCCTAATAGGTGTCTAAATTACTGACACCTCTTAACAGGTTCATGCTGACATCTGTTTTACAGGATTGTCTCAGCTTAGGTCAGATATTACTTCCAGTTTACCACTCCTCCTCATTACAGAATCCCTGATCTGTAATGGAAGCTCCAGAAGTCCATGGAGCAGATTATAAAACCATAAGAATATGAGAAGAGCTATGCTGGATCAGGCCAAAGGCCCATCTAGTCCAGCTTCCTGTATCTCACAGTGGCCCCACCAGATGTGTCTGGGAGCGCATGAGACTAGATCTCTGTCTCCTGATACCACTCCCCTGCATCTGGCCCTTGAAGTACCCTGGTTTTAAGCCTGGAGATTATGCATTTCCATCATGGTTTGTAACCTGTGATGGACTTTTCCTCCAGGAATCTGTCCAATCCCCTTTTGAAGGCATCCAGGCCAGATGCCATCACCACATCCTATGGCAGTGAGTTCTAACAACACACTGGGTAAAAAAAAAATTTCCTTTGACTGTTCTCATTCTCCAGCCCTCAGTTTAATTGGGTGTCCCCTAGTTCTGGAATTTTGTGAGAGGGAGAAGAGTGTCCCTCTATTCACTTTACTCCTGCCCTGCATTATTTTGTACATCTCAATCATATCCCCCCTCAGGTGCCTTTTTTCCAGACTAAAGAGCCCCAAATGTTTTAGCCTTTCCTCATAAGGGAGGTGCCGCAGCCCAGTAATCATTTTAGTTGCTCTCTTCTGCATCTTTCCCAGTTAAACTATGTCTTTTTTGAGATGCAATGACCAGAATTGTGCACAATACTCCAGGTGCGGCCTTACTATTGTTTTGTACAATGGCATTATAATGTTGGCTGCTTTATTTTCAATCCCCTTTTTGATAATCCCTAACATGGAATTGGCCTTCTTTGCCAGTGCCACACACTGGGTAGACACCTTCATTGAGATGTCTACAACACACCAAGATCTCTTTCCTGATCTGTTACAGATAGCTCAGAGCCCATGAGTTGATAGATAATATTTGGATTTTTTCCCTCCCCAATATGCATTACTTTACATTTTCCAACATTGGAACACATTTGCCATTTCACAGCCCATTCCCCCAGTTTGGATAGATGCTTCTGGATCTTCACAATCTTCTCTGGTTTTTGCCACATGGAAAAGTTTTGTGTCATCCACAAACTTGGCCACCTCACTGCTTATCCCTGTCTCCAGGACATTTATGAACAGATTGAAATGCACCGGTCCCAGGACAGATCCCTGGGCACACCGCTCTTCAGCTCTCTCCATTGTGAAAATTGCTCATTGACACCTACTATTTGTTACCTGGATCTCAACCAGTTCTCAGTCCATAAGAGGGCCTGCCCTCTTATCCCCTGACTGTGCAATTTTCTCAGCAGCCTTCAATGAGAGACTGTGTCAAAAGCCTTCTGAAATCAAGATAGACAATATCTATTAGTTAACTCAAATCCACATGCCTGTTGACGTTTTCCACGAATTCTAAAAGGTTTGTCAGGCAATACTTACCCTTACAGAAGCCATGCTGATTTTCCCTCAGCAAGGTTTGTTCTATGTGTTTTAAGATTTTCTCTTGGACGAGGCTTTCCGCCATCTTCCCTGGGGAGAGACATAAGGCTAACCAGCCTGTAGTTTCCCGGGTCCCCCTTCCTTCCTTTTTTAAAAATTGGTGTGATATCCATTATCCTACAGTCCTCCAGCACTGTGACTGTTTTAAGAGACAAGTTTCATATTACCGTTAGAGATGGGCATGAAACAATTTTTTAAAAATTTTTAATTTGTTATTTGTTTCATTACGTAATAAAATGAATAATGACCCTAGGGGCAAATTCAACATGAAACAAAACAAACTGAGAAAAATGGTTCGGTTAGGTTCGTTTTGTTAATGTGGGGCGGAGATGTCTCCTACCTGGTGCTGGTTCAGAGGTCCTTTTGTGCCAAGCTGCACAGAGAGATCATGCACCTTGTTGGTGCCATCGAGGGACGTGGCGGGCTCGAGCCTCAGCCCAGCCCTGGGAGGAGAGATAAGCAGGCCGTGTTTAGGTGGCCAGAGCAGCGTGGCTTCAAAGTTGCTGTCCCCTTGTGCCTCCCTCCCGTGGCCTGTTATTGCAGGGCCGATCGAGAAGGGAGATAAGGAGGCCGCGCTTAGGCAGCCAGAGCAGCGCAGCTCCGATGCCACTCCCCCTCTTTATTCCTCTCATGCCCGTTCGTAAGCACCCCCCAGCTCCCACTGGGCCCCAGGGGTCGTGCAGTGGGTGCTGGGGGGGAAAGTGGGTAAAAATGAATAATGAATTAATGAAACAACAAAACGAATATTTTCCATGAAAATTCATGAAAAATGAAATGAAACAAAACGAACTCCTTAACAAAACAAAACAAAATGCCATTTTTTCTATTCATGCCCTTTTCTAATTACCATTAAGAGAGCCACAATTTCATTTCTCAGTTCCTTAATAACCCTTGGGTGGATGCCATCTGGGCCTGGAGACTTGTTGATCTTCATTTTATCAATTAAACCTAAACCATCCTCTCTTTTAACCTGTATTTGATTTAATTCTTTAATCAAGAGGGGCCGTTTGGGCAGCAGAATCTGCCCAAGGTCTTATGTCGTGAAAACAGATGCAAAGAAATCATTTAATTTATCTGCAATTTCCAAGTCCTCCTTTACCTCCCTTTTGCTCCCTCACCATCCAGAGGGCCAACTGTTTCTCTGGCAGGTTTTCTACTTCTAACATGTTTAAAGACGTTGTTATTATTTCCCTTTATATTGCTAGCCATACATTCCTCAAAGTCTTTCTTTGCCTCTTACCATCTTCTTACATTTGTGGTATAAAACTGTGATTGAGCTAGTTTCCATGCTATGCCTTATTGGGGGGGGGGGGTGTCAGCATGCTGATAAAGTACATTTGCCCTGAAAACAGCTGATTACACTAACAAAGAGGAAGAACTACAGCTCCCAATAAGTCACCCTTTGCTACAATAGAAGCAAAAGGATTCAGGAGCATTAACCATTAAGCTTGACTTGCTCACAACAAAACTACACAACTATTTTAAGTTGCTCACTGAAATTGGACTTCATAGAGTCCTATAAAGATGGGGAGAGGGCTAAGCAGAGAAACTATTTTCTTTCTGGGCCCCAAAGCAAAAGGATCGCCACAAAAAGGCCTAACCAAAGACATTTCAGCATCCAATCTTATTGACAAGATGGCACCATATGGAAACTTGTTGGACTGTTAGTTGACTTGAACACTGACAAGAAAATGGTGTATTCACCCACACCTGAGGGAGCAGATGTGATTACAAGGGCGTGATTGATTGGCATACATCCTTTTGGCCCTCTAACACATGGAACATTTATTTATTTATTAGATTTAGAGATTTACATGTAGGGCATTCAGGAAGAACAGTCTGCAAGCTTATGCCATAGCTCTTCCAGCTGCTTCCATCTACCTATTGGTAGATTTTTCCCTAACCAATAAGCAGCCATAACCAGAAGGCTTAGAAAAGATGATGTTTCTGTTACATTTAAGAAAGGGTCTGAGTTTCAGTAACTGTGTGATCCGTTATTGAGATCGGCAACAAAATGCTCTGAAGGCTTGTCTCCTAGCAGGAATGTTTCTGCCCAGGGTTCAAGTTTTACTAACTAGCTAGCTGTCCAAGTAGCAAGCAAGGCAGCCATGTCTTCTTCTAGGGTACTAGAAGTTTTAAGTACTCCTCCACCTTTGCTTTTTCAGATTGTGCATGTGTGTGTTTCTTACCTAAATCATGTTCAGTATTCGGTAGCTGCTTGATAAAGGGTCTCAAATATCCTTTTGCCAAAACATGCAACAGAAGGGCAGTTATGGTAAGCAGTCTATCCTCTCCTGGTCAGGCTCCCTGACGCATGCCAGTTCTTCCCCAGGTTGCAATGGTTTAGTGCAGAACCTGCCAAAGTGGAGAGGGGATGCTTACACAACTGCTCTTGACCTCGTGCTTAGGCAACAGGATACTGGCTTGTGTTTTCCTGAGCTTGGCTTTAGCTTTTTATCTTCAGAGCATGGAAGACCTATACCTTCCAATGTGGTTCCCACACCACTTTTGCTTCCTTATCTGATTCACTCTGATAGATCTGTTGCAAATATGGCTAGAATAAAGAAATGTACTTCTTTATTCTTGGGGGGGATGATTTTGGTGCTTCTTAGGGTGATGTCCATGGCTCCTCCTTCCACAATAATCCTGCTGAGAAACTCTTCCCATATTAGAATTATAAGATCTCTCCTCTGTCCAATTATTTCAGTTTCCTACTTTGTTTCCCTTTGCAGTTCAGCCCAGCACACGTACCTCAATTCAGCTGATGTACAGACATCAAATGCAACAAGGCCTCTCCTAATGCAAGTGCACTTCACTCTGCAGTTTATGCTAGATGAAGAAGCATCCTTGCTTATTTGACAACAGAGCCAAAAGTTAGGCAGCTCTTTCTTGTATTTAATTAAAAACGCCATCCAGAATTCACATGTTTGCGCATCTCAGAATGCTATTTGGCTGAACACATGAGCATCTTTTTCCAGTATAAGCAAACCCTGTTCCAGATGCTTCCACATCTGTTATTGGAGAGGTTGCTGCTGTTACCAGTGCATACAAATCAAAAGATGATTGAGCCAAGTGGAAACCTGTGGTTCTGCCTGTGTCAAGACACAGGTGACTAGCTTCCCTTTATGCAAAATAAACTTTATGTGTCCTGGGAGTGCCTGTAATACGAATCTTCATAATTCTTGCAGAGAAGAAAGGATTGGAAACAAGAATACATCTAGGATATCTTTATAAAGATTTAATTGGCACTTACTCTTTCAGGTTAAAGAGTAAGACCCCTTAGTAAGTGAACATTTGCTGTGTGGAGAATTTCCAGAAATTCAGAACTACAAATCCCATTGTTTCTGTCCATGGCTACAAGGAGTTGTAGCCCAAAATATCTATGGGGCTCTATAAGGAAGGTACCTGTTGTGAGCGAATCCCACCAATGTTACTACATATGTGTACTCTATAAGCATTTAATTTAGGCTCTATTCAAGCATTATCTGGAAAATTAATTAAACACATTATTATGGTTGATTTGACTTAAATAAAGCCCCATGCTGTTAGAGCACTTTCTGGGTGGTTTACAACATAATTATACAAACACAATTTCTTCTCAGTGAGCTGGATACTCATTTTTGTGACCTCAGAACAACAGAAGCCTGGGTCAATGCTAGAGATGGACATGAAACAGAAAAACTGTGTTTCGTTTTGTTCTGTTTCGGAGGGGGGGTGCATTTCATTTCATTTTGTCTCAAATGAATGAATATAACAAAAATTCATACAAATGAAATAAAATGAAATGTTTCATTACTTTGTGGTGGCTCCATCCAAAGACTCCAGAAGCGGCTCCAATGGCTCAGTGGCAGCAGTGATGGCGGGCCTAGGTCAGCCTGCCCAGCTGGCTGGCTGGGCTCCAGCAGCGGCCATGGCAATGGACCTAGACTGGCCTGCCCAGCTGGCTGGCGGGGCTCGGGTGGTGGCCATGGTGACTCTGGCAGTGGTGGCGGACCTAGGCTGGCGTGTTTGCTGCTCGCCCTCTCCTGCTGTGGTGACAACTCCAGTGGCGGCTGCAGCAATGGGCCTAGCCAGCCTGCCCAGCTGGGTGCCAGTGACTCTAGCAGTGGTGGGCCTAGGCTGGCCTGCCCAGTTGGCTGGCGGCAACTACGGAGGCAGGAAATCTAGGCCTGCCTGCTTAGCTGGCTGGTGGGGTTTTGGTGGCAGCCACAGCATCGCCAGCGGCAGCGGCAGGCCTGGCCTGGCCTGCCAGCCACTCACCCTCTCTTGCCTGGCTGGGCGGTCTTGGCGGCAGCAGCGGCAGTGGAACACTCGCAGGTAAGTGACCATTTCACAGACAGAACAAAATGATTCATTTTAATGAAAAAACAACCATTTCATTTTGTCTGTAATGAAATGCTGCTTCATAATTTTGTTTTGTTTCCTTTATGTAACAAAATCACAAAACAGCATTTCATTTTTTGTTTCATGCCCATCCCTAGTCAACACTAAGCCAGCTACCTAAACCTATCAAAATTGAACTCAGGTGGTGAGCAGAGGTACTGCAGTTTAACCACTGTGTCACAGGGCTTGTACTCTGAGGAAGTGAGTGGGTTAGTCTGTTCCTAGTTGCCATTTTACTGACAACCAAAAAAGCAATGAGCCTGAAGTGCAAAATCTCTTC
This sequence comes from Phrynocephalus forsythii, assembly GCA_029282475.1. Lineage (NCBI taxonomy): Eukaryota > Metazoa > Chordata > Lepidosauria > Squamata > Agamidae > Phrynocephalus > Phrynocephalus forsythii. The sequence continues at coordinate 61,545,397 of JAPFRF010000004.1, forward strand.
TGTCTAGGGAAGCTCTCAGTGGAAGCCACAACCACCCGAGTTGTCTATCGAAGACAAAGTTAAGGTGGCAGGTGGGGCTTCTGTGCTCATCTCCTTGCATGTTTGCTGAAGTCCAAAGGGAATAAAGGAATAGGATTCTGGGGATATGAGAATTTTCCTTCTCTAGCATTGTAGTGCACAAAAATAATTCTGAGCCCAAGAATAGCCATAGGAATTAATGATATGGTATTAGCATAGGCATTTGGCACCTACCATTGGGTGTCTGGACTGTGTTGCATCCCTGCACTGTCCTTTTCTATAGGTGGTTGGGATAGTTTACAATGAAAAGTGACTATTCTCAAAGAAGATCTTATTAGAATAACCTGTGGCTACCCTAATAAAGCACAATACTGCCATTGGCACTGTTGACGCTAATTCCAGTGGTGAGCCATTCATGCATGAGTCCAAACATACATTCCTACTTAATGTTTGCTTTGCAGGACACCCTGTTTGCCCAGGGTCTGGACATTTCCATCTTTTCACCTTGCATGTGTTACTCCTTAACTAAACAAATGACATGTGACAATCATTAGACGCAGGTGTTTTGACACAGAACAATTAAGCTATCAACAGCCAGACAGTGATGATGCAATCCTTTTGGATGGTTGTCTTTCATAGTCCATTTCACTCTTATCATCATACAGCTTTGGCAGTTTTGAAACATTAACACTCATACACCACCACCACCACCATGACCACCACCACCAACACTTCCAACACCATTACTATCAGGATCCATATACCTGTATCTAGTGAGCTAGGCATAAGATTTAAGTTTTTTAAAGTGTGCCCCTGTGTGATCTGAAAGAAATGGAAAAAGTGGCAAGAGCAGCAGCTTGGGCAACATTGTACTAGATATGTACTGGAAAAGGTCACCTTCAGCTATTATCATACACTGCCTGGCATGTCATTCAGCTTTCACCTTGCATTGCTATATAGTACTGATAGTAATGTAAGCATATTCTCATGAGGGAAAGGGGTGGGTAAGCTATAGCTATTGAAGATGCAGGTGGAAACCAAATTAAGAAAACAGAAATTGGGCTATCTCTTTCTGGTTCTCATTAGCTTTCTCGGAATCCCACGGGCAGAGTTACTGTATCTCAATTTCATATTAGTCACAAGATTTTTTATTCTTCCTGCTTTAATATTTGTGTTCTCTTTCATCTCTACACATTTCGGAATGCATTTTTCCCATTGGGTAAAAAGTCCTTGTGTACATTTTTTTTAATGTATGCACTTTAGTCATGCATATTTTTCAAAGGTGCGCATGATTTTGTATGCATATTTTCTCTCTGAAATAACTGCACCCAAAGTTTCCCAGATGTACATGGTTCTCAGGCAAAATGCATTCTTTTCACCTGAGTTTCTCAGGAGGTGCAAAATGGACAGTCCACACAGAAATACAGATCCTGTTATATTATTTGCCATAAGGTCAATGAGATGAAATGAAAAATCAGAATGAATTATAAGTAATCAGAAGGTTATGAAGAAAAGACATAATAAGTGGAGACAGGCTTGATTCTCCTATTAATGAAGGCTTCATAATTTCTGCTTTAGTATTAGTATGCATTCTATCAACAGCACTGAGAAAATTGGAGAAACATAAGAGTGTAGGACAGAATTATTCATAGCAACCAAATGGATTCACTCTTATGATCAGATACCTTTGAATTACAGATAGACATTAGCTTCCCTGCAATTTAATTTTCTGTTGTATTTCAAAAGGATCCAAGGTATATTTTACACTTTTTCCTCTCTATATTTGACTTGGAAATTGGGGTGGGGAGGAGGGATAGAGAGAGAGATTATGCTAAAACGTACTTTTCACTTTCTGTTGAGGTGATGTGAGTTATTCATGATGCTTAATTTTGATGAATGGATTAAATATATTTTGGAAATTACCTTTGCTTTTGCCTTTCCTTGCTAAAAGCGTACTTGACTCAAGACATTTCTCAAAACATTTGTAAAACAGAGATCCCGACTGCCTCCAGAAGTAGAATAAATGATCCAAATGACTTATGAATAATCAGTGCAAACATCCAAATTTGCCATTTCGCTTTGCTCATTTGCTGTTCTCCCTTGCATCTTGGCAAATATGCCCGTCTGGTTCCCTGTTGCAAGCACTTCAGAAATGTTCCTGACACTTGCTGCCAGTTTTTGTTACCGATTACTATAGTTTTACAATACAGAAACACAGAGTAAATATTATATTTTTTTAAACACACACACACAATTCCAGAAATAAGACAAATAGATCAATGGATGAAAACTGTACTGTTGATTCTCTTAATTACATGAGTTACACTAAAACAGAATATCCTAGTTACAACAAGTATTCATGTCCTGTATCATTTTTACTGTATTTTTATTTCCTCCCTGCAGGTAACAGAGCCTTTAAGTTCATCTCTTAGAACTAGAGATGGGAACAAAATGAACTTTTAGTTTGTTTCGTTATTCATTATTCATTTCATTACAGGGAAAAGCCCACCGGCCCACGTGGCAGCTGTAGTATGGGCCAGGAACCCGGAAGTAAAAAATAAAAATAAAATAAAATAAAATAAAATAAAATAAAGAAGCCCCAACCCATCCCCAAGGGTGGCCGGGTCACCACCCTAAAATAAAGAAAAAAATATTAAAAATAAAACCAGTGCTAACCGGGCCCCAGGGGCCACACAGTCGCCACTTGAAGAAAACAAAACAAAACCAAAAAAAGCCCCATGCTACAGCTGTAGCATGGGCCAGGGACCCAGAATTATATAAAATAAAGGAGCATTGACCCGGCCCCAGTGGTGGCTGGGTCGGCACCCTAAGATAAAGAAAAAATATTAAAAATAAAACCAGCGCCGACCGGACCCCATGGACCACACAGTCGGTGATTGAAGAAAAAAACTAAAAAATTTTTTTAAAGAAAAGTGCCAACCTGGCCCCAGGGGTGGGCGGCTCGGCAACCTAAAATAAAGAAACAATATTAAAAATAAAACCAGCACCAACCGGACCCCAGGGGCCGTGCAGTCAGCACTTGAAGCGGGGGGAGCCAACCGGCCCATGCTATAGCTGTAGCACAGGCCAGGAACCCAGAAGTAAAAATAAAATAAAATAAAATAAAATAAAATAAAATAAAATAAAGGAGTCCCGACCCCGCCGCTGCTGCCGCCACCACTGCTATCCAGTAAGATGCTGATGCTGGAGTGGATGAGGATGCTGCCAGTTCAGCTTGTGCAGCTGCAATGTCTGTTTTGTTAAAATGTTTTTTCCCGCCCCACGCTGTCAAATTGATTAAATCGCACAAAGCAGGAAAAAACAAATAACAAATCAATGAACCCACAAAACATTTTTTTCAAAAAAATTGTTAAAAACAAAATGAAACAAAAAACCCTAAAACAAAACAAAACAAAGTGAATCACCATTTTTTCAATTTGTGCCCATCTCTACTTAGAACTATTTCTACTGGGCAGCCAGGGAAATAAAACTTTTTGTGCTACCTTGTTAAACTTTGGAGATGACTGAGAATGCCAGAAGTCACATTGTCTCTGATCCAGATCTGGGATGTGGGCATACAGTAGAAAATGGGGATGCATTAAGTAATGAGGACTCTCTCTCTGCCAAACTGTTGATGCATTGGGGACAGAATGGAGAAGAACAGTCAAGTTCTGATCATTGCTTCTCTACCCCAAAGTGATCAACACAGACTGAATTATTCATGCTTGTCAACAGAACTGCTAATGTTGATTGTGTTCTGTAATCTACATATTGTGCAGCATCTTCCATAACTCAACCTTCCTGATCTGTCATAATCTATATCTTTCAGCTCCTGCTTCTAACTGATTTTCTTCATTTATGATTTTGTATCAGTGAGGTATATGAAAGGAAAATATGTAATTACCCTGCTATCTTCCTACAAAAGGTATTCTCTCATCACACAAAGGAAGTACTTCTTTTAAGACAGTGGTCATTCCATTCAATTGGTATAAATATTTCTGTTAACACTCAATTAACTAATTAATTATTTCAAAATCTTTATGCATACCACAGTATGCACACTTCAAGATTACCAGCATATGGCAACCTGAAGGCCATGGAATCACTGCCTAACATTTACTGAGGCAGTCTTTAAGTTGATTGTTCAGCATGATTTTAATCCATTAAAACTGGGTAAGCAACTAAATACTTCATCCCTGATTGAAGTGTATAAAAGTGGGAATTAAAATAGTTACTGTCTAGGATGAGATAATCAAATCCACTGAATCAGCTCATCTAGTCCTCAAGTATACATAAACAGAATAATACTAATATGTATGAAATTCCTGGTAGATTTTTATCCAATAAGCAAAAATTTCAGAAGGAATCTGAAATTGTTGAATCTGTGTTAATACAGAGCACAATTTATATCTGTAAACTGCCCAGAATGGTACCAGGTGCCAGATGGTGCAGTAAATAAATAAATAAATAAATAAATAAATAAATAAATAAATAAATAAATGGGTGCAGCTATGTCATGATATCAATGAATTTAGAATTATATATGACTTAGTTCAGTTGGAAGATGATGTAGTAATATAAAGCGAGAATTGGCCATTGAGTATATATCGTACACTAGTTTGGTTTAGTTTAGTTTATTATTGTTATAGTTCATGACCAGCAAAGAGACATATGACATCTGCCAGGATAGATGTGGTTAGAGACAGGACTAGAGAAATGTTCACAAACCTCTGGCAACCAGCTACTCAGATGAGGAGATGGGGCAGGACAACCCATAGTGTTACCTTTCAGCACACAGCTGCCAGAGGAGGTATGTACACATTGCAATCAGTGAGTGAGCAATCACACAGACGAGGCAAGTGAGAAGAGTGTAATATGCCCTGGCAATGGGCAAGCATGCAGAGAAGGCAGGAGGGTGGAGTATGCAGTGCTGGTGGAGTACCTGTTCATTATTTAGATGTGACTGAAATCTCTGACTCCATAGTCAAAGAAAAAATCCACACACTAGGACAAGCCTACCTCGTGATCTTCTGAAAACCCTCCAATGCAATCCTTGCCCATGTCCAAGTCTACGTTGATGGTACCTGTGCATCTTCAGTGTGCCTGGTCCTAGCTTGAATGATGCAAGCAGGGCAGAAGGGCTTCTGATCAGAAGAGCCACCAGAAGAAAGTCCTTAGCAATTTCCTAAAGCCGTTCAGGGAAAGGACTTCAACACTGCAATGCACAGGCTCCTCTTTTATTTCTTTTAAACAGACAGTTCCAGCTGTCCTCTCCATTGTTTCCATCCAGCCCCTGCCAGTCTTCTTCCTTAGGTCTGAAATTAGTGCTGCTGCAGCCAGTGTAGTTCGGGATAATTTAATCAATGGCTTAAAGAACATTCTGTCCTTCACCTTCCTGAGTCTTTCTTTCTCTTTTTTTCACTTACAGTCACAATGCACAAATACCGGATTTAACACCAAGGACTCATGCACACTGATACACCCCTTTTAAGCCTCTGTGGTCTTTACCCCACTTCATGGTCACCCTAGAAATGTATAAATACTCTGAAATAGATTTGGCTTTACACATTTTCCAAAGTCACTGCACTTCTCTAGTTCTGATGAAAATCATAGCATTTAGAATCACAAGAGTATTTATACAAATTCACCATGAGTCAATGTAATCAAATGATTATTCAGTAGAAGATTCATTCTCATGTGGATCTGGATGGTGCTGGTCGGTCTCAGCTTCGGGAAAGGGGATAGAGAAGACACAGGACACAGAGGCCTCTGCCTTTTGGCTCTTGCCAGCAAAATCTAAATCAGTACCGGAAGGAAGGAAATGTCCAAAGCTTTTCAAGCTGTCCCTAGGCGCTTTTCTGTTAAACTTAAATTCTAGTACTAATGAAAATAAATGATAATGATCTAACGGGGAGGAAGGGGGAATTAGAAAATATGTGTATTCTTTCAGTTCATTCTCTCAAGTGTACAGCAAGAAAGGAGAGTACAAAATGAGATCAATCATGTATAGATAGAAAAAAGATATGACCAACCAGCCAAGGAAACGATGTAGCACTGCAGTATATATTCCTTAATACATGGCTATCTTTGGTGGGAATGCTGCAAAAAGTAAAGTCCTTTCCCCTCATTTTACTTTTCTGGAGGCTTGAAATTTGGGCAGAAAAAGGTTCCCAATAAAAATGGAAAATACAAAGTTTATGGCTGGATAAGGACATAAATTGCCATAGCACAGAAAGATTTGCATATTGGGAAGCCATAAGAAATGAGACTGGAGAACTGTGTTAACTCTGAACCTGAACATTTACTATTTCCTTACATCCTACATTAATTTTTTATAGGGGTTTTGTGTCATTTTGCATTACAAACCAATCTATGTAGCTGCTAGATCAACCTGGTGTCCCAGCCACTAAATTTCAACAATCCAAACAAGCCTTTCAAATGTAAGATTGAGATGCAGTGGGTTGGTTATTATTAAAAGCATAACCTGTTCCCCTTTAATATCTCTTTGCTTGCTGAAAAGTATAACCTTTAAGAACAGGATGGGCGAAATCCCACCTGCATCATTCAGGCCAATTAGGAACAGGTCAAAAATTCCCCATCCAGCCATGAAGCGATCAGTAAAAACTTGTCCTTAATACAGGGTGGCCGAATGGGGCAACAATAAATGGAGAAGAGGCAGGTTGACTGTTAGGAGCCCTCCTTTAAAGGTGAGCCCCTTCTTGGCCTGCATGGGCTACCGTCCTGCCTCTTCATTCTTCCCCCCATGGGCAGGTGGACAAAATGACTCCTGTGCCACATTTTGTGGTGCTGGTAGAGCATTTTGGTTAACATACATAAAACTGCATGGAAGATGCACAAAATGCCAATGCATATCCACATTGTGTAAGTTCCTTTGTAGGCTTATAACAGAAATATGGGTGCAAAGACTTGAAAAGCAATTCACATAACATATAGAGTGAAGCACTGCAGATGTTTTCCAAAAGGAAATGAATTTGGGCAAATGTGCAAGGAAGTTTTCTTTCATGAGCTCCCTTGATCCAAATACAAAGATGAATTAAATCTGACACATCATTATCAAATGAGGCTGCAATTATTATTCTTTCATTAATTACTGGGATGATGAATCACAGTAATGCAAGTCAATAATGCTTCTGTGCAACTCTGAAATCCACAAAATATTGTTCCATAATATCTGGAATCCATTGGTTCACTTCATTTCCATAAAATGAATTATCATAATAACACCATGGGTGAAGTATGCTTTTCACTGTCTGTGAAGAACTCATCCCTTCTTTGACTTACTGAAGAATTGGAACTGTGGAACAATTGAAAGGAGGGTCATCAAGTTTCCAACATAGTATAATGGAAGATAGGAATCAACCCCCACTGTTGCTTCAGAAAAACAGAAGTGCCATGGAACCCCCAGCTCTTTTTCTAACTTCTCCAGAAGCAACATGGTCACAGCTGTGGTACACAAAGAAAGACAGAGGCATGTGAAATGAAACAAAGTACTGTTTTATAGATGATATTGTCATGTACAAAACAGAAAAAGAGAGAGCTTCCTCTTCAACCTTTTGGTTAATCACTACAAACATACCATTTGCTCTCTTCTCTGCACATCGTTACCTCTGCCTTTTGTGCTATGTGCCTTCTACCTGGGTAATTATAAAGTCCGCAAATGTTCCAAAGCTGTCGACTTCCAGTCAGATTTAGAGAGCAAATCATCATTTTAATAAATTAGCATTTGTAGAGCTCTGACCCAAGCTTTCTGTTATATCACAGAAGGTTAGATAAAAGTGGTCTCAAAATATGCAGCTTGTGTATACCTCACTGTATATTGCTACCTTTTGTGTTTAGATCTGAAATGTTATGCTCATTCCAATTTCTTTAACAAGGTCCTATAAACTTTGGGGGCAATGATCACTACATTTGTTTTGCTTCCCAACCAATGTTTTTGTGCTCTAATGTGACATTTCAATTTGATCTCTGTGCCCACAGTAATCACCCTAATCCACAGTGATGTGCCAATGCACTTCCTCTGTCTTTCCCCATATTACTCCTTTTATAGTTCAACAATTTCTCCTATCCTGAAATTCTGATATCCTCAATGCCACTAACTCAATTTATCCATTTAATGATCCTTTGGCACCCTCCCACTGGTAAGGCTAGAACTGGCATTTCTCAAGATTAAAACCATGTGCTTTCACAGAGCTCACAAGGCTTTCTGGCTCTACAGTGCCAGAAAGAGTTTCTTCACCAGTCCTAGGCAAATAGCCACAGTATGAAATGAATTATTGATCAAAAAGGTGCATTATCTAGTGTTCCTTATGTTTTAGAAATGCTAGAAATGTGTCTGATTAGTTTGTGACCATATGCAATCATCTGTGACCTTCTTCAAACTTAGAAACCACGCTCCTGGCATCAGACATATGCCTTGAATGAGTCAGATGACTGGAGCCACTGGCTTGTCATGTGTAATACATATGTATGTCATACAACTTAACACTGACTTTCATTTAAATTGGATTTGAGTTTGGAGTTTATGGACAATAGCCTGAAGAATAAACATCATCATGTTGGTGATTTCTTCCTATATAACTGTACAAACATGAATCAGACTCTGATGACACCTGACAGAAAACATCTTAAACAAAGTTTTCCAGATGATCTGCATAGCTCTCGCTGTTGAGCAAAAAACCAAAATACAATCCTGAATGTCAAAGCAGCCAACAGGCAGGAGGTATATGCTATAGGCTTATGTTTTCCAGACAGTTTTCTTACAAATACACAGGAGGGCAGAAATAAAAATGTAAAAGAAATCTAAGTGGGGCATAACCTTCAGTAATCTGAAGTTGTTGACTTGTTAAAATTATTCCATGCCATGGTATAAGATGTGCCAGAGAACTGAAATTATTGTTCTTGAGGTTACTAATTTCCTCCTAAATTCATAACACTTATGTCAATAGGTACAATATTTGCCACCCTCCACCCCATCCAAGTATTCCCTAAAACACAAGTGCAAATGGCCAAATTCAAAGGAATATTGGTTGGAAGGACTTTCTTTAAAAGATTGACTCTTGAAGAAATTAATGAGTTTTGCATGCTAACATTAATATTAATTCTGAATGCATGAAAACTGACATCATAGGGATCCCTCCAAAAATGGCAGAGGCTGCAAGTCAAGACTGCACTCCCAAAATACAACAAGGTTCATATATCCTTAATCCTATAGCACCCTACAAGTAGTATCTATTAACAAGGTCTAGTGTTATACTGGAAATGAAAATCCCAACAGAACAGTGGATTTAGTTGATCAAAAGCAAAATGTCATTGTCAGTGAAGTTGATACATGTGGTGTTTTCTTTGTGGATAGCCTTAGGAAACTGAGCAACCAAATAGGAACACAGATTGAAGGGATCTGCATAAGTATAATGACCTTTCATTAACAACTTTCATTTGTATATTTTCAGCTGTCAAGCATATTTTATCCCCACCGGCAAGTCTATGTCTATATTTCCCGCTGTGGATTGTTTGAGATATATCAGTAGGCCTAACTTTCAAGTTGTTTCCCAAAATGTGAAACATGTGTCATGTTCTCTAATGATACAATCTTTTAAATTATCCAAAAATATTTTATTTGTCTGTTTTATGCTGTAAGGTAACATATGTTTATGAATACATACAAAATATAAAGGACATAATATGGAGCAGTGCCTCCCAAACATTTTGGCATTTTTGTGTAACCTGTGCAATGTCCAATCCTCTTTTCATTTTTAGAAAATGCAATTTAAAATTAAGAAAAAAACACAAAACTTAAATTATTTTATATTAATTTGTATGGTGTCTGAAAACATTAAGCTGGCACAAATGTTATTTTTGTAATAAAATTTCAATACTTTCTGTCATGTGGCTCTCTTAATTTCGAGGGGCTTGCTATGGAGTCTTTTTGAGCAGCAATCCTAAATATATTTGGTATCAGTTAAAGCTGCAATCCCAGGTAATACCAAACTCAGGAGAACTTAGTTCTGATCTGAATAGAGATGTATTGCATTGATGTGGAAGTGCTATTTTAAAGGTTGAACTCGTTGATTTTATTTTATTTTATTTTAACAGGCACAGCAACGCCAGGTTGACCACAGATACTTCTGGGATGTGCCAATTGGGCATAAACAGCCCACTAATCGTAGCCCAAATAGAAGACACCCAGAGGGAGGTTGTAAGATCTAGCCCTTGCGCTAAGTCTTAACCCTAAGCCAGATCTACTTGTCAACGGCACAGCGGGTGCAAAAGTCTGCCAGTCTGATTTAGGGTTAAAGCCAGCATCAAAAAGTTATGCCCATTCCTGCTGCAATCCCAGTAAACAAACTCAGAAGAACTTAGTTCTGATCTGAATAGAGATGTATTGCATTGATGTGGAAGTGCAGGTTGAACTCATGCCCTAGTGACATCCCGACTGGACTATTATAATGTGCTTTATGTGGGACTCCCAATGCAAAGTCTCAGGAAACTTCAACTGGTTCAAAACATAGCAGCCAGATTGCTGACTGGGATGGGCTAAAGAGACCACTTTACACCCCTACTAAAGAAGCTCCATTGGCTGTCAATCAGCTATCGGGCACAATTCAAAGTGCTGGTTTTAACCTACAAGCTACCTCAAAGATCAAAGATCACAGTATGAACTGACTCAAGTGCTAAGGTCATCCCCTTTCTCTCCATCCCACCTCCCTTACAGGTATGCAATGTGGGAACACATGAAAGGGCCTTCTCGGCTGCTACACCCACACTCTGGAACTCCCTCCCAAAGGAGGCCAGGACTGCCTCCTCTCTGATGTCTTTCCGTAAACAGGCAAAGACCTTTCTCTTCAGGCAAGTTTTCCCTGAATGATGGACTACCTACTGTGTAATTTTATGAATCTACCCTACATGGTTACACAGACTTTGTGTTTATAACCACTTATAACTTTGTGTTTATATCTCTCCATGTGTGATTGTATTGACACTATGCTATTCAATTGTTAGTTTTAATGTTGCCTTCTAACGCTGTAAGATACCCCTCAATTCAATGTTTCTCAAACTGATTGTGACTTAATTGTAATGGACTGCATAGTCTCTCCTTACTGTAAGCCACCTTGGGTCCTCTTCCAAGGAGAAAGGTGGGGTAAAGATACTAATAAATAAATAAATAAATAAATAAATAAAAAATAAATAAATGTATTGCATCTCTCTCCATTTATAAAATGAGGTTGTTGCTTTATTTTATTGATCTATTTTCACCTTATTTTAATGACTTTTGGCTTTATAGGTATTTTGTCAGTGACTTTAAGTGCTATTTTGGGAAGACAGGTGAAATACAAATCTAACAACACAAGATAAAATAACTAGCTAGGAAACACTGTTAATATAATGACAAGTTTTGGCCTTTTTTGAAATCATATGCTTGAATGCAGCACAGATTTGTCAAAAAACCCTCTTTTTTAAAGATGGCACCGTAGGATCAATCATAATAAATTTTCCAAATGACAAAGACAGGTAGTTTGAACTGAGCATAAAGGGTTTTTTTATTAAAAAGTTTCCAAGTAGGTCAAACTGCTAAATAAAAAGGCATATCACAATAAATCATTCTGAAACTGAAACCTTGGGATTATGCTCTCTTCTAAGTATATAATTTTTCTACTCCCATTAGATTTACCTTGACTTGAAGTGCTATTTCAAGATGATAAGACTCTTCTGAATAAGTTCCTTTTCCCTATATTTGCAAATTGTACAAATTTGGTCTAACTATGAAACTGCAATAGGTTTATTTTTAATAACATTTTTTCTTAACATTATTTGAGAGCAAAGATGGGGTCAGAAAATCCCACACAGTGATCTTTGCAAAGTTTCCATGGCAATAAGTATACTTATGGACAATAACAGTTTCTGCTTTCTTTCTTACGTACTCATGGCTGAAGTCCCACATATGTATCAAGTTTGATCATTTGTATTTTTGGCTGCCAGTTATGAGCCTCAAGCAAACTATCTGATTGTGAAATGAGAAAATGTGAAGGTCAGTTATGCTGATAGCTTTCACTTGCTTGCTGTTGGATGTAAGGGTGTGTGAGATTATCACTCCCCCTTTTAAACCACTTCTGAGAAATAGTTATACTGCATTTTCTTAATTATTTCTTTTAGAGCTGTGGTTCTCAACCTTCCTAATGCCGCAACCCTTTAATACAGTTCCTCATGTTGTGGTGACCTGCTTGGAAGAGGCCACAAGCCCCCTTTGGCATGCCACTGCCACAGGTGCCATAGAGAACTGCCCTCTACAGGCACCCTCAGCCAATCACAGCCTCCAGTGCCATTGACTGACATCCTTTCCAACCTATCAAGCTGTAACTCACTCTCCCCCCTTCCTCCCCCTCCTCCTCCAGATGCAAGCTGTTTGTGCCTTTTTCTTCACTGGCCTGTGAAATGGTCATTCGACCCCCAAAGGGGCCCCAACCCCCCAGGTTGGGACCCACTATTTTAGAGAGAACATACCTTCTCTTACTGCTAGAGATTTCTTCACCCATTTGTGACTTCTACCACAAACATCCATTTTCCTCTATATTTAAAGCATTATTTCATAGTTAAAGCAGTGGGGAAACTATGAATACCAAAGTTTTAGTGACATTTTTATAGCAAGCATCTTTTTGACAAAAGTCAAAACACTGGATTAATGCCAAAATGGTAGGAAACTTTTTTTTTTTTTGGATTTTCATGGTCTAGGTGTGTCATGAATTTACCAGAACTAGTCTTTCTTTCTTTCTTTCTTTCTTTCTTTCTTTCTTTCTTTCTTTCTCACTAAAGGGGTCTAGTAAATGTTTATATGGACCAACCAACTTTTGTTTGTTTGTTTTTGTGTTTTGGTTTATTTTGGTTTCTTTCAGCTGTATCTCCCCCTCTATTTTGTGCTGTAATTCATTCCTGCCAGAATAAGTTCAATTTATTCACAGAGACAAAAATATCCTCCATTTACTTGGCCTACAGATATATCTGAAACAGATGCATCACTTCCTCTGTCTTAGGTAGCCATGTCTGAAGAATTTTATCTTTGTAAGGGTGAATGGAGCTGATGCACAACACCCAGACAAAAGGTGTGGTCACACATGGAAATAGGTTGCAGTGTCAACATCTTGTGGAGCAGTCTGGTGCCATCTATTTCCTAGAGATCACATGACCAATGGGGAAATGTACTCTAACCCAACTCTAACCCATGCAGGGCTTCTACTTTTTGTGGCAAGACTGAAGTGATTCCCTGGCAGATACAATGGTTGCCTTATGGGAGGCTGCTACCATTAAAGTGAACCTTTCTGGTGTCACCAGGTATGTGCCTTGGCAGACATCTGTTTGTATTCTAATTTGTGAATGACAACAAAATTATTCGTCTGAATTCTTACTCTTCCAAGCACAGTTTTCCGCTCAAATATGTAGCAAATTAGGGGTAATATAAAATGAATATATACTCCTTGAGAACATATATTCAAAATATATACCATATTTAAATATGCATTTACATATGAACATTTTTAAGAGTCTTAAAAATATGATGCAAAGACCTGATGAAACCAGAAGGGTCTTGTAATAAGAAGGGAGAAGTGGAGCAGCAGGTCAGTAGATAAGCATGGACATTTCAGAGGCTGTTCCGGGACTCTGGAGTGGCCTTCCAAGAGAAGGTAAGTTCTCTCCCTTTCCTGTACATATATTAATTTATTAATTTATTCTTTATTGCATATCCTGCCCATCTGGCCAGTTAATCACTCTGGGCAGCTTCCAACATCCACCAATGACAAAACTTTGTTTGATTGATTGATTGATTGATTGATTGATTTTTATTTATATACCACCAATTTTAATTCAAAGTACATCTCCAGTATGGGGATAGAGTGATGGACTAAACAGTCTGGAGGGTTTTAATTGTAAGACAAGAAATTTCTTACGAGGAGTGGCTTAGAGAGTTGGGAATAGACATGGGCACGACCAGAAAAAAATGATGTTTTGAGTTTTCGTTTGTCAGAACGGGTCCGTTTTGGGTCATTTCCATTTGTCACGAAATTTTTCAAAAATTTGTCGTTTCCGTTTGTCGTTTGTCGTTTGTCGTTTCCACCACGATTTAGCACAATTTGACCTCCCAGAGCACAGTGGCGTCCCGCAATCAGGGCCGTGTTAGGTGTTTTTGCGCCCAAGGTGGCGGGCGGGGCAGGGGGGTGGGTGGTGAGCAGGGAGGTGCAGGCGGGGTGGCGGTGGTGGGGGGCCATGGGTGGGCAGTGGCCGCGGGCGGGCGAGTGGACGGGCGGCGGTGCCGGCTGCAGGCGGGTGGTGGCGCGGGCGGACGGGCGAGTGGGCAGTTAGGATATCACTTAGGACAGAGGTTCTGTTCTTGGCTTGCACCCCAAATGTGTGCGTGTGCAAGCAAATTGAAGTTGGGAAAAGAGAAAATGAATGGTAGTATATAATATATTTTTAAAATAAATCCACACCTCCCACTCCCAGTCGAAACTCCCCCTTTATCCAATATCAGAAAAGAATCCTCAAACTGCCAGAGAAGAAATAAAGAATAAACTGCTATTCCCTTCAGCAGACAAAGCTGCAGGGAATCAAAGAAATTATTTTCTAAATTCAATTCCCTCCCTGCCTGCCTAACTTAAATCCTAAAGCCTCCAGCCTCCCTCCTCAATCTCGATCGGATCACACCAGCACCAGCAGCCAGCCCTCCTCCCTCAACCACATCTATACACCCGACTGCGATTTCTGGAAGGTGCCTCGGCTTTTAATGCCCTCCGAGACATCCAGAAGTGTCAGTCAAAAACCTGGCGATGCCATTGGTGGAATGGTTCAAACAATTTGCATGGTCCCATCCCATGCCCAGCCCAAATGGGCATGTCTAAAAAAATAAAAAATAAAATAAAATAAAATAAAATCAATACGACGTTTTATTGCTATAAAAAACCTGCTGCTGCTACTATAAAAATTCAGGCATTTAAAATAAATAAATTTCACATGTTTCTGTGGTGATTTGGTGTGTTTTTTTACCACGATTTCAAAAGAAAAATTGCTGTCGCCATTTTGGATCCCCCCCACCGCATGGCATGCAGTGAGACAGACGACAAGGATGACCCCCCCCAGCCTGGTGCAAGCAGCCCAGGACAGGAGAAGAGGGGGAAGGCCGGGGACCCCCCAGAAACCACCCCTCTGGTAGGTGGCAAAGCCTGAGGCAGGGATATTTTCGCCTGCTTTTTTGGCCGGGAGTCGGTTTTTTTTAAAAAAAAACTTTTAAAAACTTTTTCTTTGCTTCGCATCGCGCAATTGCCGCGATGCCACAAACGGAAACAAAAAAACCGACCAAATTTTTCTATTTTCAGTTCGAGTTCGAGTTCTGATGGCTTAATTATCGTTACCGTTTCCGTTACGTAACAGAAACGATAACTGAAAACGGAAACAACAATTTCGCCGAGTTGTGCCCATGTCTAGTTGGGAATGTCTAGCCTTACAAAAAGAAGGCTGAGATGGGATACAATAGCTATGTTTAAATATTTGAAAGGATGTCATGTTGAAGAAGGGACTGGTTTGTTTTCCATGGCTTCAGAGACTAGGACTTGGGCCAATGGTTTCAAACTGTAGGAAAAGAGATTACATTTAAATATTAGGAAGAACTTCCTGATGGTTAGAGCTGTTCGGCAGTGAAATACGTTGCCATGGAGGGTGATGGAGTCTCCTTTTTTGGAGGATTTTAAGTAGAGGCTGGATGGCCATTTCTCGGGAGCACTGTGATGGGGGTTCCTGCATGGCAGAGGTTCGGACTGGATGGTCCTTGAGGTCTCTTCCAACTCTATGAGCAGCTGAAATATCTCCTCTCCAGTAGTCCAGGGTTCTTGAAAGGGGTTTGATGTCCACATTCTGTCACACCTCAGCCAATCTTCCGACCCAGTTCACCGCTGAGACCTCAACCAATTGCACTCCACCTTGCTTTCCTCTCAGCTTCCACCCTTCTTCTTATCTTTCTCTATTTTCATCTTCTTCCTCTTCCATTCTGTAGCTTCTTGCTCACGCCAATATGAACATTTCTCTCTACTTGTCTCTCTTCTCCTCCTCTCTGCCTCCTACTAGGCATCATCATTCTTTCCCATTTTTATCTGGGTTTTCTAACCAAACCCTTTCCCATCCTGGCAGTGGCATCCTTTTTCCTGATCTAACCCCCTTCTCCCACCCCTATCACCTTTTTAGCCTTCTCCTTTCCTGCCTTTTCCTCTCCACCAATCCTGGCTCTGCTTTCTGGGTCTTTAACCCTTCCTCCTCCTTCCTCAACTGGCCTTGGCTTTTCCTTTCTCAGTCCCTCTAGAGCTTGGTGTGTGTGTGTTGCATTGTCACAGTTGTGACTGACTCTTCGTGATCCCATGTCCATGGAGTTTCCTTGGCAGGAATACTGGAGTGGTTTGCCAGTTCCTAGTTGTCCCCAAATAGTATAATTGTCCACTGGAGGGGCTGATGGCACTCCTGCAGAAGAAGGTTTCTTTCCATCTACTTCTCCACTCAGTTAAGCAGAGAAGTCACACTAAGGATATAGCACAGTAGGATAACCATAGATATGCAGCTTATTATAAATTGCAGTGCACTCATCCTGATAGGCTAAAGATTCATGAGTTATCCACCATATCTCTTGAAAGCTACATCTACTAGTTACTCTCTTTCTCTCCGGTTTGGGTGTTAAGTTATAAACCAGAACTGTAGGAGGCAGTGTTAATCAAGAACAAAACAATGCAGCTGTCTTCCATTTGAGGTGTATTATTTGAGGTGTCCTAATTCTAATAATCTACTATGACATCTAGTCTTTACAGATAACTTGGCAAGGAGCATCATGAGAATTTCTCCCTAAATTCTGATGACCTCCACACACTGAAACAAGTTTTCCCTGATCATCAGGTACTCAATGGCCAGAATCCTTTCAGCAAATATCCCTGATGGAATAATTATTAAATTATAGTAAGCCCAAACCAGAAGAGGGAAGACTTTCATATAGAAGGAAATGTCTTTTTGTGGAAACATTAGAAAATTAAAATGCATGATCATGTAGAAAAATTCAGACCTCCAGAGTGAAGCCATGAACCAATATAGAATTATTTAAAAAAGAATCAGTGGGCTTAGTGGGAAATTAATTGAGGAGCTGACTCTTGATTCTAAATTTGTCCAGATGAGCTCAATCATGAGGTCCATTTAGAAATTTAAAAACAAATGACAAATCTAAGACTATCCTTGTAAAACAGCAGATTCAGCCTTGGCTTTATAGGGGCAAATACAGTAAGGTACATTCACATTTTTCTCTCTGATTTAATGGAGTTTTAGTCTCAGCTTCATTACATATATATCATATATATTTGTACAGAAAAAGATAATAAAACTACACACTCCGATATTGTCCTCAAGTGGCCTGGCTGTATTAGCCTCACTTAAATTAACATAGATGAAACAGCTCAAAAGACCAATTGACATTTTGTTAACACATAAAATGATGGGTGGAAATGGGAAGCATTCACCTTTCTAAACATCCGAGCAAGTCATCTGTCAATGAGGAACTAGCGACACAGTTGATTTGCTATATGATGGCAATGAGTTTATCCCAACATCATGGATTGAATTGGTAGCTTGATAATGATTAGCCTAGGCAATATATTTGCAGAAAGGGATGAAATAAGTGATTTGTAACCAAGGCAGAAGGAGGTATATCAATAATGTACTTCCCTGCACCTTAAGAAAATTAAAGACAACTTATTCCAGACATATCCTAAGGTCTCAGCTCAAGAACTAGAATGGCTACTAACCTTGCCTCCCCCATATCACAAGAGGGCACTCGTGCATGTGCACATACACTCAAATGCACAAACACATACACACACCAACACAAAAATGGAAGCAGAGGTTTTTTAAGTGCACAACAGTGACATGAACTGCCATGATTTTGCTGACATGAAATGCAAATAGAGATTACTGCTACACTTGGATGATGTCCTAAGCTCTTTTTATGTCTGTGCATTTCCAATCAAGTATTTGACTATTTTGAAAGGCCAGAAAAGCACACTTGGTTGATTAGTAATGAATTAAATGCATTCCTCACCGTTGAATACAATGTGTAAAGAGTGATGATAAGCAAGAAGATATGATAATTAATGGTTTGCCATCTTTGGTGCCTCAGCATAATAAATATTTGATTAGCCTCTTGAGGTCATCATCCCAAGACTGTTTTAAACAACAGCAATGTTCTTTTTCTTCTGTGACAAGGAAAAATAGGAAAAGATTTGGGGAGGGGACCTCTGAGAAATGAAATGAAGCGGCTGAGACTGACAGATGTGTGGGGAGACCTGCGCTTTCAACAGGCATTTTCTAGATTTGTATGTGCTTCCAATGCTTTCTTGGCCCTTTCCCCTTAATTTTAAGAAATAATTTGTTACTATAGGAAAGGGAAAGAATGTCGGTTAAGTCAAGCTAAAGATCATCTCCCATTAGAATATGTGGGTTATGGCCCTAGCAATCTCTCTCTAGCCATGATTCCCTACTTGGGTCCCCAGGTGTTCTTGGAATACAACTCCCAGAAATCCTGGCAAGCACAGCTAGTAGTGAAGGCTTCTCAGAATTTTAGTCCAAGAATATCAGAGAACCTAAGTTTGGGAACTGTCCCTCAAAGATCCAGTAGTGGGTTTGCTATTCATTCCATTGATAGGACCACTTCAATCAAAAGAATAGGAAGTGTTTTTCCCCTTTCCCATATACAAGGCATCATTAAAGCCTTTTCCAGGGGACTGGGAAACCCTCTAGAGCAGTGGTGGTGAACCTTTGGCACTCCAGATGTTTTGGACCACAACCCCCAGAATTCCAAGCCTAGATTGCCAATGACAAAGGACGGTGGGAGTTGTGGTCCAAAACATCTGGAGTGCCAAAGTTTTGCCACCAATGCTCTAGAGCAGGCCCTCCTGATGTTTTGGACCACAACTCCCAGAATTCCAAGCCTGCATTTCCAATGGCAAAGGACTGTGGGAGTTGTGGTCCAAAACATCTGGAGGGCCGAAGTTTGGACATGCCTGCTCTAGAGCAATGGCTCCCAATACTGAATAAGCCAGATATTCTTGGACTGGAACCCCCAGAAACACACACACACACACACACACAGCAGTTTGGCTAGTCATGAAGGCTTTTAAGAATTGCTGAACAAGAAGGCCTGGGTCATCTGTGTTTATGGGAGAAAAACTATATTTAAAACTTGAAATAACCAAAGTAAGTCAACTTCCATACTCATGCTCCTGAAGGTTTTAAATGGAAAGGAAGGGCTGATATCAGTATCTGAAATATTCTTGACTGAAATCCTGTTGCCCAGTTATATAAATGGTGTAACGTTTGGAAGCAATTTGCAATAAGTTATGCCCTCTTTAGCAACATTATTTGTTGCAAGCTGAGTTGTGCATCTTGGCATGCAATAGATAACGCTGATGAGGAGTTCTTGACTTATTGCAGTAAAAGATACACCATTTCCATAATTGTGCAAGAGCTGTTCATTCAGCCCTTATGTAAAAGACAAAACATTAGTGAAGACAAATTATGAAGAATTCAGATGGAAGGAAATGGAAAATCAGAACTGATGTGTTTTTTATTTGTATTCAGTATGCATAATAAAATTAGCCATTAGAAGGGTCATGATGAGGTCTTTGAGTGTACAAGGTCCATGCACTTCCACAGATTCCAAGAGATGGGCATCACACAGGGATATGTATATAGGCAACAAAAATTAAGCAGTAGATTTTTTAAAAAAATGTCTCTAGAAGAGGGGAAAATACAGCCAACTATATTTGCTTCAGGTCCAGATTAAAGTGGAGTATAGGGCCTCTTATCATTTTCTTCATGGTTTGTGGTTCTCTGTGCTGAGATAGCAGTTTGCTTAGCCATATATGGAGATAATGACTTAAACCAAATTGCAGAGCTGGGTAATGCCTTTTATTAGAACCGCTAAAATATTACAATTAGCTTTCCAGGGATGGATTTACTATTAGAGGAAGAGGATCTCCAATATCCAAGAGGGACTGCACCAAAACAAGAATTTCAACTGCCTTAAAGCCATGAATAATATTGGCATGTTGTCTTCAGCTGACCAGCTCTGCTGAATTGGAAGACTGTATGGTTCTGTGTACTTCTGCTTTAAGCCAAACCAGGAGCCTGTGAGTTGCAAAAACAAGCCAATGGGCAGTTGCCAGAATCACAGCAGACACACTGAGCAGTGGAGGATGGAGAGAATCCATTCACTCAGCATCCCAGGAAGCTGTGAAAAGATATTTTAACATCTGTTGTTTTCGCACCAGGCTAGATTTTTGCCTTTATTATTATTATTATTTGCATCTGCTCTCCCTTAACAGTTATACCGTCTTGCCTTCTGAAAAATCATGAAGAACTTGAAAACCTGCACAACACTTTTGTAATGTTTTGCGGCTCTAATAGAAGATATTATCTAGGTTGGCATTTTGTTTTTGTATGTATTTAGGAATCTGAAGGTGACTTTTCTATCAAGATATCCAATCAATTTCTGAATAGCTTGTCGATGCTTATGCAAATCCTGTTGCTTCAGTGGAGCTGCTTTCATTGGGGCAGGATTTAGAAACAAAGACTTACCAAAAGCCTTTCAAAGTCCAAGATCTTTGGAACCTTTCAATGAAGAAAGAAGAGAGACACAATATTCCGATCTGAATCAGCACAGTCCTCCTGTTCCGTTCCCCCCAAAGTCCTTCTGGGGTGATTTTTCTCTCCCATATCTTTGCAGCACCTCATTTGAAAAAAATAACACAAATATCCTCCAAGGAATAGTCAAGCATATTAAATTTTATATTAACACAAACATTAAATTATGAATGTTGATTAGCATATGAGTAATATGTTTGTTTTAAGTTATTAAAAATAATAAAAACAGTCTTAAAGGGTTTGTATATTTAAATGTTGCTGGCTGGATAGCTCTGTGTTCTAGGTGTTTGGTTGCAGAGCCAGATGTCTGGAGTTCGATTCTCCAGTGTGCTTCCTGACTTGATTGCACAATTATTATTTTTATAATATCTAAATATAAATTTATATTTAGGTAAATGTGAAGCACTAAAAATGTGCCTCCTTGACAGGTCTGGATGTTATGATCTACTTGCACCACAGTTCTAAGATGATGATGATGATGATGATGATGATGATGATGATGACAACAACAACAACAACAACAACGACTATGATTAAGCATTGAATAATTTAAATAATACTTTAAAATCATGTTCCAAAATTAATAAACTTATAATAATAATGTACTATGAAGTTGATTATGATTTATGGCAACTGTTTCTAATGTTTTTAAGGTACAACATACTCAGACGTGGTCTACCAGTCTCTTCTTCTGAGTACATGCTAGGATTGTTTGGCATGCCCAATTCTGCAAAGGATGGCACTTCTCCCAGAAGTCATAGTGAGAAATCAAACTCCCAACTTCTATTTCTTCAGCCAGGTACTCCAACTCACTGAACATAGGGTAAACACATTACTTCCAAGCTTTCTGCTTAAAAAAAAAAAACTTTGAAAAAGCTTCAAAACGTTTTAAAAATACCTTTAAAAACTTTTTAAAGGCCAAACATAGGGAAATAGTATCAGGAGATGGAGATATAGTCTTGTGCACTCCAAGGAGCATTTTTGGAGCCACTGTGAAATATGACGGTGGAAATATGAGCCCCTCAGGTTGGAAGATGTCCAACATGCTGCTGAGGAAAAACAGAGGAAAAGTACAAGTAGCTCCAGAGCTAATGAAGCAGCTGGACCAAAGCTGAAAGGATGCCCAGCTGCAGACGTGCCTGGAAGAGAAAGGAAAGTCCAATGCTGCAAAGAAATATACTGCATAGGAACCTAGAATGTGAGCTCTATGAACCAGGGTAAGCCAGATGTGGTCAAACATGAGATGGCAAGAATAAACATTGACATCTTGGGCATCAGTGAACTTAAATGGATGGGAATAGGTGAATTCAGTTCAGATGACTATCACATCTACTGTGGACAAGAATAGATTCTTGTCCACAGTAGTAGACAAGAATCTAGTTGGTTCATACTGTGAGATTCGATCTTTGAGGTAGCTAGGACCCAGGTCATATAGTGCTTTGTTGGTCTTGACACCTTGAAATGGTGTTCAATAGCTGATTGGCAGCCTGTGGAGCTGTTTTAATAGGGAACTAGATTTGGTGGACAGAGTGCCCGAAGAACTATGGATGGAGGCTTGTAACATTGTACAGGAGGCAGCAACAAAAACCATCCCAAATAAAAGAAAATGCAAGAAAGCAAAATGGCTGTCCAACGAGGCTCTACAAATAGCGGAGAAGAGAAGGGATGCAAAATGCAAGGGAGAAAGGGAAAGATACAGAAAATTAAATGCAGATTTCCAAAGAATAGCAAGAAGAGACAGGACAGCCTTCTTGAATGAAAAATGCAAAGAAATAGAGGAAAACAATAGAAAAGGAAAAACCAGAGATCTATTCAAGAAAATTGGAGCTATGAAAGGGGCATTTTGTGCAAAGATGGATATGATAAAGGACAAAAATGGTAGGGAATTAACAGAAGCAGAAGATATCAAGAAGAGATGGCAAGAATACACAGAGGAATTATATCAGAAAAATCTCATTTCACACGCTAGCAAGGTTATGCTCAAAATTCTACAAGGGAAGCTTCAGCAGTATGTGGACAGAGAACTCCCAGAAGTGCAACCTGGATTTCAAAGGGGCAGAGGAACTAGAGATCAAATTGCCAACATGCACTGGATTATGGAGAAAGCTAGAGAGTTCTAGAAAAACATCTACTTCTGCTACATTGACTATGCCAAAGCCTTTGTCTGTGTAGACCACAACAAACAATGGCAAGTTGTTATAGGAATGGGAGTGCCTGA
This sequence comes from Phrynocephalus forsythii, assembly GCA_029282475.1. Lineage (NCBI taxonomy): Eukaryota > Metazoa > Chordata > Lepidosauria > Squamata > Agamidae > Phrynocephalus > Phrynocephalus forsythii. The sequence continues at coordinate 61,568,363 of JAPFRF010000004.1, forward strand.
CCACCTTATTTGTCTCCTAAGAAATCTATATGTGGGACAAGCAGCAACAGTCAGAACTGAATATGAAACAACTGACTGGTTTAAATTGGAAAAGGAGTACGACAAGGCTGTATACTGTCACCTTGCCTATTTAACTTATATGCAAAGTACATCATGTGAAAGGCAGGACTGGATGAATCACAAGCCAGAATTAAGATTGCCTGAACAAATATCAACAGTCTCTGATATGGAGATGATACTACTCTGAGAGTAGAAAGTGAGGAGGAATTAAAGAACTTCTTAATTATTGCTAAAGCTCAACATAAAAAACTAAGATCATGGCAACCGAATCCATCACCTCATGGCAAATAGTAGGGGAAGAAATTGAGGAAATGACAGAGTTTATTTTCTTGGGCTCCTTGATCACCGCAGATAGTGACTGCAGCAATGAAATTAAGACACCTGCTTCTTGGAAGGAAAGCGATGACAAACCTAGGCAGCATTTTAAAGAGCAGAAACATCACTTTGCCAACAAAGGTCCGGATAGTCAAAGCTATGTTTTTTCCAGTAGTGATGTATGGAAGTGAGAGCTGGACTATAAAGAAGTCTGATCACTTGACGCTTTTGAGCTGTGGTGCTGGAGAAGAGTCTTGAGAGTCCCCTGGACTGCAAGGACATCAAACCTATCCATCCTGAAAGAAATCAACCCCGAATAGAGATGGGCACAACCAGGAAAAATTACGTTTCGAGTTGTCGTGTGTCGGAGCCGGCCCGTTTCGGCTCGTTTCCGTTTTTTGCAAAATTTTCCAAAAATTTGTCATTTTGTTTGTTGTTTTTTCATCTGTCGTTAGTACTGGTTTTGGGGGAGGCGGGCTCCTGGAGGCACCTCTCTGGGGTGGGTGCCTCCTTTGGCCCGCCATGAAGGGAAAGCGGGCTCCTGGAGGCACCTCTCTGGGGTGGGTGCCTCCTCTGGCCCGCTACAAAATGGCATGCATAGCCAATTGGATACGCATACCATTAAGTTGCAGTAGCAGGCAGAGGCACCTCTCTTTCGGGTGCCTCTGTGACTCACTGCCTGCCGGCATACGGTGCACTTGGGCTGGGGAACAAAGTGAGAGAGGACCCCTACGGGCGTCCTGTGACTCACTAAGAAGGGAAGTGTACTTGCTGTAGTGCAATGCGAGTACACATCTGGCTTACTGGTTAGGGATTAGCGCAAGGGGTAGGCTTAGGGTTACGGGTAAGGTTAGGGTGAGATACAGGGGTGCACCTCTGGGTGCCTCTCTGACCCACTAAGAAGGACAGTGTACTGGCGTATGGGTTAGGGTTAGGGTTAGGGTTCAGGTTCGGGCTAGGGTTAGTGGCTTTTTATGCCCGACTGGCACATTCCAGAAGTCTCGGTCAAAACCTGGCCAAGTGGCCATGCAATTGGTGGAATGGCTCCAAAAATTTGCATGGTCCACTCCCATGGCCAGCCCATCATTGCACAGGTGTAAAAAAATAAAAATAAAAATAAAAATAAAATAAAATCAATGGAGATATTTTGTTGCAAGAAAAACCCACTGCTGCTACTGTAAAAATTCAGGCAGTTTTAAAATAGATATTTTCGCATGTTTCTGTGGTGCTTTGGTGTAATTTTGGACCACGCAATTTCAAAATAAATATTGCAGTCACCCCATTTTGGATCCCCTGCCCCCACCGCATGGCATGGCGTGTTGGCGAGACGACAAGGATGCCTCCCACCAGAGCAGCCCATGACAGGAGAGGAGGGGAGGCCGGGGACCCCCCCCCCAGAAACCACCCCTCTGGTAGGTGCCCTCACTCAGGCAGGCATATTTTCGCCTGCTTTTTTGGCCGGGAATCGGTTTTTTTTATTTTTAAAACTTTTTTCTGTGCCGCGCCGCTTGGCGAGTTGGCGACTCGACAAGGATGTGCACTTTGCGCAGCCCAGCAGAGGAGGGGGAGGCTGGGGACCCCCCCCCCAGAAACCACCCCTCTGGTAGGTGCCCTCACTCAGGCAGGCATATTTTCGCCTGCTTTTTTGGCTGGGAATCGGGTTTTTTTATTTTTAAAACTTTTTTTCTGTGCCGCGCCACTTGGCGAGTTGGCGTTGCGACTCGACGAGGATGCGCACTTTGCGCAGCCCAGGAGAGGAGGGGGAGGCCGGGGACCGCACCCCAGAAACCACCCCTCTGGTAGGTGCCCTCACTCAGGCAGGCATATTTTCGCCTGCTTTTTTGGCCGGGAAATGGTTTTTTTTTTATTTTTAAAACTTTTTTTCTGTGCCGCGCCGCTTGGCGAGTTGGCATGGTGACTTGATGAGGATAATCACTTTGCGCAGCCCAGGAGAGGAGGGGGAGGCTGAGGACCCCCAGAAACCACCCCTCAGGTAGGTGCCCTCACTCAGGCAGGCATATTTTCGCCTGCTTTTTTGGCTGGGAATCGGGTTTTTTTATTTTTAAAACTTTTTTCTGTGCCGCGCCGCTTGGCGAGTTGGCGACTTGACGAGGATGTGCACTTTGCGCAGCCCAGCAGAGGAGGGGGAGGCTGGGGACCCCCCCCAGAAACCACCCCTCTGGTAGGTGCCCTCACTCAGGCAGGCATATTTTCGCCTGCTTTTTTGGCTGGGAATCAGGTTTTTTTATTTTTAAAACTTTTTTCCTGTGCCGCTTGGCATCGCGTGATAGCTGCGATGCCAGGAACGACAACGACAAATCAGACCCAATTTTTCTTTAGTCGGTTCGGATTCGAGTTCTGGCAGAGTAATTGTCGTTCTTCGTTCCGTTACGTAACAGAAACGAGAAACGGAAACGGAAATGAGAATTTCGCCAAGTCGTGTCCATGTCTAACCCCGAATGTTCACTGGAAGGACAGATTTTGAAGCTGAGGCTTCAGTACTCTGGCCACCTCTTGAGGAAAGAGGACTCCTTGGAAAAGTCCCTGATGTTAAGAAAGCTTGAAGACAAAAGGAAAAGGGGATGGCAGAGAATGAGGTGGTTGGATGGTGTTATCAATGCAACCAACATGGATTTGACCAAACTCCGAAAGGCAATGGAAGACAGGAGGACCTGGCGTACTCTAGTCCATGGGGTCATGAAGAGTCGGACATGATTGAATGACTGAACAGCATTGTTTTAGCCAGATAGGGACCTATACTTTCAGAATAGAAATTAGATAGGTCTGGCACATCTGAGAAATAAAGAGGGCTAAAGAAGAGATAGGATTTTAGAGTGTCTGTGGGGAAAAACTAAGTGTCTACAGTTTGGGAACTTAGGAACAGGGTGTGCATTTATTCATCTTTATTAGAAATCAAATTTAAGTAGGTTAGAGCAATATTCTTCTTTTGTTTATACTTCAACACATTACCATTGATTATCTTGATTCAATTTTGTAATCAATAAACTTCTTTTATTTTTATTGAACTGAAAAACAGTCCAAAGGCTTTAATTTATTAGCTAAGCTAGTTGGTGGCAGCAGTATAGGAAAATCAGAAGCAGTGTTTGTCAATAGTCCATGAAATGGCCAAGGGCAAGCATGTGAACACTACACCTGCTTCACAGTGCATTGACCTGTGTTGCATTTCTATTAATGTTCATTATTGGTAATAATTTAATATTAACCAGGAGAATCACTAGTGTTTTCCATGTTAGTTTCCATCCCTCATAATGGATTTTTTTCTTTTCACATGCTCTTTGTAGCTTTAACGCTACCTTTGAATGTTGTAAGATGCCTCTTCTGATTTCCTAAGAACACCAGTGTTTTCCATGTTAGTTTCCATCCCTCATAATGGATTTTTTTTTTTTTTGCATGCTCTTTGTAGCTTTAATGTTACCTTTTTAATTAGATACCTCTTCTAATTCCCTGTTCTTAACTTGAATATGTCTTAAAGGTTCTGTGCTGTATATTGTCCCTCATTATTGTAAGCCACCTTGGATCCTTTTCCAAGGAGAAGGGCAAGGTGAAAAAATTCAAAATAAAATAAAATAAAATAAATACATCTTATTTACTGGATCTCCTTCCATTGCTTTTTTACGTCATGTAAAGAAGTGTCCCTAGATAGACTTGGGGATGTGGGAGTGCTTTTCTGAGTCCACCCAGAAAGTACAGAAGAGAAGAACAGGTGTAACAGATTATATTAATTGCTCCATTTTTCTCCCCAAAACAAGGAATAAAACCTGATTGGTACAGTGAACCAGAATAACAAATGTTGTATCAATCAACACTACAATAAAGATGGCTGGGAGCTGTGCAAATCAAGTTGTTGATGTGAAAAGCATAGCTAAAGCATTCTGTGTCATGCAGAGAGACAAAAAACCATCTTTAACAGTGGGGAGCAGAGAAGATGAGACAGAAACTATCTTCTTCTGTGCAGTTCACCCCTCTGCTCCCCTGGAACACAACAGAATGAACAGTCTCCAAGAACCATCATAAAAAAATCTGGTAATCCTGTTGCAGCTGAACCTTTCCTGCTGCTGTGATTTCCATTCTCTCTGTTGGATAATGTCCAGCAAATGAAATAAAGAACAGCCTAGGAGCAATGGTGGTACTTACCAATCTTAAAAGCTACAGGGAATGCTGAACAGTAACATAATAATATGATGACAGAAGCTTTGTTCTTCCTGCTCACTGTCTATGGTGCACATATATATGTTACATCAACACACATTTCCCCAAATTTAATCCAACATTATGACTTGGCTCATCCTTGTACTAGTCTCTGACTTCAAACATTTAAGGGCTGGGCAACAAGCATATTGGTGTGTAAGCATGGAAAAATGCAAAGATACAAAGTCAGAGAAATGGTTCTACTGCTAGCAGAGACCCTGTTGTTTTTTAAATGGCAGGATTGAAAATGAAGTTTTCAGAATCTGAAAGAGCCCACACAGAGATATCACCTTTACATTCATGATTAAGAACTGTGTAACACAACTACTTCTGAGGGTTTGTTCTCACTTCCACGGTAATGTGGTTAGGTTCCTTTTCAATATTTATCTGGGCATTGCTCTAGTTGCAGCAGTGATCTTATGAGCCCAGTCATATGATCAACCATTCAATCACACATGACCGGCATCTTGTCAGTTTACTGTTTACATGCATGAATAATGAACAGAGTAATAGCTGTTATAGGTGCACTATCATCTGAAGAAAAAAAATCTGTTTCAGCTTCTAATGATGGGCTCTCAGGTTAGGGGTAGGAGTAGAGGTAGAGTTAGGGTTAGGGTTAGGGTTCAGGCCAATCTTTGTGACTGAATAATGATACATGCAAACAAAGCCTGTGCTTATCTTCTGATGAGAAATCACAAAATCTAGCAAGATAATTAACGAACTATGGAAAGGTTGATGCTAAGACCATCAGACCTCCAGGTTGAAGGAAATGCGGTTTCTAATAGCAGGCTATATCCTATAACAAAGAGATTATATTTTCAGTCGTGTATGCTCCATTTATAAAGTGTGGTATTCTGCTTCTTCTATGCATGGATGCTCTCTCAAGTTCAAAATCATCAACTGTTCAATGTGTCACTAGCTGGTGATTTTAAACATTTTGTTAGAAGAAAATCCCTGCAGGAGATCCAACCAGAGCCAATGTTCCACAAGAAGGGGATTATCCCTTTTCTGCAGTGATCCCAGCAAAAGATGCAACCTACTATATATCTTTTTCAGGAAGCAAGTTGTCTAGAAAGAGAAGTTAAATTTTTAATGCATAAAAGTAGAGGTGGCACGAAACAGAAAACTGATGGTTTGGTTTGTTCTGTTTCGGGACCACCCTCGGTTCGGTTCGGTTCAGGTTCGTACACATTTTTAAAACATAAATTCATATAGACCCGAACCAACCAAACTGGTTCAGCTTACCAGGATGGTGGCGGCTGCGGCAATTCTGGCGGTGGTGGTGGCGATCTCGGGGGTGGCAGCGGCAGTGATCCCAGTGGCCCAGAAGACCCTGGCAGCGGCCCCGCTGGGCGGCGGGAAGCCTTGCTAGGCAGCAAGAGGCCTCACTGCTGCCTCTGAAGCCCCAGGTGCAGCCATGCCAGGCAGTGGTGGACCCTCCCCCTGCCACCCCTGGAGGCCCAGCAGCGGCCACGCTGAGCAGCAAGAGACCTCACTGCCACCTCCAAAGCCCCAGCCATGGCCACACTAGGCAGTGGTGGACCATCCCACAGCTGCCTAGGAGAATTAGCTGCGGCCATACCGGGCAGCAGGAGGCCTCACCATCACCTCCGAATCCCCAGCCGCAGCCACCCTGGGTGGCAGTGGACCACCCCACCACTGCCTCCGGAGGTCCAGCACCTTTTAATTTTACTTATTTTTTAAAAAATTTCTAGCACCAATCATGTGGCCCCAGGTGCTGGGTTGGTGCTTTTTAAAATTTATTTTTTTTTCTTTATTTTATAATGCTGACCATGCAGCTCCCGGGCCAAGTTGGTGCTTTTAAAAAAAAAAGTTAATTTTTTTAAAGTCCCCAATGCAGGGGGCTTTTTTTTTCTTTGCACAGCTAAGAGGTGCTTGCTTCCCAGCACCGAAGGTCATGACTCTGGAGGACTCTGTCAGGACTCAAGGCAAGGTAAGTGCCAGGAACGAAAAACGAATGACTGAACAGCATTCCAACAGGGTTTGTTTGTTATTTGTTTAGTTAGCTAATGAAATGAATAACAAATAATGAAACAAATTAAAAATTCATTTCGTGCCCATCTTTACATACAAGTATTCCTTGTCAGAAGGAAGCTACCACAGGCAGCAATGTCAGCTTCGCTCCAGGGAAATGACTTCGCTCCAGGGGAATGAATCCGGCATGATTTTTGATAGGATTGCAAGAGAGAAGAAGAGTGCTGCCAACATAACACTGAAAATATTCAGTGAAAAAAATCAGGGTTCCTTTAACATTTTCTGTAATTCTAGAGCAATACTGTAGGTATGGTGGAAATGTACACTTCTGAAGAACATTCCACTGTTAACACATAAACAGGTAAAACTGCAATGCAAAAAATGGTTTATGTACTGTCAGAGCAAGAACATTATAATGCGATTCAATCTTGGCCTTTCTATGAGATTATTGTAGTGGGACGTGACAGCCTCAGGCAGAAGAGTCTGTGTATCATGTATCATGATAGAGCAGTGTTCCCAATATTTTTTGAGTTGCAACCTTCTTTTATAATAATCGAGTAACCTACAACCACCTGCCACATTTGCATAAAAAGACATTCTAATAGGGTAAAGGAAACACTTTAAAATAGATAGTTCAGAATATGATTCTAATGTATTTTTTTAATGCCATGGTTCCTTTCCAGTTGATCTTCAAAAGACATGACATTTGAAAGGAAATGTCCCTTTTCAATGAGAAAGGCAGGGTAAAAACATTTTAAATAAATAAATACATTTCTCAAACATGTAAAGAAACAAATATCTATAATTCTGTTCGATGAGCAGTATTTTGGCATTTGGATCCAGTTAAGCCTAGATTTTGCCGCAAAGCTGGAATCCAGTCCATAACAAATATGCCATCAAAACTTCAAAATTTGCAGCTGAATGTCTGTTAAAGCCACTGCCACCCTGACATTCATTGAATGGACTTCAGGAGGTGGAGGTGGCACCATTAGCCCTTTTGCCTTCCCTTCAGCGAGTAGTTCTGCATCCATCTCCTCAGCTCACTTGATTAAGACAGTGATGTGCAGGTGTGAGGAGTAGGTGAAATTGCATTAACAGCAGTAGCAGCCTTTTCCTCCTCCTTCCTCCATTTCTCCCTCTCCAGGCTCCTCGTTTCTCAGTCACTGCCGTGGCTGGGCTGGCTAACAGCTGGGTTCTACCTCTTGCTCTTCCCTGTCCTAGTCTCCAGCCTAAGCTGGCTAGCCAACCACCAGAGCCAAAGCAAAGCCCCTGCCATCACTGTCAAAAAAGGACAGTGCAGTGCCTTGGAGCCCCATAGAAGGGATCAAGGAGTACTTGGCTGGGAGGAGCTACAAGAGAAGGGGCAGGCGGCATCCAGAAAGGAGCTGGGAGGGAGTACACATCAAGGGCAATGTATCACCAAAAAAGCACACTGACCTCCCAGAAAACACTTTTTGAAACCCTTATGGGTCACAACCCATAGGCTAGGAACCTGTATGATAGTCCATCCACCTATTTGTTATTTAACTTGTGATTATAATTTTATTACCATCAGGCATGAGGAAACTTGCTTTCAGGATTTTCTCAAAGCAACTGAATTGGCTTGAGTTATTATGCACCATGATTTTGGTGCAGAAGGAACATTTTTCCCCATTATGCACAGGCACAAATATTTGTGCCCTTCAATTTGAAAAATATTTTCATTCTGAAGTCCTTTGTAGATATTTATTTAGTCAAAACAAGTTATCTCAGAAGCCATAGTGGGGAAAGGTAAACCATTTTAAAATATTATTTAAAGAATGTGAAACACAAGACAAAATTCCAGCATTATGGAGCCTTAATAAGGGTTTCATGGTCTGTAGCCTGTGCCACACATGGGTTAAAACTTAGCACTAAGAAAGAGAGAGCCTTTGCTTAAGTTTCTTGAAAAGATCTTTCACATCTTTCTTTCCTAATATGTCATTTTTGAACCTATTATTTTCTGTTGCTAAACAAATTTTCTAGATACTGCCTATTGCCAGATATTTAAATCAAGGCATTTAGTTTAATGCTGACAAATCATGCTGAACCAACTGATATGAAATGTGAAATTGATGCCACAAGTATGTGTTCATACTTCATGACATTCCAATGTTCCTTTCAGACTTTTTATTTCTTTTCTTCTTTTTTATTAGTTTGGTCCAAAGCAGTGAAAAACATGCAATTTTGATTACTTAAGCTGATATCTTCAAATGTGATTTTTAAAAGTCTCAGCCTTGCAAATAGCAAATAGCAAGGTAATAGGTATAAACACATCATCCTCAAAACACATGGAATACCAAAAGTTAAGGTCCTAAACAATATCTTAAAGCATAAATATTCAACAGTCATGGTCATACTGGATATATTTCACAACCCAGAAAGCTGCTGTTCCTTTCCAGTTGATCTTCAAAAGACATGAAATTTGAAAGAAAATGTCCCTTTTAAATGAAAAAGGCAGGGTAAAAAAATTAAATAAATAAATACATTTCTCAAACATGTAAAGAAACAAATATCTATAATTCTGTTCAATGAGCAGTATTTTGACATTTGGATACAGCTAAGCCTAGATTTTGCCACAAAACTGGATTCCAGTCCATAACAAATATGCCATCTCCTTCTCTGTCTTTCTGCCTTCCACCTCATTGGAACCCATCAGTGTTAATTATAAAATAAAACTCTAGACTCAAAAACTTCTCTGTATTCTGGAAAAACTCAGAATGGCTTTGTTTGCATATTTCTTTTGAGGCAGTAATAACAAAACAAGATGAAGCAGAGTGTAGTGTATCTTTGACTTTAATACATTTATAAAATGAACATTTTTATGATTGCCTTGTCTTGTTAAAAGCAAAAAGCCTGAATCAAGACTGATGTGGTTTTTGGAGATTAATGGAGATCAGAGCCAGTCAGCATAGACTATTGCTCACCCAGTCCGGAATAAAGAGGTGAGACAAATTTGCCACAATTTATTGATAACAAATTATTTAACCTCTTCTTCACTGACCCTTATCTCTGACAAGGCATCCTGAATAGAGATGGGCACGAACCGAAAAAATGTCAATTTGTTATGGTACAGTTCATTTTAGGTTTTGTTTTGTTTGTTTCATTTTTAACAATTTTTTTCCAAATATTAATTTCATTGGTTTGGTTTTGTTCATTATTCATTTTCCTGCTTTTCGCGATTTAATCCATTTGACAGTGTGCAGTGGGAAAAAACATTCAAAATAAATAAAAATACACAGGTGTTGACAACAACTGCACAAACTGGACTGGCAGCATCCTCATCCTCATCATCCACATCATCATAATCATCTTCAATTATCAACATATCATGCTTACTGGGTGGTGTCTCTAACTCTCAGATGACTCCCAGAACTGAAAGTACTTGCCTCTTTAAATACCCTGCTGCCATGAGGTGATAGCAAGCAAAAACCACTTCCCCGTTCTCAAGCCAACCAAAAAACCCCAATACATTTCCATGGGCACCCTGTTTGGTGTCACATAACCACAGTATTTTTCATTTTTCTAGGTGCCTGGAATCAGTATTTCAGGGTACTAGACATGGGCACGACCAGAAAAAATGATGTTTTGAGTTTTCGTTTATTGGAATGGGTCGTTTCGGGTCATTTCCATTATTCGTGAAATTTTTCAAAAATTTGTCGTTTTGTTTGTCATTTGTCGTTTGTCGTTTGTCGTTTCTACCGTGATTTAGCGCGATTTGAGTTCCCAGAGCATGGGGGCGTCCTGGTGCAAACCTCCTCCCAGTTGAACCTCCCCCTTTACCCAATATCAGAAAAAAATCCTCACAAACTGCCAGAGGAAAAAGAATAAACTGTTATTCCCTTCAGCAGACAAAGCTGCAGAGAATCAAAGAAATTATTTTCTAAATTCAATTTCCTCCCTGCCTGCCTAACTTAAATCTAAAGCCTCCAGCCTCCCTCCAATCAGCCAGCAGCAGCCAGCCACACAGCCCTCCACCCTCCACATCCAAGACCCGACTGCAACTTCTGGAAGGTGCCTCGACTTTTTATGCTCTCTGGCACATCCAGAAGTGTCAGTCAAAACCTGGCCATGCCATTGGTGGAATGGTTCAAAAAATTTGCATGGTCCCATCCCATGCCCAGCCCAAATGGGCAGGTCTAACAAAATAAAAAATAAAATAAAATAAAATAAAATAAATGCGACGTTTTATTGCTATTAAAAAAACCCACTGCTGCTATTATTAAAAATCAGGTATTTAAAATAAATACATTTCACATGTTTTTGTGGTGATTTGGTGTGTTTTTTTATCACAATTTCAAAAGAAAAATTGCGGTCACCATTTTGGATTCCCCCCCACCGCATGGCATGCAGCGAGACAGACGATGAGAATGACCCCCCCCAGCCTGGTGCAAGCAGCCCAGGATAGGAGAGGGGGGGAAGGGTGGGGACCCCCCCAGAAACCACCCCTCTGGTTGGTGTCCTCAGGCAGGCATATTTTCACCTGCTTTTTTGGCCGGGAGTTGTTGTTGTTGTTGTTGTTTAACTTTTTAAAACTTTTTTTCTGTGCTGCTTGGCATCGCGCGATCGCCGCAATGCCATTAACGACAACGAAAAACCCAACCCAATTTTTCTTTTTTCGGGTCAGGTTCGAGCTGGAGCGGTGTAATTATCTTTACCGTTTCTGTTACGTAACGGAAACGATAACCAAAAATGGAAACGACAATTTCGCCGCTCCGTGCCCATGTCTACCAGGTACTTTTAAATTACAAAAGTTCTTCTACTGTGGCACCCCATTTGGAGTTGAATAACCTGCCCCCCCACACCCCAAACCTTTCGAGGAAGGTCCACAGCAATTTTCATGCTGCTAGCTGCCCGGGACCAGTATTTCCAAGCACACATAATGGTGCTTAGAAATGTTTTTTTTTCCAGGAGCACCCAATTTGAAGCTTAATAACTCACCCCTTCCCCAACATCAAATCACTCCAAATTTGGAGGGCTTAAATGGGAAAGTCCAAGGATGGATCACACCAAACTTGGTGTCTCTAATACCCCAGGGAGGTGAATTATAGATAAATAAATTGGTTCATTTCAATGTAAAAAATGCTGATTTGTTTTGTAAGTAATGACACGGCATTTCCTCATTTCATTTTGTTTCATTTCATTTCATTAGCTAACAAATTGACAAAACGGCATATCGTTTTATGTTTGGTGCCCATCCCTATATACAGTAATTCAGAAACAAAGACTTGGTGGTTAAGGCAAATGTCTTTCACCATACAGACTAATGATCTTCCTTCTGGTTGTTGCTGTGAACAAATCTTTATTTTCAGTCTATACCTTTGGAACAGGCTCAGACAGAATTAGGAAAAGCTCCTTTCTTGGACTTCAACTTCTAGAATGCCCCAGCTGGTGTGGTCTGTGGTAGTCATAGTCAAAGGAAGGAAGGAAGGAAGGTCAGACAGATGAAAGGAAGGAAGGAAGGAAGGAAGGAAGGAAGGAAGGAAGGAAGGAAGGAAGGAAGGAAGGAAGGAAGGAAGGAAAGCTGTGGTGTCAGTTACACAGCAGTAATCGATAAAGCACTGTTTCAGAAAGAAAAAGTTTAAATGCCTAGCATCCAGTCCTTCACCTTCTTCGATGTACAAACATGAAAAGGAGATGAAGAAGTGCATGAATTATCTCTCTGACCTAGCTGCAGTGTGAATTCCTTTTCTTTCTTGACCTAATAACATAAGAACATAAGAAGAGCCATGCTGGATCAGGCCAAAGGCCCATCCAGTCCAGCTTCCTGTGTCTCACAGTGACCCCACCAGATGCCTCTGGGAGTAACGAGACTAGATATCTGTCTCCTGATACCACTCCCTTGCATTTGGCCCTTAAAGTACCCTGGTTTTAAGCCTGGAGATTACACATCTCCATCATGGTTTGCAAAGGCCCAGGAAATGGAAGGCCTAGGTGGCATCTTGGTTAGTATCATTTTCTATCCTGCCCTTTAAAACAGCAAATTCACTTTTGAGAATATGCAGGAGGTGATTAAGGAAAACATTTCAGCAATTGGAGTGTTGACATGTTTTCTATGTTAGGGTGGGCATCATTGGCTATTAGAGATGGGCACGAACTAAAAAAATGGCAATTGGTTTTGGATCGGTTCATTTTCAATTCTGGTCTGGTTTGTCAATTACAAAACAAATTTTTGGAAAAAAGAGTTTTGTAATTCGTTTTAGTTCAGGTTCATTTTTTCTTTTTTTTTTCTTTTGGAACCCCACCAGTGGGTTTTTAAAATTATTTTATTTTTATTATTATTATTATTTTAAGCCTGCCGGCCCACGGGCCAAATCAGATTATTTTTATTTTATTTTATTTTATTTTTATCTTTTACTGCTGACCACATGGCCCACCTATCAGCTGTAGTGCAGGCCATTTGGGCTTTTTTTTTAACTTTTGCCACCCCGCAGGCCAGTTCAGTGACCCACAGGTAGAGTCCGGTGCTCGCGGGCCGGTACCGGGGGTACCGCGGCCTGCGTGCTGGATCATTTTTTCATTTTTTCGGGGTTTTTTAACATTTGCTAGCCCATGGGCCAGTTTGGCTAGCCGTGGATCAGGTCTGATGCTCACGGGCCGGTACCGGGGCCTGCACAACTGATTTTGTTTTTTGTTTTTTGTTTTTTTAATTACTTTTGCTGGCCCGCGGGCCAGTTTGGCAGCCCGCAGCTTGGGTCCTGTGCTCGCAAGCAGGTTTGGAGGCCTGCAGGCTGGATCAGGTAATTTTTTTTTATTTTTATTTTTATTTTTATTTTTATTTTATTTATTTTTTACTGCCGACCACATGCCCACCTACCAGCTGTAGCACAGCCAGCCAGCTTTTTTTCCCCTCCACGCCCCCTCCCTTTCTGCCAGGAGGACCAGACCAGGAAGGACCAGCACCAGGTAGGAGACACTGGCAAATGAAATGAAATGGAAATTTTGTTTTTCTTAGAGGGGGGCAGTTCATTATTAGTTCAAGTTATGTAACAAAATGAATAACGAATAATGAAATGAAACAAAAGTTCATTTCGTGCCCATCTCTATTGGCTATGATTAGGGCCAATGACCATTACATTCCACCAACATTTTAGAGAGCTAGAGGTTGTCCAGACCGTGATCTGCACTACTGCAAATGTCAGATAAAGAGAAAGTGAGGGAAAGGTTCTGCATACTGAATCCTTATTAACATAAGGCCTGTTAAAACGTACAGAGTTCTGAAAAGCTGTCTCAGTATAGCAGCTATCTTCTAAATGAAAGTATGATATTTCACACTGATTGCAAATGACTGCTGGGTCATCATACAGTTCTAGCAAAGGCATAGTTTGACAGTAGCACATTCTCATCATAGGCACACATGGAACAAGTTGAATTCGCTGTAGTTAGCGAAGGTAATCATACTGACTTATTATATGGTTTTCTTAGGGAAGAATCGCTCCCAACTACTTTGGGCAGTGTCCCACTGACACTCTGCTGTTATCACAGTACAAAGGTGCCTGCTCATTTTCCAAAAATGGTTTCCACAAGTTAATTTTCTAGATTCCAGTAGTTTACAATATTGCAAGCTTTAATCAGGAACTTGTCCATTTTAGTTCTCCTTTCAAAAGAACCATGAAATATATTCCCTCTTGCAACTTGCCTGTTTTCTTCCTCAGTGCAGCACAACTGGAGAAATGGGAAGAGGGGGGTTGGGTAGAGAAATGAATCCTACAACGGAAAGCACTGGAATGCAGCCGGCTGTAAATTTACCTTTGTACTGCAAGAAAAATCCACTGGATGGTTCTTACACCTCAGTGCACCTTCTATTTAAAATGTCACGTTTGACTGCCTTAGGCCTAACTGTTGTCTCAGTTGTCAGCAGCGCTGGGAGTGTTGACTGAAGACCTTCTGGCAAACCAGACTGAAGGTATTATACTTTTAGCTTGCCTTGGGCGGAAGGGACAAAGGTTTTCTTGTTTCATGCACCCTTCGAGTATATATGGCTCCAAATCAGACAGAAGAATGACAAACACTTAAGAGTCAAAGCCCAATAAGTCAATGTCTTTGCAAAAAAAAATATATATCAAGTGTAATTATAGGGAGAGAAAAATAGAAATACTCTTCTGTGTCTTATGTTGCCCTAAACCTTTTCTATATAAATTATCATCCTCACTGCTTTAGTTTAAAAGAGAGGGTGTTTTTTTTTTACCACATCTGGATAAAGCTTTTGACAAAGATAAGGCTTTCATGGAAAGAGAAGGAGTCTAAAAGATAGTGTTAGTTGTAGGCAGGATGTGACCTACTTGCATATTTCCTTTTTGTGAGGAATAAAAGGCTCAACCTAATCAAAATCCACTGGAAAGTGGAAGCTGCCTCATATTGTTAATTCACAACTCTTTCTGCGGTAAATTAAGCATCTAATGCTCCAGATGGCTAAGTGTTAAAATTTAGTAAATTTCAGCTCTGCTGAACACTTTATTTCAGAATGGGCACAATACTAACTACTAGCAGCTTTTAGCAACTTGCAGAGTAAATCTCTTCAACACTGGGAGGCTTCATATTGTTAGCCAAATGGTAAAAGGTGGCCACAATGTGCCTGCTTTAGATTCCTGGAGACAATATCAGAGATACAACATGAAAAGCCAATGGAGCAACACTGGGTGAGGAAGAGGCTAAAAGAAGGAAGAAATATGCAGAACAGGGAGAGATGTGCCAATAAGGAGAGCTGGAAAGCAATAATCAGAGCATATAGAACATGTTTAAAAAGGCTAAAGGAGGTCAGCAAGTCATGCGTACAGTTGATGGTGCCTCACATATCGCTTTTGCCCTGTTCAGTCACTACCTACCCAGTTGTGTTCAATGTACCACATTTTCAGTTGATAAGATGCTATCTTTTTCTAAAAGAGTTGAAAAAGTGAGGGTCATCTTAAACATGGTGGCTGGGCATGGGGCAACGGCTGTGGCAGCACAGGCTCTTCTTTTTCAGCACTGCCACTGTCATGGACCCTCCCTGACTTCTGGCCCTGGACCAGACGGGGGCCAGCAGTGCCACTGAGAAAGAGGAACCTGCACAACCACTACCACCTGCCAGGTGAATGTTAAATAAATACATAAAAGAAAGATGGGAGGAACTGTCATGGCGTTGGCAGTGAGAAAAAGGAGCCTACACTGCTGGTACTGCCCACAGGCAGTATTAAGTGGAATTGATGGATTTTCTATAATTTGGGGTTGGAAAACTGGGGGTCATCTCATCCTTGTGAGTGTCTTAAAGCCAGAAGAAACTAATACGTAGAAAGGAGCAACTAACCCCCCTCTTGTCTGTGAAGGGTCTCAGTGATCCAGGTGAGGTTATCCAGGTGTTCAGTAAATGGCAACTGGACATCTTTTCTTGTGGGATTGAAACAACCACTAAACAGGAGGATGGCCCAGCACAGGAGGGGCAAAAACTCCAGAGCAGTATCAGCAGTATACCTTCATTTGAGGGACAAAGGTTACTAATTCAAAGACAATGATATACACATATTAGACAGAGATGGTAGTTCAAGAAAGGAATCATGGAAGCCATTCATATCTGTATAGAAAATCCCTCTCTCAACAAGGATGGGGGGTTTAGGTAATCTGTCTCCAATTTATCTTGCTGCCCTTTCATCAATCCCCAGACAAATCAGAACCACTTCAAACCTCCACCAGAAAGGCAACTGTTATCAACCCATACTTAATGGGTGTTGGGAAGGGTTGCATAGGTGTGACTTTCATACAGCCCAGGCCATTATTCATTTAATGGACCTATTCAGACCAGGGTGGGGTGAAACCAAGGTGAACTATAAAATTGGAAGCCTCCCACCACCTTTTCTGAGACAGAACAAGCTACTTGGATGAGTTGTGAAATCTTTTAATCTCACAAGACGTCCAGTTGCCATGACTCAACTCCTGAAGAGCCACCCTCTTCTCCAACATAATGTCCTGCTTATGTCCAGGCTCTACATATCAGGAAGAGCACAGATATAGCAGGGTTCTTGCTTGCATGTAGAATTTACATGTAAGCAACAGTTTTTCCTCTTTAGATATACCACTTGCCAGATGGAAAGTCTGAAGAAAGAGGAGACAAAGTCTCAGTGTATTGATAACTTGAATAGTAAAAGTCTGGAGAGTTTCTATCTTGGCTTTCCAAGAGGAAGGAGGAAGGAGTCCATAAAAAGAGACCATATGCAAATCCAAGAAGAAAAGCACAGGAACTTGGTGTGACAAGAACGACTCCACAAGAAACCACCAAGCAGCAAAGGGGAGGTATTTCATCATGAAATGTGTAGCTTTATTTCATGGATAAATCAATGGGGCAATTTTATATAACTGAATCAAATTAAAGTAAAAAGAATTGGGAAATCTGAATATGACCCATATTGTTTATGTTCCTTTTAAACATTAAAATAAAATGGTCAGATTTGAGACTCTGTTTTAGAAATGATCAAATGGTCACAAAAATGAAAGCAAGAACCTCTTTCATGTTGTTTTTACACTTCTGGCAATAATAAACTCCGATCTTTATTAAATATGGCATGCAAGTGGTGCGTGATAAACAAAGGAACTCCAGTTTATGGGTGCTGTAAAAATCTAATATACAAACAAAACACAAATGGTTAAATGCAAATTATTAAAATAAAAAAACAGTGTAGCCATAAAATGTTCAGTACCTAATGAGTTAAACTTCAGATTCACTACCAAGCAACACTTAATGTGTGTGGGGTATGTGTGGCGGGTGTGTGTGTGTGGAACTAACTTCTGTCATGACCATGAGCCTAAGCTGAAGAGTCAAGTCTGAAAGTATCTGAAATTTCCTGAAATTCAAAACAGAAAGAAATTATTCATATACAGAGGTACGGTAATGTCTGAACCCATAATGAACAGAATTCCTTCACTTCAGGAAGAAAGTCTGAGGTGAAGGAATCCCAGCAAAGCATTCACAAAGCAAAGAAGACTCAGCTTCCATTCCCTGTCTTTCCATATTTTCATTCTGGTCAGAGGAATGGATCATCACAGTGGGAAAAGGTCTCAATTCACTAGAGTAGAGGTCTAATCTATATTTCCCCCAACCACTTTACAGTTTGTCTTGATCACATATATTTCTTGTCCTTAAAACTGACTCTGTCACATCTTTCTGAAACTTCATATGTGTACCAGTTGTTGGGGGTTATGCCTATGAGGGTACTATTCTTTGTGGCTATCTGGTTGATGAACATGGAAAAGACAGCTGGACTTGATGGACCATTATTCTATTCCAAGAAAGGGGGGAGGTGTTCTTATATTACCTTATTAGCTGGAAACTTCCATCTTGGTACAAAGTCCTTGAATGCCTGCCCACCTGTGTGATTATCTTCATTATTCATAGAACATGAGGTCACACTTATAACACTGCTATGCTCTGAGGACCACTAAATATTGAGGAAGACCATTGGCAGTTCTCTTATCAATGCAGCTGCCACTCAGGAGACCAAGAAGCAAGGCCATTGCTTCAATTAGTTTTGTGTATGCATCTGAGCTTTGTCAGCTCCTCAGCTACTGCCTTATCAGCAGCTGTAAGATTTGTAGCCTAAACAACCATTGTTTTCTCTATAGCATTGCAGCAACCAAGGCCGGAGTACATCAAGCTACACAGTTACTTTCCAAAACTTTCTTTTAGTTTAAAGGTCACCTGAAAGTTTTGACATACTATTGAAGGCTCAGATATTTGTACATGTTGATCTGAAATGGCAAATATTAGTTTGGTATCTTATTGGGGCATACCTCAAGACCCAGAGATGGGTAGTTTAAGCATTTTCACAGTGAAGTTAACTTCTCTGGGACCAGTTTGACAATAGGAGTAACCACTGACCTGAAGGTTCATTTCAGGGAGATATGCAATGGCAGCCGTTCCAGTTTGGGATTATTAGAAAGGTATTTGCTTCTCATTTTTATTTTTGGGGAATTTTATCCAAACATAGATTACATTGCAGATTTGCCCATAAGGAAATAAGTTTGGGCTTAGGAAGCTAGGAGAAATGAATAATGGTTTGATGTTTTGATTTTGCTTTCTGCACAATTAATACCCCATTGTAAGTTCCATCTACAGATATTTATTCATATGTTTATTATTATTACTTCTATAGACTCTAATTTGTCGAAGCAGTTTGCAAATGTTCACAAAGCAATTTACATAATAAGAGGCAGTTTATGAACATGTCACAATTAAGTCATTGTTACAGTTATAGCTAACGTTGGTTTTCATACGAAGACTTCACCTCCAAACAACAGATAAAAATTCAAGTACTGGCAGAGAATTCCTTCTTCCAAACACATCTATACCCAAAGTACTGGGATTGGAGGATTAGCCCCACTAAAAAGAGAACTCTACTTGTCAGTCACAAAATATATACCTGCTTTTTCTCCCTGTTATTTTCCTTATGAAGAGTTCAAAGGGGAAACCGTAGCCCCTCAGTGTGTGTCTGCTGAGGCCAAAGTCTCCAGCAGCCATTTTCCTCCTTGGCCCAGTCTCCTGCCCAAGGTTGCCAGACAGACACCTGAGCCAAAGCAAAGCCACTGCCATCACTGCCAGTAGAGTGCAGTGCCAGGGGTCTCTGGGTGCCTTGGAGCCCCATAGAAGGGGAAGAGGAAGATGGGTGCATGCAGAAAGGAACTGGAAGGGAGTACAAGCCAAGGGCAATGTATCACCAAAAAGCCGCACTGACCTCCCAGAAAACACTTTATAACCCCTTCAGGGTTGCAACCCATAGACTGGGAATTTGTGTGGTAGGCCATCCACCTATTTGTCATTTAACTTGTTATTATAATTTTATTACCATTAGGAAGGAAGGAAGTGGTTTGCAGGAGCTTCTCAAAGTAACTGAAGTTAACTGAATTGACTTGAGGTATTATTTGGGTGTAGAAAGAACATATTTCCCCATTATGCACAGGCACAAATATTTGTGCCCTTCATTTTGAAAAATATTTTCATTCTGAAGTCCTTTGTAGATATTTATTTAGTAAAAATGAGTTATCTCAGAAGCCATAGTGGAAAAAGGTAAACCATTTAAAAATATTATTTAAAGAATGTGAAACACAAGACAAAATTCCAGTTCTTATTTTAACCAGATCTTCATTGCCCAAACATTCAAATCTTATGCTAAAGAAGACCAGACAGCATTATATTCCTTATATGAGAAGCAGTGAGGCTAAAAAAATGAAGTTTCATCCAGCATGCATGGAGGTATCCAGTATCCAACAGCCATGATTTTCCATGGTTGCTGGTTGCTTGGAAAATCTTAGTGCATTCCACAACCTCTCCTCTTTAGACCTCTCACTTTCCACATAAGGTGAAGAACAAGAGCAAGAAATTCCCCTCTTTGGGCAGTTGGCTACATGGTGTGAGTAATACCAGGGCAAGGCTTCTGTGTCTTTCAAATCTCCAGTGTGAACCTACAGATTCAGAACCAGCCTGGTTCGTTTCAAGGCCTGGGCCATTCTGGTGTAGTTTGAATATATATGCAGTTCTTTTGTTTCCAAATTCCAACTGCACATCCCATAATTCTTTGTTCTGGTATTACACCAGGTAGGCACCACCCAAAGAGTTCTAGTCCAACAGAAAATGAATAGCACATCCCTAGTACAGTCATTTGCTTCATTCATAGGTATGGGATTCACCTAAACACATGTACAGCAGATGCAAGGAGCTTTAGAGCTAAACTCTAAGATCCTGCCTTAATGTAACACTTCAGACAGGAAGGAATTTGTAGTAAATGGTGCTTCACACTTGCTAGCAGATCACTTGGACAACGTATCGTGCTGAGCCAGATCTGGTGAGTGGGGTGGCTTTGCCCCCCCCAAGAATCTCACAAGACACAGCAGGTGCCATGCAGTGGGGGCAAAGCTGGTACTATATAATCCAGTTTCTCCCCAAACCCACTCTTTCGGCTGGGTTCCCACCAGTATGAACTTGTTTGGTTGTCTATTTGGGGCCGGATAGGATTTTTTTACCTTCATAGCCATGATTGGCAGTAGGCTATGGGGGTTTTTTGTTTTGGTTTTGGGGGGGGAGGGGATCCCATACTGGTTTGGGTCCCCGAGGTAGAATAACCAGGGTACAGACACCCCCCGCCATTTCGCGGTTCAGGTACTGCGGTCCCACTACATTACGGGATTGAAGTACCTGCACCGCAGGTGCGGGGGTGGCAGGGGGCTATTGGGTCACTCCGCACCACTCCCTGCACCTCTGAGAAGCCTCGGAGCCATGCGGGGGCATCGCTCCGCTCCCCGCCACCCGCCACCCCCTCCAAGAAGCCTCGGGTGTGCGTGTGGGAGGACGGCGGGGGTGATTGGGTCGCTCCGCACCGCCACCGGGTCTCTCCAAGAAATCTCGGGGCCGTGCGGGGGGGCGGTGGGAGGGGTGCAATCTCCATTGAAATGCATTGAGTCAATGGATTTCGATGGAGAAATTTTCCCCATAGGAAAGCATTGAGCCAATGTTTTCCAATGCGGAAAATTTTCTCCATTGAAATGCATTGGCAATGCATTTCAATGGAGATGGCCTGGACAAGAAGTCTTGGGCAGCACGGGCGGGCAGCGGCGGGAGGTCAGATACCCCTGCTGCCACCGGCGCGCGCCACCCCAAGACTTCTCAGACAGGCGGCGATCGCCCCCCCGCCCCCAGCCGCCCCACCCACTTCCGCATATCGCGGATTTTCATGGATCACGGGTGGAGTGGGTCCCTAACCCCCACGATTGGCAGGGGGTTACTGTATTGTAAATAGTTGGGAGTGTTGTTTTCAATTACCGGCCACAATGGCAGGTAGTGTGGAGGCCAAAAATCAGTGAGTACCAGTTAGTTAATTTCAGTCTAACCCATCCTTTACAAGCCTGTGGATCATGTGATTACAAAGTCATGGGAAGGATACACTAGAAATACTCCCTGGGCCAAGGGCTACCAAGTAGTGGAGCTTATGTGCCCAGGGAGACTTTTAGACATTTTACCGGCTCCTGAGTACTATCTTTGAGACGTTGCAAAAATGGGGGGAGGTATGGTCTCACCTGGGTCAGTTCAGGTGATGGTTGGGGAGGTCAAGAGTGACCTCGGTGGCCGAACCTGTACTCCGCAGTGCCTCAGGCTCCGTGCAAAGGTTAAAGTTCAACATGTTATAATAAAGTGTGGCCCTGTTAACCTGACAGATTCTGTCTCACATCTTATTTCGGGATGGGGGGCAAAGAGAACTATGCATCTCTTGTGATGCAAGGAATATGGTAAAGAAGACAGGACTGGAATTCACCATGACTGCTCAGTTACACAAGTGACAAATATAACAGAACACTGACACTACAATCAAAGAAGAGTGGTACAACAATATTGCACAAGAGGCAAGGCAAGCAACAACAGCAACAGCCGCAACAGCAACAAGAACAACATACACAAGTCAAGGAATTAGTACTTGGGATTGTCAGTAATGCTAGAGTAGCATCATACTCCTAGAACTGCAGGTCTGGAAGGGGCCCTATAGTTCATCAGTCCAATCCCTGTCAAGGAGGCATAGTGGGAAATCAAATTCAAAACCTGACATCTAAGCCACTGAGCTAGCCAGGGGATATACTGAGTCACTGGAAAAACCTGAGCCATGAAGCAAAATGCATCAACAAAAAAGAGTGGTATTCCAGAAAGTCAAGCCTGATTAAATCTCAGTGGGCATACTGTCTTAGAATTTTGGTTGTTACCCTGTTAGATGCAAGCAAAATGGGGAGGAATCAGTGGAGATCAAGGCAGCTGGTAAAACGTTTCAAGTAGAATGCATCTGCTGTGAAAGTGAACAAAATGCATTTAAGCTTTAAAGAGACTGGAAAGGCATCCTGGCAGCATTTGTTAAACACACTGCATTTCAGATATGGCATGCATGTTTATTTCCTTCCAGAAACTGCCAATACAAATTGTCTAAAAAACCTAAAGTAAATCTTTCCTACTCAAATGGAAATAATGAGCAATCTTTCTACTGTTTTTATCTCGTATGGGCCAAATTCACAATTTCCTTTTCAATTATCATCATCATCATCATCATCATCATCATCATCATCATCATCATCTCTACTTTCTTCCAAGTCTCAGATCATCACGTATAGTAAATACTTTGGACTTGTAAATCATGCCAATATATCGGTGATTTAATGTAGAAAGATAGAGATGAGGGGCCCTTCAATATGTTTCCTTCTGGAAGCAAAAGACAAATCCACCTGATGTCCCAGGTTCACAAAACTGTGTTGTAGTAATAGTATTTGAACTTTACTTCAGCCCTTGGGGTGGGGCAGTGTCCTGCCCTGTGCCCAAAGGGAGCAGTTCAATTTTGGAGGTCCAAGGCAGGCATCTGGCTTTGTCCTCTACCAGAAGGATATAGTTTTGGGGCTGAGGAGGTGCAGCCAAGGGGAGCCTTCTCTAATTCCTAACATCACCCACTTCAACCGTTTCCTCATTCCACCAGATGGCAAGGCCAGACATCAATACAACAGAGGAACTGCATGAATGCTAGCCTTGTCCTGTGCGAACTTTGCATCATGGCAACCATTCACTTTATATCCCATGCTGTTCTTGAGGGTGTCCCAACACATGGAAGCAAATTTTTAAGGTAGTTTCAAGATTATGGCAGGAGAGCATAAAAGGATCCATTCCACTGGCAGAAATTATCTCACAATTCCTTGAATGCACTTCAGTATTTATAAGTTCAAAGGTATGTTGAAGGTAACCCTACAGGTGAGCCAGACCCCTTTTGTGCAGCACAATTTCTACTCATGCAGAGCTGACACAGTGCTGGGGTCAAGCGTGTGATCTGTGATATGACATCATCTTTTCCTTCCAAGGAGCCTTGGACTGGTACAACACCTGAACTGTAGGAAAAAGTCTACAGAGCAAGATAAGGAACGAGAAATCCTGGGATAACTCATCATTCAGGAACACCCAAGTGCAAACCAAGTAACATGAAATCAGGGTTTAAGGGCAGATCTGTGGTTAAAAATGTGGCAGCCTTTATGATGCCTTTAAGGGATCTTCTCTGGACTGCAGTGAATGTCAGTCAGTTCAGCAGCAGGCAGTAGTTTCTACTCTAACTCTGATTTCCACCACCATCCATGCCTTTTTTCCAAGTCAGGTTGTGTTGGAGTTATTCAGTCTATCAGAAGTGGGCAATTAGAGTGATGTGTTCTGGCAGCTGTGTAACCAGTCTGTCAGCAATGAAGCAGTAAAGTAAAAAGTTAAACATTTTTACACAATGTTATGTTTGATTTTTCTCCATGAAGAACTGTAAGTAATCAGAAACATTTCATTCTTTCTCATGATCAGAGTCTCTGGGTGAATGTTTTGGAACAGTGCCAGTTGAAGTAGTAAACTAACAAATAAGGGATAGTTATACTTCAGTCAGCTCTGTGAACCATATTTAATCTGTTGCATAATTATAAAGAGTTTTATTTATTTTTAATAAAGCCACACTCAATTTCCTCACATACACTGCCCTTCAGGACCTGTTAGGAATTAAGGAACAAAGCAGGAGTTGGGAACAAGGACCAAGCAAGAAGACCAGACCAAAGAACAACCCTAGAACTCCAGGCAAATCAGTGGGAAAATCAAAGAATGTCCAATAATACAGAAATATGTTGAAGGAGAAGAGGGAGCTCAAGCAAGAGAAGAGTTACTCAAGCAAGACTAAACTGACCACTAAGGGCTGGGTCCCACATCCCTTTAAAAGCAGTTTAAATTACCAGATAACCCGTGTCCCAAAATGCCATCCCTACAGCCACTGGGCTTTTTGGAAAGAAAAAAAAGAAAACCCAGTAATACCCCTCTAAGCGAGGTTAATTTGAGTAACCCCAGAGGTAGGGAACTTTTTGCCACTGTCAAGCCCCGCACACAGAGCACACACACAAACAGGGTTCAGTTCTTTGCCGAGATCTTTAGTGGAAAGCCAGGCAAGTTCAAGTCCTTTGCTAACAATCAAGTGCCAGATAAATAACATAATTTAACTCCCAGCAATTAACAGTCCAAGTCAAAACCAGAATATCTCACAGAAACCAGATGCCAAACCCAAGGGAACAGATCAAGCCGTTATCCAGGAAGCCAGTCCAAAATCAGGAAACAGAGCCAAGGTCACAGACAGGAACGTGGTTGCAAGTTCAAATGACGCATTGCTCCCACAGAGAGCTGAAGGTGAGCTTACCAGCTTTATCACAAAACAGGGAACACGCCCTTACTTCTGGAAAGGCTTCTGCTAGTACTCAGGGCTTCCCGACTTGATTCCCCATCTAGCTCTTCTGGTAGCACGTCTTTGCAGAATCCTGCTCATGGCCCTTCTAGGAGGAGAAGATATGTTTTCAGCTGAGTCATCAGACCCAGCTACTTGCTGATTTGAGCTGAAAGGCTCCTCCAGCAGCTCTTCACCATTTAACCCCTCAGAGTCAGGTTCTGTGACAGGCAGGGTCCTGGCAGCCTAAAATCCACCTTTTAAGAAGGCAGATGTCATGGGACCACGTAGATGATCTGAGTTTGCGCCGTTTTTAAAACTTCTCTGCACCTTCGGAGAAACAGGAAGCTCCATCGGGTGCTGTAAGTTTTAATTTCCCCCAGCCAAGTGGTCTGTTTTTTAAAAAATACTAGTGCCACCTGCTAGCCAAGGGGGTTGAACTGCACTTTAAAATGAAAAAAAAAATAGCTTTGAACGTGGGAGCTCCTGTCCCACATATTCAATCACTTGACAGGACGAAGAGGAACAGCCAGACTTCCAGAAGATCAGGATCGAAACCCAGGTGAGATAGCAGCCTAAATCTCTATTATTTATTTATTTTCTTTCTCACTTTACACTTTTTGTGCACCTACCCTTCTTGCTTGTTCTTTATATTGGGAAGGGTGTAACAAGTAAATTTCCCCAATGTGGGTTTAATAATTATTTATCTTATCTTATCTTATCTCATCTTATCTTCTGATCAGCCAACAATTTATCACTACAATTGATTCAGTACATGGTTTAAGTATCCGGCTGCAGAGCCAGAGGTAGAAAGTTTGAATTCCCACTAGGTCTCCCTGACAAGGGCTGGGCTTCATGATCCATAGGGTCCCTTTCAGTCCTGCAGTTATAAGATAAAGATAATAAGATTAAATATGCATTTTTTGTATTTTTGTGTTCTGTTTAACTGCCACATTTTCTATACATCTTCAATATACTTTTGCCCATTTTTGTCTGTTCTAAATTATGGTACTCTACATCCTAATGGATTTTTACATCATCATCATCATCATCATCATCTGACTAATAATAAGCTACTGTATTCCCACTTGCTCTGAAATGAGTGGCATGAAGGAAGCACTATGTTTAAAAGCTACCTTTCACTTATCCTCTGTGTTAAAATCTCCATAAGAACAATCTCTTGTTTACAAAATTAGAGCATTTACATATCTGAGCCATTTTTAAATTGCTTCTGAAGGAAAGTGCTATTAGCTTGTTTTGACAGAAAGCTACAGTTCTCCATAAATCTTCTCACTGGGATCCATCCACACCCACATGCTAGGACTTTAATGGCTAGAGGCACCATCAGGCTATATATTTATCTTGTGGTTTGATTTTAAAAACATTATCTGCACCTGTGTCGGTGCATCCCCAAGGGCCCCTGATAAGGTTATGCAGTTCTATACCAGATTTGTGCCTCAGGTGTGTGCTTAGCATTTTAAAAAGGTGGTTGAACTCTTTTGAGACCTCAGCACTAAATGCCCTTATTATGTAACATTTACAATAACAGTGATTATCACCTCATGTTAACGTGGTAACAGTTCACTGGGGAGAAAAATCAATGATCTAAACAGAAATCAAAGACTTTGGGAATAAGAACATTTTGGCATTTAGCATTTCAACTGACTAAACATTAGTGTTCAGAATTATTTTTAAATTTTTCATTGACATATTTTATGTTTATATAGTGTATGATGTCTGCTTTTGCTGAGAAGAAAGCCCAAAATGTATAGAATAAGGAGTAAACGCAAAGTATTACAAAAACCTGGTCACTAAAAATAAAAATATATAGTACCTTAGCATCTATTTTAAAAGGGGACCCTATTTTGACATGTTGCACATCCAGCCCTGTGGTACTATGAGAAATTAGAAACTGCTGCCTTGAGCAACAATTTTTGGTGGAAAAATGTGTGTGTGTTGCATCATTACAGTCATGACCGACTCTTGATAACCCCATGTCCATGGAGTTTTCTTGGCAGGAATACTGGAGTGGTTTGCCAGTTCCTACTCCAGGTGCCTACAGCACCTGGTATTCCCTGGTGGTCTCCCATCCAAGTACTAACCAGGGCCGACCTTGCTCACCTTCCGAAATCAGGTGAGATTGGATGTGCTTAGGGCATCTAAATTATTATTTAGATAATTATTTTTTAAAAAGTAAGAGTAGTTTTTAAAAATAGACCGCAGATAACTCAACCACATAGCTGACACAAACCTAATATCCATTATTCTTTTCCCTCTACATCAATATTCTTTATTTCTTAAACATTTCTGATAATAGCAACTGGAGATGGGCGTGAACTACCAGTTCAGTAGTTTGCACCATTTCATTTCTCAGCCAAGCAGGTGGTTTGTGTGTCAAGGTCCCACCTCCTCCAGTAGGTGTCCACTCAGAGGTGGGGCATGGAAGCCACACTGCTGCCTCTGACTGGGCACCTGCCAATGGGGCTGGGGCTTTCAAGCACAGAGCACATGTTTGGCCAATAAACAAACCAGTGCAAACTGCGAAACTGGCAGCTCATGACCATCTCTAATGCCAACCCATCCAGTTTTTGAAGACAAATGGAAATATATGTGTCATTTCAAACCAGATATACCTTTTGCTTCTAGTCTACTTTTGAAATTCTCTATGTCAGCATGAGGAATAAAGTATTCCTTAAGCACACTGGAGCCTATCTTGGACATTTTTATTCTCCCTCAAAAAAACAGAATTTTTTTCTCCCAAGAACTCTCTTAAATTCTCCTCTGAAACAAGCCAGATAAATTCAGGTTGTAGGACAGATCAAACAATGTAGAGTTCAACTCTGCTCACATCTTTTGTGTTCACACACGTTTGTGTCCTAAAACACAACAGAGGTAGTATTTTTCTGAGTATGAACCCCTGACTCTGGCCTACATTCCTAACTATATAAAAGTCCTGTGCAATTTAATTAGGAGTGGAATGGTTTACTTCTACCTAGTCCTATACTGAGCTGCCAAGATGCCCTAAGCACATCCGATCTCTCCTGATTTCAGAAGCTAAGCAGGGTCAGCCCGGATTAGTACTTGGATGGGAGACCACCAGGGAATACCAGGTGCTCTAGATGCCTGGAGTAGGAACTGGCAAACCACTCCAGTATTCCTGCCAAGAAAACTCCATGGACATGGGGTCATGAAGAGTCGGTCATGACTGTAACGACACAACACACACACACAGTCCTCTACTGGCACTTAGTAAGTTGTGGAGGTGGCCCTTCATGAATGCTATGCCAATATGAGGTAACGTCTAGAAAAGTCTACCAAACTGACTTGGCATCTGGTAGTTCAGCTCCAGACGCAGACTGTTTGTCCGTTGTACAAGGGCAAAGGATTATTGCCATAAAGATGGCCACCAGATGACAAGCTGGCCGTAGCAACAATACAGGTCAGTGTCAGTGGAGATATGACCTACTTTAATGAAACTACATATCTTTAAAATAGCACTAATGTCTTAACTAGGGTAAAGGGTTATGTCTCCAAAACAAGTATATTTGAGAAAAGTCAATGTTGCATATTGATACAGAAGTTTTGTATATAGTGACAGGGACATTGGGCAACCTTTACAGGGAAAGCTGACATATCAAAAAAAAAATATAGAAAATCAGCACTTCTTGCGACAAAGGAGCTGCTTAAGAATTAGTTGGCTCTTCGTCCAAGTGAAGAGCTGATATCCAAAAGGCTATAACTACTTTTTAGACATTATGACAGTCTCTATTCCATAATCTAGTAGTAGATTATAGGGATGGGCACAAAACAAAAAATTAAATGCTGTTTCATCATGTCATTATGAAACAAAATGAAATGAAACAAAATGAAACAAAACGAGGAAGCAGCATTTCGTTACAGACAAAATAAAATTGTGTTGTTTGTTTTTTTGGTGAAACAAACCATTTTGTTCCATCTGTAAACTGGTCCCTTACCTGCTAGAGTCCCTTCGCCGCCACTGCCACAACCAAGACTACCCAGCCAGGCTGGAGAGGGAGAGAGCAGCCTGGTCCTCCTCCTCCTCCTCCTCCTTCCTCCTTCTCCATTGCTGCCACTGCCGTAGGGACCACTGCGGGGGCCCATCAAGGTTGAACAAGCCTGCCTGGGCCTCTTCCTCCAACTCTGCCGGGGAGCCTGAGCAACCTGACAGTAGACTGCGCTGCTGCTGCTGCTGTCACCACCAAAAGCTCCCACTGTCGCAGAGCCCAGGAGGAGGGGTGGGCTGCCCAAGAAGGGGCTTTCCAGGCACCCCATGTTTCATTTCATTAAAAAAATCATTTTGTATGAATTTTTAAAAAAAAATCATACAAACCAAAATGAAAGGAAAGGCAGTATAAAAGATATACATTCCAAATCTGTAACTCAAAGCCAACCATACAAAAGCAAGGAAAATAACAATCTCTTTGTGCCCCAAATAAGCAGTGAAATGAAAGATAGGAAAATCTTATTTTTTTACTTGTTTTCCATTTCAATACAATAGTCATACAGAAATGATATTATGTTATATTATATGCAATCAAGTTGGAAGTGATTTGTAGTGACCCAAACAGGATTTTCAAGGTAATTGAAATATTTCAGTAGTGGTTCTACAGATTCAGTGAACTTTCATAGCTGAGTGGGAATGCAAATTCAGACCTCCTGAGTCCCAGTCTGTCATTCCATCCATTACACCATACTGAATATGTCACAAGAATGCAAGACATGAATACATCAAGCCTATATTTTCAAGTTTATTTCATTTTTGACTGTGATTACAGTTACAGTTCTCTGTTCATACTGCCACACGTGAAATAGCCCACAGTTGTAGAGATGGGCACAAAACAAGCAATTTTTCATTTTCATTTTCGCTTTTTCGTTTTGTTACGCAATGAAAATGAAACAAAATTTTTAAAAACAAAATGAAAACAAAAACAAAACGACCAAATTTGCCGTGTTTTTTGTTTTGTTACAGCAGATGCATTGAACTAAAAAGAATGCTAACGAAACAGCAATTTTTCATTTTTGTTTTTTTTTTGTTTCGTTACCTAACAAAACGAAAACAATTTTTTTGCAAAAAACATCACAAAAACGAAAACAAACTGAAACGGACCCCTAAATGACCAAACAACAAACGAAACACCATTTTTTGAGTCGTGTCCATCTCTATACAATTGTGTTTTAACACATGCTTTCACTGACCTACAGTGAGGCCACCAAGATTTTGATACAAACAAATCTGTAACTTACTTTTGCTCTGGACTGTTGTTAAAACATTCACAGGGTTGGGTTTAATCATATGAGAAGATTATGTGTTTATAAAATTCCTGTAATAAGAAAAACTGACACATAGGTGAAACAACTGACATAGTCACAATACTCCCAATCAATGAAAACCAACATTCATGCATCCACTTTATGAATTCTTTAAATCTTATAAGCATAAATATTTCACACATTTTTTCAGTATAAAACATCAGTTTCAGTCACAATGGGCAAAACTCCCAAAGCAAAAGATTTTTATTATGTTCCAAGTTATTGATATGATTGTGTCATACTTTTTTTTCATTCCTCCTGTTCATAACACAAAATAAATGTTCACCTGAGCATTGGTGGTCCCCAGTGTCATGTTTTTGTAAAGACAGTGCTTAGTAAGGAATAACAATCACCTTTCAAAGCTTCTGTTCAAAATATAGAGAACATATTTATGCAGCATTTCCCCTACCTTTCATCAGAACTGACTTCAGTGAAAATGAAGACTGAACAATGCCACTGATTTCAAGTTGTTTTTATTCTGTGATTTATTACTGCCATGCCTGACTTTTGAATAAGTTATTTTTAAAATAGTGTTATGATGTAAACCTCCATGAGTGGCTTGAATGGTGCTTGCAACTACCTGGAATGCTAGCTGACAGCTTAAAGGGCTGTAATTTATAAAGAAATTTTTCCCAGATGTGAGCTTGGGGACTGACATAGGGTTCATCCACATGACATGTGTGACTCAAATTGAGGTGGGTTAGAACTGTAGTCCCTTCCCTCCACAGATGTGGAAGTACTCCAAGCTTCCATACCCATTAGTATGTTTTCCTCGAATGAAATCTGGTCAATGTATTTGATATACTTTACAAATGCAGAAACATTCCTTTATTGGACGATTAAGAGCGAAAAACAAGCAAACAGTGAGCTTTTGATGATAATTTATCTTCTTCAGGCTGTGAACTAAATTCTCCTAATGGCCCAATAAAAGTATTCACTTTTCCTACATTTGCATTGCTGTGGAGACCATGTAGCCTTTTTCTGATCCCCACCCCCACCCTTGGCTACACAAACTACTCGACCTGTTTGGAAGGTGAGCCATGGCAACTGGACTTCTTTTCTTGTGAGATCAAAACATTTCATTATTCCAACCGCTTTGTCAGTCTTTTGGATGAATAGTGAAATGTTTGGATCTCACAAGAAAAGAAGTCCAGTTGTCATGACTCAACTTCTGGATAAGCACACCTGGATGACTGAGAATCTTCACAGACACACTTTACCTGTTAGTACTTTGTTCTGGCCACCTGTTTCAGGCTACTAGCTAATTTTAGTCCTCTACCTCCTCCTAGGACAAGAACATTTCAATACAGGTTGAAAATAACTACAACGTGTGACCCCTTGCTGCCATTTCCAGCTATATCTAGGAAGACTAAGCACTTCTAGCTGCAAGCTAAATGTTATAAGAGATAGGACAATCAGGGACAAAATTATCAGTAATCAGCTGGCATATCTAACCTCTCTTTAACAGGATTCTGTTTGGGTCTTTCTGTATGATATTCTGCCATTAATAACTCTTTTTACATACAGTAGCTTTTCCCTTTGAACTCAACACTCTGCTTTTGTCTAATTGATTATTGACCTATGTGTAAATTTTCACTATAATGTCTTCCTTTGTACCACTGTTACTGTAAAAAAATCAAAGAAGGAAAAAAGAGATCATTATAGAGTGGCAAAGCTTTTCAATTTAGCGACAATCTCAGGGCAGCTAAATCTGAGATAATAGATATCTTTGACTTCTTGCCAAGCATTTTCTCCCCTTAATATAAAAACTTTCCTATTTTAGTACATATACCATTGTTGAAAACTGAGAGTGTCATTCTTCAAAGTGTCCTTTCAACACACAATGATATAGAAAACAGTCAATTCTTGTCCTTGATCCTGTTGGCATACTGAATATCTGACAGCTGTGAAAGTTTCTGAGGTTAGTGCTTCTGTCTCTAAGGATCTCTTGTTTGTGAAATATCAAAGAGAGGTGAAATATAAAGGGCCAGACATGTTCAACTGTTTATATTTAAAAACAGCCAACATTAAGATTTTAAAACTATTAGATTTTGTTGATCATACCCATAACAGTTGGCCAAATTATATGATAACATCTTGACATGTAATCAAAGATAATGGCTAATTTTAAAGGAAGTAGTGGTTGCTGGATGCAAAGTAGAATCTCCCAGTTCAGAGGAGTCATGTGAATAGTATATGTCTACTGATGGAGGATATGCAGAATAATATCTCTAAGAGACACATGCATCTCAAGTTCAGAATAAATTTAATATTTTGCATATAGTGGCCCTACTTGTTGGAAGAATTTTGGAGTTGTATGTAGTGCACTAAACAATCACATGTCATGAGGCCATAAAAAGAGAGCAAGAGTACAGCCTCTGTGGGTATGGCAGTACAAGCGGGTGGGTAGGTGGGTGTGTTGTGGAGTGAGGCAAATGCCCACTTATGCAAATGGTGAGAACTCCACTGTGATCTCCTTCTCAGATGTTGTATAATGTGAATAAAACTTTTGGACATGGACAACAGTTGGAGGGGAAATGGAGACAGGAATCTCACACAGATCCCCCTAGTATGGAAATTGGAGTGTTCAAAAAGATTAAGTTTACACTCACAAGTATGACTCCTTCAAAATAAAGGCAGAGTTTGTATCTAGTAGAGAAAAGAAAGACATTTCGTTATGTAACTAAACTGTAACAGTCAGTTTGGTTCTCTCATTGAATAACGAAACAGCTTCGTAATTTAACGAAACAAAAAGTTCTTCACGAAAAAACGAACCGAAATGCTTACATACATGCATTATTGTATGCCCATCTCTAGCTTCTAGTTCTTATGCCTCATACCACATTTACAATGCAGTTCTGAGGTCCCAGCATTGAAAGAGATCTCCCTGTTCAGGATAATTTAGGGAAATGAAAGAGATGTGTCTTCTTCAAATAGCCATGTTAGTTTGTTGCAACAAAAACAGCAGAATTGTGTGGAGACTGAAGGGGATTAATAAAGGTTGTGGTGGCTCTTTGGCATAAACATTCAAGTCTGCAGCTCACTTTATAAATGGGCTGTAGTTCACAAATGTTGATGCCAGATCAAGCTTGTTAGGACAGAGAGAGATAAAATGTCATCTTCCCAATTAGGAGCAGACTCCCTTAAGAGTTAAATAATGTTTGCTTCACCTGCCAAGAGGTTGTGCAGCTCTGTGGGCTGCTAATCAACTTGTTTTTATTCAGTGAATGGTCATCAGCAGATAAGCACGGATTCATTTACAAGTTGATTAAACACACAGGAATATTTTGGAAAAACTATACCTTTGGAGAGAAAGCATCCTCCACTGTCATTACCCCTACTCTCTCCCCCTCTCCTCAATTTTGTAGTTTGCGGTTGTGAACCAATCAAAAAGAGGACCTGACTTCATAGTCATAGCATTTTTGCTTGGCAATCTCTTTTTTAAAAGTTCCAGCCAATTTGCTTTTTATTTGGGGGGAGGGAATCTTTATCTCATTGCATATATATTTGAAGAAGCGCTGGGTGTATTTTTGATAAGCGCTAGTGCAGGTTTAATTCCCCTCTGAATTTAGCTCTTTCAAGATGTTTAGAATAACAGCTCTGACAGTATGAAAATATTCTTTTTGAAAGATTCCATACACAGCAACAAAACTTTTTTATCATATCTCTTTAAGCTTTCCACTGAAAGGATGTTCCAGAGTCCTTGGAAAACATCTGTTTATCAGAGAATACACTTTAATGAAGTATATCGGTACCCTATAATTTGTGACATTGGTTCATATGGTAAGTTGTGCTCTGCAAAAGGCTTCCTTTTATCAAAAAGAAAGTGTTTTCAACAGATACATAACAGTTCTCTCTGTCCACATCTTAATATAGAATGAGAGTTCATCTCTTCACCATCTTAAAAGTAAAGCACAGTGAAAAGAATTATTTATAAAATGCAAGTGTCTCCATTCATTCATTCTCTGCGTTAGCGGCATTCAGGAAACATGGAACACAACTGGAAGAGCACTTGAAATATCAAAATTGAACAGCTTAATGTTCAACTGGAAATCCCATCCACAACTTTTTTGGATAAATTCCAAGATCATGTAACTGGACTTGTGTTTGAAACATGGAATATCCCCTTCCTTTCTGTCTCCTGGCAGTACTCCAGAGCATATCTGAAGGGGAAAAGAATTTGCTACAGTGGGAGAAAAATGTTTTTCCCACTAATAGATATCATTTTGTCCCTAATGGACATCATCTGCTGAGTGACAATGCTATGTGTCTACAAATCATCTGGAACGTTAAATATGCAGTACTAAAGTCAATTGTTTTTGTGCCCCTCAAAATAAAGGTTCAAATACTTACCTAAAGCAAATCCCAATAATTTTTCAAAGATCATATGCTTGGGCTTGTATGACAGGTTAGTAAGGGCAAAGTTGTGTTCAAGGCAACTTAGACCTTTATATAAAAAAATAAAAACAAGTAAAACCAAATGTTATAAAATTATTAAAATCAAGTAAAACAAACTTCACCCTAACAAGCATTAAGATCAACTAAGAATACAACTGATACAAACACAGCAGAGCAAATTCAATATTATATGCTGATTTAAGTAAACGTGTCTCTACACAGTTCAGAAAAGTACTCAGAGTAGAAACAGATGCAGCAGTAGAAGCAATCCATTCTGCATTCTGGGAGTCACACTGTAGACAGCCCCCTCCCACGTGCTTGTTAGGCAGCCATTCTCAACTGTTGGTATTCTTCAGAGGGTCTCTACTGAAGGTCTGGACCAGCAGTCTTTTAGATGACCATACCACAAGCCATTTGGGGCTTTAAAACATAAAAGTAGGGATGGTCACAAAACAGAATAATTGCATTTTATTGTGTTCCATGTCTCCCCTCTCTTTGTATTTCCTTTTCTTTCATTTCATATGATTTTTGTTTCTAAAAAAATTCATACAAAATGAATTTTTTATGAAATGAAATGAGGGGGGCTGGAAACCCCCTTCCTGGGAAGCCCACCCCCGCCTCCTGTTCCAGGGGCTGTACTTACCCCTCCTCCTGGGCCCCTGCTCACCCCTCCTCCTGGGCTCTGGCACTGGCAAGGGTCTTTGGTGATGGTGGTGGCGGCAGCGGCAGCGGCAGCGGCAGCGGCATGGCATACCACCAGGCCACGGACCCTCTTGGGCCAGCCAGGGCCTTCATCGGTGGGGACAGTCTACCGCCTGGCTTCTCAGACTCCCCAGCCTGCCAGGGCCCTCAGCAGCAGTGGGATGGTCTACCACTGGGCTGCTTAGCCACTGAGGCTGGCTGGGGTGTGCAGTGGTAGTGGCAGAGGAGGAGGAAGAGGAGGCCCAGGCCAGCAGCGGCTTCAGCGATTGTGATGGAGGAGGAGAAGGAGTTCCTGGCCAGCCTGCTCGGCCTGGTTGGTCCCCGTGGTGATGCCTGTGGCAGTGGCAGTGATGGAGGAGAAGGAGGAGATGGAGGCCCAGGGTGGCCTTCTGGGCCTGCTCTTGCCCTCTCCAGCCTGGCTGGGCGGTCTTGATGGTGGCAGCGGAAGCAGCTGCAGGACACCAGCAGGTAAATTACTGTTTTACAGATGGAACAAAATGGTTCATTGCAAAATGCTGCTTCCTCATTTCATTTCATTTCATTTTGTTACATGTAACGCCATGACAAAACAGCATTTCATTTTTGTTTTGTGCCCATTACTAGTTAAGAACAACATCCTGAAGTGGATTCTAAAAGTAATTGGCAACAAATGCAGGTTTTTCAGTGTCAGAGTTATATGATATGTTGGTGAACACCAGTAAGTAGTCCAAAGGGCTGGATATGTCACTCCCCAAAGAACCCAGACCCTCTTCAAGGGTATCCCCATTGAGAATACATTGCAGTAGTCAAGACACGGTGTACCTAAGACATGCCTTGCTTTTACTAAATCAAATTCAGAAAATGTTATAATTGGGCACTATGCAGAGTTAGACAAAGGTATTCCACGTCACTCTTGCCACTGGGGAATCCAGAGCTAGTTCAGAACTAAATATGGCTCCTAGACTACAAACTTGAGCTGTGAGGGAAGTGCGATCTCTTCTAGAACAGCTTGAACTGCAGTTTCTGAACATGAATTTCTAGTGATCAGAGGTACCTCTATCTTGTCAGGATTTAATTTCAGTCTCATCCAGCCCATTTTTGAACTTAGGCTATGTTCAAAGATCCTAATTACTTTCTTGGTATTAGTGCCAAGAAACAGTGAGTATATGTCATCCGAATATTGTTGGCACCTCACTCCAAAGCTTTCAATGGCCTTCCCTAGCAGCTTCATATAGATGTTAAAATAGGGATACATTAGAACTCTGAGGTACACCAGAAGCCAAAGGTCACAGTGTTGAATACTTCCCCAACATGTCCCAAGTAATTTCTAGAGCACTGCATCACAGTGTTCCCAAAAGCCAACCTTGCAATTAGATCAATTTTGAGGTTATGGTCAATTGTATATAATGCCACTAAAGCTTGAGCAGAACTAACAAGATTACA
This sequence comes from Phrynocephalus forsythii, assembly GCA_029282475.1. Lineage (NCBI taxonomy): Eukaryota > Metazoa > Chordata > Lepidosauria > Squamata > Agamidae > Phrynocephalus > Phrynocephalus forsythii. Next base: position 61,605,028 of record JAPFRF010000004.1, read on the forward strand.
CATGCACAAGCATCCCTTATCATTGCATAGCATCGATTGTCTTCCAATGCAATGACAGCAGTGTCAGTTCCTTATCTCCATCAAATGCCCAATTGAAATTGGTCCAGAATTGATGATGTTCATACAGGAGTCCTGGGAGTTGCAGGACCACCACCTTCTCAATGATCTTCGTGGAAAGTGGTAAACATGAGACTATAATCAATAAGAACATTGTGGTCAAGGACAGATTTCTGTAGGAAGGATTTATAACAGTTTCCTTTTGATAGGAAGGAGCATTGATCAGCTCCCTTAACAATGGCACCAGTCCCACTTTGGCATATTTGATTAGCCAGGAAGAGCAAGGAGTGAGCAGATGACATCTCCCGCCATTCTAGGCATCCCATCCACATGCCTGAGATCTGTGAGCTGAAAATAATCCCAGCTAGCAGTACAATGGTTATTACAGTTAGGTCGATATTGACTACCCCAAAATCAGAGACTAGAACAAAGGGAACCCAATGGATCTTGTCTTGAAAGCACAGCCCATAGCATCTGGCTTGGTGCCCTGTCCTCCCTACCTTGGTGAAAGAAACTTTGCACCTTTCAGAAAAGCATCACTACACTAGACTGCTCTGAGAGGACACAGTGGCAGAAGAGACATAGGCCTTTCAGCAACTACTGCCACTGCAGTGTAGCTTCTCAGATGGATTACAATAAAATTGCTCTGACTTATCTCAAGGTGTCCCCTGATGATGCTGTAACCTCCACCTCTTCTCTTTCATTGCCTGCAACTCACATTTGACGGCACAATGAGGAGTAATTGTGTCAACTGTTCTAACTATTTCTGTATCACACATTTCAGTCAGGGCTTCAACTGGATCATTGATGAAAGAACTAGGAAGTTCCCCCACTGTATTCAGGAAACTATTTGAATCCATCAGGCACCTGTGGCAGAGTATTACACTACAAAGAAGGTTGGTTGCCATCAAGCTTTCTTTCTTTACCTCACGAATGTCTCTCTGTTAGCACGTGTGGATGTGCATGTGCAACCATTTAATGTGATGTAATGTGATTTAATGTAATGTGTCAAAGCTATGGTTTTTCCAGTAGTGATGTATGGAAGTGAAAGCTGGACTATAAAGAAGGCTGATCACCCCAGAATTGATGCTTTTGAGTTGTGGTGCTGGAGGAGAGTCTTGGACTGCAAGGAGATCAAACCTATCCATCCTGAAAGAAATCAACCCCGAATGTTCACTGGAAGGACAGATTTTGAAGCTGAGGCTCCAGTACTTTGGCCACCTCATGAGGAGAGAGGAGTCCTTGGAAAAGTCCCTGATGTTGGGAAAGATTGAAAAGAGGATGGCAGAGAATGAGATCGTTGGACAGTGTCATCGATGCAACCAATATGGATGTGACCAAACTCCGGGAGGCAGTGGAAGATAGGAAGGCCTGGTGAGCTATGGTCCATGGAGTGACGAAGAGTTGGACATGATTGAACGACTGAACAACAACAATGTGATTTTTCTGAGGTTTAAAATTTTCCTTCCCCTGCAAGAACTGCTCAGTGACATACAGCACACCCAGTGAAATGCTGAATACAATGATGTCACATCATGTGATTACTTTACTAAGTGTTGCTGGAGAGATTAGGGGCTAGAGGCCAGTCAGCAGTAACCATAAATCCCCTGCGAGATCTATGTTCAGCCCCCAGGCAGCTAATGAGATATAATAGGACCCAGGGAATCAATGTGAAGAAAATTTGATATAAAACAGGTGTCAATTGTTGCCATATGAAGCTCATTATGTTGCAATGACTTCTTCATTTTAACAAAGGGGGGGTAGGAGGAAGCATCAGAATAGAAATGAAGCTATACTCTTTTGACTACACATTAAAGCTTGCTATAAATCTGAGTTAATCAATCAAATATTTCAGTTTATTAGAAAAGTAAATGTAGAACAAGGATTATTTCTGTGTTCAGCAAAATTTATTCAGGGGAATATGGTTTTTGCTCGAAAGCAAACTCAATGAAACTCAATGGGTTGCTTATGATTCCTGGGGGTGTTTTGTTCTCACTTGTTTTCTTGCACAGTTCATCCCATACTGTCTGCATGGAAGCCTCCTTTGGTAATAGTCTCTGAGTTTCCAAGTCAGAGACCACAGCCCACTCACTTCAGAATAGTCTCACTGATTTCAATAAGTCTGGATGGCTGGTTTGTGGCGTGGAGCCAGGATGAATAACTGTGCTAGTAATTCTGATCTAGCCTCTGCGGGCCTCTGCTGACAAATCCTGAGTTTTTCCACTTAACCAATTTATGGATTGGATTGCCTGACTCACGCTGTTTGATCTTTGTGTTAAAAACAGAATGGTCACTTCAGTTTTCAATTAAGTGGAAATACAATGCTTGTGTTCTCCAAAAGAAAAGACTAAAAGAATTTGCAAATGGCGACAGCTGACTGACAGTGAGAATTAATGACCGGTGTTCATCAGGATGGCCCCTCTCAGTGTGGCTTCATTTCAAGGAAGACCCGTGGCAGCCTGGTGATTTAGCAGTGGAAGGGATCTCCTTTCATACACCTTCCATTACAGAACAGCATGTTTACTGTGTAGTAAATCTCCCTGAGTTCAGTTGGAAGTGACAAATAGGGCAACAATACCCTGTGCAAAGGATAAAGAAGGCCTACAGGGAGCTAGAGGACTAGTGATGATAGATAGGGATACCTAGGAGTCTGCCCGCTTGTTTGTCTGTTCTGTTCCTTCTCTGCCATGTAGATTGATACTCTTGTGGATGACTTCACTTCCTCTCCCATCAGTCCTTTGCCAGCTCTCTCCCTATCAAGCAGCTTACTGTTACTCTCTCAGCACCTGCCCAGAGTCAGTGGTGCCTTAAAGACTTATTTTTAGTTCTTCTTGTTTCTTCCCTGCCAGAGACTGGAGATCACCATGCCTACTTTGGCATGCAGTGACTCCCAACAATAATGGCTTGCAATCAAATAGTCTTGGAAAATCTTAGACCAATAAGTTATTCACCTTTCTGCATTTCTTTTCCCATATATTTACCCAGAATTATCAGCTGTACCATTTCATTGCTGAGCATTTCATTTCTCGGCATGTAACAAAAATATCTCAGCTTTTCACATTCTTGGTTGTTATTTGTTCACTTTAGCATTTCTTTGTTGGTCACATCCTTGATCCAAGATAATCATCCTCTGCAGATTCATTCATTCATTCATTCATTCATTCATTCATTCATTCAGATTTATACACTGCCTATCTGACCACTCTGGGTGGCTTACAACATTATACAAAATACAATCAGATATAAATAAGACCAAATTAATAGAATAAAACCACAACAAAAGCAACAAATCTGAAAACAAAACAAAGTCAATAAACAAACCAAATAAATCTTTGCATAAGATTAAAAGGCAAGTTGAGATGGCAAGACTGTGACTAAAGTGAAGTAGCTAAGAGCTCGGGAAGGCCTGTTGAAAGAGCCAGGTGTTCAAGGCTTTTTGAATGAAGCCAAGGAAGTAGCTACACGACTATTGGGCAGAAGCTCATACCACAAAGTGGGAGCAATCACTGAAAAGGCACGAGATAAATCGACAGGTGAAATGGTTACATCTTATTATTATAGTTTTCCAAATGTAAAGCCCACAATTCCATGTCATTTGGTAAAAAACAGAATATATAACTGTATAAGTGGATACTCAAACTCACCCTGCTTATATCTGATACATCTGAAGAAGTACGCTATAAAAGTTACTCTTCAGTGTGTCTCAAGTCTGCTAGTTTTTGCTGCAATAATCTAGTCAGAACTGCTATAATCCCCCAGAAATGTATGCAGAACAGCACTTAAAGCATGTATTGCATATATAGTAGGTTGAACGCACAGAACTATTGCAATGCAAACCAAGCCTGTAAAAAGTCACTAAAGATCATTAACAGGTCTAGGATAGGAGAAAATCTGCCCCAGTCAGCAGATGCTGGGGGCCAAAGGGCAGGGGGTCAATGCCGTTGAAGGTCAATGTTGTGTGGCATATACAGTCCTCAAACGAATGTGCTAACCTCAGATGCTATGGATGATGCTGTCCTGATGCTACTGCTGAAGAAATATTGGACAACTAATCCAGTCAGCCTTTGTCTTTAGAACTGAAAGAATCCATCTTGATCTTTGCTTCAGGTGAGCAAATGTCTTGAGCCAAGAAGCTTGCATCACTATGGTAAACAGGGTGCTCTACTATTTCAGCTAAACCTATAACCATCTCATTTCGGACATACAGTAGCACCCCCCTGTATCCACTGATTTGATATCAGCTGATTCAGTTATCCTCGGTTGGCAGACCAAAAAAAAAAAAGCATTCTTGTAAACATATGTCCTTTTTAAAAATTCCATAAGAAATAATTAAAATTTACCTGATTCATTCCAGGCCACATGCCCCATTGCTGCATTGCAACACGAAGGGCCTGACGGTGACCGCAGTTGAGAAAGAACCAGCAGGTGGGTGTGGTGGCAAAGGGGCTGGCCGGAGGGCACACAGTGCCACTGCTTTCACCCCATCACCCATGCAAAGCAAACCCTAACCCTAACCCTATCACCCATGTCACCCCTGCTGCCACTACTTTGCCCCCACCATCCCACTGCTTCCCCAGCCACTGCTTTCACATACAACACACCACCACCAGGTTTCCGTGCCCCACCACCTCTGCCACCACTTCCACCCCACCATACCATACCATCCCCACTGCTGCCACCACTTTCACCCCTGCTACCCACCACTGCCACTGCCACCATCACTGCTGTCTCTGCCACCCCCTTGCCACTGCCACTGCCTTGGCTGTCACCCTCGGATAAGACGGTTCATTTTTTCCCACGGATTTTGGTATCTGTGGGGCAGCCCAAAACCAATCTCTCACAGACAGAAGGATACTATTGTATTTAAGGCTGTACTAACAATATTTATTATTTGTTTGTTTGTTATATTTTATTACCCCTTTCCTGTAATGCATTCTAAGTGGTTCTCTTTCTCCCCACATTATTCTCACAACAAACCTGTGAGGTACAGCTAGCTGAATGTTCTGCTTAGTGTTCTGCTTATATACCTTACTCAAGGTAACCAATGAGTTTGTCAGTTGAGTGGAAATTCGATCTTAAGTCTTCTAAAGTGTTAGATTAATATTCTTTTTCCTATGCTTCTTCATGCAGTGGATACTGTTTGAGCTTTAAGAGTTAAAGCCAGTATTCTATTTAATGGCACAGAGCATAATGTCCTGCTGGCATAGCACTCTGAACTGATTCCAGCTTGATGCAGTGCAAGCCAGAAATTGCCCTCTTGAAATAAATGGTACTCCTGCTTGCATAAGAAGGTGCTGGAGATCTTACATATGTTTTGTGTGGGGTGTGTGGGGTGGAACAACCATTCACACAGCAAACTGTTGCACAAGCGGTAAAGAGAGGAAGACCATTTACATTTAATTATCTTTACTATTTTTCCAAGCACTCATGCCTAGCATTCTTTTGTTTGACTATCAAAAATAGAAACATTTATACATACTAATTTCCTGGATCGCATTAAGAAAAGATGGGGAAACTGGCAAAATAATGTTCCTTCATGCTGCATATTTTTATTTTTTAAAACACCATACCATTGTTTCACATGCAGTATATGTTTTCAAGCACAGCTCAAGGCAGATTTTTGCCCGGACTCAGAATCGTCACAGTCTGTGAGTTTGCCATTGTTACAAATTGCTGTGGATCCAACTGCTGAGCTACAAAATCCACGGTATCTTGGGTACATCACACCTCGGCAAACTTTGACGCTTATCACAGTTTCTGTAACTCAAATGACAGATTTCAAGGGCAAGGTTTAGGACAATTTAGGGGAGAAAGAAAAAAGTTTGACTTTCCATTCAAATTTTTCAGTTAGGGAATGCAAATATTTAATCTTATTTTGATTGTATCTTCATATTAGCTTAAGTCTCTCATGGTCTCATTGTTTGTAATCACAGATATATAAGTACCTGAAAGGTAAAGAATACTTGAAAAAAATCCTCATTGTTTTTGTCTGCTCTTTCTCAACATAAAAAGGCACCATGACAAGCAATTTCCACTGACTTCCTGATCTCCAGAATGAGAGCAAGACAAGCAACAGGGTGTTTTTTGGTCAAAATGTTTGTAATATGTGGAAAATATCAGTATGTGCACAACTAGTACCTTTTCTCTCTCTATGAAATGAAATGCATAAGCACAGAGAGAGAGAGAGAGAGAGAGAGAGAGAGAGAGAGAGAGAGAGAGAGCAAGGAGAGAACGTTGGCAGAGGAGACAGAGAAGAAAACATGTACAACAGTTATGATGTCTATAAGTCTATAAGTCAACACAAGAGGACAACAGCAATTTCAGCTTGGTGCAAATTGCACAATTTGTGCAATTTGAGAAAAAATGTTCTTGACACTGTGAAAAACATCACTGATGGCACCAGAATGTTTCTTGCCCTCCTGGAAATGGGAGAAAATAAAATAAAATAACTCTTTAACCTCTTGTAGTGGTTAATGGTGGGACCAAGTGGCCAAAATATGTTTATACAAATGGATATTACAGGAGAGTTTTCTCTAAGTCTCCTGCCAACCTAGCAATTTGAAAGCATGTAAATGCAAGTAGATGAATAGGTACTGCCATAAAAAGTGGAAAGGTAAACAATGTTTCATGCGCAGAAATGCATTCAGCCACGCCAGCCACGTAGCTATAGACTTGCACAGCTATGACTCTTCGTCTTGAATACGGAGATGAGCACTGCCCCTAGAGTTGGACACAACAAGCACACATGTGCAGGGGGACATTTACCTTTACCTTACCTGCTCTAAGTATCCCCAGTCCTGAGTTTATGAAGTCAATATAGTGGGCCCTTTTCTCTGGAATTCCTCATACTGCAGCTTTTTCCAAGGTTTGGGCTTCTAAAGTAGTAAAGTAGTGATCTATTGGAAAAACTGGTGTTTGAAGTAACAGGTAAAATCAATCTTCAAGAGGTAGATCATGGGCAGTCTCATGCAAAATTATCTCCTGAAACTGGCAACCAAAAGCAAGACTGCCTATTGGCTGATGTCCAGTTTACAGGATTATGTGTGTGGTGTAGGAACACTGTTGTCTCTGCCTGTACCTGCACCCAAGGTCAGAATTCTCTACTAATTGCACTAGTATGTATTTTATGGCTCTGAGGTCAAGATGTTACCAGAAGCTCATTATCTCTTATGCCTATTTTAAACACAACCCTTAGCTTAGGATTTCTCAGAACATAGTCCACTTAGTTCTTGCAGCTGGTTGTTCAACACAAAAAGTGACAATGATTCCACATCCAATTCAAAAAATGGATTTAGCCTCCTTTTCTGCAGGTTTGATTGCTTGTTAGATATGGCAGTCTTGTGCAACAGCATCCTCTGGAATGTAAAAGACACCCTAGCTTCCTCTTCAGAAAGGAAACTCCTAGGCAGCTGTAAGTCAACTTCATTTCTACCTAAGAAGCTACAGCACAGCTAAGACTAAACTATGAAGCCTTCCCAGCTAGGCCTTTTCTAGAAGTGAATTGTGTTTAGCTGTTTGTATCTGGAGAATTCTCAGCTGGAACTCCCATAGAAGAGAATTATGGAATTTGTAGTCCAAGGAATTCAATAACCCTCTGCCTATTGTTTATTTCATAATTACAGAACATCTTCAGATTGCTTTTCTTGTGAACAACTTGAATGAGTTTGAGAAGCAAGGAAAACTGTATCAGCCTTTCTCAACAATTAAAAATAGAAAATGTATCATATCACCCTCCTCCTCCTCTTTAATTTATCAGCAAGAAACAGTACAGAGGACAAAGAGGAGTCATCAAGTTATTGTGATCATCAGATCTATATAGAATGGCATTATTTCATTACAATCATCATCATCATCATCATCATCATCATCATCATCATCATCATCATCATCATCATCATCATCATCATCATCAATTTATCTTACAAGCTGTGGCCAGTGCCCACTGCCTCCCACATCAAAATAGATTCTTCTCATACCCCATTAGTAACATTTGGAATGCAAGAGAGGATGCTAGCTAGCATCAGGAAATGTTTGATTAAGTATTTAGCCACTAAAGTGCAGTAAAGGGGGCTCATATGCATATTCCTCTCCGAAGCTTACAATGTGGCCTTGACAAAAATGCCATGCTTCAGCTCTCATTCATCTCATGGGTTTGTTGTCAGAAACAACAGCAAATCAAGATGTTACAGCTAAGGATTCTAGCAGATACAAATTAATTATATGAATTAAATATAGGTAATTGAAAAAGTCTCTGAATTACATTTTTGAGAAAGAATAGAAACCTAGTTAATATAGAGCAGGGCTGTCCAACGTTGAACAGCTCATGGGCTGCTTTTGCCTTCTCTGTGTGTGTTGTGTCGTTACAGTCGTGACCAACTCCTTTCTGAAGTGCCCACGCATGCGCACTTGCATGTGCATGCACTCCTCGCCACTGCTCCACCCCCAGGACCTCCATGCTGACAGCGGAGACTTGGCTGCCTGCCCACCCGCCCACTCACCCTCTAAGCCCCCCCCCCAACATGCTGCCACAGGCAGCGCACCGGGAGGCTGACAGGGACCCAGCGGGTGACTGGTCACCCGCGGTCGACATGTTGTGCAGGCCAGATATAGAGGAGTCTGAATTTAAAGAATTTGAAACAATAACAACAAGCTGTGAACACATTCTCATATCTGGAGGATGTTAAAATTCTATGGGCTTTCTGAGCTACTGAATGTGATAAATGCTGGCCATTATAATCAATGAATGCTTCTTTTCAGCTTTTATACTGAGAAAGGAGAGCTTTTAAAGCCATACATGAAAGATTCTGGGACTGTTCCCAAAGAACCAAATTATGCAATTGCCATATATACTACTTGTTTTTTTAAATGCAGATCTTCATGATTTTTTACTGAAAGATGGAATTGGAAAGAACCAGACCATATGGAAATCTTATCATGATGAATGAGAAGAACCAGCTTGATGATGACACAATATGAAGTTTGTTAAACAGAGTAGCCTTATTGTGAATAAATGTATTTATTTTATTTGTATTACCCTCCCTTTCTGATGCCAAAAACATTGCAAGTAACAAGTATAACAATCCATTTAAAAAAAAACCACTCAGACAGCGAGTAACTAAGGGAAAGCTTATAACAAAGGTCTTTGCCTGCCTCTGGAAAGACAGTAAAGATGGGGCCAGTCTGGCCTCCTGTGGGAGGCAGTTCCAAAATTTGGAAGCAGCAACAGAGAAGGCCCTCTCCCATGTCCCCAACAAATATGTGAAGATGGTAGGACTGGGCTAAAAGGCTCTCTTGATTATCTTAACACTCGAGCAGGCTCCTAAAGGGAGATGTGGTCCTTGAAATAACTTGAGTCCAAGCCTCTTAGAAACAGCCATCTGAATTGTGCTGCAGTGGATCAATAGGCAGTTGAGCTGCTGTAATAGAAGCATTGTGTGATTCTTGTGACCATTCCCAAGTCTACGCTGTATAAGGCAGCCTAGGTTGTATGTGTTACCATAATCCAACCAGAGTGGAACTAAGGCATGTGTCACCAAGGCCAGAACAGACCTATCCAGGTACAGTATTGTTGCACTGGGTATTATATGTGTATGCCAGCTAAGGATATGGAAGCAGAACTTCTTCAAGAAGGGTCTGCAATGAATTTCACCCATTATAGAAATGCAGATTTCTTTTGCTGTCAGTAGTTGATGACTTATAAGGTAGACTTTTCTGAGTACTTCCTTTCCAAACAGGAATTGCTTCCACGTTCCGATTTCAGAAGTTAAGCAGGGTTGGATGGGAGACCACCAGGAAATACCAGGTGCTGCAGGCACCTGGAGTAGGAACCGGCAAACCACTCCAGTATTCCTGCCAAGAAAACTCCAAGAGTTGGCCACGACTGTAACGACACAACACACATACATCCATGTATCCATGGCCATGTGAGTTTGGAAACCAAGGCAGAAGACTGGTGGAGATGTGAGAACTGCTATAATTTATTTACTTAGAATTTGCTTCAGTAACACCATCCCAAATGCTGTTTGGCAGAAAGATATTCATCATGGATTTCTAGCTATTTTTATCTCCCTGGGTAATGGGTAAATGTTGCCTAGACTCCATTTCCTTTTTGAAGATCCTTTAGGGGAGGAATCTTACACCTGCATGCAAACAGGTAGATGAGCCCTCAATTACGGCAATTTCCACTGAAATTAAAAGAGCTCAGGTTTTTTTTTTATCCTGAACATCACCACATTCTGAATTTGTGCCCATATTTCATGTCCCGATACTGTCAAGTTAATTGTAGCATTAAAAGGATTATAATGTGTCTGCCACGTTGCTGCAGTTTAGACCTAATCAATCAACTTGGTTGAATACCTTCCACACATTTAAGCTGCATAACTTCTTTTACTGTGCTGCATTTCCAAGACAGATGTAGCAAGATGTTGGAGGGAAAAAATCCCATATGACCTTTGCAATCCATAATAATAACAGTAAACATATATTTATGGTGTGTAGGTATAGCAGCGGCAAAGCATAAATATGTTTACTGCAAATATAAGCAGCTGCAACACCATCATCTAAACTGATTTGTGAAATGCTGTTTCAGCAATATTTATGGTCCTACCTAGCAAAGTTTTATTTATGAGGTTCATCTTCATTTTCCCTTGGCTTCCCTCTGGCCAAATGAAGTTATGCTGACCCAGATGACCTCTGTTGCAATGTATTGCAAAACAAAGTGATACCCCTCTCTGAACTCTAACTTTAAGCATAAATGCTGTATGTGTGTAGGCCAAAGGCTCAAGAACATCAAATGAATGATTGGAGTATTAGTCACCTGGTTTCCTCTTACATGTTTCAGTGGAAAAGGGCAGCAAACAACGGGGATGGTTTCACTGTTACTGAAGCTCAGAAAGATGTGCTGGAGGACTGCTGCTCCATGTCCTATGAGTACCTGAAACATGAACCCCAGAAAGTGGGGAGTGTTGGCAAATGGACGTCAACCCCTCCCAAGCCAGCCTATTCTGAAATTGCCAGGTAAAATGATACAGAATTACAGAAAGAAAGATCCATCAGAAAAAGATTGTTACTGTGGCAGGAATAAGATGAATAATCCTGACAGAGAAACGAAGACTTCATTTAATTCTGTGAATACTTACTTTGGCATAAACCCCACAGAATTTTTTAAAAATATATCAGTACCAAACTGATACTGTAGGTAGTTTTGTAGCTCAAAATGGTGGGACTAAAGTATATGAGGACACCCCTTTTTGCTCCCCCACTTACAAGCTTGCACATTTTCATTTTGTGATCGGACAGTTGCTAGAGGTTTCAGCGAGTTTGCTAAGAATGTCTTGAACCCATTTCCATCTGTTATGTCACCTTTACATTCATCTCCACCAGAAGTCCTAATAGATTGGTTTGCAGATTCCCCCCCCCCGGTCACCTGTCCCTACGTTAAACAGCTCAGGTCATGGCTTAAGTTGATTTTTGTTTAACCTGATTCTTCCTTTTCATTAGGAACTGCATCTTTTGAAGGCTAGAGTTTCAAGTTTGGAGTCATGGGGTAAATGAATTTCTAATTTATCATTTCCCCCACTTCCCCTTAAGGTGCTCCTATTTCATCCACAATAATTCCATATGAGCATTTGCAGAGCATATCTGAGACAACAAAACAGCATCGTCTGTACTAAAATTGCCACTTCCCTCAGTTGCTTTTTCTTATTAGGGATTTGTAATGTCTAGTTAAGCCCTCATCCAGTATCTTTTCAGCATGAACAGAAACTTTCCATTAGCTTTAATGAGTAAGAATGATAATACGCCATTACTGTCGAAATGTCTTTATAGGATTTGGCAAATTGTGGAATGATGAAACTGTTTAACAATGTAAGCATAAGGAAGGAATGCAAGTGGCTGATAATTTTATTGAGCTGCAGATATTATTTCTACAATATTATAATGGTAAGTATAGCAATCACATCTCACGTTGTGCTGTTTCATTTGATCTAATGTGCAAAAAAATGCTGGTGTTTTTTAAAAGAGTTATTTATAAGCTCTTGCATGAAATCTAAGCACATTTTAAAATTGATATTGGGCAAACTAGGATGAATCGGCTATTTTGGGGATAGAATATATGGATTGGTTTTCAAAGTTGTTAAATAATATGTGTAACATTTCTCATGATTTTACCTTATACTTCCAGATTTTCCCACATTTATTTGATGTCCTTTCCATCCTGTTGGTATATTTACATTTACTCTTTTTAGGGGGGAATGTAGGGTAGATGGAGATATATGAATGGATGCAAACTCGGCAACACAAAGGGCAGGACAGTTGGTGATCTGCACCATTGCCTTGGAGAGAAAGAGGTTGAATATCAGGCTCTTTTCTTGTTGGAAGTAATTCACACACAATCCTACAGTTATGGTTTTTCCATAACCAAAGCAAAACTGCCCATGTTCATCAGGTTGGGCACCCTGGCCCTCCAGATGTTGTCAATCAGCATCTCCCATAATCTCTTACCATTTGATGCTGGTTTTACTGGCTGGAGCTGCTAGGAGCTCCTGTTCAACAACATCTGGAAAGCAACAGCTGGTGAACATGTTACATTTTCCCTGGAGAATGCATATTTTGACCAGCAAATATCTTATTACCATTCAGAAGGGCCCCAATTTTGGTTTCATGGCCTTTCTGCCTATCTCTCATTCCTCATCTTCACTGGCTACATTTCAAGAAAGTATCATGTCAGTTCTGACAGGCATTGGCTCTCCAGGGCGTATTGAGTAGAGATGGGCATGAAATGAATTAAAAATTCATTTTGTTATTCATTATTCAATTTTGTTAGGTATCAAAATGAATAACTAACCGCCCCCTCAGAGAAAAACAAAATGAAATGGAAAGGACATTTTCATTTCATTTCATTTCATTTTTGGTTCCCCCATCTGGCATTTTCTCCTACCTGAATGCTGGGCCGGGACTCACCAGTGCTGCCGACCAACCCCTGCAGGGAGGGCTTCCAAGGCAGCCGGGAGGCTTCCCTATAGCAAAAAGAAGAAGAGGAAGAAGAAGCGCCAATCAGCCCATGATACAGCTGATCGGTCCTTGAGTAAAAAAATAAAAATTAAAAAAACTAAAAAGTGCTGACCTGGCCCCAAGGCCAGCTGGTCAGTGTGAGTAAAAAAAAATTAAAGATAAAATAACGCACCCACACAGCCTGCAGGCCAGCTGGTCAGCATGAGTAAAAAGAACCCAACAAATTAAAAAAAAAAAAACCACCAGCCCTGCCCACAGGCCAACTTGTCGGCACCAGTAAATAAAAGAAATAAATAGAAAACATGCCGACCTGGCCCACGGACCAGCTGGTTGGTGCGAGTTAAAAATAAAATAAAAAATGTGCTGACCCGGCCCACAGGCCAGCTGGTCAGTGCGAGTAGAATAAAATAAAATAAAATAAAAACATGCCGACCCGGCCCGCGGGACAGCTGGTTGGTGCAATTTAAAAAAAAAGAAAAATGAAAAATGACACAAACAAAAAAGAAACATTTTTTTAAAAAAATGTTTCATTTTAAATGAAATAAATCAAAAAAAACAAAAAAACCCACCATTTTGATGTTTCGTGCCCATCTCTATTATTGAGGCCTAACTGGAGACTCCTGGTGTTCCCTGTCATTCTCCATTTCCAAGTATAAAGCAGCCCCAATACTACTTATTTCCAAAAATTAGACAGGCTGGCATGGTGGTATATACCAATGGCTTACCACTGCCTTTCCCCAACCTGTGTTGGGTGACAAGTCCCACTGGTAGAGATGGGCATGAATCGAAAAAATGACATTTTGTTTTTTCATTTTTCATTGCGGGTCTGTTTTGGTTCATTTTCATTTTTCGTGAATATTTTGAAAAAAAATTCATTTCATTTTTTCATTTTTCATTTTTACCCGCTTTTTGTGCAACTTAAAGCATTTCCGCACACTGACATCCCCCAACGCCCCAGACCAGAGGGAAAACACAAAAAAAATGATGCTGGCAGAGACACAGTATAGACTAGGTATGCAGGGAGGCTGCAAAGGCAGCAGCGGGTGTTGCCCAGGGCGTAAGGCAGCTGCAGAGTGACTGCACTGCGGGGCAGTGGAGGGTACTCACCGAGAGGTATGCACACACACAGGGAGGCTGCAAGAGAAATCTCTTCTTTCTCTCCCCTAAGAGCCAGGCTGCAGCCAGCAGGAACACAGAGACACACACCTGCCTGGCTGGCCTAAAGTAACGAGTCGCAGAGACAGCAATCCCACCCTAACTCCCACCGCAGACTGCAAGGAGGATGGGGGCTGCCAAAGCTTTTTATGCCCTCTATGGCTGCCACACCTACCCAGTCTGCAACCTGGGCATTCTATTGGTTGAAATTGTCCAAGAATTTACATGATCCCATCACATGGCTTGCATCCATTTTGTGGCTGGAATCCATTTTGTGTCATCCTTAAAGGGAAAAGAAAAAATACATTGTGATGGGAGAAAGACAAAAACAAACATTTTAAGGACCACAACCCCCTGGTAGGTAATAATTTCAAATAATTATCACTGCATTTTTATGGATGTCCAGGGCATTTTAATACCCAAGAAATCAATATTAGGCATCTGGGAGCCATTTTGGGTTGATGTCCCCTAACTCCCCTTAAAGGAACAAAAAATACAGCGATCTGAGAAAAGACATAAATGCACGTTATAAGGACCCCAACCCCCCTGGTAGGTATTATCAGGCAGAATAAATAATTATTGCTGTTTTTTACAGATATTCAGAACGGTTTTTAACATTTAAAAACAGCTCATTTCATTGTGTGTTGCCATTAACGAAAACAAAATGTAACAAACCTAATTTTCATGGTTCTGTTCGGTTTGTTCCAATTTCATCACAATTTTCGTTATTCATTTCGTTACCTAACAAAATGAATAACGAATAACGGAATGAATTTTTTTTTGTTTCGTGCCCATCTCTACCCACTGGTTCCAGACACTATGTCCAGCAGTTGTGCTGGCTGAGGATGACAGCAGTAGTAGTCCAAGGCTAGTGCCAAGTAAAGGAACATTTTCAGTTCTAAACATAACATCATGTGCATGCCCTCAAGTCTTCCATTGGAAGGGGGCCTTAAAGGATCCCAGAGATCCAAACATGAGAGCAGGAATCAAAGCTGCTATCCAGACCTATTACAGTCACCGCCTGCCATTTTGCGGTTCAGATACTGTGGTCCCACTATATCGCAGAATCGCAGTACCTGCCCTGGCTCCAGCTGATTAGCACTGGGGGGGGGAGAAGAACCTTTTCCCCCCACCCCAGTGCCAATGAACTGGAGCCCAGGATTTGGGGAAGGGGAGAGATTTAAAAACCCAGGCTTTTAAAACCTTTCCCCCCTTTCCCAAGCCCCGGATCTGATTCCCCATCGCTGCCAGCCCACATGGGGCCACACGGGCAGGCGGCGGGGCGATCACATCACCCCACACCACCACCTGCGCTCCTCCGAGAAGCCTCAGGGCGCGTGGGCGGTGGGCGGGTGGCGATCACATTGCCCCATGCCACCGCCCACCACCTGCGCTGCCCCAGGGTTCTCAGAGGAGTGTGGGCTGGTGGTGTTGTGCACTGCCCCCTAATCTCCACTGAAATGTATTGGCTCGATGCATTTCAATGGAGAAATTTTTCCCAATTGGAATGCATTGAACCAATGTATTCCAATTGGGAATTTTTTTCCATTGAACTGCATTGAGCCGATGCATTTCAATGGAGACAGACCCAGATGAGAAGTCTTGGGGCGGTGCAGGGTGGGCACCGGGAAGTCAGATCCCCCTGCTGCCGCCTGCACACACAGGTCTGAGAAGTCTTGGGGCTGCGCTGGCAGGCAGCGGTGGGAGGTCAGATCCCACAATGCCGCCGGCGCGCGCCGCCCCAAAACTTCTCAGACCAGCATGTGCATGCGGCGGCAGGGGAGATCTGATCGCCCACCCACCCCAGGCCCCACCTGACCTGCATCCACATATTGCAGATGTTCAGTCATTGCAGGTTGGGTGGGTCCCTAACCCCCGTGATAGGTGGGGGGTTACTGTATATCCAATGAAGCAACAATGCAGGGAAACATTATCTCAGCTGCATGTGTACTTTTTGGTCTTCTTTGGGTCAAATCTAGTTTAAAACCATTTCTATGTTCCAAAATATGGAGCAGTTACCTCACCCTCCCCGAATGTCACCAAATGGGCTGCTTTCTGACAGTGTCCCCTTGAATGGCTAACATCTCTGCTTCTAGGTACCAAAAGGGCACAACATGTCTCTGTTCTCTTCACTTCCACAGTTTGTGAAGATAGTGCAAGGTCTACGGGAAGGCAGCTGCATCTCAATCGCATTATGGCATCCCTTGGTCAACTGAAGCAAGAGACTTGTAGGACCTCTTTCGATGTCTCCAGTTAATGGGTGTCCATTCCAGTTGGAGAGGCCACTCCAGGCCTCCACTCTGATATCTTATTCTCTTTTTTTGACCTTCAGACTCTTCCAGCCACTGCATCCCACCCTATCTTGACCTCTCCTGGGCTCCTTGAGCCTCAATGTTTCTCAAAAGTTCTTTGCCAGTTAGTGTGTCAGGGCCGGCTCCTCCCAAGGAGATTCAAAGACATGCTTATTCCACTTAAATGGGCAATTCTGGAAACTGTGTTGGTGCTGATATCTGTCATATTGCCAATTGCAGAAGGTAGCCCCAGAGAGCACATTTAGAGGCTGAAGAAAAGACTGTTTATTCTAATGAGAGCTTGAGTCAATCTACACTTGATATATCAAATTACTTTTGTTTTGTAATTGGTCTTTTGAGAGATAACATGGCGTCGCTTGCATCCTGTCTGCAGTAAAATGTGTGTCATCTAGAGGGATAACAATATAAATAAAGAAAATATCCTTTGTCCCAATATGTGATCTGACTTTTAATGCTTGAAATGTACTGATCAGTGAACCGGAGAAGACGTAATCACCCAGAGCTGTCACCCAACCAAGAACATGCATGCTCATCTCACATCAGGAAAAGCCAGGTAGAGCCCTCAAGATATGTGAGACTTCAGTTCCTACCAGGCCCACAATAGCTGATGGATAGGAATGATTGGACCCATTGATAAGACTTCTGGAGAGCAAAGGTTTACTTACTCTTGATCTCCAGAATGCATAGCTAGGCAGAGCAAACAAAACAAAAACAAAACAAGAAACCTCCCAGAGCACACTGTCTCCCCCTGTACAGTCTATTATAGCAGAAAGACTAGGAGAATGACGTTGGTTTCATATCTGTCTAGAGGGAATAAATGGAAAATAGGTCTGTTCTGTTAGTTAAAAAATAGAAACTGATTTTAAAACAGCCCAATGGGGAGGGAGGAGATTTAAGTCCCAAGTGAAGAATAAAGGAAGAGTACTGGTTTATACTTGCTAAGCACTGTAGGAAAAGAACAGAAAAAAAAAAGATTGATGGCGTATTCAGGACTGATTATTTCATGCAAACATTTCCCCCCATTTTCACTCTAGCTTAAAGCTTAAGAACCCTTCATGTTAAATAATTAAGAAGAAACAAATTAAATCAATAGTGCCAACAGTTAGAAGAGCTAAATTTAAAAAGCAATACCCACATTAGAGAAAAGGTGGAGAAAATGTTACCACTTACCATTGCTGTGTCTTCATGCAAAGCAGGAAAATGCTCCAACAAACCTGCATTTTAATTCATGTGGTGGCAGGAAGTTCAAGTTCCATAATGCATGAATATATTTTTAGACATTTGGAAGGCTTTCCTCGAAGCCTATGTATAGACAGGTTTTCTACCTTCTCCTAATTTTGTCTTCTTTCTTTTCCTTCTGGAAAACGTTATTGTTGAGTTTTCTATCCTGACCATCTCTCAAATGTTTGTTATTGATTAAAGAAAAAGATTCAAGGGCATGCTTATTCAACTACAGTATAAAGTGTTCTGCTTATATACCGCCCCATACCACTTCAAGTAGTATCTGGGTGGTTAACAGTTTAATTACAGTATGCAGGCTACACATTGCCCCCCCCTCCCAGCAAGCTGGCTACTCATAGGCTGCCTGCTCCTAGCTTTCCTTGCAAATATTGCCCTACCAGCTGTGAGATGATCAGATAGGAAAGAGTCAAACAATTGTTCCCCCTCATGTTATTCTGATGCAGGTATTATAGCAGTCAGAATCCACTTAGGCAAAGGAGATGGTATAAATATTGAAAGCAAATTGTATGTCCATGCACACAACACCAGGGTTTTCCATGTTACTTTCCACCCAACCTTTTTCTCTTTTTCTCTTCCTACCCCCTTCAATTTACATTCCTTTCCCCCTCACACTCACACACATTGTTATTCCCACGACCAATCAGTACCAGTTCCCCGATTCTCAATTAGCACAATACGAATGCTCCCGGACGTCCCTCTTAATCATGGCCCCATTTCAAAAAAACCAACAAAATAGAACCAGGGTCCTCCTATTCCATTATTCCTAGCTGGAGTATTCTGGAAAACCCCTGCCTTCCTTCCAGGCCTGCTAGCCTGCCAGCAGGTTATGGGTCTGAAAGACTCATTTATTTCTAAGACCTGTCTTGTTCTTCTTGAAGATGCCAGGGAGTTCCACACTCTCCCTTCATATCTGGGGGACTGAAATGGCCCATAATGTTTGTAAGAGCTGCCCAGGACATAGAGGTTCTTTCATACCTTGAACATCCAAGGGAGTTCCACTCAAACTCTCTCTTCATACCCTAGGGTAGTGATGGCGAACCTTTTAGAGACCGAGTGCCCAAACTGCAATTCAAAAGCCACTAATTTTTTGCAAAGTGCCAATACGGCAATTTAACCTGAATACAAGTAGCTGTGAAAGGGAAATGTTGGGTGCCCCAGAAAGGGCTCCAAGTGCCACCTTTGGCACCCATGCCATAGATTCGCCAACACTGCCCTAGGGTCATATGGCCCAAGCCCAATGTTTAATTCTTGCCTGCCTGCCTGCCTGGTGGAGTGCAATTCTGATACAGCTCAATGTGCCTTGGTGGGCTTAAAGGGAAGCACTTGAGGAAGCTCCACTGTATATTCAATGCTGCTAGATGCCTGGGATCAGTATTTTCAAATACTTTAGATTACAAACGTTTTTTTCCTGTGGGCACCCCCTTTGGAATTGTATAACTTGGTCCCCTGTACCCCAAACCTCTTCAAATTGGGGGTGCTTTAATAGAAGAGCTTGAGGAAGCTCCACTGAGATATCCACACTGCTAATGTCCTGGGATCAGCATGTTTAATAGTTTTAAATTACAAATGATTTTTTTTTTCCTGTGAGCACCCCTTTTGAAGTTGGGTCCATATGTAGAAGGAGAACAGACAACTATGGCCACTGAGCTCTGCTGGGTTTGCAAACCCTACAATCTTTTATTACTGACTATGTTGGCTAGGGGGCCTATTTGCCCACTCTGTTCTATTAAACAGAGGTAGTCCACATAGCTCTGGGTCATCAAGTATCATGCAATCAAATTAAGAAAGATCTGCATACATAGGTAAATAGTAAAATTCTGGAAATATGCATCTGGTGGCCAGATGTGACATCACAAGCATGTACAATTTTAAGAAATAACGGTGAAATAATTAAAGGCAGTCATATAAGTAGTTACAGACGAGTTTCCAACACTTATAGCAGTCATGTTCCAGCTAGCCTACACCACTGACATGATCTTAGCAGACTAAAACCATTTATTCCAAGATTTCCATGGAAATTTTCCACTGTTTTATGCCCTGCCTGACATATTTGATTCAGGCTATTTCTTCCAGAAGAAAGTATGCTCCACATCACAAGCCTCCAGCAGGATTTACATAGCTCCAGAGACATAAAACTATTAAAAATAGATACAGTCGTATTATATACATCCTGCTCTTTCCCACAGCCAGAGCTATATAGCAAAGCTGTAACGTAAATAAGACATTTCAGCCATTTTTCTTTATTTGTCTCACAGCATTGAATAATTTAAAATTATGGACATATATGAAATATAAAGTTCAAACAAATTTTAAATATTAAAATGATTATTTTTGACCAGAAGCTGGTGACTTCAATAGAGATATCCCAGCCATTTACTAGATCTTCTTCAATACACACAGTGGGACATAAATTGCATGTACATGAGTGCTGCATTGATTGAATTTCTGCATTCACATAAAAAGTGTCCTGTGTTGAAGTAGCTGCATTGTGCTCAATCCATCTTTGGCCTGGGCCCGGACTATCTGTCAGAGCGTATCATCCAGCGATCAACCTCGGCCCGTCCAGCCCAGCAGTCGCGAGCGCACACACTCCGGGTCACCACCCTGAAAGAGGCCCAAAAGTCCATCACCCGTAATCGGGCCTTTTCGGTGGCCGCCCCTTCCCTTTGGAACAGTTTACCACCTGATGTGCGCTCTGCAGAGTCCCTGTTAGCCTTTCGCCAAGCCTTAAAAACCCTTCTCTTTAGCGAGGCCTATGGTGGCGCAACCTAACTCTTTTTTTCCCTGCCATCTACACGGTTGCCAACAATTATTGCTGCTGAGCTGCGACCATAAGTTAAGATTCTAAGATGCCCCAGTTATGTTAAAATGTTGTCCTTATCTCTGCTGTTGTCTATTTTGTACTGTTGTTTTATTTCTTTGTTTTATATTGTATTGCTCGCTGACTCGTTCAGCTATTTGGAAGCCGCCCAGAGTTCCGCTTCAGAAGATGGGTGGGGTAAAAATTAAATAAATAAATAAATAAATAAATAAATAAATAAATAAATAAATCTTTCTACTTCACTTTGAAGTCTGCTAAGGAACTTCCAAGATGGTCCAGCTGCACAGCAAACATGGCAGAGGTGAGTGAGAGTTATGGGCAGCAGCAACAGTGGCAGCGAGAGGCTGGAAGGGAGAAGGGGGAAGGGGGAAAACAGGAGAAGTAGAGTCAAGTCAGGCCCCAGGCGGGTTGGAAGGGAAAGTACACATTTTTTAAAAAAGTCTTCCAGCAGCCTAGGCAAGTGGAAGGGGCGATCTGTGCAAGTATGCACGTGCCTCCCAGCTCGAGTGGGTGTAAGGGAAGTGTGTGCATGGTCAGCCTTACCATAAGAATGCATTGAAATATGTTCCCTCCAGAAAAGATTAATAGATTTTCAATGTGTTCCTATGGGAAACCGCTGCTCTACTTACATTTTTAATTATTATTATTTTGCTTATGAGCATATGCTCGGAACAGATAACATTCATAAGTAGAGGTTTTAGTGTAGTAGCCCTCAGACACTTTCATCCAGAAAAAGTAGACCTCAGCCTGTTCAGAGTTGGACAGCCCTGGTCTAGTCTCTTATGGTTTAATATTTGGCACTTGAGATATGTGAAAAAACACCTCAGTTTTCCCCATTCTGTAGCAGGGTAGTGGCTATAAAGAGGGTGAGTCTAGTGGTGTGGTAGGTTATCTCATTCATTATTTGCTAGCACCTCATGATATACTTCCAGACGAGAAATGCCAGCCAAATAATATTTTTCAGTAAGTGTAGGTTTCAAACAGCCAACAAGAATCCTGCATTATTCATTAAGAGCTACAACCACTTATTTGGCATGTGCTGATTTATACCACATGGCACTAGCATATCCTGTTGTGGGGTAGAACAGGAACAAAGCTGTTCTTATTGTTTGTGGGTGTGCACCCCAGCCTGACCCAGCCAGTTTCCTAACTATGTTATTTCTGGAGAAAATTAAACCTAAATATTGCTAGACAATGTTCCAAAATGTTGCCTTCCGGGCTAACGTAGAACTTCCTCACCACTTTTCTGATTGTTAAGTGGAAGGCACAGAACTATGTTTTTAAAGGGTTTGGTTTCAATTAATTAATATAAGGAAAAATCTTCTAATAAAATCAAATAAAATCAACGGAGACCTTTTTTGCAAGAAAAACCCACTGCTGCTACTGTAAAAATTCAAGCATTTAAAATAGCTAATTTTCGCATGTTTCTAAAATAAAATAAAATAATTTCAAAAAAATACCATTTTTTGCATGGCAAATGGAAACCCAGAAACCCCCAAGCATTTAAAAGGTGCCCTCGGACAGTTTCGCCCTACGAGAATCAGCTGGTGCTTGATGGTTTCCCCCTGGACTCTCAAGGCAAGACGATCAGCACAGATGAAACTCCGAGATCATGGGAACGTCAGTTGAGCATTTGTGTAAATGTTAAAAAGCAATAATGCTGGGGTCCTGTAGAAAACTATTCCTTTGATTTCTCCAGAGACTGTGCCTCTGGAAACTGAAATTCAACAAAGAATTCAGTTTTGAAGTCAAACAAGGGTAATTACTGTTAGTTCATGATCTTTAGCAAGGAGGTAGAGGTTTTTGAGAAGGAACTGATGGAGGACCATATAACATGCCACTATATGGTTGATAAATGCTTCTCCGGCTATTTTATGACTTTTTAAACCATCTTCTATAGGCTGTGTTAGATTTAAGATGTGAGCCACATACAGTAGCTGTTGCCAGTTCCCAAGCCTGCCCGTTCTGGAATGAGGAAAAAGTTCAATTTTAAGGGCTACATTTTTAATATCATTCATTCAAACACTTTGTGTAAGAAGGAGTCTCTCTGAAGAGTGAAAAGCATTGCAAGTACACTCAGATGTCCCCAGGGTAATGGCATGCAGCTGGCTAATCCTTCCTATCCAGAAGCATTGCACTGCAATTTCAGTCATGCTTGGTTTAATCATAGTAATTCATTTTGCACCGGGAACTAGGAAGTTTGGCAAACCTGGAAAGGTCTAAGTTGAGCTCTTTTCACATTTAAAAGTTTCTGCTTCATGTAGCTTAACAGCACTCTGCAGAACAAAAGGAAAAATGTCTTCAGCATTCACTGTCACAAGAATGCAGCCATCTTCTGCAAATAAAAAAAATGTATGTGCAGCTGTTGTCACAGATGGAAGCAACGTCCTGTGTTGTGGTTTACCTTTTTACCAATGACATTCTCTTTCATTCATTTCTACACTCGGGGATCTTGCACTTGCTATATGCAGCATACCACTGAAACCAACTTCCTTGTGGTAAGGGCATCCTGGTTGAGATGTTTAGAAACAGGTTTAGAGCAGAATCCATCACCAGTGCATTCATAAAATGGAAGTCAGAACTGTGCTGAATATATACAGTAACATGGAGGACTCTCATCTGGGATGCATACTGCATTTTCTTCAGGACAGGCTTCATTATGAATTACAACATTGATACTGTTAATTCCTCTACATTACTTTGGACTGAAACTCCCATAATTTCTGGCTGTGCTGACTAGCTATAATGAGTTTGTTAGTTTCAAAACTCTAGAAAGTCATCTCTGTTTATCTTGTGAAAGAAATGTTTTCCTTTTATCCCTAACATCCTTGATGTATAACCAGGTCCTCAAAATAATTGTATAACATTTGCTCTGAATTTTTATTTTCTAAAGTAACACATAAATGAACATGTTAGCATTTTCTAAGCATGCACATTTGGTTTCCTCCACCTCCAAATCTCAGAAGCCTCCATTCAGGAAGTCCCCAGTAAGTACCAGGGGAGCTTCTTTTTCCAAAAAGAAACTAAGCTGAAGCTTAGCCTATCCTGGGTCATGAGGCTTTCCAGTCCATCCTTCCTCCATGTGAGCACAATCTAGGTATCCATCTAGCAGACGGAACTCCCGGAATGGAGAATTCTGGGACAGAGAACCCCCAAAAGTTTCCAGAAATACATATATCTTCCATGATGACATCTGAAGTTTTTCACATGTCCAGATCATGTCCTGTCTTGATCATAATTTAACAAGTTTCATCAACAGCCTGAACCAGGAGGAATCAAGCTAAGGAGCTCTGCTGAAATCTGCCCAAATTGGCTGTATTCAAACTCACTGCTGCTCCTTAATGCTGTATGCAGGGATTGGACTCAGGCGGTCACTGGTCATGTTTCCAACAATCAAACTTATAGCTATCTTTTGATTTTGCATATAGCACACAAAAACCCAGTTGTTTATTCCTCTCCCACATAAATCCTTTCCCATAACAATATAACAATATTCTCAGTGCACAAAAAAACCCACATGAAGCTGCCGTACACTGATTTGGATCAATGGGCCACCTGACTAACAATGACTGTCATTGTAATACTATACTAGAAAATATTAGGAAGAATTCAGTGTGGGACTTTATACAACCAAGTCATGTGGGCTACCAGAAGCTCTGAAAAAAAGCAAGAATAGTAGGGAAAGAAAACATTTTAAAATTGTAGTTGCCCATAGGCTCATGTGTTCCCATTTTGGCCATAAACCTTTATATTAAAGATGGGAACGAACTGAAAAAATAGTGATTCATTTTGGTTCAGTTCGTTTTCAGGTTCAGTTCGTTTCATTTTGAATTTTTTTGAAAAAATTGTTTTGTTGATTTGTTGATTCGCTATTCATTTTGTGTGTAGTGTGTGTGTGCTTGTGCAACTTTGGCTGGGGGAAAGAGGGGCTTAATCGTCCCCCCAGCCACTGTGGGGTGGTGGAAAGAGCTCCCCCAGCCAGCACCTCTCAGCTGAGAGGCGTTGGCTTGGGGCCAGCACCTCAAAGAGGCCCTTCTTTCCGCCTCCGCATGAGGAGGTGAGGAGTGGGGTCTCTTTTGACATTTTCCCCTCCAGCGGTTGGCAGCACTGAGAGGGCACTCGGCGCTGTCCTCCACTGCAGGGAAGATCCCTTTAAAGAGACCCTTCTTCCCTGTCATCGGTTGGCCCAGTCGGTTCTCCGCAGTGCTGACTGGGCCGTTTTTAAAGGGGCCCAGCCAATGACAGGACGGCAGGAGCTCCCTGAAAATGGCCCCATGGCCAGCATGGAGCTCCTGCGTTGCCAACGGGGCCATTTTCAGAGGGATCCTGCTGAGCTGTCATTGGCTGGACCCCTTTAAAAATGACCCAGTCAGCCCTGGGGAGAACCCCTGGTGGCTTCTGGGCCATTTTTAAAGGGGTCCAGCCGATGACAGGTTAGTAGGAGCTCTCTGAAAATGGTCAGGACACCAGCGGGAGAGCTCCAAACTGGCATCCCAACCATTTTCAGAGGGATCCTGCTAAGCTGTCATTGGCTGGACCCCTTTAAAAATGGCCCAGTTGGCACTGAGAAGAACCTCTGGTGGCAACTGGGCCATTTCTAAAGGGGCCCAGCCAATGACAGGTTGGCAAGAGCTCTCTGAAAATGCTAGGGAGGGCAGCTTGATCCCTGGAACAGCCCTCCCAGCATTTTTACAGGACTTCGTTTCATGCCCATCTCTACTTTATATTGAATCACACTGCTTATTCATCCACTCTAGAGAACACTACAGTGTTTTACTAGAGGAGGCGGTTATCATGACGGTACCCATATATATGCCCCAAAGCAGAACTAAAAACATTTGGGCAGCTCCGGGAATGCATTATAAATAGAGATGGGCACAAAATGGAAGAATTCCATTTCATTTCATTTTTTATTTCATTTGGGGGGGGGGTTGTACAAAATGAATTTTTTAAAATTCCATTTTGTTTTTTTGTTTTTTTTTGTTTTGTTTTTTGTTTGTTTTTTGTTATTCATTCCCCCCAATGCACCTGATCAGTGAGAAACGCGCTGGTTTTCTAAAATGTTTTGGAGCCACCATGGCAGCCTCAGTGGCTCCAAGACATTTTAAAAAAAAACCATGCCTTTCCCTTTATTGGGTGCATTGGTGGGGGAAGTGTGGGGTTTTTAAACTGCTTTTATAGCTGCTGATGCAAGTGGCGGCCATGGCCCTCAACACTTCCTTCAGTGGCAAAAAAGTTTTAAAAGTTCACAGCTCCCCCCAATTGGAAGCATTAGGGGGAGTGCAGGCTTTTTTACCTTTTTTTTTCACCACTGAAGTAAGCACTGATAGCAGCCATTGACTCTCTCTTTGGTGGCAAAAAAAAAAAAGTTTTAAAAGCCCATGCTTCCCCCCCAAAAAAAAAATTGGGCACCAGCAAGAGATGCCAGTGCAAGAGCCTTGAACTGGCATCCCAACCATTTTCAGAGGAATCCTGCCAAGTTGGCATTGGCTGGACGGCTTTAAATATGGCTCAGTTGCCACCTGGGAATCCCCCCCCCCGTGGTGACTGGGCCATTTTTAAAGGGGTCCAGCTTATGACAGCTCATCAGGATCCCACTGAAAATGGTCAGGACACCAGCACGGCTACTCCCCCAAGCACCGATCAGCTGGCATGTGGGGCTCTGCCAGCTGCCCCCCTCCAACTGATTGGCCCTAGGGAAGGGGAGGCCGTGCTTGTCAAAAAAGAAAAAAAAGGAAAATAAATGAAACAAAATAAAAGTTCCCAGTTCGTTTTGTTTCATTTTTTTATTTTATTTTATAATTTTTATTGGATTTTTAAGGGGGGAACAAAGGGAAGGAGTATGGGTGAGAGGAAAAAAAAAGAAAGGGGGGATACAGTTTTTAAGATTTACATTGAGTATATCAAGCAAAATAGAAATAGTAATTTAACATATTGCTAAAATTGCCAGATGTTATCACAATACTAATAAATTTGTTACTTCTTGCCATCTTTCCCGAAAGATCTCGTCGTAGTCTCCCTTTAGATAACCAGAGAGTTTTGTTTCATTTTTTTAAAATACAGTGGTACCTCAACTTATGAATTTAATCCATTCCGAATGCATGCTCTTAAGTCAAACTACTCTTAAGTCAGGGTACCTATTTTAAAAATTGAAAAAATAAGTTAAAAAATAAAAAATGGAAAAAATATTTGTAAGTTAAGCAGACTATATCTAAAATGTGTAAGGCGGCAGTTAAAATGCCAACAGTTTTCTGCTCGTAAGTCGAATTGCTCTTAAGTCGAGCTGCTCTTAAGTCAGGATACCACTGTACATCATTTTTGTTTCATTAGGAAACAAAATGAAAAATAAAAATGAAAAGAAAAGAAATCATCTCGTGCCCATCTCTAATTATAAACAAACTAGTTCTAGTGATTTTCACACCCATCAGGCCAAGCTATCAGGTCTCAATTGCACATTCAAGACCAATTGGCCCCCCAAATACTCTGCATTACAAAAGGACACTATAGACAGCAGGTCAACTGAAACACAACAGGAAATACTGAGGGTCTGGTTGGAAAAAATTGTTGACCCTGCTACTTAAAGGGGGCAGTGCATTTACCTTGGGAAACCTAGCTCTGCTATGTCTCACATTGCTGGCCATTATGAGAAGGATATCTATAAAAGCCGGCAGACAGATACTTTTCATATGACTTCACTGTGTGCTTCAACTGGAGACTGAATCTGGGGCTTTGAACATATGAACCAGGTCTGTTTCAGACCGTGGCATTTTATTTTCCCTAACCTTTGGGCCTTGTTGAAAACCAAACCCTTAAAGCAAAACCTTGTCTCCACCAGCTTTAGAGGCAGAAGAAACAGGTGGCTGACTTTTAAACTTAGATTTGTCCCCTGGCTGCTGGCTTTCAAGAGAAGTGGCAAGAAATATATTTTCTCCAAAAGAAATCTCGCTGAACTGTTTCCTTTTCGGAATCATTCCAGCAACATGCCCACACTGAAATTCTGCCACAGGAGTCCATATGAGATGATCTGGGAAGGGAGGAGTCGATTGTGTGAATGGCTCTTTTCTTAGCATCATTCAAAAATTGTTTTTAAAAAGTATGTATAGTAAGCAGAGGTTCACCAGCATGTTTCCCCCATACACAGTTTTTTTCTGGAGGGGCGGGAGGGGGACAAGCAAGTTCATTCAATCCCCTTCTTTAAAGCCTCAGACTAGTTGCAAACAGAAAGCGCTAGAAGGTCATGCTTCCAAAGATCAAACTTCTAATTGTCCTTTGAATAAGAGGCTGTATTTGAGCACAGAGCTTTGCATACGAATGAGTCCTTTTCCCATGTAGCAAGTCAGCTATTTTCAGCTCCTCAGTGCTGTCTTCGATTTCTTAGTTGTAGCTATGGCAATAGGATTAGATGGCATCCCGGGGGAAAATCATTTTAACAAATTAGCGCAGGAGGGTACAAAAGACTCTGCAGTTGGGACAATGCACAAGAAAATAAGTCCACAAGAACATAGACATTCCTGAAAATAGTCATCCAGTGCAATCTGTTTGTTTGCAAGAGACTTGGCACTAGCCACAACAAACAAGTAGGGGCAATGAGCCTGAAAGGATGCCCTTTTTGCCCATATGTTCTGTTTAACACAACATAAGCACATAAGAACACCTTCCCGCTTTAAAAAAATAATAAATGTGACTTTTTAATACATGCATATACTGCGTTCTTTGATACAGGCCTCTTATAAATGTAGCAGTTAAATCCATTTTAATAACCTTCATTATTACAGTACAACTTCAAAGTTCATTACTCATTTGGGGTGGGGGACTAATATAACCCCAGGCCTTAGGCCATGTTATAATGAAGGCAAAGAGCCAGTTCATTGGTGCTACAATTATGAGTGTTTTAGTTTCTCCTTTGTGTTATTTAGCATATAGTTTCTCTTCACTTCACCCGTCCATAAATGGAAGCCTTCAATAAGCACATCAAATAGCTTCTTGAAGCACAGCATTTGGTTTCTTAAAATATTTCAGGTCTAATAAATCTCAGGTATATTTTCCCCTCAGGCTTTCCCTTAATTAAATGTGTTGGGGTGGGAAGGAATGAAAGAAGATAAGAAAAACCTGTATCTTCTGAGCTACCACAGTTGATAAATGTGGAGAAATAGGGTTTTTGCATTCTGTCACCTCTATCCAGTTCTACAAATTTGGGATTTGAGGTAGTCTTCATAAGCATCCCTGGGAGTTCAACTTGTTCCCTATCCCAGCAAACATCAGGGGAAAACAAGCCTTTCTTTTGGACATGAATATAATGAAAATCGGGGTCTTAATAAATTCTTTGTTTCATAAAATTTCATCTGAAACTAGTTATGCAACAGTATCATTCTCTTCATGAACATCTTAAACAGAACCTTGCTGTGCAGTTTTTATTGATCAAAGGAAAGAGAACAGTCAAAGTTTTCAAAACCATTTTCTGAATGATTGGATTATATATAATGAGCACAATGTTCAACTGATCTCTCAGATGATTAACTTACAGTTTGGCACCCCCACAAAAAAAATGAGGAAGGTAGTTGTCTGATGTCACCTTTTGCTTTGATGCTGCAAGAAAGGACCTTCAAAGGCACCCATGCTTTCTATCTGATTTTAATGGTATGCCTCTCTCTCTCCTCTCTCTCTCTCTCTCTCTCTCTCTCTCTCTCTCTCTCTCTGTGTGTGTGTGTGTGTGTGTGTGTGTGTGTGTGTGTGTGTGTGTGTGTGTGTGTGTGTGTTGTGTCATTACAGTCATGACCGATTCTTCTTGACCCCATGTCCATGGAGTTTTCTTGGCAGGAATACTGGAGTGGTTTGCCAGTTCCTACTGCAGGCACCTACAGCACCTGCTATTCCCTGGTGGTCTCCCATCCAAGCACTAACCAGGACCAACCCTGCTTAGCTTCCGAAATCAGACGAGATCAGATGTGCTTAGGGCATCTAGGCAGCTAATGGTATACCTACGCAATGCTAGATCCTGGGTGCAATGATTGTGCAGGGGGAGACAGGATGCTTAAGATGACCATGGTGTATTGCATCATCTATGAAACAGAGAACTAACCATTACCTTCTTCCATTGTCATTCTATGGTATTCCTGTAGTTATACAGTGTACTTTTATCAGGATTCATACATTGGCCTTTTTGAGGAACGGTTCTGTTAGCTCTAACAAAAGGATGAGAAACGTGTGGTGGTCCACATGCTGCTGAACTGCCTCTCCCACCCCCCTGTGCTGTTGGCTATGCTGGCTGGAACTGATGGGATTTGCAGTATAGCTACTTCTGGGAGGCCAAACCAATTCCCATTGTTCCTCCAATTTATGGAATACATGGAACATCCCCTAAACTCTTCCAGGGAGCAAACTGCTTTAGGAAGGAGAGAGGAGCAGGTTTGTCTGAAACATTTGTTTCTCAAACTTGGGCGCTTATGGCAAAGGTATAAAAAACAAGGTTGGAAACTCTTAGGGCGCTTTTACACGACCCCTAAAATCCGAGGCAATGGGCTCCCAGATCCGGAGCTTAAAAATGTTTTCCTACCAGCTCTGGACTTTTAAAAAAATTAAGTACGACCACGCCCACCTAAGCACGTCCCAGTGCACTTTTCAAGTACCTGGCCTCCAGGAGGTAAAAAATCTTCAGATGTGCATTGTAAAGTTGTGATTGCCAGGCTCTCTCGCTTTCTGTTTTTTTTTTTTTTTGTCCCTGCCGCCCCTTTAAGAGACAGGAATCGCTACGGGGCAGCTCGGGGCTGCTCCAACCGGCAGACGGAGGTGAGCCTGCATTTTTTTCTCCCTTTTTTTTCTGTCCCCTCACGCAGACAGGAACAATGGAGTGCGGAGGGGTGGGAACACAGGAAGAGTGACAAGCCCCACGATCTCTGGTCCGAATTTAAGTTGCCTCCAGATTTTAGGGGTCATGTAAAAGTGCCCTTAGTTAGTTATTTAGTTAGTCAGTCATGAAATTATAATCTGGCACTCTTTCTCTCCCACAATCAACCAGAGTAGGAGTACTAAAATAAACAGTGAGGTTTTTCTCTGGCTTGCTAGAGAAGATACAGACTCGAGCACGGAGTTAGACAGCTTGATCAGCAAACAAAGTTCTGGAGAATTCTGTTGTAGCTGAAGAACAAAAGTCATGAAGCACTCAAAGAGGCTATGTGAACTACCGTTCCAATGACCTCCAGTTTCCCTGAAAACATATGTGTGTGTGACCTTTGGTGTAGTGTGATGAGCAAACCCAGGCACGATGTGTTTGTTGCAACACCTGTTTAAAAATATTCTGGAAAGCACAGTCACTATCTTTTTCTGTAAGTTTTTTCTGCTCTGGCTAGTATTGCCAAAGAGAATGCACAAAACAGCATTCATGCTGGTCCCATACAAATGTGTTTCTCTTTTCTCCACCCTAATACCTTCCTTCACAGTGATTTAATTCCAAATCCTCACTGAAAGCCGGGAACAGGAGATTACTTTGGGAGGCACATAATGCATTATCCAAATTGCTTGTGTTTTCTGCTCAGGTAGAAGCACAAACTGTTGGGGTAGAAATTTACTTGCTTTCACCACCAGTTATCTAAATAATTGTTTCTGGTTTGAAATGAAAACAAATGATTGTTTCTGTATAAATAATAATAATCTGGTTTCTTGCCAGTAAAGCATGCTGATCACTAGAGTAAAAAATGGCTGTTTACTGAGTTTTTTTTTAAATGGCTTGTTTTGCATAATACAATAATTTTTACTTTGCAGGATACAAAGGAGATAGGAAGAGCTGTGTTTAAATTGTGAAACTTTTTTTTATTATGCCAGAAAGAAATCAGCACAACTGGCACTTTTCTGTAAACCTTTCTAAAAATATGTGTAGTAAGGGATGAGTTCATCGTAAGCAGTTTATCTATCCTCAGAAAAGATTCAGTATGACAGCAAGTTGACATTGTTGACACCTTCCAGATTTTGGAAGGATTTTCTATGAAGTATGAAATATAATTTGTATTATGCATATGCTTCCAGAGTGAAACCTGGGATGTGGTTGGTCCAGCACCCTCTTGGAACAGAGGCACAAGAAGATTCCAAATTTACAAATTTATCATAGTTCTCTGGCCCAAGGGCAATCTAAGCATGGCTGCATCTAACATTGTTTCGAACTTTCCCCAGTTGGGTGATTGGAAATTATACCTCAATGGTATAGATTGAGGCTGGATGGCTGAGTAGATCGGGCATAGAATGCGTCTGTGATAAGATTGTTGGGATTAAATCACCTACATTTTAATGCACTGCTGAACCATAGGCTCACTAATAACAAAAAAATAGATCTGAATTGTAGCCTCTCTGCCACCTGCTACTGTTAAATTAACTGGGTTGCATAGCATCATGTATAAGGCACACTGAATGGGATTCCTCCTGTTTTATAATGGCTTCGTCATTTTTGTGTTCATGTGGCTATGGCTGTTGAAGTGTTCAAATAGAATGTAAGTGTTTTGGTTTTCCATATAGGACTGCTTTTTAAATTGTATATTAGGTGGTGTATAAATTGATGCCACTATACACACAGCTTAATAGAATAGGCTGATAATGTCAATGTTTTAAATTCGTTTATCTTTCATATACATCCATAATTTTAAATTGTGCAACACTCTGATATGAATAGAGATGGGCACAAACCGCAGGTCCCGCAGTTCTCCACCTCACCTCCTCCAGCGGGCACCCATTCAGAGGCAGCCTCCCAGCTTCCCTCTCTACCTTCTCCACAGCCTCGAAGTGGATGTCCACCAGAGGAAGCAGGCCTGGGAAGTGGTGGTCACCTGTTTATCTGAAAGACAAACTGTCATGAACTGACAAACTCATGGGTCCTGCCCATCTGTAGATACAAAAAAGTGGATTTTTTTTCCTAAACATTGTGTAATACTTGCTGCCTGAGTTATTCTGTCACATGGAGATGCAGAGACTTGAGAGGTCTAAACTGCCATGCTGTCCTTTATACAGCAGGTAAAGTGATACCAATCCTACTTTCAGATATTGGAGTTAAGCCCTTGAGAGAAGTGACTAGAGAGGAAATTTTGTTTGATTATAGTAATGATATTCTGTTTGCTCTTGCCTTGCCATTAAAACTGCTTGCAGAAGTAGGTGGCCATGGGATGACCTACTGGACAAAAGATATGTCTAATATTTAACAACATGGTCTATTTGGCAGACTGTTTAGACAAACTTCTATTTTAAATTAAAGACCAACAGGAAGGGAGTAGAAGAGTCCTGAAGTCATCCTCAAGAATGAGCAGCTGGACAGCAGGCTGAGCAGGACAAGTTGCAGTCTTCTCCAGTCTGATAAGATGAGATGTATTACATTTCTATTTAAATGGTAGTGGATTGTTCTGAATTTGCATTTGTTGAAATAAATTAGCATTGTAGATCATATGCAAACTGTGTCTTTTAGCAGTGCATTTCCTCTCTTTCTCTTTGATCAATAACTTTGTAAAAACTAAAAAAATATTTGAGTTGGGCATTAGAAAGAACTTTTTTAAAGTTTCTGACTGGAAGAATGGCAATGATATACACAGCCTAGGAACTTGCAAAATTAGGTCCTTTAAAGAGCCTCAATAATTCTTCCTTTAGCTTAATTTAGTTGAACTTAGGTGGATCAGAAAGAGAAACTGGATGTCCACTTATGCAAATTCCTGTTCCATCTTGAATGTTATTTCTGTAATAGTATTGCTTAATTTGCTGGAATTATTGTGCTTATTATGAAGGAGTATTAGGAGGTTATTTAAGAGCATTTCCTGATGCTGGCAAAAGACTGGACTGTATGAGCTACAGGAAGTTTCTTTCCCACCTCCCTCTAATAGTAACTAGTTAGTTTGGATAGAGAGGTAAAAATAACTGATTGCTTTTCAAAAGTAACTTTCAAGACTCTCATTATGAGTAGGGGTTGTAAGAAAAGTCAGGCTATTTGCAAGAAGCGAGGTGCCATGTATTTGCTGGGCCCAATAAACCAGCAGGTCTATTTCAATGTTGATCTCTTGAAACTTTACAGGCCTCCTCCTGACCAGGCAACCTGATGGTGCTTTTCACTATGCAAAGGTGACATTAGGCAGGTACAGAAACACTGCAGTTCACAGCTTGATTTCCCTTGCTCTCTGCTGCTGTCTTTAAACTCTGCTACTGCCTACCTACTGAAAGGCAATTATTCCTAAGAAAAGGTGCCAAATTCTCTGGCTTCCCATAAGAACATTTCCCCTCCTGCTCATTGTTCCTTGTCCTTCAGCATGTCAGCAACAAAGGAGGGGGTATGTAAAAGTACCATCCTCACTTTTTTTTTGGTAACTATCTGAATGGGAGACACAGAAGACACCTCCCTGAAAAATGGGAGGACTGTGAACACATTCAGGTATCCCCTGGGTGATGACAACACACTGTCAACTGATCCTGCCACTCCTGAAGCTCCATTGGATTACAGTACTTCTAATATGAATTAAAGAGGAACGACCTGAATGTGCAAGTATGAATGTGAAAGGACTCAGCCCTCCAGCTGCACAGTTGTTCCATGAGTGCCCTAGCTTCCCAGCCCGGCCTCCTTCAGCAGGTGCCCACTCAGAGGCAGTGTTGTGGCTTCCTAGCTTTTTGCCACCTCTGAGTGTACACCTGCTGGACGAGAGATCTGGCAAGCCACTCTGCTGCCTCTGAGTGGTGGGCGTCCACTGGAGGATGTAGAACTGGGAAACTGGGGCACCCACAGAACAGCTGCATGGCCAAATTGGCACCAACTGCTGAACCAGTGGTTCATGGCCAAAGAAAAGATTGCATTGTTGCCACTTTATTTTGTCCTTCCTCCGCCCAATAATAAAAACAAGAAAATTTTACGTAGAAGGAACAAACCCATATTTTGTTAACCCACGGAGTATTCAAGTACAAATTTTAAAAAACTAAACAAATTTTCAATTTTCTATCTTGCAGAGGTGTATGCATTGCCCTTTTTTCACCTGTGGCTGCACTAATAATGTCCCCATGTCTCTCTTGGAATAATCTACTTTAAACTGCCCATGGTCTACTTTCAGAAGTGTGTATGTGTGGGCGTGCATGCACACCCCTCCCCGGTGCTCCAGATTAGGAGGGTGGAGACTCCTACAGAGCAGCTAAGCGAGAGGGTGGGGCATGTCAGAGCAGCCAAGCAATGGAGGTTGGGGGGGGGGTTCATATAAGATTTACGCGAAAAAAGCAAAAGGGGGCAGGAAAAGATTAACCAAGATTTGTGAGGGGGGGATAAAGAGAGTGGGAGTCTATCAATCCTGGGGGGAGAGAAAGCCAAGATAGAGTTGGGAAGGGGTATAAGAGACCCTTGTAGCCATGATTTGAGGGAAAGGGGGGTGATTCCAGCCAATGTTTTTGCAAGGAACAGGGGAGGAACTACTGGAGGCAGAGGAAGGGAGAAGAGTGCTCTCTGTTTGGGGAGTGGGAAAGGGGGCAAGCCCCATCTTTCCATCCAATCCCCCAAGGAAAGCGGACTTCCCTTCCCCTTGTTGTCCTCAGGTGACCCCATAGACCCAGGTGGGGGCTGTCCCTAGTTCAATACCCTCCCCAATACAGCAATCACCCCTATCGTGAGGGTTAAGGACCCAATCCGCGATGATTGAAAATCTGTTATATGTGGATACTGTGTCGGGTTAGGACTGGGAGGTCTCTGGGGCCTCCTACACTCACCTGAGGCCTGGCAGTCACTTCCAGTTTTCCGGCAACCACTTCTGGGGCCTCTGACAGGCCCGTTTGGGCCAGCACCAGACCTAGGGTAAGTCGAGGAGGCCTCAAGCAGGCCCAAGCAGTTTACCTCAGTGGGCCTTGCCTTCATATACTGCAGTCCTGCAATATACCAGGACCACAATATATGAACCTTGAAATGGCAGGTGACTACTGTAGAAGCCCTCGGGAGGTGTGGTGGCGGTGAGGCCTGCAGTGGTCCCTCTCATCCCACTTTCCCTAGATCCCATCAGGCTTCACAGAGAGGGACCCTTACTGTTGTGGGGGGTGGAAGTGGAGGAGGGGTGAGGCAGCAGTAGGGCTCCTGCTGTGGGGGGTGGGGGGAGGGGCAATGGCCTTCTCCCTCCCCCTCCTCCCCATACCTGTCAAGTGTTGGCCACCACCACCCAGGGTTGGAGGAGAGGCATACTGCAGGCTTTGCCCCTCCCACCCCACTGAGCCACCACCACATCAGCTTGTTCCCTCTACCCAGCCTTGGCGAGGCAGTCCCCATGTACAGTCTTGGTGGCTCCCCTTTGGTGTGCAGCAGTAGCGACAACCAAAACTTGACAGGTATGCTCCTGGCCCGGCCTGGCCCTCATTCTCAGTGACAGTAGCCATCTGTCTGAGTAACCCAAGAGCCAAAAACCTTGGCAACATGCGCAGACATGACCCATCCCAATCCACTGCCACCGCTGCCTCTTTTTCCTGCTCAGCTTCTCCAACCGCAACCTCCCTTTAAGGGCAGAAGCCATTCTCCTTCTCCCACCCCCTGCCCACTCAGCTCACTCATACCTATCATGTGTCTGAGTGTGTGTGTGTGTGTGTGTGTGTGTGTGTGTGTGTGTGTGTGTGTGTGTGTGTGTGTGTGTGTGTGTGTGTGTGTGTGTGTGTGTGTGTGTGTGTGTGAGAGAGAGAGAGAGAGAGAGAGAGAGAGATCAGCTGTATGTATGCATGCAAGCGCATGTCATGGAATTACCTACAGAGAGAAGAGAGACGAGTGAACAGGAGCGAAGAATGGGTGGGGACAGAGAAAAGTGAGCCCCCAACACACACACACAAACACACCCACCTACACACACACAGCTTTGCCCTTCCCACCTCACCGAGCCACCACTGCAACAGCTCGTCCCGTCTACCACAGCCTTGGTAGAAAATTTCCAAAAAAATTATTAATCCATGAAGAGGAGGCTGGCCCTTGAAAATGGCGACCAGGGAAAAGCAACACCTATGCTGAGCTCCGCTCAGTATATTTTACTTTTCTGCTTTTATTGCTTCTTTCCCCTTGAAAGGCTGCAGTTATTTGGTGGTTTTATCCTAATAATCTCCTTGGAAATTCCCTTTCTTCTTGGACTGATAATAACCGTGGAAGAAGTAAGTAGGAGCTGCTGTTTTATTTTTCTCAAGGCCTTGGTAAAATGGGAAAGGGGAAGAGAAGACAAAGGCCCTTATCTGGCTCACTTGCTCCAGTGGTGAAGCAGCTGCGTCTCAATGAAATGTTGGAATGAACTGCGGTGGAAGCTGTGGCCGAGCTGTCTAAAATGTGCTCACCAAACAAGTTTGCAGCGTTGGAGGAGGATCCCTCAGGGTTATTGTGTGGCAGTGCTGCACTGACTGACTCCCCCTGTTTCTGGACTTCCACTTAAAGGCCAAGAAGGCAGTCAGCTAAGAGATGTGGAGGGTGAGGTCTGTGATAAGGGGAAGAGACGGAGGAGGAGCTCAGATCTGCAGCAAAATAGAACGATCAAGCACACAAAAACAGACCAACACCTGACCCATTACCCTCCTATAAGCACACAACCAACCCCTCAAGCATCTTTACCAAAAGATATTACAAGAGATGAATCATTCACTGATCAACCTACACTCCCTCCTCCTAAGGAGTCCATTAATACTCTCACCAACACTCTGCTGAGTGATTATGCTGTGTTAACAGCTGAGACCCTTACTGCAATCCTCAACACTCCCCAGGAGACAAGGAATAAAATAGATAATATAGAGGCTGACCTCAAAAGACTGGCAGAGGCGTTGTCTTAATCAACAATTGCTCCCCGAGTAGGATCCCATACTACCAATTCCACCTTTAACAACAAAACAAATACAACTCAATATATGAACACTGCCTTTAAGGTAGATGGGAGAGTTGAGGAAGCTGATTATTCCAAAGGCAAAGCTTATGCCAATGAGAGATCAAAACAAACAATGACACTCCAACCAACCCGAATTTTATTATCAATAGCATCATTAAAAGTAAATAATGGTAAATGGAAAAATCATAATGCTATTACAAACTCCCTGGGCCAACTCTTAAACATACAACCAAACAAAATCGACTTAAGGGACATTGAATGGCTGCCAGTGCACAGGAACCACCAGAGGCTGCTTTTAACTTTCGATCAAATTGTAATACCTTCCATGCTATTTAAGATGAAAAACCTTCTAGCTAGGTACTCGATCAGATTGTCAAGGGTCTTCCAGGAATCATCTCGTCCTTCCGTGCTGGGATTATGCCCAAGCAAGCAAAACCAGGAGATTAACAGAAGACAATCTGATCTTTGTAACCCTTGTAACCTTGATGACATGCAACCCTCTACTATATCAACTGTCCCCAACAATGAAGCAAGGGAGAAGGTTTCCAGCTTCAAGAACAGCTCCAAGTCCCAGGCTGACCTTGTTCTCAAATCTTCTGAGGATCTGCCAAACCATGGACACCATAACCTCATCTCTACAACTTTCCACCCTTTGTGTGAGCAACACTCACTGACAGCAGATCCACAAATGGGAAAAACAGACTCCAAAGAGGACATAGTAACTGCCC
This sequence comes from Phrynocephalus forsythii, assembly GCA_029282475.1. NCBI lineage: Eukaryota > Metazoa > Chordata > Lepidosauria > Squamata > Agamidae > Phrynocephalus > Phrynocephalus forsythii. The sequence goes on from JAPFRF010000004.1 coordinate 61,643,177, forward strand.
CAATAGTCCCACTCTCTCCGAGCTGTGAAATACACACATCTAAAACGTTTGCCTTGGTTGACGCCACAGATCAACTTGATCCCCCTTTGTTTTTTGACTACAGAAACCCAAAGAGGTCCACACAACACCTGGATGATTTTGGATCTCATTCTCTCACTTCATCAAATACTGTTAAGAACTGTGATCTTAGGTCAACTCTCCCAATGGAAAGAGGAGATTTCAATAATCTTGAGCCCTCAACAGCCTCTCCCAGCACAGACATTCAATCTCCATTATCAGCCAAAGACAGTTTGATAATGAGCCAACAGTCCATGAAGACGGTACCCAATAAACTGGCTACTAATTGTTGCATACAGTCTGAGAGTTCCCAAGACCTTCAGAGGATAATATCAGATCCTTGACTAGCTGTCTCCAATCACACTTCGAGAGACTCCACCCTCAACCCTAAACTTATATCCTGGAATATCGCAGGGTGGGAACGGAAGGCATCCGATCTGGACTGGATTGAGTACCTGAGTACCTTTGACATCATATACCTTCAAGAAACATGGACCCCTAGAGAAATCCACTTGTCAGGTTTTCAAACCTTTTTTTTTTTTTTGCCAGCTTATAGGATCCATAGAAAAGGGCGTTATAAAGCAGGACTCTGTTGTTTAATAAAATCGACCCTCAATATCCTGGTCAAACAATTATCAACAAAACCTCCTCTGGCTCAGGCCTTCCTTTTTAAATACGCCCTGGATCAAATAATCCTGGTTAATGTCTATATACCTCCTTTTTCAGCGCCTCCATCTGCAAGTAATATATGGTCCACCTTGAAGAATTATATAGACTCTATATGCATAAGTTATCCCAGGTCCTCCTTAATTATAGTTGGAGACTTTAACGCTAGACTGGGACCCAATAATGATAAACTAATCAAATTTATGGATTGGGATAATGAGGATCTGATACCACCTATGTTCCAGGAATCTAGAAATTCCAAGGATCCTATTTTTAACCAAACTGCATCACATATGATTGATCTTTGTACCTTCCTCAACCTTAGAATTCTTAATGGCTCTTCCTTGAGTAGAACAACTGGAGACCTTACCTTTTCTTCAAGTAATGGATGCAGTGTAGTGGACTATATACTAGTTTCACCAGATCTCTTTAGCAAAGTAAATTATTTGAAGATCGATACCCGTACAGAAAGCGACCACTTACCGATTCTTATGGACTGGCAGTGGGTAGTAACATCACTATCGGAAGTTCCGACTAACCCTCCCTTCCAAATTCACAAAGGAGTTAGGTGGTCCATCAAATCTCAAGGGCAATTTGAGGAATGGTCTGCCTCCACCAAAGCTCTCCAATTACGACAAATTATATCTCAATCCACAGCTTTGACTGATGCCATAACAGCCTACCAAGAATTGTCCAAAACCCTTTTAAATTCTTTAGTACCATCTGGCACATCAAACCCCCCCATCAGGCGCTCAAGTTGGTTTGACTCTGAGTGTATGATCTCCAAGAAAAAACTCTGACAAACCTTTCAATTGGTGAGAGCCCTTCCTTCCCCCAAGTCATTTAGATTTTACACACTTGCAAAGAAAGAAACTGACCTCCTTTTGAAGGAAAAAAGACACGCTTATGCGATGAAGAATTGGACTCAGCTCATCCACACATTACACTCCAAGAATGCTAGAGAATTTTGGATGATCGTTTCAAAAGCCTATGAGACTTTTATTTATTTATTTATTTATTTATTTATTTATTTATTTATTTATTTGCCGCCCACTACCCAAAGGTCTATATGCTTACACCAAAGAATAAAAAAATTTAAAATAGTTAAGAGTGAAATATCAATAAATCATCAATAAAAAAGAATAAAACAATTTAAAATAGTTAAGAGTAAAATATCAATAAATCAAGAAGGTTTTTACCTGGCACCGGAATGTAATCAGTGTTGGAGCCAGGCGGATCTCGATCGGGAGGGCATTCCATAGCCCTATAGATACTGCACTAATCTTTTCAGAAGAATGGACTGCTTATTTTTCCAATATATTCTCAACACCAACACCATCTGATCTTCCTAACCAAATCCAAATTCCTTCGGAAATTCCATTGTGGTCTCCTGTCTCCAAGGAAGAAATAATCGAACTAATACACACCTTGAAATCTGGGAAAGCACCCGGTCTTGATGGCATCCCAGCTGATTTGATCAAAAACTATATCCACTGGTGGGCAGAACCCCTGGCCCAATTATTTACGCTGATCGACCAGTTTGGGATATTGCCAGAATCCTGGTTAACCTCCATAATAATACCAATTTTTAAAAAAGGGAATCCTAAATTACCATCCAACTATCGGCCAATAAGCTTGCTCCCAGTGATAGGGAAATTGTACACCAAACACCTTCTGACCCACCTCTCAGACTGGATGCGTGCTAACCAACTCCCACCTAAAGAACAAGTTCGTTTCTGCCCGGGTTCATCTACCCTTGACCATGCACTGTTGCTAGATTTTTTAGCTGAGAAATACTCTTGTAAACTCAAGGGGAAGTTGTACGCTGCATTTATTGATTTATGGGGAGCATTTGTTTCCATCAATAGATCTCTCCTATGGACCAAACTAACTAAACTGGGCATGGACCCACGTTTGCTATTTCTGATACGCAAATTATACTCAGCAAACACTGGTAAAGTGCGTTTAAACCATAATGGTCATCTATCCGAGAACTTCCCAATTACCAAGGGTGTTGAGCAGGGATGTGTCCTTGCACCATCACTCTTTAATATATTTATGTCAGATGTATCAGAACATCTTGCCAAAGCAGGAAACCATGCTCCTAGAATGAATTCCCACCCAGTCCCATTGTTATTGTATGCAGATGATAATGTACTCTTGTCCATTTCTAGGGTAGGACTTAAACACCTATTGTCGGCCTTTTCAGAATATTGTGCACTTAACAAGCTCACCATCAATACTGAAAAATCTAAAGTATTAATCTTTTCCAAAAGTTGAACTAAGGAGACATGGGCACTCAGAGGAAAACCCCTTGAACAAGTTACAACTTTTAGGTATCTGGGTTTCCTGTTCCATCATCGACTTAACTGGTCATCCCACCGAAAAGCCACCATAGCTGCCTCAAAAAATCATCTCCTGGCAATTTCAAGGTTCCATTTTCACTCTGGGAATCAATATGTTCCAGCCGCACTCCGTCTTCATGGCTAAAGTAACTAACCAACTCCTGTATGGAGTACCAATCTGGATTAAGGCTGCCAATCAGGAAGTAGATCGTATTGCAGCTATTTTTTTTACGACATATCTTGGGTGTACCAAACTCGATCAACCTACCAACAATATGCTGTGAACTTGGGCTTCACCTGCCCTCAACACTAGTGTGGACAGCCACTATCAAGTATTGGTTACGCATCCATTTTCAAACACGTCCCAATTCCCTGCTAAACAATCTACTAAGTGACACCTATAGATTCAAATGGTATCAGAACATCTGCATAAAGATAGCATCTATTGGAGTTGATTTAGACTATTTATCCAACTGCAATGAACAATTCTTATACAACTTTATTCGTCAAAGACTTTGGGACATTGAGAGACAGAATATTGTTGGAACTGAGTTAATCCAATTTGCTCCTCTTTATATTATGGCCTAACCCTCAACCCAGAATTTGGTTCAAATTATTTCAAGAATCTTTTGAATCCTCAAGAGAGATGGGCATTTATGTTGGCAAGACTGAACATCTTTCCTTCCACCGTCACTCTAGGAAGATACTCTAAAATGCCTTACAAGAGCAGACTCTGTAAATTCTGCAGGTTGGAAACTGATTCTGTTGCACATATTCTGACTCAATGCACCGGCCATCATATTAATCGACAGCAATTAATTGGCTACATTATTTCCAAATTTTCAACAACCCCTGAGACTAGTACTGCTACTCTCTTGGCAGACAAAGATAAAAGCGTGACAGAGCTAGTAGCCAAATATTTATTACTAGTTTCTCAAAAGAGTAGCTCTGCTTCCTTTTAAGTTTGGTTTATAGTAACCCCAGATTAATATGGTTGCTATTCAGGCGCTGAGAGGTTTGCCTATTGTAACTATTTTAATGACTTTTTTGTGCCAATAAAGGTGACTAAAATAAAATAAAAATAATGAAGATGGCGGGAAAGAGATGAAGGGGGCTTGGGCTCCAACACCATGGTGATGGAGGGCAGCGAGAGCAGCGACCCAGCCATGACCCACCTGCTCCTGCCACCCCAAGTGTCCATCATCCCCACCACCGCAACTGTAGCTCCACGCCTGGCTTCCCTCATCTGCCTCCTTGCTCAGCTGGCTGGCCCTCCTACTGCTGCTGCTGTTGCTGGTGGTGACTGCACGCCTTGCCGGTGCTCCGGATTAGGAGGGTGGAGAGGGTGGAGACTCCTGTGGAGAAGCCAAGCGAGGGGGTGGAAAAAAAAAATTTCCCCAAACACTCCGTTGCTGGTGCTGGATCAGGAGACTGGCAGGGACCTTGTGGGGTACTTCAAATGGCCCTGCGGGCTACCAGTTGCCCATGGTCTGTGTGTTGTGCAGGCCTGGAATAAGGGAAAGGATTATGTGCATAAGGTTTACTTTTTCTCTTCTCCTGAACACAGAGAACAATGCACAATACGAGTCATTACTTAGTACACAATGTAGCACTGATGATCGTCTGTCACTATTGACTAAGGCCTCATCCATAACTATAAAATGTATTAATTAAAGTACAAAAAGAACGAAGTAATATCTAGCTGAGAGCAAACTAGACAATACAGGTAACGTGTCATTAGAGGTGAAATACTGTTTAATCTCAACTGAGCTTGCTTCTATCCATGCTTTACAAACTAGCCTTCTTTTGTGACTCATCATTGAGAGCTAAACATATTTGCATATCTAGCTTATTAGGTATAAAGTTCTAAAAGATTTGCATGCCTGGAGACATAACAGCAGGAAATGCACTTGTGAATCTTTAACTTGTGATCTCTCTCAGAGTTGCAATCATAATGTAATGCTGTTATGCCTTTGCTACAGGAAAAGGGAGTTAATTACAAGTAACTAGTTACTTCCAAGCACTGAAAAACACCAAGGTAGATATGGTAAAAGGGGAAAATGTTGGAACAAAACAGAATGTGGACATAAGACACCAAGAAACAAAATACAATTTGTCCACTGAAATGTCCCAAGTTCCAATTTCACACTATTGGTAAGGGAGGGAAGAATTTTGGTTGTATAGGATCTTTTATAAAATAGAAAAGAGAGGAAGAAAAATCGCTATCTGGTGCATACTGAACAAGACTACTTAGAATTTCAGACACTTCCAAGCAATGGTCTAACGGCAGTACATTTAGAGCACAGAATGTATAGTGTTTATCTGTTCAAATTCAAACATATATAAAACAAGGCATTTACAATCAGAGCGAAACATGGTAAAAGTTTTCTGCTCAATCTCTTAATTTAGGGAACAAAAGCTATTAAACTAGGAACTGATTTTTTGATTTTATTTTAAAGAGTTTGTCTTTTAAAAAGAAAAGCAGACAAGAGACTCATCACATTGACAAAAATGCCTTTCTGCAGATTACAATTTGTTCTTGCCTATAACTTTTATTTCACTTTCGAAATATTTGGTTTCATTAAAAACTTCAAAAAGGAAGAACAACACAGAGTCCTGTGTAACTTTAAATACTGGTGGATTTATAGCTGCTTAGGTTTTTATGGAGTGTAACCTACTTTGTGAGATGCATAAGTAAGTAAGCTCAATAATACAGGCAAATCCTACATTTACAGCATAGCCCTATACACGCTCCATTGGTTCAATAGCCTTATTCCCCCAAGTAAATCTGCACAATATAGTTTTCAAAGAGGTAGCCATCTTAGGTTCTGCTAGCATATCCAGTCAAAAGCAATAGCAAAATTAAAATAAATAAAGAAGATGAAAATGTTGTGGCACCTTTGTCCACCCAACCCAGAAATAAAGAGGAGAGACATGTTTGTGGGATTAAAATTGGACCACAATTTATTGATATGAATTCACTCAATTCAACTGTTAAACATCACTTAAACAAGGGGGCCTGAACATAGTGCAAGTGGATCAGTTAATGATTCCTAATATTATTATACCCACCTGTTCAGCATCCTCCCCAAACCTGCGGTCTGGGCAGCCCTCATTCCAAATCTTTGGACTATTTATACCTAACACCTAATGTTCCTAATTTACTAATCTATTTCCTAAGTCATATTGAGGGCTACCTGCTCAATAAGGGTATATTATTCAATAACTTTCACTTGACTTAAATTTACCGCTTCCACTACCTGCCACAAAAAGGGGCTACGTAGTATGCTCCATTTCCCCCACCAAGCTGATTAGTTTGGTGCAAAGGCTCCCTTGTAAATCAAATAGGCAGTCCCCAAACTGAATCAAATAGATAGACACCGTCCTTCCTATAAATCTCTGGACAGTTAATTCAAGTTAATTCAAGTGCTTGGGTAACTGACAAGATACCCAAACCCTTGCTAACTAAAATTACCAATTTCCTTAATTATTCCATATTCAGGCTTTTTCCTTTTGCTTGGAGTCCTGTGCCTCTTTCTGAACTAGCGTGGCACGATATTGGAACAAATCAATCCCTGTCTCTAATGGTTCGCAGGTCAGCCATGATCTGGGCAACCATCAACTTGCCCGACCACTGGGTCAAGTCACAGCCACTGCTGTGGCTCCGCACAAAGGCAGGGGTTGTCCCTTCCATTCAACCTGGCGTTTTCAAGGCCCAGCCACCGAAGTGGCTCAACGTAATTGCAGGGGGCTTCCCCTCCATCCACACTTGGCCTATTACCAAGGCCCAGCCACCGATGCAGCACAACTCAATGGCAAGGGTCATCCCCTCCATTTCCACATGGCCCATACAGGGCCCAGCCACTGAAATGGCTCAATGCACCGTCGGGGGTTTCCCCTCAAGGCCTCTCACCATGTGGCAAGGCCTTATCTAACCTACTGCCCCTGCAAGCATCCCCATAGGCTGCACACACATGTCACCAACTGGTTGGGTAGACAAAGAAGCCCCTCCCAGCACTATGGCTGATAGGACCCACCATAAAGACTAACTGCTATAATAAAATGTGAGCTTTTGTGAAGACATGGATTTGTCCATAAAACCTCACGTTATAGCAGCTGTCAAGTGCAACCCCATATTTGTCTATTTATAAGCAAGTCCCAGTAAATAATCTTCAGTTTTTTCCTGAGGTTACTCTGACTGTAACCTAAAGTTGAAAAAGTCCTACAAGATTCTTTGTTTTTCTGTAGCCAACACTAGAGCCATGTATAAGAGAGAAATTGATGAGGAACAAACTGATTCAATTTTACCTTGGATTTAGTTTTCAGATATGTTGAGTTTCACTTAAAGCCCCATTGGTTCAACAACAATTTCCCAATCTTTATCTTTTGCTGTCTGCCTTTTCCCTTTTGATCTCTCCCTCTTTTCCTCTCTTTCTCTTTCAATAAGCAGCTGATAAATCAGAGTAAATAAGTCTGTTGTATCAGCCCATTTCACATTTTGAAAACCTAGGGAAAAGAGACTAAAGAAGTCTAGCACACATTTATTTCATCTACTGAAAATATTTAAGTATTTATTCTATTATGAATAGCAACATCTGTTCTCATTAGCCTTTTCTTTTTAAATTAGGTGCTCACCATTCCACTGCCTTCTTCTGAAGGTCAAATGACATCCTGGCCCTTGCTGAGGTTCACATGAAGTTTTCTTTGCTTGTGGATAACTGGCAAGTTGTTGTGACATGTTTCAATTATATGCCTGGCCACCAGAGCTGTGTCTAATTGTCCCTTCAATCAGCAGCAATTAACTCTGACAAATTATGCAAACCTTAGTCAACACCTGTAAGTTTCTGGCCACTATGTCAATCAAATCATTTGTCATTAAATTAAAGATACTCAAGTCCAGCCCAATCCTACCATTGGGCAAAGTGAAAGAATCACCTCTGACAATAGATGTTGGGGGTGCCAACAGCAGCCCACCAGATGTTCTCCTAAGTAGGTGGTTTAAAAACTTGGTTTTTAAACCACTTACCCAAAAGCCACTGGCTGTGCTAGCAAAGCAAAGTGGTCTGCTCATATACCACCCCATACCACTTCAAGTAGTCTCTGGGCAGTTTACAGTTTTTAATAACAGTATGCAGGCTACACATTGCCCCCAGCAAGCTGAGTAGTCATTTTACCTACCTCGGAAGGATGGAAGGCTGAGTCAACCATGAGTGTGCTACCTGGGATTGAACCCCAGGTCGTGAGCACAGTTTTACCTGCAGTAGTACTTGTGCAACATAGTCCAGTAAACATCTAGGACTAAAGGTTTGAGAGGCAATTCTCCATGTATTATCTTAAAGCTGTGAGTGCCACACAGACCTTGTTTATTACCAAAACTAGCTTTCTGACTGCAGTTATGATAGAGGATAATATCTGTTGCCAGTGTTGAACTAAGATGAAATCACTTCAATGCGTAGAATAAAGATAGGCACATTTTCTTGTTGCAGCCCTAAAGGTGCTGAAAGGGAAAGCGATAACTGTTTCCATCCTGTGTGAAATAACAGCTTCAGGATTGGCACCAATTATCAGGACCACAAGATGAGGGGGCAAGAAAAGTCTTCACTATGTACTCCATAGTCCAATCTTAGTCATGTGCTTCCTTCAGCTTACAAAGCTTTACAAATCAACATGCATCACCCATTACATGTTAAATGTGATGTGTAATTTAGCCATCAAGTGATTCTGAAAACTAAACATTGACTCTTGGGTTTACTCTGGCACCTACTGTATATTGGCGTGAGAAGAGAAGTGTCATTACTCGGAATCTGCTGAACTCATGCTAAATATGACGCCATCTAAAATGAATCCATTTGTTAGCTTGAAAAGCTGGGTAAATAACATGTAATGTTAACAAAAATAAAAAAACTGTAATCTGATTGGAAGGCATACTATTTCCCCCAAAAGTTTTCATTCCTATAACCTCCAGTGAGTTCTGGGTTTTTAGGTAGTGATGTTCTTCTTTGGATGATTTTTCTGCTCTAATTTATTGAATGTCTCCTCTCATTTGAAGCCTTTAATGCCATTAAAGGTTCACTGAGGCATATGCAAATCTCTTCAACCAGAGTCCAAATGCATTATACTGATGTGATGAGTACCTGTTGTGGTTACAGGCTTAAGGAAAGACAATGACGCTGCAACTCAGAATGTCAATGGGCACTTGAAATGTCGGTTATTATCTGCAGTCCCTGCCTTAACTGGTTTGCTTCACAGACATATCCTGGCTTCAGTCCCTGATTCATGCTTTCTAAGGATTACTAAGTACAAGGGGTCAGCAATTTTTAGCCTCTGGGAACAGGATGGCTCAAAGGGTGATGCACTCTGCTCTTTCACTTTAGCAGAAGAGAAGCCTGAGTGAACAGCATCTGTGTCAATAAGGCTTGGCAGACTCTTAAAGTGGGAGATTTTACAGTTTCATCCTCATTTTTATATCAATGTAGTCTCCCACATCCAGTAAAGCTTTACTAATCAGAGGTACAAAGGTAAAACATAATATAAAGATATGCAAGATTATGGCTAGTATAACTCAATGGGTTGGGATACCAAGTTGTGAGACAGGGGCTAGAAACTCAACCACATTATTCCTCTCAGGAGATAGCCATCTGAGAACACTCAGAGCACGTGCAGCTGACTGGGCTATGTGTCCTACTGAGCAGCCTTGGACAAGCTGCACAGTTCCAGAGGATCACCGAAAGAAGGAACTAATTAACCCCTATTGGGTACTTTATACCTTAAAAAAACCCTAAAGTGCATAATCATTATTTAAAATCAGGCACCAACAGAGTTAAATGACAAAGATGCACACAGACTATGGCACTTAACCTCCATGGTGTTTTGCAACTTCTGGGACTTTCTAAAGACCTGGTGAGTGAAGATCTCCTGGTGGTTAGACCATCTGTGGTAGGAAGTATTGGTGGCAATAGGATCAGTGGTGAAATTTGACTGGCTATCTCTTATTTATGTAACAAAAAGTCTGTCTAAGACCAAATGGGGAGAGTGACAAATCCATTACAGCAAGCTGTACAGTTAGTCTCAATTTAACAGAGATCCCCCTGCCTTCCAAGGTTCAAAAATGTTTCCAGCCACACTGCCATCTCCTATAACTTAAAAAATGTAAACAATAATTAGCTTGTTTTTCTTTCTTGAGTGAGTTACGAGTGCTAAAAGCTTGCCTGAAGTGGTTGGGCCTTCAACGGCCAACAGAAATATAAACTAAAAGCAACCATGCTAACCTTCTGAGGGAGAAAATTCCACAACCTGGGAGCTGCCATAGAGAAGGCCCTCTCTCGGGTCCCGATCAAATGTGCATTTGACTCTTGCATCTAACTCCACAACCAGTTATTACTAGAACATGACACAATGTTTCCAGTTTCTTCAGTCACTTGTTAACAGTCATATTTCCAAGACTGTGGGTTAGACAAGGGTAAGACATTACATCTGTCACTTACCCAAACAGGCTGGTGTTTGTTCTGATACAGTATATTGTAGCTTTTCAATGTGAACATTAAATTATGCTGATTCTTATCGGCCTCCTGTGAATTTTGAGTTTCTAGTCCAGTATATGAGGTTTGAAGTCCATTTGGGTCTTCTTTTCCATGCACACAGCAAAACAAGGCAGAGAGGAAAAAACGGAGCTGAACATATATTCCCAGTATCATAAATGGTTAGTTTTCTAAGTTCCATGGAGGGGTCCCACAAGCTATCATAGACTACCTTTTTTTTTCCAAGTACAACAATGACACCGGGAAACACAGTGGTACCTTGTATAAAGGAATTAATTCGTTCCAAATGAAATTATGTTAAGCAAATGTTCCTTTATACAAATTTTTATAGGAATACATTGAAAACAGAGTAATCCCTAATTGCAACCATTTTTATGTTGTACAGATTCACCCCATAAACGATCCTGTTAAGCAAATTTCCCTATCTCCAGAATTTTTTATGTTGTAGATATTTTATGTTATACAAACTGTTTGTTATACAAGGGTCCATTGTATAGCCAACTGGGGCACAATTAAAGCACATGTTTGTTAGGCATTATCAAGAGGAGGTTTATCACACAGTGCTTAAACTACAGTACTCCAGTCAAGACTGCTCACAACCTGAGATCAATCCCAATGGGCAATGGTACCCAGCTCAAAGTTGGCTCAGCCTTTCATCCTTCTGAGATCCGTAAACTGAGTACCCAGCTTGCTGATGATGGGGCAATGTGTAGCCCACATAATCAAATTGCAAGCCACCCAGAGAGTGCTTTAAGCACTATGGGGCATTATATGAGCAGCCTTATATAATGCCACTTGGCTTTGTCATGTCCCCTGCTTACTAACTGCTTTGTGATGGTGAGGAGAAAACCCCTGTAGTGCATATGAGTAACTCTGAAGGCATATTTTACTCTATGGGTAGACTTCTGCTGTCAGCTGCACATGGAGAAGTCTCCTCAATTGCCTGTAAATCCAGAGATAGGAATGTAGCCTATATTTATATAAATACTGTATGTAGGGCATACATATAACTCACAGAGGACAGTTGAGAAAAGAATTCCTATTTTATACAGAACTGTATTTGAGCTAGAATATGTGTGACAGACAGAGGAATACTTTATTTCTTACCAATTTTACTCAAGAAAGAGATTTCATGCATGAAATTGTGTTGAAAAATGTTCTCTCTGATAAGTCTCCTGCTCCTCTCCTTATCCATCTTGCTATAGCATTTCTGATCCATCCTGACATCTATTTAGATATCTTGTAATATAGTTTACCTATTCCCCCCCCCCAATAGTTTCTACTGGTAAGATGGTTGGCCTTGTTTGTCCTAGCATTAAGAGATCTAGGTGTCTTCAAACCAGAAGCTATTTTTCTGTAAATTGAATATAAAATAAAGAAACTGACACTTGATTGGCATGCAAAAAATCTACCCATTGAATTCCATCTTTTCTTTTTCTTGTTGATTCTGTATATTACAGGTAGCATCTATACTAATTCTTCTGTTGCTGTATATTGTTTAAATAATACCAATCAGTACATTGTGCTGGTTAGATCCAACCAATTCAGCTTCTTGGATGCAGGTGAAAAATGGGTAATTAGCTTCCTGTGCAACATAGTTTATAAATGACAATCGACAGTCGTGTTAAATGTCCAGCCTCCAACATGGAAAGCATTATTTCCTCCCCATGACATGAAAGATTTCTGTGAAACTGTTTTGCCTTATCTTAGCCATGAAGCCATTTATCACGGTGCCTTATTTAATCAACCATTGGCTAGCAGACACTGCCTTTTTCTACTATGCAAGAGGTAACGACCTTCTCTCCTATCACATTACACAATCCATTACTTAATTTAACATTCTCTAATTAGTCATAGAAGCAGTAAAGTAAGGACGAATCTTCATGGGATTTATTTGAACCTCAACCTCTGCCCTTCCCGGTTAATATAGAGCACAGGCGGGAACATGCTGGAATGGGTTTCTCTTATAGCTTCCATCTCTTTCAGGGATGGGATTTTTCTCAATCACCTGGGGGAGATGATAATCACACCCTTTCTTTAAAAAAACCTGGCCTGGCTATCATCCAATAGCCAATGCTCCCTTTTTGGGCAAGGTTGTGGAGTGGATAGCTGCCATGCAGCTCGTTGTTCCTGGAGGAGGACCGCATCCTGACCCATTCCAATCTGGCTTCAGGTCACGTCATGGGACTGAAACAGACCTGGTCACATTACAAGATCACCTATTGAGGATGGCCAACAGCAGTTGCTCTACCCTGTTACTCCTTCTCAATCTGTTGGCCACCTTTGATACTGTTGACCACACTATCCTCCTGGGTAGGCTCACGGAGATGGAAATTGGTGGCCAAGATTTATGCTGGCTCCATTCCTTCCTCAGTGGCCATGCCCAGACAGTACAGCTGGGAGAAGTTTCACTGGCCCCTTGGTCCCTCTCATGTGGGATTCCACAGGGGTCGGCACTCTCCCCCATGCTGTTTAATATCTATATGGGGTCTGCTGTCATCAGTACACTGATGACACACAGCTCTATCTCTCCATTCCCACCTCTGCAATGGAGGCTGTGTGGACCCTTTACCGCTGGCTGGATGCGGTCTTGGACTTGACCAGGACCAACAGCCTGAAACACAACCCCAAATAGACTGAGGTACTGTTCCTTGGGGGAAGACTGAATGGATATTGTGCCCCTCTTCCCAGTCTGGATGGGATCTCCTTCCAGCTGGCTGACAGAGTGAACAGTCTGGGTGTGACTCTGGATCCAGCTCTGTCCCTGGAAGCCCAGGTGGCAGCCGTCTCCAGGGTAACTTTTCACCACCTTAGGCTCCTCACCCAGATTCACCCTTATCTCAAGGGTGACCTCCTAAGGATGATCGTGCAAGCCCTGGTTGTCTTGAGGATAGATTACTGTAACACACTCTACATGGGGCTTCCCTTGACCCTTGTTTGGCGATTGCAGCGGGTGTAGAATGTGGTGGCCAGACTGGTGGTTGGTGTGGGAAGATATGACCACATCACCCCCATTCTGGCTCTCCTGCACTGGATACTCATTGCAGCACGAATAAGGTGCAAGGTACTGGTTTTGATTTACGCAAGCCACCATGGTTTGGGTCCAGAATATCTGATGGGGCATAACAACCTCTGCCCAGCCCACCAGATCGTCTCATGGTTGTGAATTCCTACTCATAGGGAAGTTTGTAAGACCTCCACCTGGAACCAGGCTTTTTCTGTCGCCGGTCCTATATGGTGACATTAGGACCGTGGAGTCCCTTACAGTTTTCAGGAAACAGCTAAAATCTTGGCTCTTCCAGGCTGCTTTCCATGATTAATGGAGGGTGATTATATGTTCCTTGTCCTTTTTCTGCCTTTTTATTGAATTCTTTTTTAACTGCCATCTTATATTTTGATTGATAGTTTATTTACAGTTGTTAACCAAATACAAAAATTGTAATACAATAAAAATATAACATGATAAAACAATATAAAATTATATGATAAAACAGTATAAAATATATTACTGGAAAATACAGAACTTGTAAAAATGACAATTTATGGGTAAAACACTATATATAATTAGGAGAGCTCAAATCTCTATCATTTATACATCTACGTTTGATCACAGCAGCGTAGCAAAACCTGGCAACACAATTTGTGATCTGAGGGGACCTATCTGAGAGGAGTAGCTTAGCGTAGTAGTTGGTAGGTCTCCCAGGGTGATTGCAAATAATAGGATGTATAAGCTCCTTGCGTAGTTCTTGATAAAAGGAGCAGCATAAAAGAACATGGGTCACAGACTCAATTTGGCTATTATTGCAAGGACATAGCCTCTCTGGGTAAGGGATATTTTGAAATTTCCCATCCAAAAGTTTGGAAGGGAGCACATTCAGTCTGGCTAAGGAGAAGGCCCGGATTATTTTTGTAGAGCTAGAGAGGTAAAAAGACATCTTGTTCTATAGAGTGATTATTTATTACCCATTTGTGTTTAGCCCTCCTTCTGCTGGTAACAAGTACTTTGGTCTTGGCATAATTAACAAGTTGTTCCTGATTACAGTATGAAGAAAAGGCTTTCAAAAATCTTCGAAGGCCAATACAAGTTAAAGATAGTAATACTGCATCATCGGCATAAAGTAACATGGAGATAGGGCGTGAGAACAGCTTAGGAGGATGAAAGTCAGATTTATATTTTTATATTTTATTGTTCATCATTGGGTTTTAATCCTTAGATTTTTATGTTTCTACATTTTGCATTATGGATTTATTGTTTTGTTTACATTCCATGTTGTGAACCGCCCAGAGTTCCTCTGGAAAGTCGGGCAATCTATAAATATAAATACAGTATAAATAAATATAAATAAATCTTCCAATGTTAAAAAAGAAATGCTGCAGTCTCTTTTCCCAGGCATGTGGCATTTCATTTGACTTCTGTCAAAACACATGTACAAGATTTTTCTGTAATTCTTGCCACTGATATTTTTCAGGCTGCATCTGCTACTGTAGGGTTCCGAAATTATGCTATTTCTTAACTAGGGCCACCTCTGTGCTACAGCATTTTCAGAATGGCTTACCATAAAAATCACAGAGGGATAAGTGGATGATTTTCAAATCAACCTGATTTGTCTCTACTGCTATAGAACAAAAACTCTCCACATCTATGTGAAGCTTGGCAGCATTCTCAGCTTCTTCAGGAGGGGGAGCCTATGGCCACACATTTCATGCAGCTCTGCCAAGATATTTTTGAAAAGATGAGTAGCTCTTTTAAAATGAATAAATGTAAAGGGACAGAGCACAAAAATTGCTAGCTTGAATAAATCACCCTGCTATTTGACAAGCATAATTCTCTTATAACACAGAAGACATTGCAGTAATATCTCAGTTTACGAGTGCCTTGGTCCCGGAAGATGGGAGGTATATAAGCCCTAAAATAAATAAATAAATAAATAAATAAATAAATAAATAAAAGTATTTCATATAACGAGCAAAAATTTCTGGAAAAAATGATTCATTTAATGAGCAATGTCTTGCTTGTTAACTGAATCAAAGGGGTCACCAAGGCCAATGTCTCACTCACTAACCTCAGGTGCTTGTTTTGCTGTCACCCCCTCATCCACTGTCACCTCTGCCACCGCTGTGATGGCAGCAGTGAAAGTGAGGAAGAGGAGGTGAGCCTTGCTGTGAGGGAGGGAGGAGGTGATAGGTGAAACCCCCCCCCGGTAATCTAGCACCACTACCTCCACTGAGGGCCCAGGCGGATGCCCCTGCACCATGCTGCCATCACCCCCTCATCACTGTTCTTTTTTTATTATTATTATTGAATAATTTTATTGGGTTTTTGAGGGGGGAACGGAAGGGGGAAGATGTGGAGGGGGGGAATACAGTATAAAATTTCATTGAGTATATCAAGCCAAAAATAACGATTTGACATATATACAAATCACCAGATAATATCATAATACTAATAGGTTTGTTACTTCTTGCCATCTTTTCCGGGAAATCTCATCGTAGTCTCCCTTTAGAAAGCTGGAGAGTCTGTCGATTTCAATGCATTCTCTTATCTTTTCGTGGAAACTTCTCTCTGTTGGCACTTCTGGTTGTTTCCAAGATTTCGCATATAGTATCCTTGCAGCAACTATTACATGATGAAGTACATATTTCTGGTCATATGAGATATTAATATCTACTATATTTAAATGAAAAAATTCTGGTCTAAGCTCTAACTTAATCTTCAGGAATCTTTCTAAAAATAATTTTACCATTGACTAGTATGCCTTTGCCTCTTTACATGTCCACCACATATGGTAAAAGGTTCCAGTATCATGTTTACATTTCCAGCATTTGGGTGAACAGTTATATATCTTAGAAAAACGGTGTGGGGGAAATGCCATCTATAAAACATCTTATAACAATTTTCCTTAAAGGCTATAGATTTAAAGAGTTTGACTGTATTCCACAAAGAGTCCCATTTGTTTAGATGAATAGAATAACCAAAATTTTCTGCCCATCTTATCATAGTATCTTTCACCAGTGTGTCGATCATTTTTTCATTTAACAAAATACTATAAAATTTACTGAGAAGCTTTGAATCACCAGAGGATAGTATTTTGTCAAGTGGAATATCATTAGTCATAAATCCCCCCTCTTTAATGAGATTTTTAAAGTGTGAATATATTTGTTGGTACTTCCACCAGTCTAACTCATAACCTTCTGATACTAATTTTCCTAGTGACTTCAGGGAGAGGTCAGCATTTAAGTTGTCTGTAAGTTGGAAATTTAGGGCTTGCACTTGTATGGCGGCTGGTAACCTTCTCCCAATGGGGATAGCCACATTGGTGCTTTAGGGTAAAATTGTTTTTTTTTATCATTAACCATATTTTAACTAAGGCATTCCTTATCCAGTGCCTTTTGAAAAGGATAGGTATATTACCCTTATGCCATACGTAATGATGCCAGCCCCTATCCAAATCGTGACTCTCAAGCTGCAGTGTTCTATTATTCGTCATCAGAATCCAGTCTTTAATCCAAGTCATGGCTGCAGCCTTGTAGTATAGCACCAAGTTGGGCTGGGCAAAACCACCAGTTTTTGTTCTCTCCTGTAGATAAACATTTCTAATCCTTGCTTTTTTCTTTTGCCATATAAATACACATATACTTTTTTCCAGGTCTGAAATAATCTTAAAGTTAGGTAGCATAGGTAAACATTGAAATAAAAAGAGCAATTTAGGTAGGACATTCATTTTAACTGCAGCTATTCTGCCCATTAAGGATAGCTGAAGTCTTGACCAGGTTTCCAGGTCAGCTTTGATTGCTTTTATACCATTGACATAGTTATCTTTAAGTAAAGTGTTGCAGCGGTTAGACACAGTTATACCCAGATATTTTGCCTTACTAGCATGTTGGAAGCCCGACTCATTAACCAATTTTTCAATCACAGGTGGGGTCATATTTTTAGTGAGCAACAGTATTTTTTCTCTGTTTACCTTTAGTCCTGAAATTTTGGAGTAGGCCTCCAAGATCTTTAGTAGTTCTGGAATGGAGGTCTGTGGGTCCTCCATAATAACCAACAGATTGTCTGCGAAGGCTTGCACCTTATAAACTTCTCATTTGCTTTGTAGACCTTGAATACCTGGGATGTTTCTTATAACATGGAGTAGTACCTCTAACGTTAAAATAAACAGCAGAGGAAAAAAAGAGGGCATCCTTGCCTAGTGCATTTGTGTATCTTGACTTTGTCTGTAAGGTAGCCATTGACTACAATCCTAGTGTTTTGGGTGGTGTAAATTTG
Source organism: Phrynocephalus forsythii (assembly GCA_029282475.1). Lineage (NCBI taxonomy): Eukaryota > Metazoa > Chordata > Lepidosauria > Squamata > Agamidae > Phrynocephalus > Phrynocephalus forsythii. The sequence continues at coordinate 61,661,053 of JAPFRF010000004.1, forward strand.
TTCTATAGCTCGTAGCATTCTGTGACCACACTGTAAATAATCTAACTGAGTTTTGAGTAAGGACCAAGATACATTGTTGAATGCTTTCTCGGCGTCGATGAATGCGAAGGCTACTTGCTTCTCAGGGTGACATTCATAATACTCCAATGCATCAAGGAAAGTTCTAATGTTGGATTGGAGGCGTCTTTTTGGAAGAAAACCAGATTGATCATTGGATATCAGAGACGGTAGAATCTTCCGCCATCTGTTTGCCAAGATGGTTGCAAATATTTTATAATCCACATTTAAGAGAGCGATTGGCCTGTAATTCTGTATCAGGTCTTTGGGTTTCCCTTCTTTAGGAATCAGTGTTGTATGGGATGATTTCCATGAGTCTGGTATCTCTTCGCCCTCTAGAATAGATGTAAAAAGATATTCATATTTCCAGAAACTATCTCAGAAATTTTTTTGTAAAATTGTGCCGGTATCGAATCGGGTCCGGCAGCTTTGTTCATTTTTTGGTGATTAATGGCCTCTGTTATTTCCATCATTGTGATAGGGGCATTCGTCAAAGCTCTCTGTTCTTCAGTAAGTTTTGGAAAATTGGCTTGTTCAAGGTATTGAAAAATAGCATCTTTATTTATTGTCTCCGGCTTGAACAGATTCTGATAATATGCCTCTATGATTTTTTGAATTTGAGATTGGTCTGTCTGGTTTTCCCCAGTTTTATCTTTAAGTGCTAGAATGAGTTTTTGAGATTGTATCTTTTTAAACTTGTAGGCCAACCATCTGCCTGGTTTGTTTGCATTTTCAACAAAATTCAGTTTGGCCAGTTTAATCTTATGGGCTATGTCTGCTGTTAAGATCAAATTAAGTTCATGCCTACATGAGGCTAAGTCTTTGTTCAGCTGCTCGTTGCGCGGGTCGTGAATTAAGTCCTTTTCTAGCTTTTTCATCGTACTGAGGATAGATTCAGATTTCTTTTTTCTCTCTTTGTTCCGTCTTGCCATATATTGGATGACAAACCCCTAAAGTAAGGTTTTGAGGCATCCCACACCGTTTTCAATGGGGTACCCTTATTCAGGTTCAATTCGAAGTATAAGTTCAAATCTTTGGCGGCCTCCAGAATAAATTCTTTGTCGGTCCACACAGCTGAGTTAATTTTCCAGTGTCTGGGCTTACCCGAAGACTTCAATGTCCACAGGATAGCATTATGGTCAGATATTGTTCTCGGAAGAAATTCTATGTCCCTTGTATTTAGTAAAAGGTCAGATGAGGCCCAGCACATATCAATACGGGAGAAAGAGGCATGTTGTCTTGAATAAAAGGTGAAACCACCTTTTAATGGGTTTTTCCTTCTCCAGATGTCTTGGAGTTCTAGGATGTCTGACATGTCAAGAAAAGATTTCGGCAGTATGGAGGATGAGGCCCTGAGTTTTTCACTTTTGGTATTTTCCTGTCCACAGATGGAATGTGTACAGCATTGAAGTCCCCCAGTATCATTAGCTGATGATTTTCATATTGTAGGAGCTTCTGAGCCAGTTCTTCAAAGAAAGCTTGTCTTCCATGGTTGTTGTTTGGGGCGTATATTCCAACATTGATTGTTTTTTGGGATTGGATATTTGCCTGGATGAGGATCCATCTACCTAGCTCATCTTTTTCCAGAAGGGTTGAGGAGAGTTCTGGTTTGATATATAGTGCCACCCCGTTTTGCTTCTTTTCTTTGTTTGAGGTGGAAAACAGGTTCCCCAATCTGTTTTGAATTAGGTATTGTTTGTGCTTTCTCAGTACGTGGGTTTCCTGTAAACAGATAATTGCACATTGTTGTTTTTGAAGAAGATTAAATGTCTTGCGACGCTTTTGCGGGGAGTTCAATCCATTAATATTCCATGTTAGAATTTTCTGAGCCATCTTGTTTTACTTATAGCGGTGTTTCCTCTCCGGTTTAGGCCTGAGATGTCTTTTCGGCCTGGCGCCTCCCACTGCACAAGTATCTTGATCTTGCTTGGAGGTCCCTTGTTTGGGAGTCTGGTTGGTTCAACTGTCATCTTTGGTAGCTCTTTGGTTGTCAGTTGAATCGTCACCTTCAGAGAGGGATGATGAAGAGGAGGAGGGTGAAAATCCCAACTTTTCTGCATTTTTCTCAGTGAAGATTCTGGCTTTCTTGTGGGAATCAATTTTCTGTGTTTTCCCTTCCCATTGAAAGATCAAGACTTGGGGGTAGATCCACTTATATCTTATATTGTGCTTGAGTAGGAGTTTGGTAAAGAACGTATATTCTTTCCGCAGTTGGCGGACCTCCCATGGGATGTCTTTCAATATTGTCACTTTGGATTTGTTGATTTTCACCTCTTTATCTCGGATAACTTGGAGGATGCAATCTTGGGTATATCTTCTGACAAGTTTGACTATTATCTCTGGGGGGAGTTTGTTTTTTCTAGTATAGTTTTTTCTAGTATATATTCAAAAAAAATGGTGTTGTGAAATGTTGTTTTTGATAAACTTTTAAGTAGGAAGACAGGTTGGCAAGATACCATGAATTGTTAAAATATATACATAGCCCAAACCAGATTCCAATTTACTTAAAGTGATCAAAAAAATGTGTTTAACGGAAAACAGCATTGCTTGATTGGCACAGCAAGCAATCAGCTTTTCTATTAAGATATGGGAACCTATTTTATTCTGCATTTGCCTATAAAACATCCTGCTTGTTTCTGTTTTGTGTCCACAGACAGATGTGTTCATGTTTAGACATGAGACATATCTGAATGCCACCATAAAATGTTAATTCATTAAAAAAATATGTTAAGTTAAAATATTATTTAGTAGATTTGAATTTAACACTCTTTTCATCCTATCTGCTGCTTGTCTGTTTTGTTCTGTTCTTTGAATCTGTCTTAGCTAGCTCACTGTAATTTTAATCAATTCCCCTATGCTCATCAATCAGTGTTGTTCTATCAAAAAATATATTTGATATGTGAATTTGTGTACTCAGATTTGGAGTGCAGTGGACCCTTGTGTAACAAACAGCTTGTATAACATAGAATCTGTACAACATAAAGATGGGATAGCTCCATCTTCAATGCAACCCTCTGGAAAGATTTGTATAAAAGAAAATTTGCTTAACATAATTCCATTTGGAACAAATTGAGTCCTTTGTGCAAGGCACCACTGTATTTTAAAAGTGTCACCCTTTGTTATATTCTCAGACAAACTTCCTCTGACTGCTAAAGGAAATAGTTAAAAAAAATGATTTTGATAAATGAAGTAAGTAATTTAATTTCTATACGGCTTTAGTTATGATATGCCCTAAAAATGGAAGAAGTTCATTTGAGTATTGACTTTTAGTAGAAAACCTTTGTTAGGATGCCATCCTGAAGATTTAAAACTTAGTGACAATATTAAAATCAAATACTGACATTTTAGGAAAAGTGGGGAATAGATATGTTTTTTTTACCTTGTTCTTGTGTTTAGAAATTAGGTTTCAGAGATTTTATACAAAGCAATATATGCAATTAAAGTAAGACAGATGAGAAGATGAGTACATTTTAATCTAACAACTTATTTTAGTCACTAGAAAGACACCTCTGGCCGTCATACCGGGTAAATCTCCATTGCTTGCCTGTTTGTTTAGGATCGCAGTTAGATATGCTCAGCCCAGACATAATACACATTTGAAAATTACCACAAGAGCTGTAGTGATGAATGTTATTTATTTCTCACAAACAAAAGACCAAGCTGCAGATACGGAGAAATATCATTGTTACGGCTTGTCGAATGTTTATTAACTCCTTCACAGAACGAAGACAACACATATTTTTTTCCTTGCATACTTTTCTTTCCAAATGCTGCTTAATTCATAAAGCTTGGGCTAATGACGTATGTTTTATTTCATTATTGTGCCAGTTCTGTTGGTCTCCAATCGAAAAGTTACCCACAAACTATGTCCTGTTTTTGTGTTTCAAACAAGGCTTCAGAAATTATGTTCCAGATATTTTAAAGCGTAAATCTTGCTATTACCCCACTGTGCACTGTGAAAAAGATCTGTTTCAGATCATGCTGACAACGTATACAGCTTTCTCTCTGTGCTAGCTATCTTTCCTAGATCCACCCTCTCATTGCAAAGCTGTACAGAAACACCTTTGGTTTTGGCTGCTCCAACTTCTGAGATCTGTCTACTCCTGATGACCCCTGCCTGAGTTCAACTGCCTCTGTGCCGCTTCCTAATCTACACCTTCCAAGGAACGTCAAGGCTGGTCTGCTGCTTCGTGTGGGTCCTCCTCATCTCGACAGCCCCTGGTCTCACCGTTCCTGCCCGTTCTTGTGGCCGTATCAGCCCCATCCTTCAAATGGAGTGATACTGAATGCCTCTGTCATCACCTGCAGCCATCTAGCTGTCTCAGCTGAAGCAAAACAACGAACTGGTTGCACAGTCATGGAAGCAAAAGGCACTTTAAAGAGACTGTTTGTCCCAATTATGGCAGTGTTTTCTCCTTTCAAGAATCATCCTGAACTGTTATAATGGCACCAAACTTCACCACCACTACCACAGACTACCAGTGTGCCTTTTGCATGTCCTTTTAGCACATCTACCTGTTTATTTTGCAGCCAAAACAACTCAACACCTTTGCAGTCATCTACAGCTGATGTTTAGAAGCAATTACTGTTTATGATGTTTCTGAAGCATACTGTATGTTCTGTATCTATAATCTGTATCTGTAATTCTAATAGCCTTACTGATTGCTGTTATGTGTTACCTTACCCCTTACCTTACCTTTGTATTGTATAAGATACTTTCCATATGTCAACTGAACTTCTGTCATTCACAAGAAGGGTATACACATATTTGTTCATTTTGTTTAGCAGTCAAAGGAACAGAAAGCACTTGATTTTTTAATTGTTCAATGGGCTCTATAACCCAGCACATCATCAATGGTGTCAATCAACATATTTTACAGAATAGTTGTTCCCCAAATTCACTTTATCAAAGCTTCATTTTAACTGATGCCCATAGCCCTCCTATTCAGCCTTATGGTATATATGTATTGTCCATGCCCTCCTGATTCCCTTATGCCAATCTATTATACAGTTTAAAATGGTTTGCAGAAATAAGCTACTCCAGTTATTGAACACACAACAGTTTGATTTATGCCCCTGGTTTGATCCCAATACAGAATACCCTTGATAATATCCTGGGTCTCTGCTTCATCTAACATTCAAACAGCAGAGCACCCCACTGTCAACCAAATGCCATCCTCTAAGGAGACTTTAAATGTATTTTGTGTTATGATTTCAATGTATGCAAAAAAAAAATGGGGGAAATTGTGATTATAAAAATGGCAATCTTAGGTCCTAAGCAAACAAGACCTCCTTACTGTTAACAAAAGCACTATGCCACCTCTATTAAATCAGCTATTAGATTACACCTACCCACAAAAGAAAACAGATACACCTAGATACAAGTCAGAATAGTAAGGTCCCTTCATTTACTCATTCAATACCTATACTGTTGTAACTGTACAGGAGACATACAATCAATCGGGACCATAGCAGATAGAACATAAAGCAACGCAGTTAAAGTAAAATGGCCGCTGGAAGGTCTTAAATCATCCAGCAGACATAAGGCTTAAGCTAATGGATATTATACTCCTTAACTTTTCAGAGTTTTTCAGAGCTAGTTCAAGAATAGTTTTATTTAGTTTCTTTTTCAACTTTCGCGAAGAGAAAATGAGGGACTGATAAGAATTAATAGAATTAATAAATATGAGAATAAAGCTGAAAACTATTATAAAGTGTTAAACCCAACTGTGAGTATTAGGTCATGTTGGCATAAACACAAAAGAAGATGCCAGCCTGTAGAGTGTAACAAATACTTGTGGTTAACCGAGATAAGAGCCAACGGGGAAGCGAAGACAACGCAGACATGTGGGCACCATCTTATGGCACCAAAAAGCGCCATTTTGTTGGCAGCAGGCAATGGGAACTAAAGCCATTTCTAAGAATTATGATAACTTACCAGGTATGATTAATATTATGACATGAAATACGTAAGCTGCGACTACAGAAAAGTATAAAAGACCACGGAAACCATCACTCGGGGTCCAGGACAGCAAGGCCTCTGGCCTGTATGCTGTGCCTAGGATCCTTAGACTAACCTATTTTCTGTACTGTAGAGGGTCCAGAGCAGCAAGGCCGTCAGGCCATGCTGCGCTCGGATCCTAAACTAACCCACTCTCTGTAATGCCTAAATGTCCTGTGCTGTATATTTCTATCTGCCTTTAATAAACCTTTTGCTATAACTAACTAAGCGTGGCAATTTTGATGAACCACCAATGGTGCATTGACAATTTATCAAGGTGCATTGGCTACTTACAAAGAAAACCACCAATACCAATTTTTTAGATAAATTTTATTCTTATCAGGCTGTAGGTTGACGGTAGATCACATCAACTTTGTGGAGAAATGCTTCTACGGGTGCCTCAAGCAGAGTGGCCAGACCCTCTCCAACTGAAGTATAGAGATTTTCGTCTTTGTCGGAAGTGAGACCTTGAATCCTTAAAATTTTGGATGAGGATTCTATTTCTTGCATAAGAACCGATCTATTGGTGGATTCCATTGTAGCTTCTATCTCCTCCAGACGGAAGTCAGTAATACCCATGTTATCTTCCAACGCCTGTAGACGCCCACCAAAGGAATCCATTTTCGCATGTACATTGGCAAAACCTTCTTTCATTTCAGATCTTAACTCAAAGAAGGCAGTAGTCTGATCTGAGATAAGTTTGATCTGAGTCAAGTTCAACTGATTGAGCATATCTAAGACTTGGCTGGACTGGCTTGGTTGTTGAGACATGGCTGGAAGGGAGGGGTGAACCAGAGGGGTAAAGACAGTCTTTTTTGGAGCAGCCCTCATCACTGTTCTTATACCCTTCCCCCTGTCCACTGCTGCCACCCTCCTCTATTTCCCAGGAAACAGCTGGGGGATCTCCCCTCCCTCCCTCCCTATCCCACCACCTGGATGCCTAAGGCCTGATCTGGCCTGAGTGACCCCTTGTCATACTTTGGAGGCTGGACTCCAAAGGAAAAATATTTCCTCTGCAATAGAAAAAAACAAGAGTGCTCAAATCAGGGATGCAGAATTTGTGGCCCTCAGCCCTGTGCAGTACAAGCAATTTGAGGCATGATGGGGTATTTTGGGGGCTTTATGTTTATTCACACTACAGATATACACTATACTGCACTATAAAATATTGGCTAAATTTCTTTCAGGTTCCTCTTATCTAGTCATTCAGTTCATGTGTGAAACCCATGCATAATAAGCAGAACATTGTTGTCCTGCCCCTTTCTCGTCACTTGAGTGCTAGAAACAAAACAACATGGAAGTAAGATGCAGAAGTTGGGCTACTTCTCCACAAACCACTCCAAGATATAGAGAAAGACTTCCCCCTTCCATCCAACTGCTTTGTTTCTACTATTAAGTGATGGCCAAGGAGGGTGGAGATACTCCTCACATGTGGGCTCCATGACCTGAATGACCCAACTGAGTTTTAAGACACTCACTGCAAGCCTAACTGCAATGCCAGTTCAGACCCAAAAAGGAGAATCCACCCATGATCCAACTGTAAATCTGTGTTCACCTCTCATGAAAGAAAATTACAGTCTATAACTGAGTTGGAATAACATATTGTAATTGACGACCGAGGACTGGTGATGGGTATTTCCATCAATTACACAGAGGAAAAGCAGTAAAATAGAAAACACAGAAGGTATCAAAGCAGAGAAGTTTCAGAGCAATTTGGGGTTATTAGTTTCTTAAGGTACCATTCATCGCATTAAAAATGCACAAAGAGAAACCCCAATGAAGTTGAGCCTCATGGCGCAGTGGTTAACTGCCTGTACTGCAGGTAAAACTGTGCTCACGACCTGGGGTTCAATCCCAGGTAGCAGGCTCATGGTTGACTCAGCCTCCCATCCTTCCGAGGTCGGCAAAATGAGTACCCAGCTTGCTGGGGGGTGGGGGGCAATGTGTAGTCTGCATACTATAATTAAAAAAAACTGTAAACCGCCCAGAGACTACTTGAAGTGGTGTGGGGCGGTATATAAGCAGACCACTTTGCTTAGTTTTTTGCTTCAGGAAAGTTTCTCGCTCCCATAGAAAGAAGTATAGCAGTGGTTTTCAACCTTGGGTCCCCAGATATTCTTGCATTGCAACTACCAGAAATCCTGACCAACAGTGGTAAAGACTTCTGGTAGTTTTAGTCCAAGAACATGTGGTTACCCAAGATTGGGAATAGAAATAGGAATGAACTGGTTTGTCCCAGTCTCCAGGTGCTGGTGTGGACCAGTCTCCTAGCACAGTGGGCCTGGTGAGTGGTTGACTAGGCCTTCCCCACCTCCTCTGGCTCAATCAGCCACTCACCTGGCCCATACTGCTAGCTAGCTTCCTACACCATCTCAACTAGTCTTTCAGTCCCAGCAACAGCTCAGGCACCTCTGCCCTGCTTTCTTGGCTGGTCTCCAATTCAGACAAAAGGGCAGGGCAGAGAGGACATTGCTCCTGCCTATGACTAGGACAGTGGTGGTGAACCTTCAGCTCTCCAGATGTTTTGGACCACAACTCCCACAGTCATTTGTCATTGGCAATACAGGCTTGGAATTCTGGGAGTTGTGGTCCAGAACATCTGGATTGCTGATGGTTCTCCACCACTGGACTAGGAGATTAGCGAAGTGGGTGAAAAAAGCAAGTAAGATGGGCCTGGTGAGTGACTAATGGGCTGAGGAGGCAGGGGTTGAGAGCAGCAGCACCTGTGCTGCCAACTTTATGAACCTACTTGAACTGGGCTGAACAAATTTGTGCCTATCTCTAATTGGGAACCACCCAGTATATGGGACTGCAGCCTCTGTGTTCCTTTCAGTATGTGCATAGCACCTATCCAGCACTCACCGCAAGGCCCCATACCTCTGGAATTAGGCCTCCACGCCGTAAATCGTCCTTCCTGATAATTCAGAGCAACACATTTCTCTGTTCAACTCTTATAAACAAATGAATTGTGTTTCAGAGAAGTTTAGAAAGCCTGACACTTCTGTTGGTGCTTAAAATAAAAGCACTTTGGTTCATTCATCACTGTTCCAAACGAAAATTAAAATCTGCCCCTAGTCCAACCATGGGGCATTTTGTGTTAAAACCAAGCACTGTTTTATACTTCGTCATTAGAGAACAGTGACAACTGCAGCACAGAAGGTGGAGAAAAAGGAGATGGACTATAAATAAAAATATTAAATACACTTGCAAGCTTCTTGTCTTCAGTATGGGAAAATCTCACAGTAAATTACATATCATCACTGCATTATAGCTCAATGAATTTCAGCCAGTATGACCTTTCTTATTCAGATCAACTCTATTATATTTGTGCATGATGGTGCTTGATGTAAAATAGCTGTTGCTAATATTAGACCTATTTAACAATAATGAATGTGAGCCTTATTAAGCCCAATAGCCTTATCCTGTGAGGCTACTAAATTTGGATCTTTGGTGCTTTGTAGTTTGCAGAGTTATTCTTGAGTACAGGATTGGACCTAATCATTCTTCCTCAGGAAGGGTGATTCCTTCCTGATGCTGAATTCCAGACCCAGGCGTCCTTCTCCAGGATGCTGATCTTGACTGATAGCAATTCACTCACTCCTTAGAACATGTAATACGCTGAGTTCAGCCAGCGCCTTCCTGATGTGACCTGCCCTCTGGCTGCAGGGCATCCTGTACGTAAAAACTATTGTGTTGTCAATTGTGCAAGAGTACAGAAAGTTGGCTTGGGTGACTCCTCTTGTGGATATGAAAATAAAGAGTTCCTTACATCACGGTAGATGTAGGCTTCCAGTTGGATGTCAAAGTGACAGAATCAAAACATTGAGCTCTCAAAACAGGAGGAAAAATAGGGGAGGGCTTGGGCCATAAACACAGGATTTAAAAAAAAACACATCATATAGCTGATTCTTGACAAAAATATTCTGGCTGACTTTGCTATCTCACATCTTATTTTGTAAGGGTTGACTTCCCATTTCTAGCATACCAGCCATGGTAAATTGCACTTCTAGAAACTAATGCTTATGTATCATCAAGTTGCTTCTGACTAAGGGCAATCATGTGAATTAATGGCATTCAAAAGTCCTGTCATTAGCTCAGGTCTTTCAAAATAAAAGCCACAATTCCTTTCTTGATTGAATACATCTCATATTAGGCTTTTGCCCATTTTCTTAGTGTCATTTCCAATCAGTGTTGTGTTCTCTGATCAATTTATCTTATAAGAAATGTTTAGGCTTGATGCAGACACAGGCTTATTTGCTTTTCTAGCTATTTGTGGTATCCATGAATATCCAGCATGATGTTTCAAATGTGACTGTATTTTTTTTTCTTGTCACTTTCCTTCATTATCCAGCTTTAACATCCATACATAGTAATTGGGAATACCCTAATATGGAGCATTTGGGGCCTTATCTCCACTGATACACTTGAAGATCTTTTTATTTCCTCCATTATGCCCTTCCAAGTCAACCTTCTAATTTATTTCACTGCAGTTACTGTGCCTTTCTGTTATGATTGAACATAAATTGGTTTATTCATTGTCAACATTTAAGTTAGGTAGTTCTGCTGTTGTCATAATTTTTGGCCTATCAGTATCCAATAGCAATCTTTCTTTTGCCCTTTTTTTCTTTAACCTTTTCTGATAGATATTTCAAGTGACTACAAAAGACAATACAATATTGTGGCAGTTCCATTTCATTTAGAACAGTCCATAGCATTTTCATCACCTCAATAGTCACAAGCTTTGTTCTGATCTATAAAACACAATTTGATTTCCCCTCAAAATATTTGGTATTCTTCGATAGCCAAGCTAGATGTGCAATGTGATCTCTATTGTTTCTTCCTTCTCTGAATCCATACTGAGCATCTGCCGTTTTCCGTTCTGTATGTGGTAAAAACCTGTTTTGTAAAATCTTGTCCTTTCCATTTACTTTCTTCAGAGATTGACAGAATAATCTTATGCTTATTGAAATTGTTCATGTTTCCTTGCTATCAACATATAGCAAATAAAAATGTGAAATTGCTAACCATTGTTCAAAGATATAATATAATATTGGATATTAGGACCTTTATTCTTCCCAGTGGGCAAAAAATGTAAACAGAGATGATTGCAGTCTATTTACACATGTAACAAAATTTACACATTATTTAAATTACATCAGCTAAACTGGGAGGCACAACTTGAAATGGAGGCACAAGATAGAGGTGAATATTGTCAATCATGAAGCATCACTCAAATCAAATTAAACTAAGGTCCAATGGGCCCCCAGCAAGTACAAATCTGCAAATTAAAAATCACATGAGAAAAAGTGGACTGAAAAGCTTGGGAGTGTGGATGAAAGTTATCCTAAGGTGGTTACTTCACGTCCTTCCTCGAGCCGAGGTGAACTTGCCTCCGTGTTGAAATCGGTTTTCAACACAGATTGAGAAGTGGATTGAAAAGATTCCTGAGCTCCATGACGGGAATCTCTCACCCCACTTGGAGCACAGTTCAGGGGGTGTGGTCGGGGTGAACTCAGATTGACCCCACATGGACATGAGGTTCCGTTCCTTTGAACTCAGATTGACCCCACAAGGACTTGAGGTTACATTCCTTCGAACTCGGATTGACCCCACAAGGACGTGAGGTTGCGTTCCTTCGAACCGGTCACCAGCAGGGCCGCGAACTGCAGCGAGAGGGACATGAAGTATCAGCCAAAGTTGTGTTTCTTTGACTCAAACAGCAGTTGTTTTTTGTTCCACCGATGTCCCTAGTTTTCTGACATCCTGGTTCAGTGGTGGCGAACCATCTGCGCTCCAGATGTTTTGGACCACAGCTCCCAGAATCCCAAGGCTAGATTGCCAATGACAAAGGACTGTGGGAGTTGTGGTCTAAAACATCTGGAGTGCTGAAGGTTCACCACCACTGTCCTAGTTGGCTTCCTTACCTTCACCTCTAAAATTCAGTTGTGTGTTGGTAGGTGCTGAAGGGGCAGAGGAAGAATATATATAAATCATTTGGGCAAAACTTGAGTATCCACTTCTCAGGTGTAGGGCTATATCATGGTCATATAACCAAGGAATAAGTGCATTTATTTATCTATTTATTTATACCATCCATCTGACTAATATAGATTTTAATTTCAGTCTTTAAACCATACACTGTAACACCATCATCCTTAGCTTCTCAAATCTCAATCATAAACAGGACTCTCAGTTTTATATCACTGCATAGGAGAACACAGTCAGAACCAATACATTATTAAAATATAAGAACAACTGTTCCCAGTGGGATGTGTTATAATAAGAAGGTAAAACTGTTTGCATAAAGATTATAGCAAAGCAAATACTAGAAAAATATTACGATTCTCCTTATTTTGAAACAGGTTTGCTTTGAAAATATACATATCCCTTTGATGTTCACTTTCTGAAAATATTCTGGTAAATAATTTATTGGAAGCAATGTTCTTGGGAATGGTAAACTGTGAGCAGTAATTGCAAAAAAAGAAGAAAAACCTCACACAAGCAAATTTTAATTTCAAACAAGATGTATACCATGTGACTTGGGAGACCAACGATAGAATTCTAATTCTGAATACGAAATGCCTGAAATAAAATGAAGTGATGCTAAACAGAAATTTATTCACCAATATTAGCTGAAACTTTCCCCACCCCCACCTCCAAAATTAACAATGGCTTTTGGGGAAGCTATAAGCTTCATTCTAATGTTGTGCACATCCAGAAGGAAGGCATGAAAATATTAAATGAAAATCGTTTCCTCAAGTCTATCAGCTTTAGGGACCTCAATCTTCACATAGTGTGACACAGATATTTTCAGAATCTTACGGATAATCAGTGGTTGGAAATGAACCCCAAAGGGGAGCATTTGTTTTAATAAACATGTGTTTCTCTCAACTGTCCTTTGCTTAATAATGCAATTCTCACGTTGATATGGCAGCCTGTTTACTTGTCTGTTATTTAATGAAATCCAAACTCCATGGTCATGGTATCACGAAGAGTCGGTCACGACTGTAACAACACAACACACACACATGCACCAATAAAGCTGTGAGTATATGGAGTTTCTTCTGATCTGCCCAAAGTATAGTTGTAATATTTATGGATGGATCACTGCTTTTAAGAAGGCTATCCTTAACTGTCAATGCTGTGAGGACTGGTAATAAAGAGGTAATTAGGTTAGGCTCTATTTATTAAAACACTCCCTCTAAATGCATCCAATAAACAAGGCTGTGGGAGGTGGAGGAGTGACTCAATTTCCTCCCCCATTAGCTCTGGAATCTGAAAAGAGGATGTGAATTTCAGGAGGACTGAGGAGGAGGGCTTCAGGATAGTCATATTCAAAGAGCAACCCATGGAACAGGGGAGCAGGGTGGGGAGAGGGAGAGAGAGGAGGAGGAGGAGGAGAGGAGAACCTCTGGCAACCTCAGGACAAATAGACAAACACAACATTACACTATGTAAAGAAAAGGGAATGTGAGACACATAGGTCTTGAGTCCCCAAAGACTCTCTCGTTTGATATGAGTTCTTAGTGCTTAAACACACATAGCCCAAGGCTGCTTTTATATCAGTAGGGAACATAGGTTTCAGTTTAGGAGCAGATAGTATGTTTTCCTACATCAAGGGAAGTTTCCATAAAACAACTGTGAGAAACCTACTGCTCTTGATTATCCTCACAAATAAGGCACATCCCTTATGTGGCAATAAAGACTTGCTGTAGAATGCTGGCATTATGCAGTCAAACAAAAAAGGAGGACTTTGTTTCACGCCTCCTCATTTCCCAAACAACTTTCATAGAACTGATGCTACTGCTCCAGGCATCCCTGTAGAGTCAAGTTGTTGACATTTTCCATCTGACAATGACAACACATATCGCGCAGAATACATGGTCAAAAGCAAAGTCATGAAAGCAGACAGTGGGTCAAAGTGAAGTGACCCACACACGCACAGATGAGAGGCAGGATTGGGTGGAGGGGATAGAAGCAGTACAATGCTGCCAGGGGATATATAGGGGTACAATTAGGAAACAATTGGGTCCTCCAATGGAAAGAACAAGTATGTATTCTGAACCTACCGTAATGTCATTGACTGTCAAGGCCACTGATAGATTAAAATTTATCTAAAAAATTGGTATGGATTGTTTTCTTTGTAAGTAGCCAATGCACCTTGATAAATTGTCAATGCACCATTGGTGGTTCATCAAAATTGCCACGCTTAGTTAGTTATAGCAAAAGGTTTATTAAAGACAGATAGAAATATACAGCACAAGACATTTAGGCATTACAGAGATTGGGTTAGTTTAGGATCCGAGCGCAGCATGGCCTGACGGCCTTGCTGCTCTGGACACCCTACAGTACAGAAAATAGGTTAGTCTAAGGATCCTAGGCACAGCATACAGGCCAGAGGCCTTGCTGTCCTGGACTCCGAGTGATGGTTTCCGTGGTCTTTTATACTTTTCTGTAGTCGCAGCTTACGTATTTCGTGCGTAACCATACCTGGTAAGTTATCATAATTCTTAGAAATGGCTTTAGTTCCCATTGCCTGCTGCCAACAAAATGGCGCTTTTTGGTGCCATAAGATGGTGCCCACATGTCTGCGTTGTCTTCGCTTCCCCGTTGGCTCTTATCTCAGTTAACCACAAGTATTTGTTACACTCTACAGGCTGGCATCTTCTTTTGTGTTTATGCCAGCATGACCTAATACCCACAGTTGGGTTTAACACTTTATAATAGTTTTCAGCTTTATTCTCATATTTATTAATTCTATTAATTCTTATCAGTCCCTCATTTTCTCTTCGCGAAAGTTGAAAAAAAACCTAAATAAAACTATTCTTGAACTAGCTCTGAAAAACTCTGAAAAGTTAAGGAGTATAATATCCATTAGCTTAAGCCTTATGTCTGCTGGATGATTTAAGACCTTCCAGCGGTCATTTTACTTTAACTGCGTTGCTTTATTATTTGTCATAGATCTGATTGATTGTATGTCTCCTGTATAGTTATAACAGTATAGGTATTGTATGAGTAAATGAAGGGACCTTACTATTCTGACTTGTATCTAGGTGTATCTGTTTTCTTTTGTGGGTAGGTGTAATCTAATAGCTGATTTACTAGAGCTGGCATAGTGCTTTTGTTAACAGTAAGGAGGTCTTGTTTGCTTAGGGCCTAAGATTGCCATTTTTATGATCACAATTTCCCCCATTTTTTTTTGCATACATTAAAATCATAACACAAAATACATTTAAAGTCTCATTAGAGGGTGGCATTTGATTGACAGTGGGGTGCTCTGCTGTTTGAATTGTAAGGTGAAGCAGAGACCCAGGATAGTATCATGGGTATTCTGTATTGGGATCAAACCAGGGGCATAAATCAAACTATTGTGTGTTCAATAACTGGAGTGGCTTATTTCTGCAACCCATTTTAAACTGTATAATAGATTGGCATAAAAGAATCAGGAGGGCATGGACAATACAGATATACCATAAGGCTGAATAGGAGGGTTATGGGCATCAGTTAAAATGAAGCTTTGATAAAATGAATTTGGGGAACAACTATTCTGTAAAATATGTTGATTGACACCATTGATGATGTGCTGGGTTATAGAGCCCATTAGGTTTGGAAAAACAAGTGCTTTCTGTTCCTTTGACTGCTAAACAAAATGAACAAATATGTGGATACCCCTCTTGTGAATGACAGAAGTTCAGTTGACATATGTAAAGTATCTTATACAATACAAAGGTAAGGTAAGGAGTAAGGTAACACATAACAGCAATCAGTAAGGCTATTAGAATTACAGATACAGAACATACAGTATGCTTCAGAAACATCATAAACAGTAATTGCTTCTAAACATCAGCTGTAGATGGCTGCAAAGGTGTTGAGCTGTTTTGGCTGCAAAATAAACAGATAGATGCACTAAAAAGACATGCCAAAGGCACACTGGTAGTCTGTGGTAGTGGTGGTGAAGTTTGGTGCCATTATAACAGTTCAGGATGATTCTTGAAAGAAGAAAACACTGCCGTTAATTGGGACAAAACAGTCTCTTTTAAAGTGCCTTTTGCTTCCATGACTGTGCAACCAGTTCCTTGTTTTGCTTCAGCTGAGACAGCTAGATGGCTGCAGGTGATGACAGAGGCATTCAGTATCACTCCATTTGAAGGATGGGGCTGATACGGCCACAAGAACGGGCAGGAACGGTGAGACCAGGGGCTGTCGAGATGAGGAGGACCCACACGAAGCAGCAGACCAGCCTTGACGTTCCTTGGAAGGTGTAGATTAGGAAGCGGCACAGAGGCAGTTGAACTCAGGCAGGGGTCATCAGGAGTAGACAGAGTCTCAGAAGTTGGAGCAGCCAAAAACCAAAGGTGTTTCTGTACAGCTTTGCAATGAGAGGGTGGATCTAGGAAAGATAGCTAGCACAGAGAGAAAGCTGTATACGTTGTCAGCATGATCTGAAACAGATCTTTTTCACAGTGCACAGTGGGGTAATAGCAAGATTTACGCTTTAAAATATCTGGAACATAATTTCTGAAGCCTTGTTTGAAACACAAAAACAGGACATAGTTTGTGGGTAACTTTTCGATTGGAGACCAACAGAACTGGCACAATAATGAAATAAAACATACGTCATTAGCCCAAGCTTTATGAATTAAGCAGCATTGCTTGATTGGCACAGCAAGCAATCAGCTTTTCTATTAAGATATGGGAACCTATTTTATTCTGCATTTGCCTATAAAACATCCTGCTTGTTTCTGTTTTGTGTCCACAGACAGATGTGTTCATATTTAGACATGAGACATATCTGAATGCCACCATAAAATGTTAATTCACTTAAAAAATATGTTAAGTTAAAATATTATTTAGTAGATTTGAATTTAACACTCCTTTCATCCTTCATGCTGCTTAATTCATTTTGTCAAAGCCCATAGCTCTCCTATTAAGCCTTATGGTATATATGTATTGTCCATGCCTTCCTGATTCCCTTATGCCAATCTATTATACAGTTTAAAATGGGTTGCAGAAATAAGCCACTCCAGTTATTGAACACACAATAGTTTGATTTATGCCCCTGGTTTGATCCCAATACAGAATACCCATGATACTATCCTGGGTCTCTGCTTCACCTTACAATTCAAACAGCAGAGCACCCCACTGTCAATCAAATGCCACCCTCTAATGAGACTTTAAATGTATTTTGTGTTATGATTTTAATGTATGCAAAAAAAAAATGGGGGAAATTGTGATCATAAAAATGGCAATCTTAGGCCCTAAGCAAACAAGACGTCCTTACTGTTAACAAAAGCACTATGCCACCTCTAGTAAATCAGCTATTAGAATACACCTACCCACAAAAGAAAACAGATACACCTAGATACAAGTCAGAATAGTAAGGTCCCTTCATTTACTCATTCATGAAGGTAGACAATACCTATACTGTTATAACTATACAGGAGACATACAATCAATCAGGTCTATGACATATAATAAAGCAACGCAGTTAAAGTAAAATGGCCGCTGGAAGGTCTTAAATCATCCAGCAGACAAAAGGCTTAAGCAATTGAGTACTATACTTCTTAGCATTAGTTTCAAAAATAGTTTTATTTAGTTTCTTTTTCAACTTTCGCGAAGAGAAAATGAGGGACTGATAAGAATTAATAGAATTAATAAATATGAGAATAAAGCTGAAAACTATTATAAAGTGTTAAACCCAACTGTGGGTATTAGGTCATGTTGGCATAAACACAAAAGAAGATGCCAGCCTGTAGAGTGTAACAAATACTTGTGGTTAACTGAGATAAGAGCCAACGGGGAAGCGAAGACAACGCAGACATGTGGGCACCATCTTATGGCACCAAAAAGCGCCATTTTGTTGGCAGCAGGCAATGGGAACTAAAGCCATTTCTAAGAATTATGATAACTTACCAGGTATGGAAATACGTAAGCTGCGACTACAGAAAAGTATAAAAGACCACGGAAACCATCACTCGGGGTCCAGGACAGCAAGGCCTCTGGCCTGTATGCTGTGCCTAGGATCCTTAGACTAACCTATTTTCTGTACTGTAGGGTGTCCAGAGCAGCAAGGCCGTCAGGCCATGCTGCGCTCGGATCCTAAACTAACCCACTCTCTGTAATGCCTAAATGTCTTGTGCTGTATATTTCTATCTGTCTTTAATAAACCTTTTGCTATAACTAACTAAGCGTGGCAATTTTGATGAACCACCAATGGTGTATTGACAATTTATCAAGGTGCATTGGCTACTTACAAAGAAAACAACCCATACCAATTTTTTAGATAAATTTTATTCTTATCACCACCTGAGTGGCTGTGGCATGTGGCTTCCTGTGTCCTGCAGTATAACTAGGTGCCAGGGTGTTGCTCATGAGGAAAGGCCCACTGGCTTGATACACCTCATTCTGCACCTTAATCTGACCATAACTGGTTTGATGCCCTAAGCAACAACCAGCACCTTATCATTAGGGGATTGGTCTTTGCAGGGGAGCAGGGGGTAGAAGGGTAAGGGAAAGCACAGAAGTGTTTCCGGACAGTATGTGCCACATGCCACTTCAGCAACCCAATGCCTAAGCTAGCCTTTTTGCCCTGGAGAATGATGTTTCATTTGCCAATATTTCAGGAAGACTGCTTTGGTGCATACCATTAGGGGGTGCCATCATGGCCGCTAGCAGCAAAGTATCATAGACTGCCCTCATAATGCCCAGATAAATATGAGGCAAAGGGAATAATATACATTATAAGCTCTAGAAATGGGAGATTTAAGAACAAACCTTGGGCATACACTCTTTTAGTAAGCCATGCCTGGTATACTGCTGTTGCTCTATCTCATTTCCTTGCATATAGTAATAAAAGATGGTGTATCTGTATGCCTTACTCTCCAGACAGTGAATACTAGGCATCTGAAATGTGACATGGATGTCCAAGGGACCATACAAGTATGTATTTCATACCATGGGGTTCACTCACACTGAATGGAGACAATGTGTTCCACTTGATTCCTATACCTATTGCTATAAAGGCTGTTCTGTTGAAAACAATTGTGAATACCATTGCTAGTTGATAACAAATGGTAGTCTAACTCTTATTGGCTCAGAATAACATAGAAACATTTCATAGGCATCACAAAGAGAAGCTCATCATCCTACCCTACATGCTCAGCCATCTTCTTTCCACGTCAGAGGTTGAACTAGGGGAGGGGGGCATATTTTGGCCAATAGGTTTTCTCTAAATGTTAACTAGCCAGTAATGATAAGTTGAAAGGCCATGGGACAGAAACCAAAACATTCCCATATTCTGTACAGCATCTTGTGCACTCTTAGTGCTGAACAAATCTTTGAAATAACAGGGAAAATAGCATAAAAAGACAGTAGCTTGACCCAGCCAAAACATGATGACTCCAGTGCATTCAGTCTAATGTCATCAGAACAGCTGAAGGGAGACTGTGACCTGCTTAAAGAACAAAAGAACAAAAGAATAGCTAAAACTGTGCTAATTTTCCTTATTAATTTTTCAAATGCAGTAGGATAAACATAGTTGTGTTTCCAGTACAAGTCTGGGTCTACAATTTTTTAAGCTGTGCAAACATTTTACAATATTTGGGGGTTGGTATTTTTCTCCATTAGATGTAGATGATAACCTAGTTTTGTGGTGACATCTAATTGAGTTGTAACTGAGCTACAGCTGGCTGTCCAAGCTCAGCTAAGGGAGTGCTTTAGAAAGCATCCGTTGAGAGTGATAGAGATCAGTTCATCAGGCCTGCCCTTGATGCCTTATGCAACTTAGGACAATAAAATCAATCCAATGCAATTAAGCAATAATTTCATTATGGCAAAGACACAGGAAAGCAAATTATGCCCCTTGCATTGCTGATAAGCAGTACACATACATACCACACATCAATAAGCCTTGTTGCTTTAGCCAAGTCTGCAATTCCCACATTGCAAGCATATTGCAAATTGTATTGACAAGGGTTTTTTTATGATCGTTGCTTAGGTTAAAACATGTCCTTTCACTGTCACATTGAATCACAGCTAGTGAGTTTTACTAGTGTGCTGCACCATTATGAAATGGAAGGAAGGGGTTGTTCCTACTAAGATGCTGGAATTTCTCCACCACCTTTGGTGAGAGAGGGCTAAAAATAATACATGTCATTCATTGACACTCTCACCACAGTATTTATGTGCTCTTAACATCTTAGTATCCATGCTTGTCTACAAATTCAGTATGTAGATAGCCTATAAACTCAAGAACTACATGATTTTATTCCTGTGCCTCATGAAGCAGGTACAGTATGCCAAATCAGGAACATTTTGTACCATGAACCAGAGGGCGATGTGATGATTTTCTCAGTCTTATGGCACAGTGGTAAAATTTAGATGGATTACCATGCATGATTGCACTGAATGATTTTATAAGAAAACCAGTGTTAGTTTCCATGCCTCATAATGGATTTTTCCTTCATCTTGCATGTTCTTTGTAGCTTTAATGTTACCTTTTAATTTTGTAAAATGCCTCTTCTAATTCCCTGTTCTTAACTTGAATATGTTTTATATTTTTGGGGCTATATATTGTCCCTCAATATTGTAAGCCACCTTGGGTCCTTTTCCAAGGAGAAAGGCAGGACAAAAATATTCAAAATAATAAATCAATAACAAATAACACTGCTGTACTGTGGCGCAAACTGTCCTCACAACCCAGGATTCACTCCTAGGTGGCTGGCTCAAGCTTCACTCAGCCTTCCAGCCTTCTAAGGTCAGTAAAATGAGTACCCAGGGGAGGGGCCAATGTGTAGCCTGCATAAATAAATTGTAAACCGCCTAGAGAGTACTTTAAGTTCTATGGGGAGATATATAAGCAGTGCACTTTTTTTCTTTCTTTTTGCACACATTAGTCTCCTGGTTCATTGCATCTGTGTTAAGGTAGTCTTTTGAAAAACTCACACAACTAATTGGGTATATATGAGAATGCCATATGCTCATGACATTACTTGCTAATTTAATTTCAATTTTCTTACTTACCCTCAAAGTTTTGAGCCTCCATCATATTCCTTTTTGACCTGGAGAAGCCTTTGGGACCCTTGGGATTTGTGGGGGGGGGGGCTTTAATACTACTGGCTGCTGTCCCGATCCCAGCAATGGCAATTTTCCAATATAAAAGACTCCTTCCCTGTAAAAGGTCCCCATAGTCTTCTGTACATCAAAATCTCCCCACCACCACCACCGGCAAGCTTTATAATCTGGGGGAGGGAAATGGGGAAGTTTGAATTAAATTAAATGCTGTAGTAATATCACAGGGTGATGATGCTGTCACATAGTTAAAATGATTCAACTCTTGAATCCCAACCAAAACGCCATTAAACCAAAGCATCCTACAAGGAGAGTGCATTGCTTTTAAAATCTACAAGAAAAGTTAGCAACAGTGGAATTCAACATATAAATGATGACAGAGAGAGAGAGAGAGAGAGAGAGAGAGAGAGAGATGTACTTTATAAAGGATGTCCAGTGTACTGTTGTCCTGTGCACTTGTCCTCCAGTCATGTGTCACAACTGGGAGGAGCAGATGTTGTGCTAATCTGGCATTTAGTTGCATCCAGTATGTGCTAGAAAACTACCCATTCACATACTATACTGCGTAACATCAACATTGTGTGCTTACTCTCCCTCTATGGAAACCTCTTACACTACTCGTAATTTTTGGAGGTATCAGCCATGGAATATCACTCGAGTGGAGAGTTATTCAGAGTCTTCAATGCAAAGCTCTACAAATGCTGCCATAAGCACATAAAAGCCATTATGAGTAGATATCCTTATTCAAGGATAAGCAGAGGGCAGTGTTATGAATCAAAAGGGGTGGAGATGCACGAATACATGTGTGAAGGTTCTTCTGTCCATCAAAATGAATAAGAAGGCTCTTCCACACATAGCTCTGTTTGTGCATCAAGGACACTGGGCTGAATCAATAATATTCAAAGGATGAAATACTGTTCAATGACATGAAAATAAATGAATACTTATAAAGATAGACACTTTCTTATACGAATCCATTTCAATTTACAGTGCTGTGCCCCTGTTCTCATTCTCTCTTGCGATGAGATTACTTTTGCTGCTTGCTTGTCTCTATTTGTTATATTTTTCTCCATCTCCTTCTTGTTGGGAAAACACATCAGGAAATGCAGAATTCTTAGGCTTAAGTTTAGAACAATGGGATTTTGTTTTCTTGCCCTAAAGCAGAACAAATTATTCTCTGTATTATCCTGCAAATCTCTCTGTGGTATCCTGTATTTACTGCAAATCCTGATGATTTTTAAAAAGCCTAAACTGCTTTAAGGTGTCACTAAGAATGGGGAGGGTTAAGTGGATACAGGTATTGTGATATAAACTGTTTAAATGTGATGTATTATTATTTATGAAGCATACAGAAATATAGGCCCCACCGAGCTATATTTGTATCTGGAAAATTTTGTGTGGCTTTAAGCCATATGACATTCATTGATTCTCCTGAGAGTCATGCTGCTAAAATGAATATGAAGAAGATAATGGTCAACAATATATTTCTCTTTTTTCCCTGGTATTTTGTTTCTAATTTAAACTTATCTTTCCCTTTTTCTCGCTCTCTGTCTCAAAGCAAAAAACAACAAAAGGAGAAATGTTTAAAATATATTTATAAATCATTTTTGAAGAGTTGCACATTCTTTATTAAATTTCAGGAGACAAAGGTCAAATTTACATTATTTTTGCAGTGGCATGATAAATGAATTTATACTTGTCCTACTGCATGGTTGTTTTTGTGTGGTAACTGACATCATCAAGCCTTCAGTACAACTCTATTGGATCACAATATTCCATTTTTTAAAGAAAAAGGTTCTAGTCCTATGATTAGAAAGGTATTTTTGAAAGAATATCGGCAACACCTCCTGAGAAGCAAAAGTATAACTAAGAGTTCCAGTAATTCAGGATATGGCTTCACTTCTTCAGTTTAGCAATATGTCTTATTGCTTTTCCATCCTCCCAGGTTAAGAAATAGATTATGCCAAATAGTAAATGGTGGCCGGATTCATTTTACTTGATTTATACTTGCATAAGGGAAATAGCTAATGTCTTATAAGCAAATTATCAGTCATTTAGGAGATGATGGCTGTGTTTCTTGGTATGCATCCAAAGTGTGTGGGCATTCTTACACATCTTGGAACAGAAATAACTTATCAGTAGTAATAACTGACAATTTGCTGTCAAGAGTTACACAATTTACCTTATGCAAATATAAAGTAGCAATAAGATTCTACTCATTGCAGAATAAACTGGTCTAGCTTTTGTTTGTTGGCTTATTTGTTTTTAAAGCAGATTCGGGCATGTGAAAAAGAAAGTACACCCTCTTTGAATGCCATGGTTTCATGTATTAGGACATAATAAAAATTTAGGGATGGACACAAAATGGAAAAGTAGAGTTTTGTTTCATTTTGTTTCATTTCTACTAGCAATTTATTTTGTTTCATTTTTTAAACATTTTTGTAAAAAAAATTGTAATGAAATGAAACAATAACAAAATGATTTGTTATTCTACAAAATGGCTCCCCTGGGTCCTAGACACCAAATTTGGTTGATAGCTTTTTACGAGGGAGCCACTTTATAGAGTAACAAAATGCTTCATTTTCAAAGGGAAAATTTATACTCCCAGATGGTTGCCTTGCTGAGAACCAGACAGAGGAAGGGTGCCATTTTTATTTTATTTTTTAATTATTTTTTTAATTTTTGCTGGACTTCTCAGCAACTTCTGATAATATTGACCCTGGCACCCTGAACAGTCTCTTTGGAATAGGGGTTGGACACACTGCCCTACTGTGGTCCTTCCTGGAGTTGGTTCTGGGCTCTCCTGTTCAATACTTTGGTCTTTAACATGTGGGGACCTTCAGTGTTCAGTTCTTTTCAAGAACTTCTTCCAAAATCAGCCTTATTTTGCTCCAAAATATTTGCATTTTTTTACATAGCCACCACATATGATAGAATGAGCCTGGGAGAGTAAGAACAGACAAAAGAATTTTTTTTACCCAGCATGTTGTTAGTCTGTGGAACTCCCTGCCACAGGATGTGGTGATGGCATCTGGCCTGGATGCCTTCAAAAGGGGATTGGACAGATTCCTGGAGGAAAAGTCCATCACGGATTATAAACCATGATGGATATGTGTAATCTCCAGGCTTAAAACCAGGGTACTTCAAGGGCCAGATGCAGGGGAGTGGTATCAGGAGACGGATATCTAGTCTCGTGTGCTCCCAGATGCATTTGGTGAGGCTACTGTGAGATACAGGAAGCTAGACTAGATGGGCCTTTGGCCTGATTCAGCATAGCTCTTCTTATGTTCTTATGTTCTTATGTTATGCTGTTTTGTTTTGTTTTTGTCTTTGTTTTTGTTTTTGTTTACACTTCCAACATATATTCGATATCTGGGCATTCATTTAGCTAAAGTTGTTTGCATCATATACCACCTAGAAAACATTTTTTATATATTCTCTTTGAATACCACCGATTTAGTGAGCTTTATACAGTATTGGTATTCCATATTTTCCCATTGTTCAATGTGTATATTATAACGTAAATTTTGTGGCCACTTAGCCATTCAATCTTTCACTGTTTCTTGCTGTGTATCAAAGTCTAGTAGAAAATTATAAAGTCTCTTAATATGTTTCTCCTTTGTCTCTAACAGAATTCTATCAAAAGGTGTGTTTTCAAGATAGAACCCTTGTTGCTTGTCTTTAAAATGCCTAGAGTAAATCTGAGAACAGACCCACCAGTCCAGCTTAATTCCCTGCTCAGCATGTTCTTGTTGGGTTTTTAAACTTCCATCTAGATTTAAAATTTCATTATATTGCACAATTCTTTTTATTTTCTCTCAATATTGGCATGGCAAATGATTCTGTTGGTGTCACCCAATGTGGAACCTTCCTATGCATTTGCCTTTTTACTTTATTCCATGTCCAAAGTAGTGCTCTTAGTATGTGATTATTGAATTGTTTAAAATCTTCTGTTCTGTCATACCATACAAAGGCATGCCATCCCCATTTCAGATCATGTCCTTCCAGTTTCAAAAGCCTTGTGTTCCTCAGTTCTATCCATTCCTTGATCCATATCAAAGAGGAAGCTGTGTAGTAAAGAAGCCAATTTGGGAGCCCCATTCCTCCTCTTGATTCGAGTTTTGATGAACTTCCTAATCCATTATTAGTTTCATGGTCATCTCTACACTTTCTTTCTTTCTTTCTTTCTTTCTTTCTTTCTTTCTTTCTTTCTTTCTTTCTTTCTTTCTAGTATTTCATTGTCACTGAAAATTATAGTTCGTTTTTATGAAAAGTAATTCCTTCCCTTTATGTTCCTAAGGAATGGCAGAAATAACTCCCATAAGTTATTTTTCAAACAAATATTACTAACCACTTGCCTATGATACAGAAAACATTCCCCTCCCAACCACCTCATTGTCACTTCAAGAAGCAGACAAATCAACAGGCAAATCAAAGTTTATTGTACTGTAACTCCTGCATTACAGGAGTTATTTGCTGTTTCATATTTGGATGCCCTTAATAGTAACTCTACACTAGTAAGATTCATCTTTACTGCATCTTTGTGCTGCCTTTTGCTCGATGAAAGGATTCAAGGCAGCTCACAAATTATTAAAATGGACAAAATTAAAATTGAAAATCATTACAAAACTGTTAAACATCTTAATATTAAAACTCTCATCTAAAAACAATTTTAAAACATCAAAACATTTAAAAGACATTGAAAGGATCTAAAAATAAAAACTGTAGGGGATCTAGCTGTGTTAAAATTTGATATTAAAAGCCTGTCAGAAGCAAAAATACTTCACTTGCCACACAAAGAACAAATTAGCCTCTAGGGGTGTGAGGCTCACACAGCCCAGGTCCAATTCTTATTCCCTGATTTGCCACTAGATTGATCAGGAGCACCTTTCTTTATTTATGTATTTAAAATATTTTTATCTCACCTTTCTAAGTAGAAAGTGTAGCATTTACCTGTGCAATGAATAATGTATGAGAGAGGTGTCTGAACTGATTGGTGGGTTGGTAGACCAATGAGAGAGTCTGGGAAGTGGCCTGAGAGGATTTAATGCTTTGCTCAGCAGCCCTTTGCCCACCCACACGGAATAACGAGACCAGGCAGTAAGATGGGGTGAAACTGGGCCACACTTTATTGGCACAACTTTAAAACAACAATAACAATAACAAGGAGGGGTCTGGCTTCAGCAATCCTGGTTGGAACCCCGGGGTCATATCTGACCCCTCCAACCGGGCAGCATTGGGCGAGTTTTGACCCCCAGGTGGCGGGGTCAGCCGATGACACCACCCAGGCCGGTCCGATACTTACCATCCCTGCATCTCCTTATAATAAAGCTGGGTTATCCCCAGCGCAGGGAGGCGTCTCCTTGTACCCCAACCCCGGCACTGTGACCTCCCGATTGGCAGTGCCTGGGCTAAAGAGTACTTGGGGACAGATGTTTAAACTACTCACCGCTGCCCTCCATCCACTTTAGCTGCCAGTGTGACCAAACTTCCAAGGTGGCTTTACCTAATGCCCAGGTACCAGTGTGGGATAGGCGAAAACCCCCCGCTCTCCTCGGCCAATCTGGAGTGTGGGACAAAAATTCCTATCCGGCCCCCGAAGGCGACCAGTAACACTCACACTAGTCCTTAAAGGGTGGGCGGGAGGGGAACGCTCCTCAAAACTGCTGATGGGAGGGGGTCAGAGCAGCCCCTTTTAAAGGGTGCTCCTCCCCCCTCCCTTCTGGACGCCTGCTAAGCGTCCTGCCCGTCCCACCCCCGTGCGGGTGGGCAAACACGCTCCGTGGGCGGAGGGTCCACCCACGGAGCGACCATTGCCCACCAACACAGAATAATGAGACAGGCAGTAAGATGGGGTGAAACTGGGCCATAATTTATTGACACAACTTTAAAACAACAACAACAATAACAAGGAGGTGCCTGGCTTCAGCAATCCTGGTTGGAACCCCGGGGTCGTATCTGACCCCTCCAACCGGACAGCATTGGGCGAGTTTTGACTCCCAGGTGGCGCGGTCAGCCGACGACACCACCCAGGCCGGTCCGATACTTACCATCCCTGCATCTCCTTATAATAAAACTGGGTTATCCCCAGCGCAGGGAGGCATCTCCTTGTACCCCAACCCCAGCACTGTGACCTCCCGATCGGCAGTGCCTGGGCTAAAGAGTACTTGGGGACAGATGTTTATACTACTTACCACTGCCCTCCATCCGCTTTAGCTGCCACGACCGAGGGCCTAGCCTTGCTATGGCCCCGTTCTCCCCAATCTGGCCAACTCAGCAGCCAGACCCCCCCCTGCAAATCTTGTAAGAACAACTCCGTAGCCACGTCAGATAGGTGCACGCCATCCGGCCTGTAGAGGTCAACCCGGCCCACATTGAATTCTGAGTGGCCTACCACCGACCCGAAGTCCCGGCGGACTGCCCGGCAAACTTCTTTATTTACCCCCCACCGAGAATGGTTCAGTTTGCTAGGGTTGCAGTCAGCCATCCAGTGCTGGAATCATATTTGACCAAACAACCCTGCAGGCTGGGTGCATAGACTTCCAAGTACTGAAGTCGCGCAAAATCTCCAGCACTAATGATTTACCTGTTTGCTTGGTCAAATCATTGCCCCCCAGGTGGATGACCAATATCTCCGGGGGTTTACCCATGGCTGCGGCCGCCGCCGTTCCCAGAAACTCCCTCCATCTCATCCCCCACTTCCCCCACCATTCAATGGTGGCCAAATTACCCAGTCCCAGGTTGGGTCCCCAACCGGACCTACGGGCATATTGTTCGGCCCAGTACACGTAACTGTGGCTGAGAAAGGCCACTCTGACATGGGACTCCCGGGGAAGCAGTCCTGGGAAAACATAAAGGAGAGGTTAGAGTGCCGGCAGCAGGTGTACATACCGCCGGTAACACTGGGATGACCACCTGCCGAGCCGTCGGATATCACTGTGCCCGTACCCAAGCACCACGGTGGTAGACGCAGCCCCAATCCTAAAGGAATGTGTGCCAAACCTCAATGCACCCAAGCCCAGATCCCAGAGCACCCTGCTGGAAAACTGGCCAAACTGAAACTTCATTAGTGGTCTACCATCCTTGTGCTGGAAGAGGTAACCCTCTTTGGGCCCCCACATTGCCATCTATGCCCGGAGGGCGGTCACTGGACAGATGGCCTCCTGCAAGCAAGTGCCCAGGTGGATAAGCATTCCCCTAGCCCTCTGGTCCATCTTGGACCTTCTGATGTGAACGGTGAGGTGGTAAGGCTCAAGGGTAACATTGGAGGCGAGGACGGCCCCAAAGGAGCTATCCTGCCGACCCGCCGCGACCAATTCACCAATCCACAGGGCACCAAAAAAGGCCAGGAGTGATGCAGCCTTGAACAGGGCTGCCTCAAATGCATCGTGGCACACAATGGGCCACTGAGCACACATTGCCGCCAACACCTGGGGCGTGATTGGGAAGTGGGAGTCGGGTGTCCTTCCCTTCTCTCTACTCCACCCTGCGACCATATCCTGGATCCTGAAATCCCCTGTGAGGTCCCCATAGCCCCGCAGCTTTGAGTAAAATGCTAGGGCCGCCAGCTTTCCCAGCAAGGACCTCAGGGCCAAACCCTTCCTGTGGAGGTGCACCAGGAATATCCGCAAGTGGTCCACGGGCAAAGGCCACTCTTGGCCCAGCCCTTGCAGTGCTCGGAAGGAGGTAAACTCCTCCATCACTGCTGCATATCCCCTCTGGGTCCTGGAGGCAACCAAGAGGCGCAGTGCCCTGTCAGCCTCAGCTCACCAACCTGCCATACTTCTTGTGGGATCTCCACTGGCAGCAAAGCCACTCCTGGGGCAAGAGCTCGGAAACGCTCAGCCTGTCGGCGGGACAAAGTGTCAGCGATTTCATTCTCCGCCCCTGGCACGTGTAAACGCCCTAACCAGGCACATGACCCTAGGCGAGCGGGATGTCAGGCTGTTAATAATGTGGACCACCGACAGGTTGTCGCACCAAAAGCGGACAACCGAGTTGGCCCAGGCCTCCAACCAGATGTACAGGGCGGCCCATATGGGAAACAGCTCCAGGAATGTCAGGTCGTGGGTGGTGCCCTCCTCCCGCCAGGCTGCCGGCCAGGTCCCACTGCACCATTGCCCTCACCAAAAGATGCCAAACCCCGTGCCCCCTGCCACATCGGTCTGCACTTGAAAGTGCACCCCGAGCTAGAGCTCATCTCTCCAGAATGACACCCCTTGAATCCGTCCAGGAAGCTTCGCCAAACAGCGAGGTCATCCCTCATGGCGGCTCTGACTCTGGACCTGTGCGTAGGCTTGCGCAGGCCCACCCAAAGGCGGCGAAGAAATGCCCGCCCCGGTGCGACCACCTTACACACAAAGTTAAGGTGGCTGACCAGCTCCTGGAGCTCCCGGAGGGAGATTTTGCTGTGAGTCTGAACCTCGTGAACCCTGGCCCGGAGGGCCAAGATTTTGTCCATGGGCAGGTGGCATGTTTGTGTGCTGGTATCGATTTCAATACCCAGGAAGGTGAGCACAGTCAGGGGGCCCTCCATCTTTTCCTCCGCCAAAGGCAGCCCCAGCTGCCCCACTAGCATTCTGAAGGTGTCAGGCAATAGCTGACACCTGCCAGACCCGGCGGGCCCACAGAACAAGTAGTCATCCAAGTAGTGGGCCATACTTGCTAGCCCCGTGACCTGGCGCAAGGGCCACTCCACAAATGAGCTGAACCGCTCAAATACGGCACAGGATACGGAGCATCCGAACGGCAATACACGGTCCATAAAAAACTGTTGTTGAAATTGAAAACCCAGGAGCTCAAAATCGGCCGGGTGGACCGGGAGAAGGTGAAACGCGAACTTAATGTCGCACTTTCGCCATCTCCACGGCCACTCAACAGGAGCGGACCATGTGTACAGTCGCATCAAATGACATGTATCGGACCATGCAGAGCTCGGATGGGATGCCGTCATTCACAGAGGCTCCGCTAGGGTGGGCAAGATGATGGATAAGCCTGAATTCCCCTGGGGCTTTCTTGGGAACTAAGCCCAGTGGGGACACTCCCAGGTTTGGGACGGGTGGCTCAGGAAAGGGTCCAAGAACCCTGCCCTCCCTAACTTCCTTCCAGATTTTATCTGCTGCCATCTCCTCCCACCCCCGTCAGCGACTTGAGATTCCATGCAGCAACCAGAATCCTGGGGCCCTCAAACGGGATACGGAAACCCAACTCAAAACCAGTAACCAAAAACTCGGCCACCGCCCTGTCTGGGTACTCGGCAGCCCACTGCCTCAGCACCTCAAGCTTGATTGGGCTGGGGCCCTTTTGCAGGAGCCCCGTCCCCAGACCCCGGCTTCCTGTTACCCGCAGTGTCTCTCCCCCTCGCCTGCTGTGGGCGAGCTCTGCTACAGTTAATGGCTGGGTGTTGGGCCCCGCAGACAGAGCACTCATGTTTGAATTGGCACGGCTTCCGGTTACATGTGCCCTGCCAGTTGTAATCCCAACAGACCAGCCAGACTTGAACCGAGTGGCCCGCTGAGGCGCGGGCATTCGTATTGGGCCCTCCCTTACGAATAAGGTGACCGCTATTGTAACGCTCCCGCAGGGTTGGGCGCACTGGTGTCATAAATTTGAGCCACACTGGCGGCAGGGGCTCGTCCCACCTGAGATAAGGCTCCAGAGCTGCTCTACGACGAAATTCTTCGTCGTATTGCAGCCAGGTATGGCCGGGGAAATCAACGAAGGCGCGGTACATGAGTTCCAGGTACTTCAACATGGACTGCGCCCTCCAGGGATGGGCCTTCAAGGACAGGGACATGTTAATTAAGTACGCAGTCAGCCAGGTAGCCCAGGAACGCTCCGGCTTCTTTCGCAACCTCCGCTCCTTGTCCTGCGGGTCCTCTTTCTCCAATTCCTTTGTGTCTAAGTCACTATTTAGGAGGCTAAAGATGTCAATGAATTCACCCCTCCAAATTTTTTCCTTTGTGGCCTGGGGTAAATGGTGCCCGAATGGGGACGCATAATCCCCATAAGGGAGCGCCCCCACTGTGACTCCGGCATAGCTCAGGGCCATGCCCAGATAATACTAGACATGGGCACGACCAGAAAAAAATGACGTTTCGAGTTTTCATTTGTCGGAACAGGTCCGTTTCGGGTCGTTTCCGTTTGTCGTGAAATTTTTCAAAAATTTGTCGTTTCATTTGTCGTTTGTCATTTGTCGTTTCCACCGTGATTTAGCGTGATTTGACTTCCCAGAGCATGGGGTGTCCCGCAATCAGGGCCGGCGCTAGGTGTTTTTGCGCCCTAGGCGGTGGGTGGGGTGGGGTGGGTGGGTGGGTGGCGGGTGGGGGTGCAGGCGGGTGCTGGTGGTGGGGGGCCATGGGCGGCCGGCGGCCATGGGCGGGCAAGTGGGCGGGTGGATGGGTGAGTGGGCAGTTAGGATATCACTTAGGATAGAGGTTCTGTTCTTGGCTTCCAGACCAAATGTGTGTGTGTGCAAGCAAATTGAAGTTGGGAAAATAGAAAATAAATGGTAGTATATAATATATTTTTTAAAGAAATCCACACCTCCCACTCCCTGTCGAACCTCCCCCTTTATCCAATATCAGAAAAATCCTCACAAACTGCCAGAGAAGAAATAAAGAATAAACTGCTATTCCCTTCAGCAGACAAAGCTGCAGGGAATCAAAGAAATTATTTTC
Source organism: Phrynocephalus forsythii (assembly GCA_029282475.1). Lineage (NCBI taxonomy): Eukaryota > Metazoa > Chordata > Lepidosauria > Squamata > Agamidae > Phrynocephalus > Phrynocephalus forsythii. Next base: position 61,692,859 of record JAPFRF010000004.1, read on the forward strand.
TAAATTCAATTCCCTCCCTGCCTGCCTAACTTAAATCCTAAAGCCTCCAGCCTCCCTCCTCAATCTTGATCAGATCACACCAGCACCAGCAGCCAGCCCTCCTCCCTCAACCACATCCATATACCCGACTGTGATTTCTGGAAGGTGCCTTGGCTTTTTATGCCCTCCGAGACATCCAGAAGTGTCAGTCAAAAACCTGGCGATGCCATTGGTGGAATTGTTCAAAAAAATTGCATGGGCCCATCCCATGCCCAGCCCAAATGGGCAGGTCTAAAAAAATAAAAAATAAAATAAAATAAAATCAATATGACGTTTTATTGCTATAAAAAACCCACTGCTGCTACTATAAAAATTCAGGCATTTAAAATAAATAAATTTCACATGTTTCTGTGGTGATTTGGTGTGTGTTTTGACCACGATTTCAAAAGAAAAATTACAGTCGCCATTTTGGATCCCACCCCCACTGCATGGCATGCAGTGAGACAGATGATGAGGATGACCCCCCCCAGCCTGGTGCAAGCAGCCCAGGACAGGAGAAGAGGGGGGGATGGCCGGGGACCCCACAGAAATCACCCCTCTGATAGGTGGCAAAGCCTCAGGCAGGCATATTTTCGCCTGCTTTTTTGGCCGGGAGTCGGGTTTTTTAAAAAAAAAACTTTTAAAACTTTTTCTGTGCTTCACATCGCGCGATCGCTGTGATGCCACAAACGGAAACAAAAAACCCGACCAAATTTTTCTTTTTTCGGTTTGAGTTCGAGTTCTGATGGCTTAATTATCGTTACCGTTTCTGTTACGTAACGGAAACGATAACCGAAAACAGAAACGACAATTTCGCCAAGTCATGCCCATGTCTAGTCACGAAGAATCGGTCAGGACTGTAACAACACAACACACACACAAAGTTACATCAATAGGAACTGTGAAAACTATAGTGTCCAAGTAAGTGTGAACACAGGCAACATTTAGTCTGCAATGCAAATTTATCATGGTGGTCTGCTTATTGGTCAGCATCTTGTTGGATGAACATATAAAAGACCACTGACCACCCTAGAAGAGCTCCGCAGCTCTGGCTTAGTGCAGACCCAAAAGCAGCAGAGAAGACTTGTTACTTCACTTCAGACGCTGCCATGGAGAATGGCTTCAGATTTGCTCTAGCCCTCCGGATCTCCAGTATATTTGTTTCATTATTTCCAACTCCCTAGTGAACCAAGGGGACAGTGTGGCTATACTCTGTGGGAGGGGATTCTTAGCAGCAATTGTGTCAGTGATTCTGGCCATATTTCCATTCCAGAGGACAACCAGGGCTTCATCAAGACTGTCTGCCAAAGAAAGAGGAAACTTCTCAAAATCCATCAGGACACCAGTTGGATCCATCAGGCTTCTGGGGCAGATCATCCTAAGGGGCACTGCGCTGCAGTAAGTCTAAACCCCACCAGTTGGTGATCTGTCCATGACAACAGAACTAAAGAAAGTTCACTATCACCATACTCAACACACACAGAGAGAGGGGGGGGAGAGAGAGAGAGAGAGAGAGAGAGAGAGAGAGAGAGAGAGAGAGAGAGAGAGAGAGTGTTTGTTTGTCCTGCAACATGACTGATTTTTGATAACACATGAGACAGCCCCATAGTGATCATGTGTGCACTTCCCTTGCACCACTAACATCTGTCGTCCCATTCTTCCTCACTTACCAATTGTCCATACAAGGGTAAAGCCTTTTTCCATTCTTCATCCCTTTCAATATGACTTTGGAGTTGTCTTGTCTTAACACAGTTGGAGATTCTCCCTACAAACTGGATATCCAGACCACCCCCATATATGCCACAGTGAACATTTTGGACACTGGCACACAGGGTCCACCTCCTGTTACCTATGGAAATTCCTCCTACCAAGTTCCTTTCACTGTGGTTCAGTCTCCACTCTCCCACTCCCATTCTCAAAATTTGGGTGACCAGACTTTGAATGATTCCAGATAAGCTGGTTTTGGCATGGATGTTGAAATCCTCCAGCAAAAGAAGCCATGGGGGCTACATAAGAAGAGCCATGATGGATCAGGCCAAAGGCCCATCGAGTCCAGCTTCCTGTATCTCACAATGGCCCCACCAAATGCATCCAGGAGAACATAAGACTAGATATCTGTCTCCTGATACCACTCCCCTGCACCTGATCCTTGAAGTCCCCTTAGGGACCTTCAAGACCAACTTGGCCAGCTCAGGTACTGTTGAGCAATGGGATAGGCAAGAAACCAACAGCACCCCTGCTCCTTCCCAGGCATGTACTTTCAGGTAAACGTAGTCAAACCCAGAATACTGAAGGAAAGGACACTTGGGGGGGGGAGAGACACAATAGTCCACCTGCAATGCTGCCACCTCTCCCCAGGTCTAGCTTGACCCCCCACCACCACCACCTGTTTCATCCAACTAAGTTTCTGAAATGTAAGCTTGTCCAGAAGCAAGTCCTGGATAATTGATAACCCCACAGAGGTTTTTGTTAGATGACACTGAATGCTGCTGCCATTCTTCTGTACACACCTTCCAGGAGTGAGACTTTCCCTTTATTTATATTGCAAACATCCCAATCTTTCCCCCTTAGTACTTATTTTTTTCTGTTCTTTTTCTTTGGCCTTTCTTCCATTTACTTTGTATTTTCCCCTTATTGTTGCCCTGTAACTAACTAGATTTTTAATCAATGGCATAGCCAACAAATGCATCTTTCCGAGCTTATTTTTAGGAGTAAGCTTTGACAGCTGTCTGCAACTTGACTATATTCCCTTCCCCACTCAGTGCTGCTGATGTAATGCATCCCGGATGGAGGTCTGACAGCATAAACACTGACAAGATTTTTGCTATTCACTATCCTTGAGTTCAAGAGTAATTTTGCCTCTTTGCTCTGCAGTTTTCCATGGTAATAATGAAGCCATGCTACAAGGGTTGATGGACATCCCTGCTGTGCGTAACTAACAGGTGCCACACAGATCGATTTCACTGCCCTGTGCCCTGCGCAGAGGGGCTGCCGAAGCCTTTAGGCCTTTGGCTGAGTAACTTCTCAGACCACAGGAAAACATGTGCTACATCCTGATTGCAGCAAGGGAGGAAAAAGGAAGAAATCACAATACACAGTTGTCTGTATAAACAATTAAAATATTTTTACATTTTCTCACTGAAAAATCAAGTGCAAACTTAAAGGTAGTTAAGAGGAAACAAGCCTTAGTGGCTGAGACCCAAGTAAACACATTTAAAATAGAGTTGAAATATTCATTTTTTAAAACTGCATTACCCACAATGTTTATTATTCTGGATTAACCAAACCAGGCACTAATCCTTCCCAAGGAACCACTGACAACAGTTATTTTAATCTTTAACTCAATTGTGCAAAGAATTGGCTGGGGTGGGGGAGTTGAATTGAAGGGCAGTGCAAGTTTGAGCTATTGTTACATTTGAGGCCTCCACTAAAATTTGCCAAGATATCGAATCAGAGTCTCCAGTTTTCTTGGATTCGTTATCTGCTTAGAGATATTTTTGTTTTGCCATTAATGTTATCTGCTTTCAGTTTTATCATCCAGTATGAGAACTGTCCTCCTTTTCAACTTTGAATGGGCGTCCTTAATTTGCCCACAAAAGACTACTTGCTCTTCTCATCTCCAATTTACAAGGGTGAGGATGATGTCAATGCAAAAGTTGTATGGACGCATTAGAAAAGAAAACTTCTTCCTGCAAGCAGTCCACCCATGTAATCGTATGTGGGTGGGTTTGGATGAGCATCAAAGCTGCCGTGAACTGTTCACCTCTACAGCACACTAGAACAAAAATCCCTTCTGAGTTCACAAACTCGGTGCTATTTTCCCATGAAGAAAATCTCTTTGGCACAAAGACCTGAATGTGCCAATTAAGATGGCCCAAGGAGCCTGCAAACTGGAAAAGAAACTTCCTTGACGACAGCTGTGCCTGCCCAAGCCTAAGTCTTCCAATATTTACAGAAAGAATGACCCATCACAGTGCTCAATTCACCCCACCTTCGGGTTTCAAATCCTTTGTAGCAGAGGTGGGGGACTTGTGGCCCACCAGACATTGCTGGCCCACAATGCTCTTCATCTCTGACTCCTAGCTATGCTGCCCATGGCTCATGGGATTTGGAGTCAGGCAAAACCTGCAAGACCATAGACTCCCCACTGCTAAAATTTACAGGAACAAATGCTGAAACCCCAAACTGATTAAGCCAAAAAATGGATTTCCCTTTATTGCATTTGACCAAGCAATCTCATTCATATTGACATTTTGAAGTTCCTTTTTAAAGTTCATTCCAGTTAACTGGAGTTCAACTACAGATTAATCTGTCTGGGGGGGTGGAGAGAATAGCATCTTCTTGTTTGCAAACAAGTTAATCATTTCTTGGTTTCTCAATCGCTGGAAGAACAAATGGAAGTAACATAGGTAAAGGCACAATTTCATCCTTATTAAATTTCTGTTTTTGTTGTTTTCTGGGTTTTCATATTGCCACAAATAAACTTTATATATAGTTTGGAATGCCCCAGGCCAGGTTCCAACCAGTTTTGGCCTATTAAAGTATATTCTGTTCCATGTACCCTTTACTTTCAAACCATCAATATCTGTTTCTACCTCAATATTCAGTCAACATCTGTCCATAGAGTATGCTCAGCTCCTACTGAGCAGTTTAGGGTAGGTAGTCTTCTTACCATTTGTTTATTTGTTTTCACTGAACCAAATCTGTAGTTGTGCAAACCTGCTGATATTTCCTTTTTGAGTATGCATGGTATGCATTGGGCTATATAAGGACTTTCACTAAATTAATGTGATTGTCATTATCAAGATGACAGAAACAGAATCCATCAACCAAAGTGAATTTATGCCAAAACTGTTGTGCCACCTTAATACAGCCCAAATTGGGCTCAATGGCTAGGGAAAGGGACACAAAGGGGAAAGGCAGCAATGAGTATTAGCAAAAGAAGCACAGAATAGAATGTTTGCACTAATAAATTTCTCAAATACATGCCTTGGGTGGCTTCACATAAGCCAATCTTTAGGTATATGCATGTGCTATGACACATAGAATCTGTAATCACTTGCAACCTTGTTCAGGAGGGATCAGCTGTCTTCGTCGATCACAGCAAAAGCAACAACATCTTGTAGCACCCTAAATGCTTAACATGTTTCATCTGGTATAAGCGTTGGGCTGCAGCCCATTGAATCACAGGCAAAACCAGAACAAACACACTGTACTTGTTTTGAAGGAGTCACAAGCCTATTGCTATTCTTACTGCAGTCACCGTATCTACATTCTAACTTGAAACATGTTTTCAAATGGATAGAAAGATTCATTCAATTAATCGACAGTCCTAAAATAGGTTTACAAAGTATTATTCACTAATAAGCAAATCCAGGATGGTGAAAACAAGTTGCTTTCATTTTGGTTGCATTTTATAAAACCCCACCAACAGCACCATCTTGATATGGTTTTGTATTGTATTGGGAGATTACTTGCACCTTTCCCTCATGGAAATTCATGCACATTCTCATATGATATTTGTTTTCCTTAATGTATGTATTTGTATGCATTTTCATCATTGGTTAATACATGTTTGGATACTTACCCCATATTCATTTTGTTTATATACCTTTTTTCTAGTGGTATAGGTAATTTTGTGCCATTTTTTCCTCCCAACAAAATGCTAAGATTTAGAAATTACCAGAATTATAAGGCAATATGTGCTTTGCCCTTCTGCCACTCTCTGGAGCTGTGAACTCAAGATTTTGATATGGCAACGACATGACCGGATGGGGTGATTGCTATTCACTGGTGCCCATTCCCTTTAATATATAACTGTTGATCATATTGGTTGCATGATACACACATCCATGTTACCTTTATCCCAGAATGCTGCATTTCAACTGTTCACATAGTCACTGATATTAGCAACATTTCTTCCCTAGCCCCACCTTCATTCATTATCCTTCTCTGTCAATATCACCCACTTTTTCTACACATTCCCTGTATTTAAAAATACAGTTTCCGGAGACATAGTCCACCAATGTATTGTGTTACTCAATTGTTTTTCTTGCTTTCACATTATATAGCTGTTGATTCAAAATACATTTTTAATTTAAAAAAAATACCCCTGCACTTTAATCAACATATCACTACAGCACAAACCATGTTTAGTTAAATTCTATACTGATCTGGTGCCACAATGGTTATTGATTATTTTTTAAAGGAAGGAAAGTTGCTGTCTTTTAATAGTAGTACAAATAGGAGAGATTAGGCAAAATTGTTCCCTCACATACTGCCACTCATTGTGTGCCTTAATCTATCATCTCAAGACATGGGGCCTTTTCACACAACCCCTAAGATCCACTGGCCACTTAAATTCAGACCAGAGATCTTGGGGGTTCGTTGCTCTTCCTGCATCCCCACCCCTCTGCACTTCCTTGCTCCTGTCTGCGTGAGGGGAGGGAGAAAAAAAAGGACAAAAGAATGCAGGCTCACCTCCGTTTGCCGCTCCAAGCCACCCCGAGCCACATTCCTTCTCTTAAAGGGGCGGGAGGCAAAAACAACAACAAAGAAGCGAGGAGAGCCCACACTCACCAGATTACATCCGGATTTGGTGATTTTCACCCTCCAAGAGCAGGAACATGAAAAGTGCGCTGGGACGCGCTTAGGTGGGTGTGGTCGCACTTAATTATCTGTAAACTCCAGAGCTGGTGGGGAAACAATTTTAAGCTCCGGAGCTGGGAGCCATTTGTGGTGGAGTTTAGGGGTCGTGTACAAAGGGCCATGCTCAGTAATGTTTAAGAACAACAGGGAAATTGTTCACCCCCAAAAAACAATGCCTGGCTAGTGGTATATTTTGTAATTTAACCCCTCCCCCAATTTCCTTACAATAACTTTGTCACAGGTTTTGTAGGTTTCTTCTGGACTCTGCTTCATCCCCACATTAACTGATCCAGAAAGTCCTTTAATTTTATGATATAATCAATTTCTTTTAAATTCCCATCTGTATCTGTGCTGTATCATTTTGGATACCAAAAAGGGGGCTCGTGCACCTGAATGCTTCCCATAGGTGGCTCATAGTCTGAGGAGGAGGTGCTCACCTCTAGACTTGGACTATAAGTTACCATGGATGGTTCCCCACAGAAAAACAAATTGGCCACAATATACTGTAGGAAACTTTATGTCAGGGATCAGGACTCCATCCTAACCAGGCACAATGTTCAGAAATTTTCCTTGTGTGATCATAATACATAGTCTCTGAAGTATTTGTGGAAATGAATTCAAAGTTTGCCATGACTAACTTAATCCTGTTTGATTTCAATGGGTCTGCTAAAAGTAAGATTCTCCCCCTCTGGATCCAACCCATTATATTACTGTTATATTCTCTTTATACTGCAAGGCACTTTAGTTTATTTGAAAGCAGGAGATGTTCAGTCACTGAAAGTTCACCTCTTAATTCACAACAAGGTCTTTGTGAGACACTGTTGTTCTAGACATCAGGTCGGAGAGCTGAAGGAGGGAGCAGACTGCTCTGACCCAAAGGGAGAGCTGTTCAAGCCAGTGAATTAAATTCCCTTCTCTCGGCCGAGCATAGCAACTGGCAACAGACAGACAATGTGCTTCAATATCCAACCAGAGTATGGAAAGGTAAGTAGGAAATCACTTTAGGACTCAGTCAAGAGCCAAAGTTTTACTTTATATTTATTTCAAAAATTTGGGCAGCCTTTTCTCACTACACTCTTAGAAGTGTTCTCAGTCTACAAATTGGCTTCAGGGCCCCACTGAAGAGCAAGGACTGTGATAATAATTAGCCCTCTGACAATTCTTGTGATGTGAAGACATGAGCACTGTTATTTGTGCTGAAGGTGGCTTTGCCGGCTCTTTTATTTTGGTGTAGCTTTTAATCAACTTGCCTGAAGGATTGTGTCAGTCAATGCCTGTTATTTCTTCCCTCTACCTCTTGATCTCCTAATGAGAAATGCAGTCTACTCTCTCAATATTTTTTTTAACCAGAGTAAAAAGTCATAAAATGGCATAATGCTAGGCCTGCTTCTTTAGTCAACAAAGTTGTTATAAAATGTCACTCAACCAAGTCAAAATAAATTACATGCATTTTGCAATTCAGTGGTCACTCAGCTGACATTCTGGATGCTACTTGTGGAAAAACTTTGTGTTGTTTCTGCATCTCCAAAACTGAAGCATGGTGCTTGAGACAAGACATGGATGAGCTTTCTAAAACTTCTCTCTCTCTCTCTCTCTCTCTCTCTCTCTCTCTCTCTCTCTCTCTCTCTCTCTCTGATGGTCCATTGTACTTTCTTTAGCTGATTCAATTGCAGCAGTTTGTAGGAGAATAACGCTTCTCATGAGTCACAGGGTTCTGCCCCCCCCCTGGTTCCCCAGTGCGCAGTGTTCCCCAACCCCGGACGCGGAGTGCGGTCGTGGATGAATTCGCCACCCCCCGCCCCCAAGTGACCCCGCCCCACCGTGAAGGTGCTCCCCGCGCGCCGCCGCGACCCCCCCCACCGCCGCAATCCCCGCGTCGCGCCCCGCCCGCGCGCGCTGCCCCGACCCCCGCAATCGTCCCCCGCCGCCACAATCGCCCCCGCCCCCATCCGCCGAGCCGCGCCGCCGCCCCACTCGTCCCCCCGCCGCCGCACCGCCCCGTCCTGCCGCCAGACGACCCCCGCCGCCACAATCCCCCCACAATCGCCCCGTCCCGCCGCCGCCACGACCCCCCAATCGCCCCCGCAATTGCCCCCATCCGCCGCCGCTGCCGCAATCCCCCGCAATCGCCCCGTCCACCGCCGCCGCCACCGCCACGACCCCTCACACAATCGCCCCCATCCCACCATCGCCGCTGCTGCCGCGACCCCCATGTCGCCCCCGCCCGGCAGAAAGAAAGAAAGAAAGTAAGGAGGGAGGGAGGGAGGGAGAAAGAAAGAAAGAAAGAAAGAAAGAGAAAGAAGGGAGGGAGGGAGGGAGGGGGAAGAAAAGGGAAAAAAAGAAAGAAAGAAAGAAGGGAGGGAGGGAGGGAGAAAGAAAGAAAGAAAGAAAGAAAGAAAGAAAGGGGGAGAAGGAGGGAGAGAGAGAGAAAGAAAAAGAAAGAAGGGAGAAAGGAAGGAAGGAAGGGAGGGAGGGAGGAAGGGAGGAAGGAGAGGAAGAGGAAGGAACAAAGAAAGAAAGAAAGAAGGAGGGAGAAGGAGGAAGGGAGGAAGAAAGTAAGTAAGTAAAGGAAGGAGGGAGGGAAAGAAAAAGAAAGGGAGAGAAGGAGTGAGGGAGAGAGGAAGAACGAAAGAAGGGGGAGGAAGGAAGAAAGAAAGAAAATGAGTAAGAAAGGAAGAAAAGAAAGGGAGGGAGGGAGGGAAGGAAGGAAATAAAGAAAGAAAGAAGGGAGAGGAGAGGAGAGAGGAAGAAAGAAAAAAGAAAAGGGGGAAAGAAGAAGAAAGGAGAGTGGGAGGGAAGGAAGGAGAGGAGGAGGGAGGGAGAAAGAAAGAAAGAAAGAAAGAAAGAAAGAAAGAAAGAAGGGATGGAAGGAGGTAGAGCGGGAGGGAAGGAAGGAAGGAAAGAGAGGGAGGGAGAGGGAGAGAAATAAAGAAAAAAGAAAGAAGGGAGAGGGAGGGAGAGAAAGAAAGAAAGAAGAGAGAGAAAGAGGAAGGAAGGAAGGAAGGAAGGAAGGAAGGAAGGAAGGAAGGAGAGTGGGAGGAAAGAAAGAGGGAGGGAGGGAGAGAGAGAGAAAGAAAGAAAAGAAAGAAGGGAGGGGGAGGGAGGGAGAAAGAAAAGGGAAAGAAAGAAAGAAAGAAAGGGAGGGAGGGAGAAAGAAAAGGGAAAGAAAGAAAGTAAGTAAGGAGGGAGGGAGGGAGGCCTCATGCCAAGGAAGGGCGAAGGGTCCCAAGACCTCACGGCGGCTGGGTAGCCCCTGGGGGGGAAATGCGAGGAAGTAAAAACAGTGTTTCCTTGCAGCGATGCCAAGGACTCATCGCACAACACTGGCTCTTCGGCTTGAGTACGGAGATGAGCACCGCCCCCTAGAGTGGGAAACGACTAGGTCGGGGGCATTTACATTTTTTATCTTATTAAATCAAAACAAGCGGGCCAGGGAAAAATTATCAAGCATTTACCGGTCCACGGTGATAAAAAGGTTGGGGAGCACTGCTCTAGCCCACCAGAGAAGGTAGAAAAGTAGAGTGGCCCACTGCTTACTGTAATGCACCTACCTTTAAAATCCTGAAGGGGTGTATGTTTAAGAGGATGGGCAAGGAGGATTTCTAGAGACGGGCAAGGGCAGTGGGACTGCAGCAGATCCTCAAATACAGCGGAGGACTCTGACCTACCATCAATATTGACCATAAATGTTCTTGTTCTTTACCTCAGGTGGCAAAATGTCTTGGGATCAGGTTAGCTGTGTGCCAGGATTGCCAGGAAACAACCTTCTTCCTATTCAAATAGGTCTCTGAACTGGAAAAGATTCAAATATTCATTTTCTCATTTTTCATATGAAAAAGTCTTCCATGCCCATGCAGATCATAACTGAACATAGCTCAGGTGAACTTTGCTACTGTTCCTGTATGAGACATGATATATATTAAATCATTCTAAATTTATATGTGTCTGTCTCTTTATTTATGATAGTTCTGAAATGCCTCTGGTGTCTTTAGGCATTGAGGGGATTAAAACACAATAAAATGCAATAAAAGCTATGAAGAGTTATAAAACAAAAAGATTAAAAGTCCAACAGATGTACACCCGCATAATGCCACAAAATACAGCAAGGATTACGAAGGCTAAAATAGCAATAGGAACAGGAGTTAAAACTGAACTGCAAAGAATAACTTGATTCCATGTAGATGCTGAGTTAGCAGAGAGATGATATAGAAACCTGTGGGAGTCCAAACCAGAGATGCGTGAACCAAACCAGAGCCTAGAGATCTCACCCATAGTGATGCCCCCTGGTTCTGGAACTTAACTGAATCTTGAACACATTCGTTTAGGGCCATGTTGTCATCTATGTCATCATCCATACCACCCATTGCCAGGTCAGCAGCAGCCAGTTTCCTGAAATTTCAAGGAGAAATTTTGAGATGCAAGGCCCTGCCCTTGGGGTGTCATAGAACTTGTGCATAGGACTTGTGTCAGGATGGGCACATCCTTCAGCAGCAAAAGCAAGAGGGTTTGTACATTACAAGTGAGCAATACAGAAACACATCTGTTAATTTAAAGGCCACAGTGATCCAACTTAAGAACAGTAAAAAAATACTACCAGAGGTCAGCCTCCCAGAATGTGTTGGGAAAGACAGGCAGACTCACAGCTAAAATGGGATGTAGAGCATTACAGAAAGGAAAAAGCACACAATTTCCTAAACCAAAAGTGGATTTAATGATGATATAGATTATGTGAGCATGAATCCTCCCAAACCATATTAGATTCACTGGGTCATCAGCATCTGGTTCATTGAGTTTTCAGGCTGAAAACTCAGATCTTGAAAATGCGCCCCCTAAATCTGAGATTTGGCAACCCTATTTCCAGGCCTGAGGTATTTTTTACATAAAGAGGGTCAAGGGCAGGCACAAATGAGGCCCCCCAAAAGCGCCACTATGGTCTGAAATAACCCTGTAGGGTTCAGATAGACTGAAGTGTTCTTTTTCCTTTAAGTGATGTACGTGCTTTCCACTGTTCTTTGTAACCCTCATATACAAATCCTTCTGGGAGGAAGGGTACTACTTCATCTGTCTTTAAATTTCTCATGGTGTCCCCAAATTGTCTCCCTCAAACACCATTTTGCCATTGTTAGAGAAAGGTCTGCCCCCATGATACCATTAAAGGCATATCTCTAGGTTTCCCCTTTTGACACCCCAAATCTTAGTCAAAAGGCTGCTGCTGATTTGTCAGCTCTAGCCAGCTAACCATACTGGCTGAAGAATCCTTGGATTGGTCCATGTTTCTACCCAGATGGCATCCACGTTGGTGGAATGGGAACATTGTGATGAGGGGAGAAGGAGAACACCAAAACAGGAGAAAATAAAAATGTGTACATAGAATGATGGAACAAGGAAGGGGGAAAGTCTTCACAAATGATTCTATTTTAGATCTCTGATGGGGAGGAAGGAAGCTGGGATTGCTAAGGAAGGGAGGGTGTTTAATTACAAATGATTAGTTCAGATTGGCAAGATCAGTCTGTCCCTTCCTTGGCAGTCTCACAGCAAAGAAGAAAAAGGGAGGAGAAGAGAGAAAGAAATGTCTCCATCTGTTTGTTTGTTTGCTCCTGATAAATTGCCTTTGGGGGAATTTGGAATCTGGGAAGTAGAAAGCCACTCATTGTAGGGGAGCTACTCTGTGGTGATTTATCTGTAAATGGAAGCTAGCATTCTTAATTATATTCCTGTGTTTGCCCTTTGACAAAATAGTGGTGGGAGCAAGAAGAGGATATCCTAAACATGGCTAGTTCCAGAAGTGGCATTTTATCTACTTTTCCCCTTGAGCTTCATAATCCATATTATGTTGGGTTATACAAAGTTCTGCATCACAACAAGCTGTCTGTGACCTGGATGGTAGAATGTGGAACACTGTATGTTACAGGAGTATACAGTATATTATAGAAGACAGTAGAAATATTCTACCAGGAGGAGAATGGACTAGAGGCACAAATGCTGGTTTGGGGCACATTGTGCCCTAAGAAATATATCCTCTGTGTATGTTTGGATGTGTGACATACTGTGAGCAGCTACCTTTGTTTCTAAGGCCCGACATCTACTCATCAAGGCCACTGGAAAGTTCAGAAGCCAGCACTTTTTGTGCATGTGATTGTTTCTGCAAAATGCATTTCGAACAATCACCTTACATTTGAATACACTTGTGTAAAACTTTTGCATCACTTGCTTGGACAATTGTGTGGAATATAATTATGATCTCCGAGAAAGCTGATATTTTCTTTTACTTTCACGGGGACTCTGTGATTTCCGTCTCCTCACACAGAGCCCACCTTCAGTCCAAAAAATGGAAGTTGGCTCTCGGCCTAACTCTCCATGTTTTTCCTCCATTTCCTTCCAAACCATACGTTTCTCATCAGCAACTCTGTCCTGGCCCGTGGCGAGAAAGTGGAGAAAGCTCCTGGCAGGCAGTGAAACCCAGAGAGATTATTGTAAGTGGTTTTGAGGAGAAAAAGCGATCCCCTCAGCAGAGAAGAGATGTAATTTTGCTTTTACCTTTTTCCAGGGCAGGCATTTCAGAGTTCATTGTGCCTTTTTTCAGCCCAAGTATGAACATAATGTAGCATCTCAGCATGGTTACAGCTCCAAGGAACCTAGCAGTAATCAATATTTCTGCATTTGGAAAGTTGAGTCAAGTTAGCTTTTGAATGCCATCAGCAGGCAAAGGTTACCAGGTCAAGCATGGATCTAATGTGCTGACTTTCACATCTCTCCAGCCACATTTCTTTCCCCTCTTCCCCTAAAGTATGCCCAGCTGAAAAATACTATGGGATGGTGATACTTATAGGTCTATATCTGCCAGTGAGCTCTTTGTGGCTTGCCATGAGGAGGAATTCCCCAGCCTGTTGCCAACTCTCTCATATGTTGGACTTCCATCAGCCCTGCCAGCATGGCCAATGTCCGGGTATTGGAAGCTCTCATCCAACATACATGGAAGCTCGGGGCAGGCTGCCACAGGGCATCTGCTCACACTGAAGCCATGTAGCCACACTGAACTTCATGGAAAGGCAGAAGGTTCGGGCGTATGAGACAACAGCTGCTATCCCCAAGTTCTCAGTGGAAAGTGAGAACTAAATAGATCCTTTATTTTCCCTCTTTTGTTTTCTAGCAGTCTTATGACCAAAACTGATAATTGGATAGCACACAGTTGAAGACAATAATACATCAGTCCTCTCAAGAGACAATTCTTCCAAGCTGCTAGGTATGCCAAAACAACTTTTAAAGAAAGTCTGTAAAGCAAGCTGATTCACCGCTTCCTAAGCAGCAGATGTCATTGGTAGACAGGGGCACGGAGCGGCAAAATTGTCGTTTCCGTTTTCGGTTATCGTTTCCATTACATAACGGAAACGGTAACGATAATTACGCCGCTCCAGCTCGAACCCGACCCGAAAAAAGAAAAATTGGGTTGGGTTTTTCATTGTCGTTAATGGCATCGCGGCGATCGCGTGATGCCAAGCAGCACAGAAAAACAGTTTTAAAAAGTAAAAAAAAAACCCGACTCCCAGCCAAAAAAGCAGACAAAAATATGCCTGCCTGAGGACACCTACCAGAGGGGTGGTTTCTGGGGGGGGAGGATCCCGGCCTCCCCCCCTCCTGTCCTAGGCTGCTTGCACCAGGCTGGGGGGGTGATCCTCGTCTGTCTCGCTGCATGCCATGCGGTGGGGGAATCCAAAATGGCGACCACAATTTTTCTTTTGAAATTGTGGTCAAAAAACACACCAAATCACCACAGAAACATGTGAAATTTATTTATTTTAAATGCCTGATTGTTAATAGTAGCAGCAGTGGGGGTTTTTTATAGCAATAAAACATTGCATTTATTTTATTTTATTTTATTTTATTTTTATTCTTTTAGACCTGCCCATTTGGGCTGGGCATGGGATGGGAAGATGCAAATTTTTTGAACCATTCCACCAATGGCATCGCCAGGTTTTTGACTGACACTTCTGGATGTCTCGGAGGGCATAAAAAGCCGAGGCACCTTCCAGAAATCGCAGTCGGGTGTATGGATGTGGTTGAGGGAGGAGGGCTGGCTGCTGGTGCTGGTGTGATCCGATCGAGATTGAGGAGGGAGGCTGGAGGCTTTAGGATTTAAGTTAGGCAGGCAGGGAGGGAATTGAATTTAGAAAATAATTTCTTTGATTCCCTGCAGCTTTGTCTGCTAAAGGGAATAGCAGTTTATTCTTTATTTCTTCTCTGGCAGTTTGTGAGGATTTTTTTCTGATATTGGATAAAGGGGGAGGTTCGACTGGGAGTGGCAGGTGTGGATTTCTTTTAAAAATATATTATATACTACCATTTATTTTCTATTTTCCCAACTTCGCTTGCACACACACACATTTGGGGTGCAAGCCAAGAACAGAACCTCTATCCTAAGTGATATCCTAACTGCCCACTCGCCCGTCCACCCGTGCCGCCGCCCGCCCACTCACCCGCCCGTGGCCGCGGCCCTTCCGCTCGCCTGCCTGCGCCTCCCCCTGCCGCTGTCGCCGCCCACCCATGGCCCCTGCCACCACCGCCCGCCCGCACCTCCCCCCGCTGCCCGCCCCCGTCCCGCCTGCCGCCTAGGGCGCAAAAACACCTAGCGCCGGCCCTGATTGCGGGATGCCCCTATGCTTTGGGGGAAGTCAAATCACGCTAAATCGTGGTGGAAACGACAAACGACAAACAAAATGACAAAATTTTGAAAATTTTTGCAACAAACGGAAACGACCCAAAACGGATCCGTTCCAATAAATGAAAACTCGAAACGTCATTTTTTCTGGTCGTGCCCATGTCTAGTCATTAGAATACAACCATCTGTCAGATCTGCTTTGATTTGGATCCCTGCATTGAACAGGAGGTTGGACTCAATAGCCTTTAGGCCCCTTCCAACTCAAATAGTCTAAAGGATTCTATGATAACTGCAGATACTTGACTGTGTAAGCCAGCTGTAGTTCAACGTGCACAGCTCCCTGTACCTCTGCTCTGTCCCTCAACCCCCCCCCCAAAAAAAAACAGCAGACTCAGATGTGGATGACCCTATTCGGTAGCCCTCAAAGGATCCTCAATGCAACTTGTAAATTGTTGTAAAAGTTGAGGGTGTAATTGTTGTTATACAGTCCTTCAGTACTGTAGTCATAAACTTTGAATTGTAAACATTCATAACAGTGTGAAGCCTCAAAAGAGAATTTTAAAAATGCAGACAGTTCTGATGATCTGTGGGGGGGGGGAGTTCTTTCCTGCAGGAACAGTTCTTTTGTAAATTTAATGGATCCTAATAGCACATTCAAGACCAAGATACTCCAAACAGTGCTGTGTACAACAACCAAGGAGTTGTTGTACAAGTGTTCCTGCAGAAAATCCATTCCATTCCCACATTCACACACATTATGGGGGTGCAGTCAAATTCAAAAGGAAGCCTGTGAGTAATGCCAGCTGCTGTCATAATCCCTCCTAAACAAATAGTTCCCATTCTCCAGTCCCATCTGTCTTGGGCCCACAACAGTCCATCACCTATTCTCAAATATCCACTGTTTCTCCATTTGTCACTAGGAAATCCTAAATCCATAGCCAGTCTCACAAAGTTCTAGTCCGCAAAGGACAATCAGCACTCTTTATGTGCTGTCAACCGCTGCTGATTCTCAACCTTTGCTTCTACTTAGTGAAAATACATTGATAAGAAATAAACAGATGTCATCAGTTTGCTTTCAAAAAAGAGCAACTAGTTCTTTCTCTTTAAGTGTGTACACAAAGACAGGACCTTGCAAAACACACACACAATTAATTAAGAGACAGATCTGGGAAAACCACAAGCCAGTGGATCATGCTTCACAAAGCGTCAAGAGGGTGTTTTACATCTTTGAAATGCTTTGCAGACATGACCACACAACTCTTAAACTACTTATGACTCATAAAGCTCGCTGTGTGGCCCAGTCTCTCTTTTTTCTGGACAAAAGGCATAGAACTACCTTTATACTTCGGGGTCCTCCCTGGTTCTATTGGCTGTTTCTAGAACCAGTCTTTCCATCATCTTGCCACTACGGCTTATACTAATAAGCTAACACCTTGCCTCCTGGCCATAAGAATACTTGCCCTTTTAGAATTATATATTTTATACACATTCAGAAGAAACTCTGAAGAGAAATGGAAGCATCTCTTTGCTATTGCCATTCCACTCAAGCAAATAGCTTACGTTTTTGTATGTCTCAAAGCACCTCTCCTTTCTCGATTGCTCCCTTTCATTAGTATTAGCATCCTTGGATTTGGTGTGTGCTTTGCCTTATAAATATAACCTTGTGCATTCTGGGGAGAACATCTTCATGACCAATGACGGCAGCCTTAACCCCTGCAAATGTGAGGAATCTCCTGAACAAATAGCAGGTATCTGCAAGTTACAGTAGTGTTAGTCATGGAAGAGATCATACAAAGAAGGAGGGACAATCACTTGATGACGCTAGACCAGTGTGGGTGAATCTATGGCACGGGTGCCACAGGTGGCACTCAGATCCCTTTCTGTGGACACCTGACATCATGCCTTCACAGCCACCTGTACTCAGGTTAAATTGCTGTAGTGGCACTTTGCAAAAAATTAGTGGGTTTTGAATCGCAGTTTGGGCACTCGATCATCACTGCACTAGAACTACAAGTGGAATGACCTGTAACCAGCTACACACTGTTCTTGCAAACCTGCATACTCCTTGTGTGTGTGTGTGTGTGTGTGTGTGTGTGTGTGTGTGTGTGTGTGTGTGTGTGTGTGTGTGTGTGTGTGTGTGTGAACGCACATGCACGCACATGCATGCACACGCACACACACACACACACACACACACACACACACACACACACACACACACACACACACACAAGGAGTATGCAGGTTTGCAAGAAGGATGTGTAGCTGCTGCTACTAGACATGGGCATGACTCGGCGAAATCGTCGTTTCTGTTTTCGGTTATCATTTCCGTTACGTAACGGAAACGGTAACGATAATTAAGCCGTCAGAACTTGAACTCGAAACGAAAAAAGAAAAATTTGGTCAGGTTTTCCGTTTCCGTTTGTGGCATCGCGGTGATCGTGCAATGCGAAGCACAGAAAAAGTTTTTTAAAGTTTTTTTTAAAACAACCCGACTCCCGGCCAAAAAATCAGGCGAAAATATGCCTGCCTGAGGCTTTGCTGCCTACCAGAGGGGTGGTTTTGGGGGGTTCCCCAGCCTTCCCCCCTCTTCTTCTGTCCTGGGCTGCTTGCACCAGGCTGGGGGCGGTCATCCTCGTCGTCTCGCCATGCCATGTGGTGGGGGGGATCCAAAATGGTGACCGCAATTTTTCTTTTGAAATTGTGGTCAAAAAACACACCAAATCACCACAGAAACATGTGAAATTTATTTATTTTAAATGCCTGAATTTTTATAGTAGCAGCAGTGGGTTTTTTATAGCAATAAAACGTCGTATTGATTTTATTTTATTTTATTTTATTTTTTATTTTTTTAGACCTGCCCATTTGGGCTGGGCATGGTATGGGACCATGCAAATTGTTTGAACCATTCCACCAATGGCATTGCCAGGTTTTTGACTGACACTTCTGGATGTCTCGGAGGGCATAAAAAGCCGAGGCACCTTCCAGAAATCGCAGTCGGGTGTATGGATGTGGTTGAGGAAGGAGGGCTGGCTGGTGGTGCTGGTGTGATCTGATTGAGGAGGGAGGCTGGAGGCTTTAGGATTTAAGTTAGGCAGGGAGGGAATTGAATTTAGAAAATAATTTCTTTGATTCCCTGTAGCTTTGTCTGCTGAAGGGAATAGCAGTTTATTCTTTATTTCTTCTCTGGCAGTTTGTGAGGATTTTTTTCTGATATTGGATAAAGGGGGAGGTTCGACTGGGAGTGGGATTCAATTTGCTTGCACACACACACACATTTGGGGTGCAAGCCAAGAACAGAACCTCTATCCTAGGTGATATCCTAACTGCCCAATCGCCCGCCCACCCACGCCGCCACCCGCCTGCGGCCCACGCTGCCGCCCGCCCACTCGCCTGCTCGTGGCCGCCGCCTGCCCGCTCGCCCGCCCCCGCCCCGCCCGCCGCCTAGGGCGCAAAAACACCTAGCGCCTGCCCTGATTGCGGAACGTCCCTATGCTCTGGGAAGTCAAATCGCGCTAAATCGCGGTGGAAACGACAAACAACAAACAGAAATGACAAATTTTTGAAAAATTTTGCGACAAACAGAAACAACCCAAAACGGACCTGTTCCGACAAGCAAAAACTTGAAACGTCATTTTTTCTGGTCGTGCCCATGTCTAGCTGCTACTATTAAAATTCAGTCATTTAAAATAAATAAATTTCACATGTTTCTGTGGTGATTTGGTGTGTTTTTTGACCATGATTTCAAAAGAAAAATTGTAGTCGCCATTTTGGATCCCCCCCACCACATGGCATGGCGAGACGATGAGGATGACCCCCCCCCCAGCCTGGTGCAAGCAGCCCAGGACAGGAGAAGGGGGGAAGGCCGGGGACCCCCCAGAAACCACCCCTCTGGTAGGTGACAAAGCCTCAGGCAGGCATATTTTCGCCTGCTTTTTTGGCCAGGAGTCGGGTTTTTTTAAAAAAAAATTAAAAACTTTTTCTGTGCTTCGCATTGTTCGATCACCACGATGCCACAAACGGAAACGAAAAACCCGACCAAATTTTTCTTTTTTTGGTTTGAGTTCGAGTTCTGACAGCTTAATTATCGTTACCGTTTCTGTTACATAACGGAAACGATAACTGAAAACGGAAACGACAATTTTGCCGAGTCGTGCCCATGTCTAGTCCTCAGTGCATCTGTGGGAACTTACAATACTACACGATCTAATGAGATACATGCTTTTTCCACCCAGGTAGCTGTGCCATAACAAGTTGGAACACCATGCAGAAAAGAAAGGCTTAAAATAAGTCTCTCCACCCATTCTAAAATCTCCCCTGCTAGCTTGTAATATCTCACTTGATCAACAGAAAATGTTCGTCATAGATTGTATTTTCTGCCTGCATCTGTACACTTTTTGGGCAAATTGGGCAGGCCTATAAAGTATCACTTTACGGAGCTTGGCATTTATTTTGCACAACCATCACAGCTTTATTGTATTGTATTGTATTGTATTGTATTGTATTGTATTGTATTGTATTGTATTGTATTGTATAATCCAAGCCACAGCACATGGCAGGAGACAAAAAAACAACTCTGCAGCAGATCAGTAAGTACTGTTGCAACAATGACACTCTCATCCCCAACTGGTGAAATTCTAAACTGTGTTGCATTTTTCCCCAGTGAAAAATGGTACTAAGACATCCTTAAATTAATAAAAAAAATAAAAAAATATCAGGACTACTGCCAATCGTTGAGTGAGGGTAAGGGCATGCAAAGTGGAAAGCGGTAAGGTGATAGCATCTTTCTTGCTTGTGTTTGGCCACCAGATCCTAATGAGATTGCCTCAGCTGTTATCTTTTATTCATCTCAGTTCCAATGTTTTTCAGGCAATAAAAGCAATAAGAGATGATGAGGTTGCTCACCATTTCCATTAAGACAACAAATGCTGCAAGCAGGCGCTAGGGGGAAAGCAGCTGTTTCTCCTTGGGATTGCCATGGAGCTATGCCAGCAGGGCTCCTGTACATCTAGAGAGTTTACAGATGCAGGATTACGCTTCCCCATGAGTTGCATAAGCATAGGATCACCAGTCTTTTGTTTAGAAGGCCCCCTGGTTCCACCACAACCAAAATGACTTTTAGAGACGCTTCAGTCTCAGTTTTGTTCAAGACGCCATTTTTCTCTTTCACATTGGTGCAGGTGAAAACAGTAAAAGTTAAAATAGTTTATTGTCTTCCATTATTTTGTTTAAAGAAAGAAAGAAGGAAAAACAACCACAACTTTTTTTCTCAATACTAGAGTCACTCCTCCTCATGGGAATTATGTCAGAAAGAGAAAGAACATATTCAAAGGTTTGTGCAGAAAAGAATCTTTTACCTCAGCCTACAAATCATTCATTAGATCATGCCATTAAGAATATGTCTGTTGCTATTTGGGGGAAAAAGCCTATGTAGGAAGTATTCAAAGGTTTGTTTTGTCATTGTTATGACACAAAGTGAATCTTTTATGTACTTTTTAAGTTATTTGCCTGCATTGAGTGAAACTTGTTCATCCATTCAGTCCCAGACTTTTCATTTCCCAGCTTCTTCACAACTTGATTAATGAATGGAGGAAGTTGCGGTTATATTTAAACAAAAAGGTACTGACTTGAAAGTGTATCTGGTGGGACTTTGGGTAAGTTCGCTTCACCTGAGAACAGACATTTATCTGAGAATGAGGAACTGAACTGTCTGTTAAGGCACAGAGGAGTTCTGTAGGTCTGTATCCAAGGTGGAGTAGGGTGTCTAGTAGAGATGGGCATGAAACGCCAAAATGGCAATCGTTTCTGTTATTCAGCCCCTGGGCCCCCACTTCATTCCATTACCGTTATTCGGGCCCCTGGGACCCGCTTTGTTTCCATTATTTCAGTTTTCGGAACGGCTGCGGGGAGCCCTCCCGGGGCCAGGCACCGTCCGGAGCTGGCGGCATGCAGGCCGGGAGAGTATTCCCGCAGCCGCAGGGAGCCCTCCCGGGGCCGGGGGCCACCGGAGTGCTGCGGAGATTGCTGGAGAGGGGAGTGCATGAGGCCGGATTGCAGCCCTCTCTCGCTGCCCCTCCCTGCCTCAGTGCATGGCATTGGCAAACAAAAAAAGCCCACGCACGGCCAAACCCGGAAGTGAACCCAAACATCCGGGTTACACGGGGCTTTTTGTTTGTTTTTCTTACCTAGCTGGCAGCGTGTTTGAGCAGAGTCACAGCCCGAGCAGGCAAGGAGGAACTCGGGAGTCCGGGACAGCCACTGCCTCCCAAGGCTCAGCCCGCACCTGGCCAGCAGCTTGCCTTGACTGGTCCCACTCACCCAGCAAAGCCTCCGAGAGGCCCCGAGGAGGGCGGTCCTGGCGGCAGCGGCAGCGTTTTCAGGAAAGCTGTGGGCATTTTTAATTGTTTTTTTACTGCCTTGCCGACCACATGGCCGCACTCCAGCTGTAGCGCAGTGGTAGGCTTTCCCCCCTCTTCCTGGTTGCTGACTCGCTGCCATCCCTGAAGGACTTCCAGGCCAGCACCAGGTAGGAGACATTTCTGCCCCCCACATTACTGAACCGAACCCAACCAAACCCAATTTTCTCTGTTCTGTTCTGTTCGTGTAAAATTTGCCCCTAGGGTCATTATTCATTCAGTTACACAACGGAACGGATAACGGATAATGTTAACAGAAAATTGGTCATTTCATGCCCATCTCTAGTGTCTAGGGCTTTTAGTTGCCTAGACAGGCAAAAGCAAATAATAGGTGAGAGCACAGAAACATCTCTTAGGGTCTTGTGAGGGACTGCTAGTAGGTCAGAACTCCAGGGCCTCTAGCAGCCAAGGGAGAGAACAATCAGGTACCTGGAAGTCAGCTGCCATATTGTGAGGGGGAGAGGTCATGGCAGAGGCCAGGATGAAAGAGGAAGACTGGGAGGGCTCAGGGCTGACTTGAGGGAAATGGGGAGAGAGATGGGGACATCAGAAGGAAGGAGGCAGGGGGAGAGTTTGCTGAGTCCTGTGATCTAAAATTCTGTGCCTCTATGGAGGTTGGAAGTACTTGTGAAGAAAAGCCCCAGGCTAAAGTCCCAGGGTCCTACCAAATAAGTAGAGGAATGGGCCATAGACAAGAGAGCTCAGAGCAAAGACGGCAGGAATCTCCTCTGAAACAGAATCCATGTGACCCAACAAGAGCAGCAACACTGGTGACAAAAGAATCAGTATAAAAGGCAGAAGGTGTTCCAGGAGGAAATAAGAGCAGCCACACATAACTCCCACCTGACTTTACTGTCCATTCCTGAAAAGTCTTCATCCAAAGGTAGAACTAGAGATGGGGATGAATTGAAAATCAAATCACATTTTCTCACAAATTTGACCAATCCATCAAAATTCATCTATTCATATTCATCACAAATGAAACTTGCCAGAGACTTTTTCCTCTAGGTACTCTGACACTGTCTTCCTTCATCCACACTGTGCCCTCTTATAAACAGGCTCTCTGGCCCTGAGGATCCTAGGAGCCCAGGCATGATGGCACCTGGAGATTTTTGATGGAATATCCCACTTCATAATAGTTGGCCTCAAAGCATTATGCACATAGGTAGCCAAAAACAGTCATGTTGTGGAAGCAGAGGCATAGCTAAGGGAACTAAATTTCAACAACTACTGCCATCTCTTGTTTTTTATTATTGTCATTGTTGTCATCATTCTGGCCATAAGTGAAGGGAAATCATCAGTGGGATCGAAGAGCAGGAGAGAGTCCAGTGAGAATGAAAAACAAAGAGATTTTTCCTTTGTGCTACTGTCAAAACTCTAACACAACAATAGCCTCTGGTGTTGCTAATTTGATACTCAACTTGTTCAGTGTTTTCAAACCACAGAGAAATTCTCACTTCTAAAATGAGAATAAGACATTAAATTATTCAAACTCCTAACCACCAGCTCCACTGCTAGATACCTAAGCCATTAGGAAGGGCTTTTATGGGCTGGGGTAACTGTATATTCATCCAGTACTAACCAATTATTCCTTTCAGCTTTTGAATTTCAGAATTCTGCCTCTCTGCTGAGTGATCTAGTCCCCCTTTTGTTGATTAGTGGCAGTTGTTTGTTGCTGTTGATCTGTTCAGGTGGTTGGTAGTAAATGTGTAGCACAGTATACCCAAACCTATAATTTTAAGCAGCTGTAAATAAACTTTTTTTAAAAAAAAATCTACTACAAATTTATTAGAGTGAGTTATTGAAACATTATATGTCAGTTAATGAGCAAGAGATGAGCTCTGGGGAACTTGAAGACATTGTCTTCTGTGGATCTCTGTACTTGTACTATGCAACAAAAAGAGAATGTTACCAGAAATTCAAACTCTGCACCTTCTCAGAAGATGGTGGCCCCTCTTTTCCATGGCTTGTTAATCACAGGTAGAATTCCCAGCTATCAGGGATACTATAGCTGTGAGTTTCCTGCTTTAGCAGGAGGCTGGAATCTATTATTCTTGGGGTTCTTTCCAGCTCTACAATGGTATGATTCTCATTCTTAGTGTAAATACTGTTGCCAGTTACCTTGTGGAAGGAAAATAAATGATTGCAACTGAATGCCTAAAAATAGGGTGGCATGTTATTCCAACTAGTGAGCTGGCTGTTTGCTAGATGGGTGCTATAAAATTCTAATTAATCAATCAATCAAGTTACCAGAGTGTAAGGCATGGTAGTACATGCAGATCAATTAGGCATTACTAAGCAGACAATGCTCAGCTCACCCTGAACTGGAAAGCATGTTTGTGCACACAAGAAATTATTCCATCTTCCTTTCTCTCATATACGTCTCACTTCTTTCCAGGATCTGTGATACCTTCTTTTCTCTCACCTTGTCTCCCATCTCTTGTTTTGCTCTGGTTTTCTAATGATTTCAACCTAGAATATTGAAACTAGGTCCTGGGACCTGGATTTAAATTACAGGACAAGCATGAAATCTTTAGGAAGGGGGCTTTGGATAAGTCCCCCTCTTGGTCTTAGCCTAGATTATCTCAGATCTTTGCCTTCAGCAAAGATGCTTGCTTGGAGGAAGTGTTTACCATTAGATTACGTAAATCTTTGTGGGGCTGCCTGTTGTAACTGAATTGCCAATTATGTAAGATTATCATGCTGACATTTCCTTTCCATGGTCATATTGTGGGAACAAAATTATTATTTTAAAAACAAATCAGAGTAAGCATGTCCTCACAGCCTGTGCAGAACCCAACATTGCCAAGAGGCAAGTGAAGCTGCAAAGGTCACTAAACACACATGGGAAGGGATAGGCCATCAAGATAGAGTGCTGGGGGGGTCAAGGGAAATTGCCAAACAGGATAAGCCATGACACAGCCCTGGAAAGAGATTGGGACATGTGCAACAAAGATGACCCTCATAATCCCATGACTTTTCCCACCTGACATGGCTCTCCCACCCTCGGCATTTAAACAGGAAACCCAGAGAGTGAACAAAACTGGGACAAAGAGACAGTGTGCATCACATAACCTCTTCAAGGTGTTTTGGGACATTTGAAATTCATTGTGGCAACCTTAGGACAAATTTTTTTTTACCTTGTTACCATCAGGCAGAAGATATCGTAGTATAGCCTGCCGTACCAACAGACTGAAGAACAGTTTTTATCCATGGGCTGTCAGACTGCTGAATGGGAAATAATCCCAGGACAAGTATAGAAGAACTGACCTGTGGGCTGGCGCATTCTGTGTCAAGTACACAGGGTGCAATAAGACTGAGTGATTGCCAGTGAGATGGGGGCGGGATGGTGGTGGGGGTGGGCATGGGAGACTCAGCTAATTTCATTGTGCACATGTTGTACATTGACAATAAAGGTATTATTATTAAATTATTATTAAATACATTAACTTAGGGGGGGAAAGGCCTATGCAACATGAAGTAGCCTTAAATATATAAAGTATATAAATATGTTGGTAAATGAATAATCTCTAAAATGGTGACAATTTGTCTCATAGTATTAGCAACCAAAATATTTGGCTTAGGACATGTTTCCAACTGTGGAACAATTAATTATTAATATTAATAATTTATAATTATACCTTGGTTTTAATGGAAAATTAATATTATTAATTATAATTACTTATCATATTAAAAGCAAGGGGTAAATTAATACAGTTTTAAAACAATTTAGAAGCAGGGACAGAAAGAACAAAACCGATTGCTGAAAGGCTTTTCCTAATTAGTTGATCAGTGGTTAATGGCCTAAACAATAATGGCTTTGTCTGCTGGCAGGAGGACAGTAGAGAGGGGCCATGATACTTCCCTTGGAAAGGAGCCCTTCATTAACTACTAAGAAGACTTTTGGGTGTCTTCATCAAGCTTGCCTTGGAAAGTGATGGGAAGAAAGAAAAGCCCCTCCTGAAGATCTTAAGACCAGAGCAAGGTCTAACTTTCAGGCAGGAAGGGGAGAGAGAGAGAGAGAGAGAGAGAGAGAGAGAGAGAGAGAGAGAGAGAGAGAGAGAGAGAGAGAGAGATGGGCCAAGGGTGAAAAAGGCAAGTGTAGATGCCTGAAACACTCGTTGAACTTGTTTCATGAAATGATTTCCACGGTGTTGGCATCAAAACCTTAGCATCTGAAACAGGATTGAGGTTGGGGTTATTTCAGGCACAGGTGGGCAGAGGCAGAAGCACAAACATGGAATATATCTGAGAGCTGAGGATAAAAGGTCAAAAGCACAGGCAAAATTGGAACCAGAAAATTAAATTTCAAGAAAGACCCAGGAGCAAAGTCAAAAGCAGGCAAGTGTCACAATCCAAGGCAGCTTCCAGGGAAAGGGGGTGAGGGTAGAGAGAATTCATCACCAGGACCCATACTTGGTTGGCCTGGGGCATATTTTCCTCAACCTTAGTGTATGGAATGGGGGCAAACAAGCCCACAGATCCATTCCAATATAGAGCCAAATCACTATCCTATAAGATGTAGTATGTTTTTAAAAAGTTTCTACTTCACTGAGCTTTCTGTTGTCATCCTGTAGCTGATGCCACCAATTCAGCTTCACTTGCCCCCTGCCCAACCCTTGCTATTAGAGACGGGCACAAATCAAAAAAATGATGTTTCATTTGTCATTTGTCGTTTGGAGGGTCCGTTTCAGTTCGTTTCCATTTTTTGCGAATTTTTGCAAAAAAATCATTTTCATTTTGTTCATTTTCATTACTGTTTCGTTACCATTTATTTCAATTTTTTGTGATTTTTTTTTTAGCATTTAAAGCAGTTCACTGTATTTGCAGTAATGAAAACGAAATGCACGACAAAATTTCCGGTGTTTCTGTTCGTTTCGTTTCATTTTGGAGACAAAATTCATTTGTCATTTCGTTGCATACCCGAATGAAAAAACGGAAACGGAAACAAAAAATTGTTTGTTTCGTGCCCATCTCTACTTGCTATACCTACCTTTAATCTCTAGCTTTGACAGAGGCTGTGCACAAACCTCTAGGGGCTACAGCGTGCATTGTTGTCTACAGAGGGGAGAATAATTCTTATATATGCAAAGTGATATTTTAATATGAATCTTTCTTGGACATCCATCTACCTACACAGGCAATGATTCCGGTTAAGTTTTGTTTTGATGTGTTTCTTCCTTTGTCTCTCAGTTTTCTACCATGTATCCCAGTGAAAAATTATGGATGGCCATCTGGTTGAGATCATAAGTCTAAATGTTGCCTGCCTTTCTCAGAATTCTCAAAGCTGGTAGTTCCAAATATAAACCCATAATTGGAGCAGAATTGTTGGAGGCTGTGGCTTGAGATTGTCTCTGGTTCAACATCTTATCCTCCATATTTTAGCATGGCTCCTCTGTTTGCCTGTGTCTTTGTGGATGAACATATCTGTCCACCAGCAAAAGAGTCCTAACTAACCTCCAGCCAATTTTCTTTATTTTGTTTTCATTTAAATTAAAATGCCCAAACCCTCAATATGTAAAGCATGGTATATACTGTAATTCCAATTGCTCCTATTGAATTCGAGTAAGGAAACCTAACAAGGGCTTTCTTAGCCCACTTTATCTCTTCTTTCCTTGTTTATATTTTCTGAGGCTAAATGACACTTTGTGCAGTGAAAGCATAAGGTTCCGTCATGGTATTTGTGCTGCATCGGTTGATTCCATTAATCTTTGAACAGTAGCGCAGGTGGCCATGAGGGTATACCCTGCAGTCAGCATGCTCATTAGGGCTTTAGATGCAAGTGCAGGAAAGGCAGCCTTAGAACATAATAAACCGTTCCTGCTTATCCTCTTGAAATTGCTTCCTTTGTGGGGAGATTTTATTGTCATGACTCAGCTACTGTGGCAGATGATGGAGTCCACAGGATTTCAGTCCTGGAGTGAGAAGTCTGCTCTAAATATGCAAGCATGCCTTTTGACAATGGATGCTTTGTCCTAATGACAACCAGTGCAAAGCATTTTAAATGAATAGATTGTCTGCTGGTGGTTTCTTTACTGGATCTCTTTAAAGAATCTTAGAGAAATTCTCTTTTAGAGTAGCAACCACCTCCACACAACAATAATGGTTCATACCATATATGGGGAGTGGGAACATAATGCTTGGTGGCAGTATGAATGGGAGTATAAACAGCCAAAGGAAGAAATCCTGTGATCCCAAGAAGAAAAGCTTGGAAAATTATTTCAAGTCAACAGTTCCCAGAATCTGACATGCCCAGTGAAGGTGTATGGTCACAAAGTAACTTCTCCCACCAATACCAGGGATAGCAGCTGAGTGGGTCAGTTTAGACTGTGAGCCTCTTCCTCAGCTCAAACTCCATCCAGTTCCAAACTTCCATTTTAGAGGTAGACTTTAATTAGACTTTATATCAAGGGTGCAACTGTGCAGCAAAGGAATTGTGAATTCACTCACATATACTTGTGAAGTATCACTGGGGAACTTGCATTTCTCTGAATCTGTCTGCATTAACTGGTCACACAGGAAGAGAGGAGGAAACCCTTGTATGTAGCTATATTGTAGCCCTTCAGGAGGCATAGTTACAAGGGAACAACCTAAAAGCTGTAAACAAGGCTTACTTTCTCTCATTTCCTCTTCTTGCTGTCTTTTATTGGAGTGTTTCTAAGAGCCCTAGCAAAATAGAGCTTGCACCAAGCTATTTTTAATGAGAAGTACTGCTGATAGAAAGAGTCATTGGTCACTTTTAGAGGTTGGCATGAAACAGAAAACCAATTATTTGGTTCATTCTGTTTTCTGATGCCCCCTCGGTTAGTTTCATTTCATGTTGTATGAATTTTTAAAACAAAAATTAGTACAAACTGAACCAAAATGAACTGGTTCAGCTTACCTGGCTGGTGACAGTGGTGGTGATCCTGATGGTGGCAGCAATCCTGAGGACAGTAGAGGGACCTAGGCTGGCCTGCCAGCCTCTGGGACCCTCCAGCTGGCCGCAGGGTTCTGGCCCTGGCGATCCCGGCAGTGTGGTGGCTACTTAGAAGCCTCCTTGCATCTTTGCCAGGCCGCTCCTAGTCCCCCCCCCCGCCACCAGGATCACTGGGGCCGACCATGTGGCTCCCACGCCAGGTTGGCACTTTTAAAAAAATTATTATTTTAAGTCCTTGATGCCGGGGCTCTTTTTTTTTTCCTCAGATGAGAGGTGCTTGCTTCCTCGTGCTGAAGAGAAGGTTGGGACGTGGCACGGGACTCAAGGTAGGTGTCCTCCAAAATGAAAAACAAAATGAACAAAATGGAAATTTCCATTTCGTATCGTTTTGTTTTTCTTTGATAGGTTGGTTTGTTATTTGTTTTGTTGGCTAACAAAATTAATAACTTAACGGATAATGAATTGAATTAAAAATTGTTTTGTGCCCATCTCTAGTCATTTTTCCTATAAGTGTGTACATGATCAGTGTTTTTTCCCCCATTGGTTCAAGCAATCACACCACCTGAACCAATGCATATGAATCTTTTTAAGAGATAAGTGCTTCATGCTTCATTCATCTCTGAATGAAGCACAAAGCACCACAGATGCCATGGTGCTTAGAGTTCTACCCGTAGAAGATAAGCGGGATATAAATATAACAATAAAATAATAATAAATAAATAAAAATAAAATGGTGGACCATCTCCAACTTCTATGGCCAGTTGTGCCACTCACTGGATTTCACTTGCTGCCATTGTCCTCCTTCTGCAGTGATTCTCTAATACTGTTGTAGCCCAGCTGTCCCTTCTCTGCATCCTCAGGCAGCTGACTTCTCCGACAAGGAGGAGGCACACGGAGTCTCTCCCACAACCTAAGCATATTCAGCTTTCTAGGAATGCAGGAAAGGGATGGGTGCCTGAACTGGAGCACCACCATAGAAGATGAGCCCAGTGGCAGATGAACTTTGGTGAGCAGCACACCCAGCCAGAGGATGTGTGGTAGATGGGCCAACACGGTGACCATGGTGCTGTTCTTCATGCTTTGTGCAGAGTTGTATAAAGCACAAACTGCCCATTTCTAATCTATAAAAAAGAGAATTCCCAGAGGTGGAGGAATAAGCCCATTCTAGTCCCACTGTAATGTCTACATATTTTACCAATCTGATCACAACCTCAAAAGGGCTGAAAATCTCAAAAACAAAAAACAGACACAAACCTTCCTTCTGCAAAATGACACTATTCCAGTGTTGTACCTGTCCGGGCAAGCTTGCTTAGGCATTATGCTGATGGAGAATCTGAATGGGTAGTGGGAAGGATGGTGTACAGCTAACCCCATCCTATACTTCCACTCTTTCCTGATGTCAATCATACCCTTAATAAAGTATAACTGAATGCGACTGAGCACTCTGTCTTATCAACAAAACTTCACATGTTCATGTAAATCATGTAAATATTGAAGTCATTTCCTCACAGGGTGCGTATGTGGAGGATGGGTCTTAAATGAGAACCAGTTCCCGACTTCCCTTTTAGCTCTGTTATAATTTAACATTGTTCTCATTTTAAAACATTAACTACAGAGTGAGAGTCCATCTTAGGAAGAACCCCAGTACAGATACGGTTAAAGACAACACCTCCTCTGCTCCTTTAAAACTAGGTGCATCATGCAAGTAAAACACTGATCAGCTGAAGCAGTGAAGAAGCAAACCCATAAAGCTGTTGAACCAAAATAAAGGAGTGGGTTCATGGTGTTGCTTTTCCCTCAAATTTTTGGTGTCCCTGTTGCTCCAGTCAGAAATCACTTACGCTGAAATAGTCATAAGAGAATGGGAGGAAAGGGGAAAACAGAAATGAGAGGATGACATACAGTATTACTAAAAGTCTGCAAAGACCACTAAACCTCAATCCATGGTGATGCAGCCAAAGGTCAATGTCACAAAAAAAAATACCCCACAAAAACCCAGGGATCTTGGCAGTAAGCAGGACAGTCACATGGATCCTTTGTTGCCTTTGACATGTTTTGGATTAGTCCAGCAAAAAAGCAGCTGGTGGGCAAAACTGCCAGGGATGCTTTTAAAAATCATGAAAGAAGCCATGAGATCCATCGGTTTAAAGGATTTGCTTCTTGTTGACAGACCAGCCCCTATGATCATCCTTCATCATTTGGTTCTGGTGCCCCTCTCTATCCTGATTTTCTCCAATCCGATGCTCTGAAGGAGTGTTCGATGCACACACTTTTTCAGGAGAAGCAGCACGGCCTTTTCCTTTTTTTCTCTCTCTCTCTCTCTCTCCTCGCTGCTTCACGTAATGCAAGGCACAACTTAGATAAAAATACAAGAAAAAAAAAACAAAGCAAATCCATCTGTTCTTCCTCTAATCAATTCTGTCTAGAAGGTGAAGCAGCAACTTTGTCTGTGCTCTTTAAATTTCTGATTATACAAATGTACAGCAAATGCCACTGTGTTTACCTGTTGATTCCTGTCATCCTCCTCCAGCAATTCTAAAGATCATTTGGAAATTAATTCTAAAAAAAGAGACAGAGAGAAAGACGGAAGGAAGGAGAACATGTGTGGGTTAAATGGAATAGCATCCAGCTCTACAGCATTTTAATGTTCAACAATCCAGTGGTTCCCAACCATGGATCCCCAGGGGTTCTTGGACTTAAACTCTGAAAAGCCTTTACCACATTGTGCTGGCCAGGATTTTTGGGAGTTCTAAGAACATCTGGAGGCCCAAGGTTAAGAACCACTGGCATAGGTAAAAAGCAATGGCATTCCTAGAAAAACTTGAGTTACATGTGCCATCAGCCATATTTGAGACCCAGAAAAGTAGAAATGGCAAATTTCTAGACCCACCCACTGTAGTTTCTGAAACTGAGCTCATGCAACCATCGCGAAGTGACAGCTGAAATTACCAAAGGTACCATTTTTAAACACATACCTTAAGGACCATTTGTTTTTGTCCACATACAGTACTCTGTTCTTACCACATTAAACATTCTGGTTTTGAGTCTTTGCTCTAGTTATCTTTGGCTGTTTTTACATGACCCCTAAAATCTGGTGCAAAGGGCTCCCAGATGCGGAGCTTAAAATGGTTTTCTCACCAGCTGCGGACTTTAAAAAAAAAAGTACGACCATGCCCACCTAAGCGTGCCCCAGCGCATTTTACAAGTACCTGGTCTCCGGAGGTAAAAAAAAATTCCGATGCGGATTGTAAAGCTGTGGATGCCAGGCTCTCTTCGCCTTCTGTTTGCTTTCGCTGTCCCCACCCCCCTTGAACAGTCAGGAATCCCTACGGGGCTGCTCCGGCAGATGGAGGTGAGCCTGCATTTTTCTCCCTTTTTTCTCCCTCCCCTTACCACATACAGGAGCAATGGAGTGCAGAAGGGTGGGAACACAGGAAGCAGAACAAAACCCCACGATCTCTGGTCCGAATTTAAGTTGCCAGAGTATTTTAGAGGTCGTGTAAAAGTGCCCTTTGTCAAGTTAAGGTCCAAGTCTCAGAGGGCAATAGCTTAGAGCATAGCTGTCTTCCATCCAGTGGTATGGACTTCCATATGTGAGAAGACAGGCTCATTGAAAACTGGTGTTCATTGTATGTAGTGGGCAGAAAGCAGAGCAGCCAATGGTGTGTGTGGAGCCAGAAGTGACAAATGCAAGCAAGGTAACAGGAGTATATTCATATACTTTAGCAGGCAGGCCAACAGACACAGGCATTCATTCAAATGTTGTTTCACCCACCCATCCATCCACCTGCAGTTAACCCACCACTTCGCCAAGGAGCAGAAAAATACACCTTGTCTCCAAAATTAGCACTGTTGTTACTTGTTACTGCTTCTGTCTGTCCCTGGTTCCAGCAAGATGACTGATTTATTCCCTCACACTAATTCTCTCCTTTTCTGACTGCCTCCTGGGCCCACACTAGATATGACAAGGTCAGGAAGTCAGCAGCAGGGGAGCACAAGTGAGTCTTGACCATCTGCTCTGATAAGCAGGAAGGAATGGAATGGATTGATTGGAAAGAAGCCTGTGCGTGAAGTCGGGCAATGCTGCCTCTTCCACAATAGATCAGCCTTTTGTATGTTATTATTTTTAGGTGGCATTGAAGAGGTTTCATTGAGATGCAATGCAAGGCTTTTTCGGAAAGGTGAAAAAATCTACTTCTTTTCCTCACGACCCCTAAAATCTGCTGGCAACTTAAATGCAGATCCCCCCAACGTGTTTTTTGTTCTGCTTCCTGTGTTCCCACGTCCCACACTCTGAATTCTATTGCTTCTGTCTGTGGTGAGGGAAGAGAGAAAAAATGCAGGCTCACCTCCACCTGCCATCGGCAGCAGCTAACTGTTCCAGCCTGTTAAGATTCCTGACTGTTAAAAAGGGGGAACCCATCAAAACCAAACAAAAAGCGGGGGAGGGCTAGGCATGCAATGCTTTAAAACAGCAACAAGGAACAGCAACAAGGATTTTACCTCCTCCAGACCAGGTACTTGTAAAATGCGCTGGGGCGCGCTTAAGTGGGCATGGGCGTACTTTTTTAAAAAATCCGCTGCTGGTGGGAAATCAATTTTATGCTCCACATCTGCGAACATTTTGCAGCGTATTTTAGGGATCGTGTAATAGCAGCTTTAGGGTGCCTTTACACGACCCCTAAAAACCCAGGCAAATGGCTCCCAGATCTGGAGCTTAAAATTGTTTTCCCACCAGCTCCAGTGTTTTAAAAAAATTAAGTGCGATCACGCCCACCTAAGCGCGTCCCAGCACACTTTTCAAGTACCTGCTCTACCAAGGTGAAAAAGTTCTGATGCGGATGTAAAGGAGTGAGTGCCGGACTCTCCTCACCTTGTGTTTGTTTGTTTTTTGCCCCCCGCCCCTTTAAGAGATATTAAAAGAATGGAATGCTTCCCGGAGCAGAGAGAGACGGCAGAATGGAGGTGAGCCGGCATTCTTTTCTCCTTTTTTTTTCTCCCTCCCCTCATGCAGACAGGAGCCAGGGAGTGCGGAGGGGTGGGGACACAGGAAGAGCGACAAACCCCCAAAATCTCTGGTCCGAATTTAAGTGGCCAGTGGATCTTATGGGTCGTGTAAAAGCACCCTTAGTTCATACTTGTTTGTCATGAAAAAGTGCAAGGCCTAGCTAGCTAGTGTGATTTGTGTCCAACATGGAATTTGGTATGTTTATTCATACCCTGAGCCCACTGGGCTCAAGCTCAGTTCATGAGTAGGGATGTGCACGAACCACTGAACTGGCAGTTTATGCCAGTTCGTACTTCAGCCAAACAGGTGTTCAGTGCCTCCCAGTACTGCTTCCTCAACCAGATGCCCACTCAGAGATAGTGCTTGGTCAGGGAGGGAAACAGGAACACCTGTTCTGCTGAATTCAGTGATTCATGCCCATCTCAAATTGTGAGCAAAGGATTGACTGCAGTACTGCTACTGCACCATAGGGCTCCAGTGAGCTGTGCAAGATTAAGCTTTCCAATTTATTTTAAATTTTTTTCTTTTTTTTCTCCTCTTCACAACTTGTTTGCCTCCACAACACATGCTCTGCTTCCTCAGCTATGTGAATAATGCTTGACTTTGGATATCCTTAGGACTGTGACCTTGGGAGTTGAGTGATTAGTGGCTTCCCGACTCAGTTAGAATGATTTTCTCCTACTGGGATCCCATTTTGAGTTTAATAACTCAGCCCTCTGAACCACAGACCAGTCTATATTTGGGGGGCTTACAAGGAAGAATCCAAAGAATCTACCCTATGATATGGGTGCCTCTAAGACCCATGGGAGCCATTATATAATGGTACCTTGCATTACACATTTAATCCATTCCGAATGCATGCTCTTAAGTCAAACTACTCTTAAGTCAGGGTACCTATCTAAAAAATTGAAAAAATATAAGTTAAAAAATCAAAAAAATATTTGTAAGTTGAGCAGACCATATCTAAAATTTGTAAGGTGGCAGTTAAAATGCCAACAGCTTTCCGCTCTTAAGTCAAATTGCTCTTAAGTCGAGCTGCTCTTAAGTCGGGGTACCACTGTATAGTGCTTCATTTTGTTTCATTCCAAAATTCTTTTAAAATTGTATTAGTAATGAAATGAAACGAAACTACTAAAGAAATGAAACAAAATGCTGTATTTTTGTTTTGTGCCCATCTCTAGTCAGCATAGTCAATGGTGAGGGATGCTGGGAGTTCCCACCCAACAACATCTGGAGAACTGCATTTTATCAACTTGCCAAAAGCCCCAAACTGTTTGCCCCCCCCACTCGAAATGACCAGGCGAGACAGTGTGCTGGGGGTAAATGGGCCACACTTTATTAACACATATAACAACAACAACAACAACAACAACAGGAGGGGCCAGGCATCCATAACTTGGTTGGAACCCCGGGGTCTCCCGGGACCCCTCCAACTGGGCAGCCTCGGTCGAGCCACGAACCCCAGGTGGTGCAGTCATCCTGACAGCACCCACCAGGCCAGTTGATTTTATTTGATCCTCCCTGCCTCTGCTGTCACCAATCTGGGAGATTCCCAGCGCAGGGAGGCGTTTGCTCTCCCCCACCCCAGCACCAAGACCTCCTGGCCCGCAGTGCTGTGGTTGAGGAGGTTTGGGTCCAGATGTTAATTTTATGCTCACCGCTGCCCTCCATCAGCTTTTAGCCACCACTGCCGAGGGCCTAGCCTTGCTATGGCCCCAGTCACCCATTAAATAGCCAATTCAGCAGCCAGGCCCCTCCTCAAGTCTCGCAGGAACAACTCGGTGCCCTCATCCGTCAGGTGTACACCGTCCGGCCTGTAGAGCTCCGTCCTGCGTACGTTGAACTCCAGGTGGCCCACCACCGCCCCAAAATCCCGGCAGACCGCCCGACAAACCTCTTGGTTTACCCCTTTCCTGGAGCGGTTCAGTTTTTGTGGGTCACAATTTGCTCTCCAAATCTGGTGTGGGATCATTGTTGACCAGATCACTCTGCAGGCTGGGAACCGGGCCTTCCAAGTCGCCAGGTCACCCAAAATTTCAAGGATTAAGGATTTGCCAGTTTGCCTGGTCAAATCATTTTCCCCCAAGTGAATCAGGAGAATGTATGGTGAGAGACCCCTCGCCGCAGCCGTAGCTACGTCGAGGAACTCCTGCCACCTCATTCCCCTCTTTCCCCACCACTCAATGGTTGCCCGATTGCCCAGCCCTAAGTTGGGCCCCCAGCCAGTCCTACAGGCAAATTTTTCGGCCCAGTACACATAGCTGTGACCCACAAAAATAATTCTCGCCTGATATGCGCAGCCTTCAGACCCCGAGGAAACAAAAACAACACGTTAAAGCGCCGGCAACGGCCGCACGTATCTTTTATAACATTGGGAGGCCCACATCCCCAGCTGGCAAATGGAGCCCGGGTCGTATCCCACCGCTGCCGCTGTTGACGCGGCACCAATTTGAAAGGACTGTGTTCCGAACTTGAGTGTCCCCAGCCCCAGCAGCCCTAATACCCTGCTGGTCATTGCCACAAACTGGAACGTGGTCAAGGGGCGACCATCCTGATGCATAAAGAGATATCCCCCGCCCGGACCCCTCAATGTAAGGTAAGCTCTCATCGCTGCAACTGGGCAGATCACCACCACCGAGCATGGGCCCAGGTTTATCTCTGCCCCTTTTCCCCTCTGGTCTGTCTTGGACTTCCTAATGCGTAGCACCAGGCCGTCCTCGGCCATCTGGAGGTCGTCTATTTGGAGTGCGGTGAAGGAGGTATCCCACCCGCTCGCTGCCACCAGCTCACTGACGCGCAGGGCACCAAAGAAGGCCAAGAGAGAGGCTGCCCGAAACAGGGCCACCTTGAAGCTGCCGGAACAGACTTCTGGCCAGCTGGCGCCCATGCGCTCCAGCAGCCGGGGCAAGAGTGGGAAGCGGGTGTCTGGGACCCTTCCCCTCACCCGGCTCCAGCCCACCACCATGCCCCTGACTCGGAAGTCCTTAGTTGTGTCCGGGTGGCCCCTGAGCCTGGAGTAGAACGCCAAGGCGGCCAACCTCCCCTGCAAGGAACTTGGTGCCAGTGCCCTGCAGTGTAGATAGACCAGGAATTGCTGAAGGTGCTCTATGGGCAGGGGCCACAGTTGGTCCAGGCCTTGGGCATCCCTAAAGGCAGTGAACTCACCCATCACCGATGCGTAGTCCCGCTGTGTCCTGGGGGCAACAGAGTGGCAGAGAACTCTGTCAGCCTCAGCACGCCAACCCGCCATACCTCTGTCGGGATCTCCACGGGGCGGTCGGCCGCTTCTGGGGCAATAGCCCGAAAACGCTCGGCCTGTCGGCAGGACAAAGCATCGGCGATGTCATTTTCCACTCCCGGCACATGGCGTGCGTGCGCCACGATATTAAATTGCAAAGCCCACAATACGAAGGCCCGGACCAGCCTCATAACCTGGGGGACCGCGATGTCAGGCTGTTTATGACATATACCACCGCCTGGTTATCACACCAGAAGTGCACCACTGAGTTGGCCCATGCCTCGGACCAGATGTAAAGGGCCACCCAGATAGGGAACAGTTCGAGGAATGTGAGGTCATGCGTGATGCCTTCCGCCTGCCAGTCTGAAGGCCAGACGCCGCTGCACCATTCCCCTTTCCAATAGATGTCAAACCCCAGGCCCCCGGCCGCGTCGGTGTGTACCTGGAATTGGGCACCCAGCCGGATCTCATCCCTCCAGAAAGAGATTCCGTTGAATCCCTCCAGGAACAGGCCCCATATCATTAGGTCCTCCCTCATCTCGGCCGTCACCCTGGTTCTATGGGTGGGCTTCCGAAGCTCGCTCATTGCTGCGCACAGCCAGCGCAGGAATGCCCGTCCCGGGGCCACCACCTTGCAAGCAAAGTTAAGGTGGCCCACGAGCTCTTGCAACTCCTTCAGGGAAATTTTTTGGTGCTGTTGTGCTTGCTGCACCCTGGCACGAAGGGCTCCCTGAGGGAGCCTGCAAGCCTGGGCCCTGGTGTCGATTTCTATGCCCAAGAAGGTAAGCACCTGACTGGGCCCTTCGGTCTTTTCTTCGGCTAATGGGAGGCCCAGCTCGCGGGCCAGTGAGCGGAACTGATCCAGCAGGGCTCTGCACCTGCCGGAGCCATTGGGTCCACAGAACAGGTAGTCGTCCAGGTAATGCGCTGTACTTTCCCAGCCCGTGGAGTGGCGAAGCCACCACTCCACAAATGAGCTAAAGGTCTCGAAAATGGCACAGGATACCGAGCATCCGAATGGGAGGGCCCGGTCCATGTAGAACCGGCCCCGGAATCGGAACCCAAGCAGATCGAAGTCCTCCGGGTGTACGGGGAGAAGGTGGAAGGCTGACTTGATGTTGCATTTCGCCACCTCCGCTGCCACTCCGCAGGTGCGCACCATGCACACGGCCGCATCAAAGGACGTGTACCTGACTGTGCAAAGCTCCGGCGGTATCCCATCATTGAGGGATACGCTGCTGGGATGGGACAGGTGATGGATCAACCGGAACTCCCCCGGGGCTTTCTTTGGGGCCAAGCCAATTGGGGCCACTTGCAGATTTGGTACTGGTGGTTCCTTGAAGGGGCCGAGGACACAGCCCTCCCAGACTTCCTTGAGTATCTTATCCTCTGCCACCCCTTCCGCCATATCCAGGGATTTCAGGTTGTTTGCTAACCGAGGTATGCAGGCCCCATTAAATGGAATACGGAACCCAAACTCAAAACCTTCAACTAAGAATTGTGCCGCTTCCTTATCGGGATATGCAGCAGCCCATCGCCTCAACACCTCCAGCCTAATTGGGCTGGGCCCCTTTTCCAGGGGGTCCTTCTGTGCCTCCGGCTTTTTGGGGTCCTCCCCCCTCCCTGGGCCATCCTTGTTGGGGGCGGGCTCTGCTGCAGCTGGTTGCTGGGTGCTGTGCACCACAAACGGAACACTCATGTTTTAAACGGCAGGGTTTCCTGTTACAGACGCCCTGGCCATTGTAATCCCAGCAGACCAGCCGGACTTGAAACAGCTGGCCCACAGCGCGGGCAGATGTGTTGGCTGGCCCCTTTCTTATGGT
Organism: Phrynocephalus forsythii; assembly: GCA_029282475.1. Classification (NCBI taxonomy): domain Eukaryota; kingdom Metazoa; phylum Chordata; class Lepidosauria; order Squamata; family Agamidae; genus Phrynocephalus; species Phrynocephalus forsythii. Next base: position 61,731,585 of record JAPFRF010000004.1, read on the forward strand.
GTGGCCACTGTCGTACCTTTCCCCAGGATCGGCCTAATCGGGGTCATGAACTGCAACCAAATGGGTGGCAGCGGCTCGTCCCAACGGACGTAGGGGTCCAGGGCTGCCCTGCGACGAAATTCCTCATCGTACTGGAGCCAGGTATGGTCTGGAAAATCCACGAGAGCCCTGTATATTATATCTAAATACTTAAGCATCGCCTGGGCCCTCCATGGGTGGGCCTGCAGGGTCAGGTACATAAAAATCAGGTACGCTGGCAGCCATGCTGCCCAGGAGCGCTCCGGCTTTTTCCTGAGCCTGCGCTCTTTGTCTTGTGGGTCCTCCTTGTCCAACTCCTTGGTATCCAGCTCTCGATTAAGTAAGCTAAAGATATCGATGAATTCCCCCCTCCAGATTTTCTCCCTAGTGGACTGGGACAAGTGATGTCCAAATGGGGAGGCGTAGTCGCCATATGGCATGGCGACCGCCGCCACCCCGGGATAGCCTGGGCTGCACCCATCCCTGGCCATGGTGCCATTCCACCAGCCATGTGCCCGATCCCTGACCAGCCCAGCAACAGGCCAGGTGCCCACTGTGGGGGGACTCCCGGCTGAGTTGGTTGGTGCTGGCCTGGCCCACCCATGGAGGATGTCGGTTGGCCCGGTCTTAGACCCACAAATGGGGGTGCCGGGCCAGGCATCCATGATGGGATAGGCCCCCACACCGGAAGCATGGCCGCCGGTGGTAGCTGGGCAGGCGTCGCCTGGGTTGTTCCCTGCGTCGGGGCAGGTACCCCGGCCTGGCAGCTACCCCCGCCAAGGCCAAGTGATTGTGGGCGCCGTTTCAGGTGTGCACGCCAACTCACTGGGTGCTGCGCTCTCCGTTGCAGGCATGAGGGGCTGGTCTTCCACCCCTGGTTCCACTGCCAGGGCTTCGTCCTCGTCTGTGTTCTGCAGGGCCGTCCGTGATCGCTTAGCTGCGGCTGGTGCCGCGCTGGGCCCCGCTGATGGTCCCGGGGCTGTTTCCATCTGCTCAAGCACTGTAAAGCGAGAAGACATATCCTGGATCATGGCCTTAAACTGTGCCCGCTTACGTGTTTTGCGGGACGCGCCCCTGTTCTGGGAGCTGGGCCTGGCTGGATTCCTGGGCCCACCACCCCCTTTGATGCCTCCAATGCCTTGAGGCAAGCCTCCATTTGCAACAGGATAGGCCACTGCTCCTCGTCTGAGTCCTCTGCCAGGGACTGGGCCTGCTGTGGGGGCTGCTTCACTGCTGGCATCTTTCCCTTGCCTGTCCTGCGGCCCTTGCCTGGTGCCATCTCGCCCCACCTGCCTTGATGGTATGGGCCCTTGTGGCTAAGGATGGTTTGGGCCCTGGTAGCTAAGCTGCTGTTGATCCCTGCTTGCTCCCCCTACTATGCCTGTGAGCCTTGGGGGAGTGTATGAGGGCGGATGTGGGCCTCTGGTGTGGGGGTGGGGGGCCGCAGGCCATCCCCGATATTCCTGGGGTGCAGAGAGCCTCCCCGCCCCCCAGCTGCTTTCCCACCCTGTTTGGGGCCTACTCTCCCGGAGGTGGCCTTGGTGCCCGGGCAGTTGAAGGCCGCGCGCTGACCGTTGCCCCCAGCTGGGCTATGCCCTCCAACCAGCCGGTGTTCTAGCCCCCGCCTTTAAGCACAGGCCCGGGCTACATCCCTCCCAAGGCCGCTGGTCGGGGCCTGTTCGTGGGCCCGATGCTTCCCCGCCGCCATGCAGGCGATCTTCCCCAAGGCCGCTGGTCGGGGCCTGCTCGTGGGCCCAATGCTTCCCCACAGCCCCGCTGGCGCTTCCCCCCCAAGGGTGCTGGCTGGGGCCTGTTTAAGAGTCCAACCCTTCCCCGCCGCCTCTCGGGCTCTTTGTTCCACTGGGTGGATGGGGGGTGTAGGCCGCCTACCTGGCTGGATGTGCTGCCGGCCATGCCCGGTTCCGGCAGTGCCGCCGCCTCTCCGCCCGGCGCTGTTCCTCCTCGCTTGGCCCGGCACTTCAAGCCCCAGTCCGGCCCATCCTGGCTGGTTTCTCAGCCTGCCACGAGCCGGCTAACACCTGCCGCGCCATCTCAATCCGCCACAAGTGCGGCCTCCTAAATGGCGCCCGCCACGTGGCGCCCGCGGTCTTGCCGGCATACAGATGGTCCTCACCCTCTGAACGCTGGAAGAAGACTGGCTGCTGGTTGGGGGGAGGAGCCGCCCTCTATAGGATGCTCCTCCCCCCTCCCCTACAGGACGTCATAGTCCTGTCTCGCCCCTCGCCACTCTCGCAAAGGGCAAATCGGCACCGCGGGCGGACAAGCCGCCCGCGGAGCACGCATTCTGCTCTTAAAGACCACATTTAGAATTTCTCACCAATCTAAGCAGCTGCATATCACCTTGTTCCTGCGTCTTTGTTGCTCCCATGATCATAATTATTTTGCAATCAGCTGCACCATCAGTTTAATTTCCAGATCCCACCACCATTATTCACTCGCTATGCTTAAAGGACACATCATTCTGAGTTATGTTCAGACAAGACAAGATGTTGACGTCAGAGAGGCTGCAATGAAAATTGATGGCAAACACTCTGCCTGACTGTCAGTCTTCCTGGGGCAGTCTTGTGACCCTTTAATCAAACAGCTCAGAGCAAAATTAAAAAACAGCATTAGATTCCTAAATCATCAAACATCTTGGGTCGAGGCATTATTTTCTAGAAAACCGAGACAACCATCCTTTTCTCTGTGTCATCCTGCACTGTCCCTCCTTTTAAACAACATTGTCAAAGAGCTAGCCATGTCACTGTTGCAGAAAACACTGCAAAGAGTCATGTGACATTCATTTTGTATAACATGCACATTTTATTACATGCATTATATTGTACCATGTATACATATTGTGTGTGTGTGTGTGTGTGTGTGTGTGTGTTGTGTCGTTACAGTTGTGATTCCAGAATCAATCCAAAACAAACTCTCTCACACTCTCTCTCCACATGGATAGGCTTTGTGCTGGTTTGGTGAAGGCACAACGTAAGAGGGGGCAAAAATGCAGAAAGTACTAACAGTGATAATTCCATTATTATCAGTGGCCATTTGTGCATTCTTGTGGGGAACACAGACATAGATTGGCCAGACAATTAACACATCATCTGTATTAAAGCAGGAGGAAAAGCAGCACCTGTCCCAGTGGAAGCCTTGGTCCAAGTTTTTTTCTTTTGTCCTAAACAATCTCCTTAAAACAGGGGTAGGCTTTAGTTGGAGGCTTAAAGGCATAAATATTAGAAGGGTGGGAGTGGTGAGAAATTAGAGCTGCTGTTTCTTTTGTTTGGAGTTTTTGACATTGTAAATTGATTTCTTTTTCTCTAGTATTCATCTCAACACAAGCAACAAAACAGGGGGTAAGAGGATTAATCCCTCCCTGGCTTTGTAACCCTTCTCCTCAACATGTTCTTCTTCTCAGGCTGCTCTGAAGAGCTGTATCTTGGAAAACAAAGAGAGGGAGGGTGCAAACAATTCCCAGCAGGAAATTTCCTTCCCAGGTGCCTTCCATCTCTCTCTCTCTCTCTCTCTCTCTCTCTCTCTCTCTCTCTCTCTCTCTCACACACACACACACACACACACACACACACACACACACACACACACACACACACACACACCAGGCTGTTTTGTTCTCATACAGCAGATGCTTCCTGAAGGATGGCCTTGAATATCACTATTTACTCCATTTACATCAGTATTCCATCTCAGGCAAGTGTGTGTATCTTTTTTGCAGTTGTTTATCCTGGGAGCCTGTGGACAGGAAACTACCTACCTGGGGTGGTCTACTGAGTTCCACAGGAGAGGAGATTTGTCCATGAAAGAGGAACAAGCAAGAAAAAGAATTTATTTATTTATTTATTTATTTATTTATTTATTTATTTATTTATTTATTTATTTATTTTTTATTTCATTTCACTTCATTTCCAACCATCTAGTGATAACCAAGTAGTTATTGTGCTAACCATTGCTGTGCCTCCCTCTGCTAATGTTTTTTACTTGGTTCTCCTATACCTCAGCTGTTGTCATAACGCCAGTTACTGGGATCTATCTTCCATTTCCATGTTTTATATGCCCAATCTCATATAGCCTGCCACTTTGGGGGGAAACCCCAAGTAGAATCCACAAGCTTACACGTATCGAAGTACAGCTGGACAGATAGACAGTTGGCAGGCAAAAATACATGTGTGAGTGTGGATGAGGGAGAGAGAGTGCTGTGCCCAACTTACATTCTCTCTGGGCTTTGCCAAACATAAATCTGGCTGTAAAATAAGAATTGCAGTACATGCATTGGCATTAATTGAAATGGCATTTCTTTTTTTTTTTTTTTTAAAGCTGATAAATAAAGCAGGAATGTGTGGGATGGCTATTCACATGCCTCACTCAAACCAAATAAATAAGAATAGATGCAGCCTACCAACTGCTAGAGCAGCTTCACAAAAAGCTGGGGCTGCATTGCCATCTTTGTAACAATCCCATATGTTTCTAAATGAAATAAGCCTGCTCAGTTTTTTCCTTTTCAGAACAGAAGGCAAAAGTGAACTATTAAAGAGGAACTTAGGGATGTGGTGCTGAGGGAGACTCTTGAGAGTCCCCTGGACTAGGAGATCAAACCTATCCATCCTGAAAGAAATCAACCCTGAATGTTCACTGGAAGGACAGATTTTGAAGCTGAGGCTCCAATACTTTGGCCACATGAGGAGAGAGGAGTCCTTGGAAAAGTCCCTGATGTTGGGAAAGATTGAAGGCAAAAGGAAAAGAGGACAGCAGAGAATGAGATGGTTGGACGGTGTCATCGATGCAACCAACATGGATTTTACCAAACTCTGGGAGGCAGTGGAAGACAGGAAGGCCTGGCGTGCTCTGCTCCATGATGTCAGGAGGAGTCAGACATGACTGAATGACTGAACAACAAGTGGAGTCAATGCAGCATTTTGGCCATTGTTGTGAATCATAAACTAAATCAATTCAGGTATAGCTTGAATATGGCCTGAGGAAAGCAGAATATATTGACATTATAGGCTACTTAAAAGCAGACTTCAGAAAGTAATGCATTGTTCGTTCCCTTCACCTCATGCATTAGTAAGATGTTTGTTTTCCATTAGATGATTGTTTTTACAATACTATCCTTAAAAATTGAGAAATAGTCCCAAATGTCATAAGGAACCGGAGATACTCTTCAATCTTTTCATGAGGAACAAAAAAGTTACTGTTTTTTAACCTATAGAAAGGTTAACATAAAATAAAATCCATATGCCCTTGGTATCGATTAAAGTATAAAGGGTTCAGGTAGTGTTGTTAACTTCAGTCTAGTTAAAACATTGGATGTTTTTCCAAATAGATAGCTGTGAATAGGATGTTTTTGGACAAGACTTCCAGACCACCCCGTGTTCTTCCATGGAATTTATTCTGCTAGCCCAGCTTCTCCCTTTGGGCTAGTAATGTAGGGCAAGGCTGGGTCTGGCCTTCTCTTCCTTCACCAATGACAGTTTCCTCAGCAATGATGAATGAGAGGGCAAGGAGGTGAGTGACTCTCTAAGAAATCATCCTTTGCTGCTACAAAGGTAATGCCAGTGACATCTAGAGAGGTGGGGAAACATGAATTTGTATGCCCAGAGCTACTGCTGTGAATCTCTTAGGCCCTGACAGAGCACGGTTTTACAGAAAATCTTATAACGTTTTAAAGCAGGGGAAATAAATGAAAAAGCAAAAGTACATCAGTGGCACTAACAGATGCTCCTCTGAGGCCAAGGCCTCCAGAATTGTGTCTCTGACTCCCCACCCCACCCCTTGTGTATGTCTGTGTGTGTGTGTCATACAAATGACAAATCTGCTCTCACGTGCTATCGGACAGAATCGCAGAAAGGCTGATACTTCATGTCCATCTCATCGTTGTTCGTGGTCCCACTTGGGACCAGTACGAAGTAATCTAACCACACGTCCATTGTGGGACAAGGGGAGTTCGTCCCAAACACGCAACGTCCCATTCTCCATCTAGTGGCAGGAGTGTGAAGTGCCATTCGCCAGTACATTTCCTATGGAGTCAGCAACGCCATGCAGAGAGATTTAAAGACAAATGCCTCAAACTTAGCTCCGTAACACATTGAAGGCAAGGCTTTGGATAATTGAAACATCAAAAAATGGAAGGTCGGGGCCGAAAACCCCCCAGAAAACAAAGACATGGAATTTCACATCTCATCACAGAATGAGGACGTGCGGTAACAATCATGCCAGTATCATCCATCATGCCCGTGCGTACACGGGAACAGAGATAGAACCAGAAGAAGACCACGTGACCACGGCCGACATCAACACGCAACGAACTTCCTCCCAGGACGAGAATGGACATGAAGTAACCGTCAAAGAGGGAGAATCCCAGGCAGAAGCAGCACCAAAAGAGAAAGCAGCCAAATAACCTAGGAAGCAACAAGGTTAAGCTTTTTTAAAAATGACAACAAACATGTCATATGTCTTTTCCTGTCCTGTTCGTTTTCAGCTGCTTTCACTACGGTTTTTTGGATCTTTATTTCATTTTCATCTAGAGGCTTCATAGCAGCAGCTGTGATAATTACAAGAGGAACTGTCATAGGAATTTGGCATTTATCTGTTTCCATTAATTTTGTTTTTACTACTTCTTCCCTTCCAGATAGCAAGGCATAGACTGAGGCCATAAACTGCCAACTTGTGTATCTTGCAAAAGTACTGGTTTCCCGAAATGTGAGAAGATTTACATTTCCAATCAAATAGACAGAAAAATGAAACATTTAGCACAACTAATAGAAGCAGTAACAGTTCCCAAGTGGATTGGATTCCTTTTCTAATCTTTACAAATCCGCTCTCAAACACTAGATTAAAGTCTGTAAAAGAGTTTTTTCGGCACAGTCCAAAATTACATCAAAATTACATCAGGTTAGGGAGCATTAGTTCCCATATTGCAATGGAGACACTGCAAGATTAAACAGGAGGTTTAATCTCCCGTTTCCTTTCCAGAATATTTGTTATCATTTCCTGTGATATATTATGCTGTACCAGGTGATTATATGATCATGTTTATTTTTGTGAAACAAGGTGGCAGGACTTGTGGATCAGAAGAATGAGCTACACAATCACTAGGCTTCAGCAAGAATTAAGACCCTAACCTTCAGAGCAAACTGGCAAAAAACAGATACTGTATATTAGGATTTTTAAGTGTGTGTTTGCCTTACAAAAGATTCTGTGGCAGTATTCACTTTGTTCCTCAAGCATCTGAAAGAGAGTGTCCAGCTAAGCAGCACTGTTTAGTATTTGGTTGCTAACAGGCTTTCTTGGGGGGGGGGGGACTTAATACCACTAGATAATTAAATTCAACCTTGAGCCTTCAGTTCTTCACCAAATAACAAAAATAATAACCATGTGGCCTTGGAGGAGGAAGGGAGAAACACATAAGCCTAGTCAGTGTTGTTGGCTATTTACTTACTGTGTTTTAACTGGCATAGGTGCTATTTTTATTGTAGTAACGGCAACAAACAATGGGAAAGCAACAGATATCATCGGGACTGAGCCCCTGGGTGCACAGTGATGTACTGTATTTATCATGCCTAATATCATCAAAGCCTTCAGCAGTACAATCATTGTGAGACATGTACCAACTTTGTATTATTTGCAACAGGGCAGACGGCTAAAGATGTGGATGCATCACACATACTCAAAAGTTATTGAGATCCATAAATCAACTTCTGGATTTGATTCTGGAAGCTTCTCCCCATCTCACTCCATGGCTTCAGGAATGTTGCACCTATAATGGAAGTATGTAGCACAGCATTTTTCTATTGAAAATAAAACAGCCAACATTATAATGCCATTATACAAAACAATAGTAAGGCCCCACCTGGAGTATTGTGTACAATTCTGGTCACCGCATCTCAAGAAAGACATAGTGGAACTGGAAAAGGTGCAGAAGAGAGTGACTAAAATGATTACTGGGCTGGGGCACCTCCCTTATGAAGAAAGGCTAAAACATTTGGGCCTCTTTAGTCTGTAAAAAAGGCGCTTAAGGGGGATATGATTGAGACATACAAAATAATACAGGGTATGAGTAAAGTGGATAGAGGGAAGCTCTTCTCTCTCTCCCAAAATACCAGAACTAGGGGACATACACTCAAATTGAGGGCTGGGAGAGTAAGAACTGACAAAAGAAAATATTTTTTCACCCAGCGCGTTGTAAGTCTATGGAACTCCCTGCCACAGGATGTGGTGATGGCATCTGGCCTGGATGCCTTCAAAAGGGGATTGGACAGATTCCTGGAGGAAAAGTCCATCACAGGTTACAAACCATGATGGAGAAACCAGGGTACTTCAAGGGCCAGATGCAGGGGAGTGGTATCAGGAGACAGACATCTAGTCTCATGCGCTCCCAAACGCATCTGGTGGGGCCGCTGTGAGATACAGGAAGCTGGACTAGATGGGCCTTTGGCCTGATCCAGCATGGCTCTTCTTATGTTCTTATGTTCTTATGGCAGTTTCTCACTGGAAAAAAGAGGAATCTATATCTCAGAGAAATCAGCAATACAAAATCAGTTGCTGAATAATGTGGAAAAAGAGGAAGATCCGAGAGTGAAAATGGATTCATACATCTAATAAACAGATATCCAAATACACGGGGCTTCTCACACCAGGACCATTGAGAATGTGCACTGCCACTAGACAAATATGCAAAAATGGACCAAATCAGGTTGTACAGGCAATGGCAGGATGATGGAGGCCTGCTAGTCTCTCCTGGAGTGTCTGTGGAGATTCTCCTGGAGTGGTGCAATACATCCATCTACAGAACATTCTTTCCCCACCTGGTCCTTGTGGCCTTAAAATATTTAAAATAAGGTCAGTAATTTGAACTAAGGAAAAAAGAAATCAAATGTATGCACAATATCAGACTTCCCATTTATACATATGATTGCAGGGGAGGCTCTATATTAGCTACACTTATCTCAGGACAACTTTTGCAGGGACAGTAGAATCCACCCCACTCTACTTCGCTGTGCACCCCCACCCCCACACACACACACACACACACACACACACACACACACACACACACACACACACACACACACACACACACACACACACACACACACACACACACACACCATTTTTAAAACTACCCCCTATGGCACTACTCTTTTCATTTTCTCCTGCTTTGTGGGAAGTCGGTGGCCTTTATGTTTGAGAATGTTGATAACAAGTTTTATTTGCTCTGAAAAACTCTATTTTTATCTAGAGTTCTCAGGCAGAGCATATGCATATTAGAATTCTTGAATGCAAGGAGAATTTGTTTTTACATTGCCCCACCCACCAAAAGAAAGCTTTCGTCTAATTTTAATTGGATTTTAGATGAATCGTTTTTAAAAAGGCTTGATATCTGCATTTTATCTGCTTTTATCTAGCTGCAAGTCTTTGGAACAGCTAGGGCTATAAATAGCAGAATATAAATAAATAGTGTAGTCTTCCATAGAGTTTGTAGTCCTTTCATTTTTGATTTCCCCACAGTGAGGGAATCATAGTAAGTAACCAACTTAGATTGTCACTCGGAAGCCAAGCATTTAAGGGAAGATTGATTGTGTTGACCTGTTTGAAAGCCTTTCTGGAATGCCCCTGAATTAGTTGCCTTTGGAATCTAAGAGACATAATAAGTGCTTCATCATTCAAGCCACCCCTTTGGCATTCCATTTGTAAATGTACTGTACATGCAGCAGTACTGTGATGCAGCCCCTCACAGGAACATGAGGTAAGGCACTATAAATTATTGGTGTGACTTAGCCAATCGGCCATAGTATTATATGATTGTAATACTGTACAGTAGAAGCTGTACAGTGAAAAGGAAGGAAGGAAGGAAGGAAGGAAGGAAGGAAGGAAGGAAGGAAGGAAGGAAGGAAGGAAGGGAGGGAGGATGGATGGACGGAGGGCGGGCGGGCGGGCGGGCGGGCGGGCAGGCAGACTAGTGTCAGTTTTCAACTGTGGCACTCACTAGACACTCAAAGTGTCTGATGTCCTTGGCACCACCCAAAGTAAAGACTCTTTGAAAACACAGCTAAATATATGAGGTCCTTGTTTGAGCTACAAAATAAAGCAATGAAAATGAAGAATGCCCCCCCACACACACACACAACAAACCACCGTTTCAACTACTTTTTGCTTGGTGATGATCAAGTGCTGTGCCAACCCAGCAGGGTGCCAATGTGTTTTCAGGGAAAATCAGAAAGCTATGAAAAAAGGACCCTACTAATGTGCCTTTCATATGTCCTTGTTGTTCTTCTAATAAATTGACAATTGAGATCAGTATGTCAGAGTCCCCAGGAACTGGGTGCCAACGTTAACAGTGCTGAAATCACAGGGAAGAGTTATCACTCTTGATATCCCCTTCTGCTTCAATTCTGCAGAGAACACCCAAGCAAGTGTGTGTGGTATGATTGTTTAGTGTGCAGTCTGTGTGTGGAGGATTGCATTGGTTCCCCATCATCAGACATAAGTGGTTAACACAGAAGGAGAATGCTGTTTTATTGCATACTTGCTGCCACTCCCCATTTCTTTCTTTTCCTTTAAAACAATGTTGTATCGATCATACAGTTCACAAGACTGGAAAGTAATCTCAAGCCTGCAACAGCCCATAGATGCAAGAGAGTCTATGGGAACCAAGTGTGCTTAATAATAATTAGTAGCTAGATTTAATGGGATCTATCTGATGAGCCTGGAAACAAAATTAAAAGGATTTGGCATACCCATTTCACAGCATTAGTCTTCTCCTTTCCCTTTGGCAAATGAAAAATTGGATCCATTTTGTAATTTACTTATCCATTTATTTTGAATATTTGTACCCCACCTTTCTCCTTGGAAAAGGACCCAAGGTGGCTTACAATAATGAGGGACAATACAGTATTGAAAGTAAGAAGAGGGAATTAGAAGAGGCATCTTAGAACATTAAAAAGTAAAAATATACATATGAAGGGTGGAAACTAACATGGAAAACACTGGGTGTTCTTATGAAATCAGTCAATGCAATCATGCATGGTAATCCATATAAAATCACATAGTAGGTAGTCCTTCATTCTTGCAGAAGGAACAGGCAGAAAATTGTCATAAGTTTCAACTCAGACAAAATCCCTTGGGCTCAACACTCAGGAAATGTGGTCACCTCCTAAAAGGTTGACTGGTGCTGATGAAGCTTCTGGGAAGAGCTGCTCCAACCACTCACTTCCATTGGTCCTGTTTGTACTTGGTTCAGAAGCACATGTATTTTATATTTTTTGCAATGCTCAAGAACATTGTAGGGAAAGGTTTCCAGACTGTGGGAAAGCGTGAACACCATGCAACACCCAGATATCTGCTGTGGAATCCCATACTGCTGCCTATGAGAGTTTTCATGGAAGAAGATTGGATAGTCCTTTTCCAGGGGAGGGGGTAGCCTTAAGGTCAATGTTGCATGCCACCAAATGGAGGCTCAATAGCTGGGACAGAACAAAAGTGCAGCTGAACAATAGACGAAATATATTCATTTGCCTGATGGCTACCCTCTCCAAAGTGTCTTGAATTGTCTGGGCTGGCCCAGAGGGAGCAAAAATGACTACTCAGTTTATTCTGCTTGTCTGCTTTCCAAGGCAAATTTTACCTCTACCTTCATGGGGTGCTACATCACCACCCTGCTGATAAGATGGTGCTATTATAGATCCTAGGTATTGTAGGCTTTAGACACTCTGTAGGCTTCAGACAATTTCATACCACTCAGATGAATTAGACCTCCTCTGCCATCATTCGTGGCCTGCATTGCGTGGATGTTCCCTCCTTGCGTTTCACATCTTGTCTCTTTCACCTTCTCAGCACTCTGTAGAGTATCTTTTGTTTTCTCTAAAATGCTGACACAGTATGCTGCAAGGAGCCAGTAAAATGATTGTGAACAACCCCTACACTGGCATTTATTGTTTAATTTATAATCCACCTTGCCCACAAGAATGAGACTCAAAGCATCTCTTAGTTAAATAAAACAAAAATGATTATAAATAGGGAAAATATAACTCCATGGTGTGGGACCTGATTACCTGGCAGAGCGAATCTCCCAGCGGTCAACTTCGGCCCAACCAACCAGAGTGTCGCGGGCGTGCTCGCTGCGGGTGGCCACGCCCAGGGAGGCTCGGAAAACATCTACCCGTGGCCGGGCCTTCTCTGTGGCTGGTCCCACACTATGGAATCATCTCCCAAGCGAGTTGCGCCTTGCACAGTCCCTGCCAGCATTCAAAAAAGCATTAAAGACCCTGCTTTTCAAGGAGGCGTTTGGTGACTGTTAATTTTTTTAATTTTTTTGCCTGCCATTTGTTTCCATGCCAATCTTTTCATTTATGTGCTTTAAATTGATTTTATTATTTTATAACGACGGTGTATTTAATTGGTTACTGTTCTGTTTTGTTGTAAACTGCCTGGAGCCCCGGAGGACGGGTGGTATATAAGCTCTAAAATAAATAAATAAATAAATAAATAAATAAATAAATAAATAAATAAATAAAATGGGCACCAAACAAAAAAAAAACCTGAAATGCTGTTTCATAGTTTCGTTAGCTTAGAAGCAAAATGAAACAAAATAAAATGGGGAAGCAGCATTTTGTTAGTAAAGAAACAAAATGGTGTTGAGGTTTTCCTTCATTCAAAATGAAACATTTCATTGTGCTGTAAAACATGTCCCCTGGGTCCTAGAGGCACCAAATTTGGTGGATCTAGGACTCCGGGGACCCATTTTATAGAGTAATGAAACGGTTCATTACTGTTTCATTTTGTATGAATTTATTTTTTTAAAAATCACTTCTAACAAAACAAAATGAACCACGGGGGAAGGAAACAAAACAAAACACAATTTTTCCATTTTGTGCCCATCCCTAATTATACCGCAAAGCATAAATACAAATTAAAAACACCTTTCTGCATCCAGCCAGTTAAAAACCCTTCCACAGCAAAACTGAGTTGTTCATGCCCAGTCTAAATAAAGGCATTTGCCTGCTGTCAAAAAGACAACAATGGGGGAAGATGTGGACTAAGCTAGCCTCCCTTGCTCTAGAACTCCAGTGAGCAGCCACTAAGAAAGGCCCTTCTCTTATCCTCACTGAAGTCAAATAGGGCTTTAAATGGCTCTTAATAAGTTTATTCTTGAATCCCTTCAGCATCATGAAGTTGTCAGGCTGTGAAGATACATTGGAAATGTCACCCAGAAGATGAAAGATGATTCTGGAAAACCCATCAAACAGCATATCACTAAACTTCAATGGAAATGTGATCCTGTATTGTAGTGCTCTACACAGATGCCCCTGCTCTATAATTAAACAGTAGCTGGCGTCACTGATGTTTCCCTGAAATTAATTGACAATTTACTTGGGATTAAAGAATAATTCTATGTAAATTCTGTGCAATCTGTACTTTGCAGAAGGTGGGTAATACCCTTGACTATTGCCCACAATTATGTATGTACTGTAATCTCCTTGGATCCTAATCCAGCCAATCCTTGGTGAATACTGACTTGCTCTGTGACGAGTTCATTCAAAGTGTGACAGCTCATGATTTAACTGGCATAAACTGTGGTTCCTGGATCTGGACAGAAAGTGCTTCTGTGTAATGTGTCCAAATTCTTAAACATGGAGGAAAGGCTACACTGTGACCTCAGACACTGGATGTATTATAAAATGAAAACGTTAATTATGTAAAAAAATTTCATTGTTCTATTAAAATGCTCAAAATGTTCAAGAAATGCTCAGGAAATCACAATATAGCATTACTGTTCTTCAGAGTTCAAATACGATGGTGAAATGAGTCATTTTGGTTTTTTTGAAGCAGTCCATCAAATCTGCATTATTTGACATTACTGATCCACAACACACTCATATTATAATATGGGCATTCTACGAAACATATTAGTTGACCAATTTTTGTTTGCTGATTCATTTGAATGTGGCAATAGTTTATTTAGCTATAAAATATAATGATTACTCATGACATGCATCATCCATTAGAAAACTATAACTACAGAGGATAGCAACAGACAACTTCATATAAGATACCTGGAAAATTGTACAGTTATATGTATATATGTATACACATACCTCCAACAGTATCTTCACAATACAATGCTATATACGTACCACAGGAATGATATAGAAACTGTATACCTGGAACTCAGGGTTTGCATAGTGCTCACTATGATTTGACATCATATCCTTCCAGTTCTACTCTACAGGGTCAAGAATGACACCAGAATTTAGCAAAAAAAAAAAAAAAAAACAGGAACACATCAGAGCTCAGAAAAACTAAGACTCTGAACACAAGTCCTCAGAAACTTCCTGTATGGGTTATAATGGCTACCCAACCTGAGTAAAGCCAGTCCAAGATCTGAAGGTAGATCTGAAGGTAGATCTCTGAGAAGCTGCCACCTAATGTTCAGTGGTATACTATGCATGCCAGCCGCTCACAGATTCCAATAGCTTCTGACTGTTACTAAAGCAGTGGTAGTTGGTGATTCCAGTTTCAGCAGTGTTAAGAATCCCATCCATGTTTTAGTCTGTGTTTTAATTGTTTTAGCCAATGTAATGAACATATTTTGGGCATAGAAGTCAGCACCCTGGATAGCTACTGTAAGGTACAGACTAAAATCTGGAGTGAATTTATAACACTGCTGAATTTGCGATTGAAATTGCTGCTGTTACTTTAATAAAGCACTGAACTAACACAACTGCTTCTTTGAAAAACACATCAAACTCCATTAATTGTGGACAAGAGATGTCAACAGAAATTTCAGTCCCAAGCCCATACTATTATGGATCTACAAGCCATATGTCGAAGGTGGAATGTTTTAGATTGACTGGTAATTGTCTGCTGCACCAGAAACAATAAAAAGCCCTGTGGCATCATGTGTTGAGTCGCAACCGACTCTTTGTGACCCCATGTCCATGGAGTTTTCTTGGCAGGAATACTGGAGTGGTACATATATATTATTTAAATGGCATACATGCTTGTGAATCTGAGTTCACTTTACCAGAGACATTATTTTTACCTACACACTTACTGTTCAACTTTGTACTTCTGCTGTGAGGGTTTCTATTCTACTAATCACTGCGTCATATTAAATGTGTTAGCCCTTAAGATGCCAGCACTCTTTTTGCTTTTGATTAAATTATTTGTACTGAACCTCTATACTTCCTACAATGCTTTTTCATTACCAAACTAGCACCTATTCACTTTTGTGGCATTTTTATCCTACACTAGATCCCTTACACATTTCTCCTACAACTAAACTCACTTTCTTCTTTCCTCTATAATCTTTACCAAGGAACTTGTGAACTCGATGAAATTCTGAACTTTGAATTTTCTAAATGCACTTTCTTGGTGCCCCTTGGCTTTTGTTGGATGTGGACTGCCCGTCAGATACTATCATGCTTGAGGTTAGGGGTTGTGTTGAGGGCACAGCCAGTCACCCGGTAGCACACTTTAGAGATTTCTAGCTAAAATGCATCAGGGCAATGTCAACTATTCTGGGACAGATAAAACGTGCCTTAGCTCAAAGGCAAGCAAATGTTTCCTTTGTAGTTTCCACCTCCCTCAGCTGTCCCCAGAATTTATTGCTCACAGCTGAGAACATAGGATGCATCTTCCAATCACACTATTACTAATCAACGAGTAAGTCATTTGCATCAGAAATATAGAACATGTTGCTGTTTATAGAACCCACATAAACACCTCCTACCACCCTTCTGCTTGGGCTAAAACTAACTCTGGGGGAAGGCAGTCTCCCACTGAATGAGCAGCACTATTTCGTACAGCAAAGGGATTTTCCTTCTGAGTGTTTGCCTGATCTGTCTTTTCAAAAGATAAACTATGATCAGATTGATTCATAAGGTGGTGGCTGTGCTGATATTGAAATATATTAATACGTACCCTCCAGAAAGAGGCAGAGAGGGGTCAGAAAATGCACCACCGTCACTATGCAGCTGTATGCTATGTGATGCTATCTTATGTCGAATCTCAATACATATCATCTAGAATATTTATTCCTTGGAAGGCAAATCTCCTTTCATTGCCGAGTTTATTCAAACATTAGCTGCCATGCAGAGCATGTGTCTGCTTGCCCCAAATAAGCCTCCATTTGGATGCCTCTTGCCATACTTCTTATTGCACAGGATATTTGAGAGACTAGAAGCTACTTTGCTGGCTGGATAGATCAGTGAGTTACAGTAAGTATCTGGCTGTGGAGCCAGAGGTTCTGAGTTCAATTTCAAGATGCTTCCCAGGAGAAAAGACAACATGTGTAGCCTTGGGCAAGCAGCACAATACAGGAGTGACCACAGACGGAAGGGGCTGGTAGACCACTTCTCAGTCCTCTCTACCTAGAAAGCTCTGGAAAAGGTGACCGGAAGTCAGCAATGATATGAAGGCACATAATAATTATCGTTATGAGCTATTTTAATAGTGAATGTGTCATAGCGCAGCAAACTATAGTGGATAGTCCTAAATAGTCCATATACTAAATAGTCCATATTTAGAGATAGATCTAGGATTGATAGATGAAAAGCAATGCATATAATAAGCAGTCAAATTACGGTACTTATGCTTACTGAAATTTTAAGATCATTTCCCTATTCATTCTGTGTGTTTCACATTGATAGAAATAGCTCACCCTGTGTAACCAATTGTCACACATAAGCCACAGAAGTGATCATTTATTTACAGACATTAGTAGACTATTTGGACTGGAATGTTGATCATTGTATGAGCTCGTGATTCTGTTTGTAACCTTCGTTTGGTGTTTCATCCTTTCTGGCCAGAATAGCTTCTTTGAAGCAAAATAAAATAAATTTTAAGAAGCATCCACTTCAGAAACATAACAAAAAAGTACCAAATGTTTCATTCCTGAACATAATAAAAATTATGTATATTGCAAGTTGTTTTCAGGCACTGCAAAAGCATTAACTTGGTCTCCTATGTGAAATCAGACACAAATGCACTATAAGTTGTATGTTAAACCACAAATAGAATGCATGAGCCTGGCATCACAAGGCTGTAGCCTAAGGGATGCTTACATTTGAAATAACTCTAGCTTATATCTAAAATGATTGTATATTAACTTGCATTCTCAGAAATTATGCTGTGAGACAAAGACTGATGAGAAAACAGAAGCATGGAAATAAGCTTATCCCAGATATTATTTATTTATTTATTTATTTATTTATTTATTTATTTATTTATTTATTTATTTAAGAAATTTTAGAAATTTTTTACCCCACCTTTCTCCTTGGAAAAGGACCCAACGCGGCTTACGGTAATGAGGGATAATTATACAGTCCAGTACAATTAAGATATATGTTCAAGTATTGAGAACAGGGAATTGAGGGACATCTTACAGCCTTAAAAGACAACATTACATTAAAGCTATAAGAGAATGTGAACATGTAAAAGTTATGAGTGATGGAATCTTAACATTGAAAACATAGTGTCAATGTAGTCACACAAGGTTATAAGTGGTTATAAACACAAAGTCTATGTGATCCTATAGATTCATATGAAAGACACATAATAGGTAGTCCATCAATGAGGGAAAGCTTGCCTGAAGAGAAAGGTCTTTGCCTGTTTCTGGAAAGACATGAGAGATAGGGCAGTCCTGGACTCTAGCAGAAGGGAGTTCCACTAGATGTTTCTACACTACACAGTTCTAAACTGAGAATACCTTCAGATAAGCTAATGTTAATACAGAAAGGCCAGAGGATTGGTGTAACACTTCGGACTCTTCATACACACTCTAACCCTTATGCTTTTGGGAGGAAAGCTAAGGGACCATATGGTGCTACGGATCACCCTCTTTGTAAGCTCCACCCTCTCTGTTTATAATGCAGGAGATCCACATGATGAGAGTCATCTGGCCCTGGCAGCAGAAGTCTCCTGTTGCCACGTGGCCAATGGTTGAATTTTTTTTTTAAAAAAAAGCATTCCAGGTATATGAAGGAAAGCTTAGATGAGTTGCTTTTTGGATTACAGCCCCTAGAAGCATCCAACTACTATGAAGTGCCCACATTGACTAGGGGATCATTGGAGAGAATTGTTTTGGATTTTTACACAAGCTCTAGCATTAAAGTATGGTAAAGTAATCCTTGGTGGTTAATTCATGTCCATTTTGTCTCTGTTAGTGTTGCGCTTAGGAGCAGTACAAAAAAATGTTACTTCACATCCGTCGTACAACTACTGAAATTTGTCACAACCACGGGTGCTAGGTGCAACAATCCTGTACCTGGTCCTGGGGTAGGGTTTTCCCTTGTCACTCTTTGTCCCCACTTTCTGTTCTGAGACAAGACTCTGTGTAGTAACAACTGTCATGCAACAACACATTCATTTCTCTCAGAAAACTGTGTCCGGGTTTTGTTTTGTTTTTTGACTTTTTAGAAGCAAAATATCAAAAAGGAATTTGTTAAGTACACCCCAAAAAGGAAAAAGAAAGTTAGACAAATTCAGTGTTTGTCATGGTACAAGACCGTGAGGTAACACTTGTCATGAGACAAGTTATCATGACCATGGGAACACTGAAACAGAGACAAAACCACGTGATCACGACAAACGCTGTCACGGTACAAAACTAGTCACAGAACAAAGAACGATGTGAAGTAACCGCCTTTGAGAATGCAAAATCTGGGCCATTTCAGATTCATTTTAAACTAGTTTGGGGTTTCGGATTATGCACTGACCACAGTATCCTCCTGCAATTGTTCAGTAAGGTGAGATGAATGCTGGAGGAACCCTCCTTCAGTGACTGTACTCTTATTTGTGGGATTCCAGGGAGCATCACTGAGAGAGTGATTTTCAGCCCTTGGAATAATTTCCTAACAGTATTAACTCCCAAGGATAAAAAATTATTTTTAAGGAGAATGGATACAATGACCTGCCAATGCCATATGCCAACTGGTGGTCAAAGGATAAACTTAACTTTAAAAGCTCTCTAAGCAGTGCTTGCATCCACACAGAATCAAGCACTCGGGATGCATGCAATAATACAAATGCTTTGGCAGAAAGGGGGGCAGGGAGACATAAAACAGGGATCTGTCAGCCCACAATGCAATTACTCAAGGGCAAAATTCCATTTACCAGTACAGGACCACTGTACAATTATGATAATTGTGGACAAAGCCTAAGGAATTTAATATCTTTAATTAGACCAAAATTATATGGTTACTTAAAAAGGCTTCTCGAGGCAGGATGGAAAGGTAGCAGTTGCTTCAAAGCTAGCTGAAAAACAACAGAAAAATATTTTGGTATCATCTCACAGGATGCACGCAAGGAATAAAGTGCACAACACATAAAGCTTTGTTGGCAGTCTCCACACAACAAAACAAGGGCATGGGTATAAACAGAAGCTCAATGTTCAGTTTAGAAGGAAATCCTCTTTTGTGTTATTGATGTGTTTGGCAGTGAGAGTGAATTCCAAACTTCCAAGCTTCCGTAGACAAAATACTTAGGAGGTGAAGATGCCACCAAGGGGAGATGCATTTCCAGTGACTTGCAATTACACCCGCAAAACTCCTGAATAATCCTTGATTACTCTAGAATCTGGATATCTTCACAGAACATATGTGATCCTTGCAATGGGTGGTCTCATCGTTGTGCATTTGAATCCAGGTGGACCCAAGATGGAGAGGGACAGCTGTAGCATCCTTTGGGGGGGCATTCATCTCCCAGTAGAAACATTACTCATCAGCTGCTTTTGACTGTATGCAAAAACACTGAACAAAACTGAAATTGGACAGCTGTCAGATAAATGTCTCAGAACTTGGGGAATATTACTGTTTTGGACTACAAGATCCCTGGTTATGTTTTCAAGCTCTGAAAAAAATGTTACAAGAGTGCCAAGACTGATACACTGAGGTTTTCCAAGCTTTTTGAAAATAATGACAAGTTGCCTTTACTTTATCAAGAACACATATAGCATGTTCAAAACAAGTTCATCTTTAAAATATGTGACATTTAGCCAAATATTCCAGTGATGGATGTGATATGATAAAAATACACCCTGGGGTATGATTTCCATTTTCTAAAGAACTACAAAGGCACAGTCTTTGTCAAGATATTGGGTGGGTGGGAATGGGGAATATTTCAGTGTACTTCCTAATGGCCAGCCTGCCTGAGGGATACTGGAGTTGCAGTATAAACTACTACTACTACTACTACTACTACTACTACTACTACTACTACTACTACTACTACTACTACTACTACTACTTTCCTGGACTTTCCTGAAAATGTTGTAATAATACTTTTTATTGCTTTTGTATGCATGTGCACATTCTGGTTAAATGTGACAATTCATGAAATCAGTAGGTTTTTATCATTTACCACCATAGTGGCATGTCAGCAGCAATGATAAAGTATGTTGCAGAAAAACCAATTTCCAACATTCTAGCTCTCCTTTATAGACTTTTGTAATGCCAACTGCTATCTTTTTGTGTGTTTGCTTCTCTTTCTCGGTATGTGCTGGGGTGCTATTTTCTTTTTTTTTTCTTGAATTAAGCAATGTTCTGAAATACATCTGGATAAGAAGCCAAGATTTTGATCAGTTTTCATGTTCTAACACATTAACATTTTTCCTGAATTCTCATATTAGATATCAAACATGATTATCCCCTGGGTGTGCGTTTTATGATTTCCAACCACACACAGAGGTAGTCTCCTCTCAGGAGTTGTCTCCTTTACCCAGGAGTGCAGACTGCAGAATCTTTGTCCTTCCAGGAGGTCAGTACTAAAACTCTCACAGTTGCTTACCACCTTCAACCCACACTGGCTGGGGACTAATTGCATTCAGGTCCAAGAAGGGAAAATGCTTCCCTTTGCCTCCTTTTTCCCACTGATTAGAAAAGCAAACAAAAAGAATCTCCAACTCCTCTGAAAAGACAACATTCCAGGAGCAGCCACTGTCTGTGGAGCTCGATTCCTTGCAAAGTCAGAGTACTGTACTGCAATATTTTTAGGATATTTTTGTAATGTGTGTTTTACAGAGAAATACGGTGGTACCTCTATTTATGAGTTTAATTCATTCTGAATGCATGCTCATAAGTCGAACAACTCGTAAGTAGAGCAGCCATATCTAAAATAAAATAAAATAAAATAAAATAAAATAAAATAAAATAAAATAAAATGTAAGTAGAGCAGACTACATCTAAAATCCATAAAGCAGCAATTAAAATTCCAGCAGTTTTCCACTCTTACCTGTAAGTTGAATTGCTCATAAGTAGAGCTGCTCGTAAGTAGAGGTACCACTGTATACCTGATCAGAGAAAAGGTAGTAAGCAGAAAGTCACTGCTACTCTTTAAAGCAGTACCAACTTGTCCAATGGAACCAAGCCATAATCCAAGCCCTTCACTGACTACATTTCATCTCCCATCTGGTTTTCTCCATCTCTATTAAAGGCAAATGAGCATAGTATTAGCTGCCAGTTACTATGAACGGACAAGGTATTTCTTCCTTTTCAAAAATAATTCCAAAGGTATCTTACAGGGCAATCCTACACCCCCACCCCCACACCCCCGCTCAGAAGCAAGTCCCATTGGGTTCAATGGGGCTTACAGCCAAGTAAGGTCTACAGGATTGCAGCCATAGGAACATTTGTGTTGGGCAGTCACCAGTCCACCCTTATCTGTTGGCATAGTGCATTCTTCCACAATGAGAAAACAAAAGAGGGAAAGAGCAGTGGAGGGACACATGAGGGTTATGACTGGCAGATGTTATTATCCAGAGCTCCATGGAATTCTGTGAAGGAGATAGGGAAATGGCACGTGTGAAGCATCCTCTGAGCATTGTTCCAGCAAATGCACTGCAAATCATAGGTGTGTGTGTGTGTGTGTGTGTGTGTGTGTGTGTGTGTGTGTGTGTGTGTGTGTGTGTGTGTGTGTGTGTGTGTGTGTGTGTGTGTGTGTGTGTGGTTTTCACTTAGACAAGGGTGCCAATTGATAACAAGCTTTGCCAATCTGATATGTTACACTTGGCAGTCTGTTTGCACAGCTAATGATTATTTTTGCTGTAGGTTTCCCAGAGCCACTTCTGGGCACGTCTTCCCATATTCCTCTTTTACCCTGAATACTGACTTCTTTGCTTTCCCTTACTAGAATTTACCTACTGAGTCACGCCATTTGAAAGCATTACGTATCATTACAAGAATCTGAGGATGACTGTATGACTCAGCCCTGGCAGTAACAAGTTCAAAACCAAACACAATTTGGCCCTTGTGGTGTATTATATTTTTAAAACACACACACACACACACACACACACACACACACACACACACACACACACACACACACACACACACACACACACACACACACACCTGTGTGCAGTACTACAGCTGATATCCAGTAGTAAGTGACAACTAGAGTGGGACCATTGATTTGAGGGAACCAATGGAAGAAATGATTGACGCAATTCTCACTGACTCATTGGGAATCTAATTGAGATTTGCTAGTGGATTTCAACCCTCTGTCCTCTGTGGAAGGAATAAGCAAAATTAAAATAAAACAGGCAGTGAGCATTAAAGGAGGTGAGGTAAAGGTAAAAGGTAAAGGTTCCCCCCACACATGCGTGCTAGTAGGGGCAGTGCTCATCTCTGTATTCAAGCTGAAGAGCCAGTGTTGTGCAAGTCCATGGCCACGTGGCCAGCATGGCTGCAAGGAAACACTGTTTTGCCTTCCAGCTTTTTATGGTGGTACCTATTTATTTACTTGAGTGTAGAGCCAAAAATGCATTCCTTCCTCCTCCCCCTTAGCTGCAGAAGTGTTGCTTTTGCTAAGAAAAAAGATGGAAGGAGCCATAGGAAAAGCCAGAAGATTACAAATGGGAGATGTCATTATTTGGACCCAGGGTCCAGTTTTCTCATCATCTGAGGCAGGAAGAGAAGCCCCCATAGTCATATCACTTCCACTCCTAGTGCTTTCCCACACTGTCTTTTAAATGAAGTGCTGCCACTTAATGCTGTCACTATTACTCTTCTTGCTTCTTCTTCTATTGCAACCTCTTTCCTTGCAATGTTATTTTTGAGTGGCACAAGGGCTCTGTGGAGAGAAAAATGGATCTCCACAATCCTGTTTATGTTCCTAAACCCTGGGCTCTAATAATGTCTCAGAGTCAGGCATTGTGGATGACCTGTCTAGGGACATCATTGAAAAGAATGATAAAAAAACCAAACAAGGGTAGAGGTGAGGGTTAGAGATGGGCACGAAACCAAAAAATGGTGTTTCGGTTTTTCGTTTGTTGTTGAGTGGTCTATTTCGGTTCGTTTCCATTTGTCGTGAATTTTTGGAAAAAATTTGTTACCGTTTTTCATTTTTTCATTTGTCGTTTCTACCCGCTTTTTGCACGATTTTTAAAGCATTTCCGTGTGCAGGCATCTCCAACGCTCCAGACCAGAGGGAAAACACTAAAAAATGGATGCTGGCAGAGACACAGTATAGACTAGGTATGCAGGGAGGCTGCAAAGGCAGCGGCGGGCATTGCCCAGGGTGCAAGGCAGCCACAGAGTGACTGCACTGCGGGGCAAGGGAGGGTACTCACCTAGAGGTACGCAGCATGCACGCACACAGGGAGGCTGCAGGACTGAAGCTAGAGTCGCAGAGACAGCAATCCCACCCTAACTCCCACCAGAGACTGCAAGGAGGACGGGAGCTGCCAGAGCTTTTTATGCCCTCTGTGGCTGCCAGACCTGCCCGCCCAGTCTGCAACCTGGGCAAAAAGTGTTCTGCTTATATACCACCCCATACCACTACAAGTCGTCTCTGGGCAGTTTACAATTTTAATTACATTGTGCAGGCTACACATTGCCCCCCCCCCAGCAAGCTGGGTACTCATTTTACCGACCACGGAAGGATGGAAGGCTGAGTGAACCTTGAGCCTGCTACCAGGGATTGAACCCAGGTTGTGAGCACAGTTTTACCTGCAGTACTGGCATTTAACCACTGCGCCACGAGGCTATTGGTTGAACATGATCCCATCACATGGCTTGCCTCCATTTTGTGGCTGGTGCGACATCCATTTTAAAGGGAAAAGAAAAACACATCGCGATGGGAGAAGACAAAAACAAACGTTTTAAGGACCCCAACCCCCCTGGTAGGTATTATCAGACAATATAAATAATTATCACTGCGTTTTTACGGATGTCCAGGGCGTTTTTTAACATTTAAAACAGCTCATTTCATTGCGCGTCGCCATTAACGGAAACGAAACGTAACGACCACAATTTTCGTGGTTCTGTTCGTTTCATTGCATTTTCATCACAATTTTCGTTTGTCGTTTCATTACGTAACGGAAACGACAAACGGTAACGGAAACGAAAGAATGTTCGTTCCGTGCCCATCTCTAGTGAGGGTGGAAGAATCTCTTCCTAGATCCGCCATTAATTTTTGAAGTAACTTTTTAATGCTATTTTCTTATTACTTCCCAGAGCAAAAGAAGCACAAAAGCCTTCATTCACATTGTCCACACGAAGGAATTCACTAAATTACAAGAAGCACTGGAGGCAGTGAAACAAAGAAAGGAGTAATCCTTGGAAGTGTTGCTGTTTATTTTCACGCTCCCTGATACATTCACCTTAAGATTTCTGTGTCCTCCAATTCTGATGTCCTGGGTGCTCTAGTTACAGTCCTGACCTGGGAAAACCAACACAGGCAGACCTGTCATATAGACTATCACTGGTGATGCAATACCACAAATGGGGATTACATCTGGCAGTTTTGTAGTGTGACCTTACACTGTATAGATATACCGCGACATAATACTATACACCAGGCCTGCCCAAAGTCCAGCCCGGGGGTCAAATCCGGCCTGTCAGGCCATTCTGAGTGGCCCGCGGCTGGCTGGCCTGCCCCTCCCTCCCCCTCCTTTGCCCCATTTTTTTTAAATCTTCTGGCAACACTGACACCGCTGGGAAGCTTGGGTGGCTGGGCGGATAGGCGGATGGGCGGTCTGCCACCACCGGCACCGCAGGGGAATGTGGGGGGGTGGGCAGGCCAGCGTGCCTCTTCCACCACCAAGGAGCTTTGAGGTGGGCTGGTGGGCAAGCTGTCACCACCGCTGGGGAGCTTGGGTGGGTGCAAGGTCGCATAGATCGCCTCTTCCAAGGGGCGACCTGTGGCCATGGCTCCCTCCTTTGGTCCCCACCTCCCTCCCTCCCTCCCTTCCTTGTTCCCCACCTTCCTCCCTCCCTCCCTTGGTCCCCGCCTTCCTTCCTGTGGATAGGGTTGCAAGGGGTCAGTGGGTGGGGCTTATGGGTCAGTGGGTGGTGCTTGCAGTGGGGTGGCAGGGTGGTGGAGCAACTGGCCCCTGACACATTCTCAGCCACCAAATCTGGCCCTCCTTACAAAAAGTTTGGGCACCCCTACTATACACATATTTACTTAACTAAGTTTCTCTCCAGGTTTGTCCAGATAACATGGAGCAGGTAGAGTGGGAGTCCAGAAGGAATGCTATACAGTGCTATTCAGGATATGACATTTTTGCAATACAAAGCATCCCAGGGAATGAATTAATTTCATATCCTGGGGTATCACTGTACTGAGGTAGCATTGTATTACTTTTTCTTTTTTTCTTTCTCTCTCCCTCTGTCCCCTGGTTTTTGTTTTTGTTTTCCAGTCACAGCTCCCAGAATGCTCTACCAGCAGGGGCACTGGTCATGCTGCCTGGGAATGATACTCAAAAAATTAATTTTTCAAAGCTCTGCCAGGGACACACTGACTCTGATGACAAGTCCAGTCAACTCTATCTGCTGTCAACGTCTATAGGACCTAACACAGAGGCAGAGTACTAATGTACTCCCTAAGATTTCTCTGTTCCTTTATTATACTTCCATGTCACAAAGGAAGTATTTTTGGGGGGCGGGGGGAAATGAAAATACTTTTCTCACTGTTACATAGCAGATGCTGCCTATGTAGCCAAAGGGCTATTTTGAAGAGTTCCCCCAAATTCTGAAGCCTTTCCCTTCCCTGGTTGTGCTAATGTAGAGCCATCCAATATTAAGACCACCCTCAGATGCATACCTTGTTGTTTCTGAGCGATATCACTCTTGGGAGTTCAGCTGTATCAGCTATGAACCTCTTGATTCCATATCCCTCCAAATTTACATCAAAACTGTTTTAGCTAACTAATTGTGGGGTCGGTGCTGTCATATCTACAAGGACTGTAAGACTGCTAGGCCAACACTATCACATTCCCTGAGATTTCCAGAGCTAAAACCTGTGACTAGGGCATAGGTCCTTATGATTCCACTAGGTGGGTCATTGAAATATCATGAAGTAGAATAAACAAAGGGGAAGGAAGCAGAGCTGCTTTTAGGCCACTCCTTTGAGAAAATCAGTACAGTCTGGATAAAAGGCATAGAATTTGGTTATTTAATTATGTTCTTATTTGAATTATTTTTATTTTATTATGTCTTGTATTATTGTTCATTGTAACAGTGTGTTTATGCTCTGCACTGCCCAGAGTGGCTTCCTGTCATATGGGCGGTATATAAATTAAATTAAATTAAATTAAATGTAAATAAATAAATAAATAAATAAATAAATAAATAAATAAATAAATAAATAAATAAATTTGGGTAAAACAAACCATTTTTCAATGGCTGGCAAGGCAGTCAAATATATTGTGTATTCATTGCCATCATTCTCACTAGGGCTTATATTTTGCATTCTCTCTCTCTAGCACATGACCATTTTCCAGGCCTAATATTGCTGCTGTAGGTTGTGGAAGGCTCACCACCCTCCCACAGGGAGTGTTTCCCCCCCATTCACTGCATCACCACAGCCAGGACTCATGCAACAAGAAGTCTCGCAAGTAATCATGCTCACACTCACCCCATGCCTTGTTCCAAATGATTCAGTAGATCTTTGCACTGCATACATATCCCCCCCTTCTCTCTTCTCACTCCTGCCTTTTGGGTGTACACAAATGCAGTCTTCAATGTAGGTTCTGGCAACAGTTGGGAAAAGGTAATGCCTCTTCCAATCAGACTATTCCAATGCTACTCGCCTTTCTTGGAAACCTTAAGAAGCAAAATAAGTCTGAGATTCCAGCCTGCAGACTGAGACCCGGCAATTCTAATGCTGAGACATAATATGCTGGTTCGTAGCCAAAATGCTGCTCATCTTTGCTCTTTTTGTTTTATTGTTGAAGTAAGCCCATCATTTAGGGAAGCAGGTCCTGTAAGAGTAATCCCCAAAGAGTCCTCAGTCAAGTTCTGCTGCAATGCAATCCTCAGAAGAAGAAGCATTTGCAATTTGTTGCAGCCTCGTTCCGCATTCTTCTTACTTTGTGCCCTCTGTATAACCAAGACAGAGGAGATCAATATGACCCTCATTTCCACACCTTCAATTCTAGGACACTGATGTCAGTCAAGGCATCCTAATTAAAAAGGAATGGTCTTTCCTCTCCAGTGTGTGTCTAGCCATAATAAAATCTATGTTAAAATAGTCGCTCTATCATAGCTATCAAGTTTTGGATTTGAAAATAAGGGAAATATCCCAACACCCACCGTGAGCCATCCCACCACCACAACCAAGCTCCAGTATCTCTAAAATTTTAAGACAGGTGTACAAACTTTCTCAATACTGTATGTAAGTATGTAAAGAAACCTGATGTGATATAAACTAAACAGGCAGCTGTAACTAAATTCTGCTTTTCTCCTTACAGGGATTACAGTGTTCTTGTGCCTACATTCATCATGCTATAATCATTTATTCTTTCAGTCACAAACATATGTCCACTTCATCTGTTGTTTCTCTGTAATAAAATGTTTTAGTCTCTGAGCATAAGGAGAGTTCAAAAGAGATAGCCTTTGTCTAGGCCAGTGGTGGTGAACCTTCAGCACTCCAGATGTTTTGGACCACAACTCCCAGAATTCCAAGACTATATTGTCAATGACAAAGGACTGTCGGAGCTGTGGTCCAAAACATCTGGAGTGCCGAAGGTTCACCACCACTGGTCTAGGCAGAGGAGCTCGATTTGTCCCTCCCTCCTTCTTAGTGAAAGAGGGGACTTTGCACCCACCCCTTCTCGGGTTGTTCCTTTTGTCATGTAGGCAGGCTAAACAATAGCCCTTCTCTGGCTAAGGCAGCCAGATATCTGCATTTCTAAAGCTGTTTTCCAAGTTTTGGGAGCTAATCTTTACAACAACTAAAGAGCCTGCCTGGCGGGTACCAGATTTTTAAAAAAATATATGGAACATATCTGGGAAAATAATAATCTCGGTAGACAGCGGGAAAGAGGGGTAAATAAACAGAACTTTCCCAGGTAATACAGGACACTTGACAGGTATGTGCTCTATCCTTCAGCATGGATATGATGCTGCTAACTGGCAGCATTTGCTTACACAGGATTCCCATAATTACAATAGCCTGAGAACCAATACTGCAATATCCTGAGAACTTACCACTTGACGATTGTTTATTCCTGATCTAATTTTGAAAACCCCTCAGGTAGAAGTCTCTGGGACTACCATAATCTTCAAAAACACATTAATATTGTAAAGATGTTCTCAAGAGCATTTCCTGAGCTAAAAATGGATTCTGTAAGGGGAATGGAAGGATTCATGGATCTCTATGCAAAAAAGGGATAGATAGATAGATAGATAGATAGATAGATAGATAGATAGATAGATAGATAGATAGATAGATAGATAGACAGACAGACAGACAGACAGACAGACAGACAGACAGACACAGACAAGCAGGCAGGCAGATAGATAGATAGATAGATAGATGATAGATAGATAGATAGATAGATAGATAGATAGATAGATAGATAGATAGATTGATTGATTGATTGATTGATTGATTGATTTCTGTTTTTGGTTATCGTTTCCATTACGTAACGGAAATGGTAACGATAATTAAGCCGTCAAAACTCGAACTCGAACCGAAAAAAGAAAAATTTGGTCGGGTTTTTTGTTTCCGTTTGTGGCATCGCGGCGATCACGCAATGCGAAGCAGCACAGAAAAAAAATTAAAAAAGTAAAAAAAAATGACTCCCGGCCAAAAAAGCAGGCGAAAATATGCCTGCCTGAGGACACCTACCAGAGGGGTGGTTTTTTTGGGGGGGGTCCCCGGCCTTCCCCCCTCTCCTGTCCTGGGCTGCTTGCACCAGGCTGGAGGGGGGGTCATCCTCGTTGTCTGTCTCGCTGCATGCCATGCGGTGGGGGGGGGGGAATCCTAAATGGCGACAACAATTTTCTTTTGAAATCGTGGTCAAAAAACACACCAAATCACCACAGAAACATGTGAGATTTATTTATTTTAAATGCCTGAATTTTAATAGTAGCAGCAGTGGGTTTTTTAATAGCAATAAAACGTCGTATTGATTTTATTTTATTTTATTTTATTTTATACTTTTTTAAACCTGCCCATTTGGGCATGGGAGCTGACCATGCAAATTGTTTGAACCATTCCACCAATGGCATCGCCAGGTTTTTGACTGACACTTCTGGATGTCTCGGAGGGCATAAAAAGCCAAGGCACCTTCCAGAAATCGCAGTCGGGTATATGGATGTGGTTGAGGGAGGAGGGCTGGCTTCTGGTGCTGGTGTGATCCGATTGAGATTGAGGAGGGAGGCTGGAGGCTTTAGGATTTAAGTTAGGCAGGGAGGGAGGGAATTGAATTTAGAAAATAATTTCTTTGATTCCCTGCAGCTTTGTCTGCTGAAGGGAATAGCAGTTTATTCTTTATTTCTTCTCTGGCAGTTTGTGAGGATTTTTTTCTGATATTGGATAAAGGGGGAGGTTCGACTGGGAGTGGGAAGTGTGGATTTATTTTAAATATATATTATATACTACCATTTATTTTCTATTTTCCCAACTTCAATTTGCTTGCACACACACACATTTGGGGTGCAAGCCAAGAACAGAACCTCTATCCTCCTAAGTGATATCCTAACTGCCCACTCGCCCGTCCGCCCACGCTGCCACCCGCCTGCGGCCCGTGCCGCTGCCCGCCCACTCGCCCGCTCGCGGCCACCGTCCGCCTGCTCGCCCACCCGCGCCTCCCCCCTGCCTCTGTCACCGCCCACCCATTATCCCCACCACCACCGCCCGCCCGCACCTCCCCCACCGCCCAACCCCTGCCCCACCCACTGCCTAGGGCGCAAAAACACCTAGCGCCGGCCCTGATTGTGGGACGCCCCTGTGCTCTGGGGGAAGTCAAATCACGCTAAATCACGGTGGAAACGACAGATGACAAACAACAAATGAAACGACAATTTTTGACAAATTTCGCGACAAACGGAAACGACCCGAAACGGACCAGTTCCGACAAATGAAAACTCGAAACGTCATTTTTTTCTGGTTGTGCCCATGTCTAATAGATAGATAGATAGATAGATAGATAGATAGATAGATAGATAGATAGATAGATAGATAGATAGATAGATAGATAGATAGATAGATAGATAGAACCACTAGCCACATGGACAAGCACATGGACAAGCCTGGCAGTTAGCAAAGCTCAACACTAGAGATGGGGACAAAACGAGCAATTTTTTGTTTTCATTTTCATTTTTTCATTTTGTTATGTAACAAAACGAAAAAAAATTTTCTCCAAAATGAAACAAAACGAACTGAAACAACAGAAATTTTGCTGTGTGTTTCATTTTCATTGCGGCAAATACATTGAACTGTAATAAATGGTAACAAAACAGCAATTTTTCATTTTCATTTTCGTTTTTTTGTTTCATTACATAATGAAACGAAAACAAATTTTTTTGCAAAAAATCACGAAAAACAAAAACGAACCGAAACGGACCCCCTAAACAACAAACGACAAACGAAACACCATTTTTTGAGTCGTGCCCATCTCTACTCTACACATTCATAAATAATACATAATCATAAATATTCACAGGTAGATCCACAGGTTCCATTCTAGAAATGTTTTGGTGGAAAGAGACATGAAGTCAGTTAGCTGAGAGTCAGATGAATGTCAGTTGCTTTAAAGAGGGTCTTGTAACTGACCAGAGTCTGGTGGAAAGAAGATACTGTAGTAACAATAAGTGATTGCATTAAACCACCTCTTTATTAAAGCACATAATTATATCCACCATAATCATATCAGTAACTTTGAACATCTGATTGTAAACCAGTAAATTTATCTTGCTTTGTTTGAAACTATAAACCTTTGGTGCCTGACTCTCTTTCTTAACATATAAGTGTACAGTGACCTGATAGTGTAATTGTGTTAATACCTGGAAGGGGTTGCCTAAATAATTGGTGGTGGTAGCATAAGTAAACCAAGGTTGTCACACCACCTATCTCTAGAGAAAAGAACTGACTTAGTGGAGTTATACAGAATGTATGATCCATATGGTGTTGTCAAATATGATGAGCCATCAGTCCTAACTGGTATGGCCAATGTTGAGAATATATGGGAGTTCTACATCACCTGGAAGACAAAGTATTCCCCATTGCTGGAGTACTGGATCAAAGTGACCTGAGCTACAGGAATTAGTTTCACTTGGGAGAAACATAATGAATCTAGAATAACTGCATTGTGCCACCCTACTACAAAGAAACATTACAACACCGTAATTAGTTCATTCAATTATTATACAATAAGCATTGTTTGTGACTATATGTCTATATCTACCTATCCATATATTTATTAAAATATTTTAATCTGCCTTTCCCAAAAAAGCACCCAAGGCAGCTTCCAAAATTGAAAAGACAATATGAAACACTCCAGACACTAAATTATGCAAATATTAAAGAAGAATAAATAACATATTAAAATTATAAGGTAAAAGCATTACAAAAACAGATTTAAGCAACAAAGTATAAACCATCCTGTTTATTGTTTCCTAGATATATTGTTGATATATTCCAGAGATATCTCTATAGTATATATAGTGCCAGAATATATTGACAACAATCTCAGTTTGGCTTGTTTGTAGCTTGGCTATACATACACACACATGCGCACACAGTCACAAGCAAATCAAACTCAGGTTGTTGTTGAATTTAAAATTGTTACAAAGATTCATGGATTATAAATACTAATAGCAATTCCAAAACACATAATACCAGATGATATATTGCTGCTGCAGCAGTACCACCACACACACAAATAATAACCCAATCAGCCTCAGGACTACAGAAAGTTTAGATATAAGTACTTTTTAAAAACGTTTGAAACAAAGGGAGGGGGAAGGAGAAGGGGATGAGTCAGGGTTATATGGCTATACTCCAAATAGCTCAGCTACATAACTGGAGAGATGCTAAGAGTGAGTGGAAGGAAAGTCAGTAGGACTGCAGTAGAGAGCCAAGGTGGGAGTGTATCTTAAGTGAAATAAAAAGATTTCCGGAAGTTGACTGAATGACAATAAAGCAGAATCTTAAGGAAAGCTTGGATTTAACTTATCTTTAATGTTCCTAGTTAAAAATCAAGCGTAGCATTTAGCAAGGGAAAATGTCTTTAACTAATATAATCCAGGTGGATGGTGGGGGAGGACCAAATGCATAATGTACAAAACGTTCATTTATAAATGCATTGGGAAGTGGGAAACCATACAAAAGGCGGTCTTGGAATATTAAAATACTCTGAAGCAAGGGCCCCTGTAAAAATCCAAAACAGAGGTCATGGCAAATTGCTTAGCTCTTTGCATTACATGTTAGTTTGGTAATGACCATAATTAGGTAGACTTAGGAAAGTGAAAAGTAAGACTGTAATGCGATCTCTGAAAACAAGGCTGAGTACAGCTCTTTAGAATAAGTGCAATTTGAAGCCAGAGATCTGTCTCCTCACCATTTTATAGAACTGTGGCGGGGGGGGGGATTATGCCTTCTGATATATTTGATGGATTAAAGCAAAATCCAGCCTGGAATTTCCATTACAGAGCATCAGGAGTGCCTCTGACGTGACCTTTGCAAAAATGGCACATGATAGGTCATGGGGGAATAAGTAATTCCTAGATAGGCAGAAGGATAAAGAGGCTTTGACTTTTATGTAGACTGGAAGTTATTACCCTCTGATTTTTAAAAGAATAAATGACAGAGTGTGTTCGTTTTCTGTGTTTTGTGTCACCCCCCCAGTTCCACAGTTTTGATGACAAGAACAGTATGTTTTCTTTCAGTTCACTAAGATGCCATGTCCAATGCTATAGTCATGAGAGGGTACCACAACAAATTGTTGCATTGTGGAATGTGGTTGGTCCAAATTTTAGCTATCCAGTTCCAAGCCCCTCTCCCAGTGTTCTCCTGCCTCAAAACAGGACGTCAGCATTCATCACTACCAAGCATGCTCAGTTCTCCTTAGTAAGTCATGGCACTGGAGAATTTTTCCTGTGGTTAGGGTACTTCTCAAGGTCTACATTTGTCTTTGTCTCTCAGAAAAACTTGGAGTCCTCTCAGATCTGCTGATACCTTTTTCTTGCCCATGGGTAGCAATCCTGCACCTACATAAACAAAAGCTCTCACCTGTTGAGCACTGGAAATATTCCAATTCTTTAAAAAAAACCCACCAAACTTCCAGTTTATGAATGTATTGTGGAATATTGTGCCTATCTACCCATGATTCAAAACACCGGGGAAGGATCTGATATTGGTGAATAATTTCACACATGTGTTGGTGGCAAGAAAAAGAATGCCTGAATATTGACATCACCAGTAGTAGCAATCAAGATGATCTATACAGGATACCCTCTTCTGCTCACTGCTGTTCACAAAATGACACTAAGCAAGGGAAGATCTCAGAAGCTGTATCCTTCTTCATCAGTTAAACACTTATCACTCAAACACAAAGTAATTGTCAGGGCCATTTTGTTTTGTTTTGTTTTGCTTTGATGAGTGTGAAAAAAATGACCTGACAACTGTTTAGTGAGAAGATGGGTGTAATGGTTGAAACTTGACAGGATATAGAAAGCTCTGCTACTGCTGAGTAAGTCTACACAAAGCAAACCCAAGCAACAAATAAAACTAGTGATTTCTCCACTTAAACCATTAAGCTTCTAAAGATTTGATATCCCTTCTTCTTGAAATATGTTTTTAAATATTTTTTACAATCACACAATCCCTTTGCTAGCACCAGTGCCTGTTTGGCCACTAAGAAGATACAGTAATATGTTCGCTTCAGTGTCAGCTAATTGTGTCCGGTCTGAAAAGGTCAAAAGTTCAGATTACAAATACACACTCCCATACCTGATACTTATTTCCCCTATGAATATTGCAACCCCTGCAGCCTGGATTCTTTCTAAAAAAGAAGAGACTTGGACCAACCTCATCTTATCTTTGAAGATAAGTCAGGTAGATATTTTAAATTTATATGAGCTACTTTAAAGCTGGGGACATTTAGGATCACTTGTTTCTGCACAGGAGTATTACAATGGTTTTGCTTTTTTAAACAAAAAACATAACACTTTGCCCAAAATATCTCCAAATTTGGCACAAAGCAAGAGTAGTTTCTCTGCTAGATCCATGCCAAATTTGGTGCTGATCCAAAGACCAGCTTCAACATTATAATTAATATTATACAAATCAATTCTTAGAATCTATAGAATGTTGTTTTGCTATGGTGAAGCTATAAACCCAAATCTGTCACTCAGTTGGATTTCTGTAGAGAACTAGCAACACAGAAATAATCACTTGAAACGTTCAGATATAAATGAGTTTGGGTCATGCCCTCTTTACTTGCATAAGGAACAAAGCACTGGATTATGCCATGTCAGCCACAAGCCATATGAGCCACATTGAGTGTCATCAGAATCAACAGGTAAAGTCATGGGGGGGGGGATGAAATATTTGAAGTTAACAAGACTACCAGAAATTGGGTCTGTCTCATTAGCTTCTTAATGAAGGACACTCCACTGCCCACAGCTAGCTGCCTTGGATCTAGTTCATCAAAGAAACAGAAAAGCATATTTAGTTTTGTCATTAAATTTAATTATCATAAACTGCTTTTCTTGGCATACATATCAAACATTCTTTCAATAATGGAAATGAATAGGAGAAAGCAATGGGTGTAATCCTGCAGACAATTAGGTTGCTTAAATGCCTTTGATGTTCTTAGAATTAAATCAGCCTACCAGTCTGTGTAGAAAAGACCATTAGTTTAGCATATGAAAAGTACTTAATTCTGAGAAAGCCAAGATGCTCAGTCTCAAGTTACATTTAGCATCACATTCAGTGAAAGGCATCTATTTTCCATGAGCTGCAGGCAGGTTCAAGGTAGGACAGCAGCAGCAGCAAAAACAGTAAACATGGGAAAAGAGGTTCTGCAATTAATTTCATACCCCTCTCAGAAATCTCTCTTGGCCCCTCTATTATCAAGCTTTGTGTTCTATCGCTCTTACCTTTTGAAGGTGCTTTTAGGATAATGTGTTCAAAAGGCAGGGCATAAAGCTTTCCATATAAGTTGAGGAACAAGCAATCCTCTAGATGTCACTAGTCTGCAGTTACCAGAACTCATAAGTCCTACTCCATGCAACCAAAAGTGAGGAATAGAGATGGGCAGGAAATGTGACAAAGCTGCATCTCTCACACGGCACCACAAGTGCCACTTCCCCTATGGCTGGCAGGCCACTCCTCATTGTTTGCACACTGCCGGGGTCCTTCTTTGCCAATGGCACTCCAATCTTGGAAGGAGCTGGGGCTGCCCTTCCCTGCCTCCTCAGGCAGCCAGCCAATCCAACAAGGAGGCAGGGTGGAGATTCTCCCCACACAGCTGATGGCTGGCCAAGCTCCTTCTCAGACTAGTGTGGTGTGTAAAGGAGGTCCCTGGTGGCACACCAATGATAGTCAGTCGCCCTGCAAACCATTTGGAAGAGTGGGAAGGTTAAGTGCAGCAGCTGTGGTGAAGCACAAAAATTCAGCACAAACCACTTCACTATGCTTCATGCTCGAACTGCCTAGATGCCCTAAGCACATCCGATCTCACTTGATTTCAGAAGCTAAAGCAGGGTCGGGCCTGGTTAGTACTTGGATGGGAGACCACCAGGGAATACCAGGTGCTGCTGTAGGTGCCTGGAGTATGAAATGGCAAACCACTCCAGTATTCCTGCCAAGAAAACTCCATGGAATGGGGTCATGGAGAGTCAGTCCCGACTGTAATGATACAACACACACACACACACACACACACACACACACACACACACACACACACACACACACACACACACACACACACACACACACACACACACACATGCTTCATGCTCATTTCTACTGAGGAATGCTGAGAGTTACAGTCCAACAACAACTGGAGAGTCACATGTTCTCTAGCCTCACTTTAAAACAATACCTATGTTATATAACAAAAACAACCACTAACTATATTATATTATAGTTATAATATAACATTAACTAACCACTATATTCCACAATGTGGCACTGAAAAGTGCTGCATGGCTTGGAAAATATATTCTCTGTGTAAGAAATGTTATGTGTACCCATTGATCTCATGGCACCTGAAATCAAGGTTACGTTGCAAAGGCACCATCAAATATGGCTGCTTCCTTGGCAGGTATTGTTTGTTGGGAATGCTACCTAGTTTCTGAAAGTGAATTTAGCAGCATATCTTTAAAATCAGAGTCTTAATTCATAACCGAAGCCAATGTTTTATGCACTAGACCCCTGTGATACTGAAGTCACTGAAACCAGAACAAAGATGTTTGATAATAGGTCTGGAAAAGTTTATCATTAACAGTACAGGATAGATAACTGTTTTATTATTAACACAGAGAAAATATCCTTGAATTCTTTCTCCAAAGTTCTGAATAAACACCATTTACCTTGTCTGCCATTGTTGTCTGATCTATGTAGGAATTAAAAGAAGCAGCATATCATCGAAAAAGTATTGTACAAGTGACATAAATAATTGCTTCTAGATTCAAAGTAAGAATTTTATGGGAAGCACTGCAGATAATGGAAGAGCCAAACACTGGCTTGTTATTTCCCACCATTTTCTGGCTGTGGACACCTCAAACATCACTTGGCAACAAACTGGCAGACAACCAACATAACTTGGCAGTACAAGGCAATACAATTTATGCAATCTTAAATTCCTTGTTGCTGCGGCTTGGGGTTTGCCCCCCCCTTCCTAAAACCACTCCTTAGTAATAGAATACCTCATCTCTTTTCTTCTTGCCTTCCTTCTTTGTTTCCAATGGTAACCCATGTTATATTATGTTCCCCTCTTTGATTCTCTGGAAAAAAATTAATGAAACATCATACAAGAGAAGTAGGCCCATGTAGCTTCTATATTAGCCCAGTTGTATCACAAGTACACTTGTCATAGCAACACAGTGAGGATTTCAGAATCTGGAAATACTACCTTTTATTTTAGAAATAAAATAAAAGTCACTTTTCAAGCACTATTTGTTTATTTATATAGTACCACTTGGTATATGTGAAATTCTCCTGAGAATCATTCACTGCCCCAAGGAGTTTATAATTTAAGAGTGACATGAGGAAGAAAGCAACGGAGGAAGAAGGGAATGGAAGCTTGACTAAGCTGGGGGAAGGGTTAGGGTTAAGGTTATCTTCATCTTGCAATAAAGTCTAGGGGCTAGGGTGCTGATCTAGAGGCTGCCTGAGAAAGGTGAGTTTTTAAAAGGAGGTGATTGTACAGAGGCATTTGGAGAGGCATTTCTAGATATAAGGGCACTAAGGAGAAATGGGAAGTCATTACAGGGAGTAAGGGGCCTTCTTGCAGTGGTGTTAATTTAGGACCTTTCCCTGGGATCCTTCACATAGATTGTTACAATTTCTGTCTTTCTTGAAATCATTTCAGTCTAGGCCTACCACACCTCTTTCTCCATCTTTGTCTTAGTAGAAATAATGGCACCATCCCTGAAATTCTAATTGGCCATTAAGAGTGATAATAGTAATTACACAGCACTTTAGGTTCTAAAGGCTCTGCATAAGCATTAAGTGGGACTTCCAATTATTGTTTTTCTATAACAATGCATGACCTTAGTTTATCATGATAGTCAGCAAAACAAAAGAGAAGGCGGGAATAAGGCATTCTTCCTCAAGGCCCATCATTCTCTCTCTCTCTTTCTCTCTCTCTCTCTCTCTCCATTCCTCATTGGTGCTAGAGATTTGTTCCCTAGTGAAGGTATTTAGATGGAATTTATTATGGAAGCCCAACAACTGAA
The DNA here is from genome assembly GCA_029282475.1 of Phrynocephalus forsythii. NCBI lineage: Eukaryota > Metazoa > Chordata > Lepidosauria > Squamata > Agamidae > Phrynocephalus > Phrynocephalus forsythii. The sequence continues at coordinate 61,769,762 of JAPFRF010000004.1, forward strand.
CAGAATGACTCAGAATGCTTCCTTAATCAAGGAGGCTGCTGTGTGTAGATGGTGGTTGTGGTGGTATGTTGTTGTTTCTTAATTGCTCTCTGAATTAACCTTGGTGATATATAAATCCAAAAATAAATAAATAAATAAATAAATAAATAAATCTGTGCTGCTGCTTTGAGAGTTAATAGATGCATCTGAAAGGGAAGGGTGTTTTTTTAAGCCTGTCATTTCTTTAATCATGTTAAGGAAGCAATGAAGGGCAAAGTTTTCAGGTAAATATTAGACATGGGCACAGAACGGCGAAATTTCTGTTTCCGTTAGCGTTCTTCGTTTCCGTTACGTAACGGAATGAAGAACGACAATTTGGACGGGTCAGGCTCAAACCAAACAGAACCAACAAAAATTTGTTCGGTGCTGTTCGTTTCCGTTAGTAGCGGTGTGTGATAAAATGGACTGGAGCTGTGGGGGGGAGGAACGGCGCAGGAAACCGCAGCTTTTTTGGCAGAGCCCCAAGCACCAATCAGCTGTAGTGTGGAGGGCTTGGGGCTTGGCAAAAAATAGTTTTAAAAGCCCCTGCTTTCCCGGCACCAATTGGGCATATTGGGGAAGGGAAGCTCCCCGGCATATTTTTAAACCTCCTTTGCTTTTCAAAGAACAAGAAGATAATTTTCTCCGCCTCCCACTGCCACCTCCGGAACTCTGGGTCAAGCATGCCTAAATAAATCAAGTGATTTATTCCTAGCCAAGGTTTGGGTGCTTGCTTTCTTACATTCTCCTCCCCCCCCTTTGCTGTGTCATCATAAAAAAGGAAAACGAGCAAGCTCAGCGAAGTACACCCCCTTGGCCTCACCTTTCCTCTGGATATCCTGGGCTTGCCTCCTCCACCCTCATGGTCATGCCCTCCATGCTGTGTGTGTGTGTATGTGCACACTGCACATGTGTATGGAGAAGAGGGGGAAGCTGGTGGGGATTCTGGGAACAATGCTGTGCTCTTTAAAAGGGTGGGTTGTCTTTCCGCATCCATTTAGCAATGAGGGTGAGGGACCATGAGGCAGAGGAGGCAGCAACCCCAGGAGGAGATCCTGAATCAAGGTGGGGGTAAAAGAGGGTGTATTTCGCTGAGCTCGCTATGTTGCTATTTTGCTTTTTTGTGATGGTATGGTAAAGGGCGGTGGGGGAGGGGGGAGAATTTAAAAAAGCGAGCACCTGTTCCGGAGTTTGGGAGGTGGGGGCAGTGGCAGAAGAAGGCCAGAATTATTCTTTTTCTTTTAAAAACAAAGGAGATTTAAAAATACGCATCCCAAGCCCATGCTACAGCTGATTGGCACTTGGGGCTGTTCCCAAAAAAATGCTGTGGTTTCCGTGCTTGCTTTTTCCCATAGGAATGCATTGCTTCAATGCATTCCTATGGGAAAATGACAATCGAACCAAAACGACAAACGAAATGAAGTTTTTCTAGAAAAATCCATTTCAACGGAACCGAACGAAAAGAAAAGGGCCCGAACCAAAACGGAAACGGAACGCCATTTTTGATTTTCGTGCCCATCTCTAGTGAATATTAAATAATCTGGAAGAATTCTGTGCCAGCCTTCCCCACCCAGGAAGTACACTCATTGCTGGAGCCCTTTGTCTGTGTTAATCGTGGAGAGAATCTTACCAAGTTATTTACTGGTGAAAATGAGATGGCAGTAACAAGCAATGGAAGACAGTGTTGTTTTTCATTTTGCATGGATGCCCCTCTACAGAAGCATGCAATTCTCACATTAATCTCCTCAAAGCCTTGATTGTCCTGGCTTCCTGTTACAAATCAACCTAGGGATGGCAGTCCCATATAATCCCATTAGAATGCTGAAAAGCAGGGTGTTACAGTGCCAGGCAATAGAATAAATGCAGAACAGTGAATATAATAGGGATTGTATTGGCCCAAAATAAAATGGAAGCATTGTTTGGAAATGGATAAATAGAGTGTTTCAGGCTCCTCTTCATTGTTGCTAAATAGCCACAGATGCTTTCAGAATTGATAAAGAAGTGAGCAGGATTAGCTTAAAATGCAGGTGGTTTCATTCAGGTTTTCTTCAAACACATACACAAACGACCAGCTTACTAGTCATGTGTGACTGCATTTGGTAAGTCTAGCGGGGGAACTAAAAAACATATACTGTTACTGTATCCTAGCTGGCTCCAGTCTGGCTACTTTAAAACTATCTCAATTGACTGGCAGAAAGCCATTGTGGCTAGCAAGATGCAGTTGCACACTACTGACTTTATTTTGCCAATTTGTTTTGATCAGGAAGAAGTCCCACTCTTCTGCTTATTGAATGTTCTTGATTAGATTCTGTTTACAATCAGGCTTTGCCTATAAATTAGACATTGCTAGACCTCCAGGACATATTTTGAAATGGAGTTCTCCCTTTCCACTTTCTGCTATAGATAGATAGATAGATAGATAGATAGATAGATAGATAGATAGATAGATAGATAGATAGATAGATAGATAGATAGATAGATAGATAGATATACATAGCTTAGCAGATAAATAGATAACCCACCAACTGAGGACAACCTTAGGTTCTTTTAACTGGACTCTGGTGTTACACTGAATTGTACAGAAGAGCATAACAGAGCACGGCAATGCCCTCTCTCTTACCCCATGACTACATCTGGAGAGATAGTATGACGGTTATCCAGGTGATCTCAAGTGAATACTAGTTTCTTTCTAACATTGCTTCATATGGAACTGGCGTAATTTGGTGAGGTACAATACCTTTTAAAATGGCACCCACTGGGAACCATTTGTTAAGCCATGTTTCTGCACTCAGCATTTGAGTACCTCAGGTGCATGACTTTCACCACAGATGTAGCAGGCCACAAAATGAATCTCTTGCAGGTGTACCTCAGATGGAAATTACGTATCCATGAGGTGATCCTTGGGGAGTCAGGGGAGTCGTGTTTTATACAGGAGAGGCAGGGTCATAACTAGCATTGAGGCAACTAGGGCTGTTTGTAATGTATGGACTGAAATGCTGCTGCTTCGTTTAGTAAGTCACACTAGAGTAGGCATGTTAGAACAGTGGGGATTTGGTGAATTAAGTTTCACTGATTCAAATACATAGCAAGTCTCAATTAGAGTAGGACCATTTGAATCAATAGAACTTACAGAGAAGTAGACTTGTCAAATCCCCACTGATTCAGCAGGCTTATTTTTGTCTAACATATACTAAGGAACATGATATCAGCCACGGATTTCCAAATACAGAGGTACCCCGACTTAAGAAAAATTCGACTTAAGAGTGGAAAACTGTTGGCATTTTAACTGCTGCCTTACAAATTTTAGATATGGTCTGCTCGACTTACAAAATTGTTTTTCATTTTTTGGTCATGCCACTTTCCCCGGTCTTCCAAAGACTGGTCTGGCGGCCCAGAAAAGACAGTGACAGACCAGGTCTGTGACTGTGCAACCAGCAAACCAGGTTGCCAGGGGAAAGCAGAGGAAAAGTGCATATCTGGCCCAAAGCAGCAAATAGGGGGACTACTTGAGATTCAGTGGTCCAAACATCTAGGCTTGCTTACTTATTAATATAAGTGAATGATACAAGCATATGGGTGGTACGGAGTGCATGGAATCTCCTATAGAATCACCACGGTCTCTCCTAGTTCTGCACTAATTCACCAACAAAACGTTGAGCATGAGAATGATTGTAACCAGGAGTAGGATACCAGTTCTGTGGACTCTTCTTGTAGAAACTGCAGGTGTCTGAAGAGAGATGGTGTTTGCTTTGAATCTAAGAAATCTGAGTTCTGCTTTTGTCATGAACTAATGGTGTAACACTAGACCAGATCAGTACCACCTTCCCATCTGTTAAACGTGAATCCTGAGCTGCCTAAACATTTGTTGTTGAGGTAAACATAATGAAGATTGCAAAGCACTTAGCAAATTAGAAGTATGGTAATGTTAGTAGTTCAGGGGTGTCCCCCTCCCCTTCAATATGCCAGGGTATGTAGTTTTTTTTTTAAGTGAATCCATTTACAAATTAGTAAGTGTTGTATGTGGGTATTCCCCTACTCCCCCCACACACACACTGGAAAGTGGATAATAACACACACTTTACACTGCCAGAAAGTGGATAGACAGATATCAAGTCTATGCGCTCCCCAAAATCTGGTGCTGTGAGATACAGGAAGCTGGACTAGATGGGCCTTTGGCCTGATCCAGCATGGCTCTTCTTATGTTCTTAAATCCCGAAAATGCAGAAATGTATTGGAAAAGATTTTGATTCCTATGCTCTTCAGTATATTATGTTTGCTTGCCTTCAGGGGACAAGGGCTGTCTTGAAAAGCTGCCACATTTATTCTTCATGTCAGCACCCAAAGGCTAGACAACCACTCCAGAGGAAGTTTTTAGTAATCAGGGGACATACCAGCCGGAGACAAAGGTATTGAACCAGGTGAATAGAAAGGAAGCTGAACTTTACATAGCAATTAGACATGGGCACGGAGCGGTGAAATTCTCGTTTCCGTTTTCAGTTCTCGTTCTCGTTACATAACGGGTAACGGTAACGAGAATTACTCTGCTCCAGCTCGAACCCAAACCAAAAAAGAAAAATTGGGTCTGATTTTTTGTTGTTGTTCATGGAATCGCGTGATCGCGCGATGCCAAGCAGCACAGAAAAAAAGTTTTTAAAAAAACCCGATTCCCAGCCAAAAAAGCAGGCGAAAATATGCCTGCCTCAGTGAAGGCACCTACCAGAGAGGGGTGGTTTCTGGGAGGGTCCCCAGCCTTCCCCCCCTCTCCTGTCCTGGGCTGCTGGCACCAGGCTGAGGAGGGGCATCCTCGTCATCTCCATTTGCCATGCGGTGGGGGGGATCCAAAATGGCGACCGCAATATTTATTTTTAAATCGTGGTCCAAAAACCCACCAAAGCACCACAGAAACATTTGAAAATTAGGTATTTTAAATGCCTGATTTTTTTATAGTAGCAGCAGTGGGTTTTTCTTGCAACAAAACATCTCCATTGATTTTATTTTGTTTTATTTTTATTTTTATTTTTTTACACCTGCACAATGATGGGCTGGCCATGGGATGGGACCATGCAAAATTTTGGACCCATTCCACCAATCCCATGGCCAGGTTTTGACTGAGACTTCTGGATGTGCCAGACGGCATAAAAAGCCCACTAACCCTAACCCTAACCCTAACCCTAACCCTAACCCATACGCCAGTACACTGTCCTTCTTAGTGGGTCAGACCCAGAGGTCCAGCCCACTAACCCACCCTAACCTTAACCGTAACCCTAAGCCTAGCCCTTACCCTAACCCCAACCCTAACCCAGATCCGTACGCAAGTACACTTTCCTTCTTAGTGGGTCACAGGCACCCAGAGAGGTGCCTCCCACAGCCCACTATCCCCTACCCCTATCCCATTCCCTAACCTGTACGTCATTACACTAGTACGCTCCCCTTCTTAGTGAGTCAGAGGCACCCAGAGAGAAGGTGCCTCTGCCACTTACCCCAACCCTAACCCTAACCCTAACCCCAACCCAACGACAAACAACAAATGGAAATGACAAATTTTTGAAAATTATCGTGACAAATGGAAACGAGCCAAAACGGACCCGTCCCGACAATCAAAAACTCAACACATCATTTTTTCTGGTCGTGCCCATCTCTAATAGCAATATATATATATATATATATAAGCAATGCCAACAGGCTCTGAACATTATACTGTATATGGAAAATACACACACAGGCACATTGGCAGGCAGGCAAGCAGGCAGGTGTGTGCACATGCACACACACACACACACACACACACACACACACACACACACACACACAGAGAGAGAGAGAGAGAGAGAGAGAGAGAGAGAGAGTGTGTTCCTCCATATTTTAGAGCTAACCATAAAATGTACAAACAATCAACATATTCAGATATTTTAGGGCACCTGAAAGTAACATGCACAGAAGAATGGCATATAAATGAATTTAATAAAATGAATAGCCAGGAAATTCATAAAATAGGCTAGGGGAATGCTTGAGGCAAGCATATTCATTATATTATCTAAAACTGTAGGATATGGCACAAATAATTTGATATATGGAGCAGATATCTTATTTATTTATTTATTTATTTATTTATTTATTTATTTATTTATTTATTTATTTATACAATTTATATGCCGCCCACTACCCAAAGGGTAGTGCTTTTTTCAGGTTTCTTGAATGGAAAATCCCTCCCACATATGGTATATAGTTGCATATGTTGAAATCTTTTCAGGAAGCATAAGGGATATATATGTGAGAATTTATCCACATGTATATTCTTTGGACGCACAATAAAACATCTGATGTCTGAGTATTGGAATAATACCTGTAGATAGTGGTCAAAAAGAAAACAACCTCCCTTGCTCTCCCAGCCCAGAATAACGAAGAAAGATAAAGTTACAGTAAATTAAAATTGGGTCACAACTTTAATGAACTATTTAACTTAGAACTTCCCCTTTCACAAGGGGGCCTGAACGTTATGAAAGCAGGTTTGGACCTGGAGTCTATCTTCACCTCCAGCCCATGCCTGATGTCAGTGAAAGCCCAGAAGCATGTCTCCAAACTTCTGAAACCTGAGTACTCCAAGGCAGCCCTTGACCCAAGCCTCCTTGTCCTATATTTTGTCCATTCTATAGGGTTTCCTAATTCTTCTTCACCTCCTATCATTCTGTTTGCTTAATTCCGACAGGACAGATGACTTGCACCCCCTTGGATATCTTTCAATGGAACTCATCTGAATTTCCTTCCCTCTTGTACTACCTGCCTTGGCATGGGGCTAGAGCAGGCTTGTCCAAATTTCGGCCCTCCAGATGTTTTGGACCACAACTCCCACAGTCCTTTGCCATTGGAAATACAGGCTTAGGATTCTGGGAGTTGTGGTCCAAAACATCTGGAGGGCCAAAGTTTGGACATGCCTGGGCTAGAGGGTATGTTCCTTGTGCCCTACCGAGCTGAAAATTTCACCTTAAGACCTCCTTTTAAATCTTCTAAAAATATCTCTAACTCTCTCTCAGACAATTGAACACAATTTTCCCAATATAACTCAGGCTGACTGATGGTTATGCCAGGATGCGCTATCACAAACCTCAGCCCACTCCTAAAGGCCTACCCAATTTTGCAATTTGCACTCTTTTGGGCCCTATCCACACATCTGGGGTCTCATGCGGCTCTCTGTACCAAATGCAAAATCATTGCCAGCCAAACAAAATGCACTGTTGGAAATCATGTCTTTAAAACTTTCATGTCAGCAATGACTTGTAATTAGAGATGGGTTTTTGGTTTCGGAAGTGCTCAGCTTCCAAAATGAAACATGGCAGCCCAGCTGGAGTTTGGAACCGGAGGAAGGAAATCAACCAATCCAGACCTTGTGCTGGTGTCACACAGGGCTAAACTCTGATCAGGAAGAAGCTCCCAACATGTCATCTTTCCTTCTCCCTGGCACTGGCCATACCTCCCTGGCTGATTTGCCAGTACCAGGGAGAAGGAAAGATGACATCAGAGGCTTCTTCCTCATTGAAGTTTAGCCCTGTGCGACCCTAGCACAAGGTAAGGGATTGATTGATTTCATTTCTCTGGTTCTGAATGCCAGCTGGGCTCTGGCATTTCATTTCAGAAGCTGACCACTTCCGAAATGAAAACCCCATCTCTATTTGTAATATCACATATCTGCCTTATTTTGGAACCAAGTCATTACCACTGAGGGTCACAACTATATTATGAAGTACCCTGAGATGCCAGTTCAAGGAACCCACCCTAGAACATAACTTTCTGTCCCTGCCATTCCTACATGGTCCATTCTCCAAGGCCCAAATTTCAGCCCCAACTGGATGGTCTGACATATTTAACTGTCCAGAAAATGTGGCTGTGACCGCACAACAACACTCAAGCATGACAAGTCAGCAGCACACCTGCAACAATAAGAACCGAAAACAAATATCCATACCTAGCATTTTGGTAGGGTAGACACATAAGAATGGTATTTTTGAGAAGCCCACCCAACCTTCTTGATATCATCCACCCCATATCCCAAGACAGCCACTGTGGATGCTGCCCCAATGTAAAAGGAATGTGTTCCAAAGCAACACCCATGAATCCCAGCCTTGCTCCAGGCCTGAGAATTAACCTCCCAAAACTGATATTTTGACAGTGGTAGTCCATCTCTGTGCTGTAGGAAGTGTCCTTCCTCTTTCCACCTGAGTTGAACATATTCACAGATCACTTGAACAGGACAGATCTCCCTAGTAGAACATTTACCTAAGAAAATAACATGTCCTTTTCCTAACCAATCAGGTGTAGAATGTCATAAACTAATAACGATGTGATCCTTGGATGCCATCAAATCCATCCTCTGCAAAGAGGATCAGGACTCATCCTTCTTTGAAGCTGTTACTAGCTTATTACCCGCACACTCCAAAGAAAGCGAGTAGCATCACTGCCTTAAATAAACTAACCTCAGAGGAGTCTTTGCACACCAATTTCCAAATGCTAGACAGCTTAACTAAAAGAGCTTTCAAAATTGAAGTGCACATCTCCTTGCTCCTTCCCTTTTCTTTAATCCACCTCTCTATCATCTTTTGTATCTGGAAATCTCTTACAGGATGCTGGTACCCGTGTGCCTCAACAGAACATGTTAATGCAGACATCCTTCTTTGTACTGAACTGTGTGCCAATCCCACTTTGATGAAGATAAACTGCAAACTACATCAAGTGGTCAGCTGGAGCAGGCCACACCTGCTGTAACCCTTTCTTACTACAAAATTGTAAAACTTCTGTATATGTAACTGTGTCTAGTGCTAGGAGCTAGTGCTAAGCTCATGGTTCTATTGGCCTCTACAATCCAAGCCACCATGCCTCATCTAGAAGTCCTTCTGGTTGTTCCCATGCCCCTGACGCAAATACCTTGAACTTTTCACCCTGTTGACAGGTATGCCAGGAAAATGCCTCACATGAAAAACTGTATTAAACTACAAATATTTTTAAGGTAAAAGCTCACATTAACTTCAGATCCCTCTATGACTGGGATGGCTGTAAACCGACAACATGCACAACTGCTTGGTTGTTGCATCAAAATCCTACTAATGGGGTGGGTTTCTCTGATGAATCCAAGGAATCTTAAACCTTGCTAGGCTCGTGCTGGTAGGATGTAGGAAAAGGAATTACAAAGGTCCTCCTCCTCCTCCCATTCATTCATTCATTCATTCATTCCTCTATTCTTTGTTTCCCTCCCACTGACATCTACAGGAAAGAAATGGTCTGACTCCAAGACATTTTTAGTTTACCCACAGGTCTGGGAACATGTTTGGTATACAGGATCTGCAGTCTCTCCCAGCTTACCCACTGAATGGCCCACAAATAACCATGCTTGTGTCAGATATTCCATAAGGATACCAGGGATACAGGCTTGGTGGTGTCTACAAAGAGACCTCATCTGGACATCGAACTAGATGATAGTATGACTTGATAAAGCACCCTTCCTGAAGTAATGAGACACATCTGTTTATCATAGCATGCATTTTTCCTCTCTGTTTCTCACACGTAGAGTACTTAGTTTTTTAATTTGGTACTGGAAGGTAAATATGGGCTGAATTTGTAAGTACGTTTACTGATGCAAATATATTATTGCACAAGATGAAAAGGGTCCATTAATACTGAATCTTCTTAATATCCACGTTGACCCTCAGACTCTGTCTTCTGTGCTGAGAACAGAATTTTTCTTCTGCATTAAGAATGGGAGAGGGGGAAATTCAGTGGATTTCCCAATGCCCTTTTCACAGGTATGGGGACTCAACCAAGGGGAGAGACTATGACAGTGGAGGCAAACCTTCGGCACTCCAGATGTTTTGGACCACAACTCCCAGAATTCTGAGCCTAGATTGCCAATGACAAAGGACTATGGGATTTGTAGTCCAAAACATCTGGAGTTCCAAAGGTTTACCACCACTGGACTATGAGGTCAGATTTAAGTCACACCAGCGACTTGACACAGACTCAGCTCACGTTTTGCTTTGATTCAATGACTTGGTCTCAACTTGCAACTCAACTACTGTCCCCTCCCTTTGTTTCAGCGGGAAAAAGCCTGTTTTAAACAGGGCCTTGGCCTTGGCGCTTGAAACCAAAGACGTGCCAACACCTCCGCCTTTTAAAGATCATAGGCTGACATATTTGACCATAAGTTAAGATAAAATCAGTGTTCTTTGCTCTATTTCTATTTGCCCAAACTATTTTCTTCTTTATAAACTTGGAGAAAGCATGCTTTTAAAAATATAGATGACTTTGCACAAAGAGGAGTCCTAAGAGAAGTACTCCTTCTTGCCCTGAGGATCTGTTGCAGCAATCGTTTGAAAACAAAAAGTACTTTCTCTTCAACAGATAATTATTTCAGATTAAGTAAATGTTCCATAAGCCTGAAAACTGGTGCTCATTTGTCTGCTTTTTATTTATTTTAAACTAAAGACCTACATTGCTTGTGGTTCTATTTAATGCTGGAATATATAATGAATTTCCCTTTTAAAATAGTTTAATTTTGTATTTTGGCCTGCTCCCAGACATTGATTTAGTTCTTCACAATGAGTGCACACTTGGCATCTGAAAAAAACTACTTTCCCCTGATCTAAGTAATTGAACTCATCAGGGGCAATTTTTGCAATGTAGAAAAAAAGACACAGGTCTGCAGGCTCAAAACAGCAATGTTGCTATCTAGCTTGGAAAAGTTACTTTTTGGACTATAGCTCCCAGAATCCTTAAAACAGAATCCTGGGAATTGTAATCCCAAAAAGTCACATATCTAAGCTGCGGTTAACATGCTGGTAGGGAAACTAAATTGTCTTTCCTTTTAGGGACCTTGATATGCTTAGTGTGGGATATGTAAGGATGGCCCCTGCTACAGGAGTTGTCTCTCTACCTCCCCAAAATTAAGGGCAGAGAAAGGGTGGAATTCCTGACTCACAGACCATTTGTGGACTAGGGAATTGGTGAGGGAGAGGCAGAAAATGCCTTTGAGGCCACAAATTTTACATGGTGGGCCTGGGATTTAAGGAGGAGAGTAACATAAGAGAAGAGGACTTTTTGGCAGGCACTGTGGACTGGGAGCCCCAGGAGACACTGTCACTGCTGAGGAGGTCAGCAGCTGGTTGGGAGACAAGATACCACCGTAATTCAAGATGGCGGGCGGCGGCAACTCCCTTTCGTCTCCGCTCCTGCATCCGAGCGTTTTCTCGTTTTTTGAGACTTTGCTGCCTGTATTTTTGGTTTTCGTTTAAATTTTGCTCCGCCGGAGATGTCTGGAGAGGTTAGTCTGGGGGTTTATGGGGTTCTTAGGGGGTTTAAGGGGGCCCAGAAGTTTCCATCTGGGTAGACGGACCGTTGTTGTCCGGCTTACCTTACTGGGTGTCCCCCCCCTTCCTTTTTCTTTTTCTTCATTTTCTTCCTTTGCCCATCCCTCCTCCTTCCCCACTTGGTTATGTGGGGTTTCCTCTCCTTTTGAGGGGGCTGAGGGGGTCTTCCCCGTGGCTCGGGGTGGACTCGCCGGTGGTGCGGGGCGCCCTCCCGACGGTCCTGAGGGCTCGGGAATGACCGCCTCAGCTACCTCCCGTCCGCCCCGGTCCCAGAGTGGGGAGTTTGGCGGACCTCCATCCCGCCTCCCCTGCGTTTGCAGCGGTTTTTCCATTTGCCGCCTTGGGTTCGGGCAGCTACTCGGCTGCCGGCGACTGCCTGGACGCCGCTTGGCTGGAGCTCGACATGGCGGCGCTCAGTTGTTTTTCCCGGCCGCTTTCTGGACCTGGACAGGGGACTGCTGGCGGCTTCTATCCCGCCTTCCTTTCGCCGCGGCGGGTTCTCCATTGCCCGCCTTGGTCTTGGGTGGTGTTCCGGCTGCCGGTGATTGCCTGGGCGCCGTCTCGCCGGGAGCCGACACGGCGGCGCCTGGCGTTTTTTTCCAGCTGCCACCCGGACCTCGAGAGGAGATCTTTGGCGGCCTTCCACCCCGCCTCCCTTTCGTTTGCGGCGAATTCTGTGCCTGCCTGGTCTCGGGCAGCAATCCGGCTGCCGGTGATTGCCCGGGTCGTTCCGCTGGGAACCGACATGGCGGCGCTTGGCTTTCCCCTCGACCACCACCCGACCAACCCGGACCTGGACCCGGAGTGGGGAACTTTGGTGGTTTTCCATCTCGCCTTCCACTTGCAGTGGCGGTTTTTTGTCTGCCGCCTTGGTTTCGGGCAGCAATTCGGCTGCCGGCGACTGCCTGGGCACCGCCTTGCTGGGAGCTGACATGGCGGCGCTCGGTGCTCTCTCCAGCCGTCATCTGGGTGCTCCGGACCTGGTGCGGGGAGCGTCGCCGGTTTTCCATCTCACAGCTGGTGACGCTTTACCCGTTGGCTCCCCTTATCGATCACCAGCTCCGGGGGTAAGGAAGGACGGCCTGTTAGACTATCTGGGTATGGACTGGTGCAGTGGATCGACCGGGAGCAACCATCGGAGACCATCTGAGATGGCTGGCCGGCTGCCAGCGTACTGCTGCCTTTTTACCTGGGCCATGCTGCGGGCTGTTGGGTGTCCCTTCCTTCCCCCTTTCCCCTTCCTTTCCCCTTTTTTTCCCCTCCTTAGTGTCCTTAGTTTCTCCCTCCTTCCCCCTATCTAGCCTCTCCTTTGATTCCATCTTCCCTCTGGCGGTTATATATTTTTTATATATTTTTTTATGGTCATTTATTATTTATTGTTTGTTTGCTCACTTATTATTTATGTATTTTGGGTGTTTTATTGTAGGAGTGTTTAGTTGTTGAGCTTATATTGTAACTTAGTTTTGTGTATTTTTTTTTTTTTTTTTTTTTTTTTTTATTTTTTTTTCTTTCTTTCCTTTCCTAAGGGGCCGCCATGACCACAGGGACTCATATACCAACTGTGTCGGGCCGTGGGCGGTACGCTTGTAGCCGTGGGGTTAGTCGGTTGAGAAGAACACGGGTCAGGCAACTTGTGCCTGTCCCTCGTTCTGACCCCCGGCTCCCTGTCACGTGTCCAGGAGTCACTCCCCAGCGCCCCGGCCTTTCCTGTCTCCTGTTGAATGCCAGGTCAGTCCACAATAAGATCCCCGTCATATATGATGTCATCTCTGATGGGCGGGCTGACCTGGCCTTCATTACCGAGACCTGGGTGGGTGATGATGGGGGGGCTTCGCTCTCCCAGCTTTGCCCGCCTGGGTATCTGGTTCAGGGGGTGGGAAGGTCGGGGGACAGAGGGGGGGGGGTCGAGATCATCATCCATCGGGATTCTTTACATGTTAGCAGGACCTCGACATTGGTTAGCCAGGGTTTAGAATGCCTTCACCTGTCAGTGGGGCAGCGGGACAGATTTGGCATTGTGCTGGGCTACCGTGCTCCCGCAACCCAGCCCAATCCCTACCAGAGCTCGCGGAGTTCATCGCGGCTGCACTTTTGAGGTCCCCGCGCCTTTTGGTGGCGGGTGACTTCAATGTGCATGTTGGTGGTGGACTCTCTGGCGCAGCTCTGGAATTCATGGAAACCATGGCTTCCATGGGTCTGTCCCAGCATGTTGTATGTCCCACCCACAGGTCAGGCCATACCCTGGATCTGGTGTTTTCCTCCATGTCGGGGCCTCGAGTCTGGAGGTGGGGGATTTTATCTCCTTACCTGTGTCATGGTCGGACCACCACCTGCTCTCTTTTTCCCTGGCGATCGCGGCCCCCTCGCGGGACCAGTGGCCTTCTGTTTTGGCCCGCCCCGTAGACTGATGGACCCCAGCGGTTCCAGGAGGTCTTCGGGAGCTTTCTGGTGGACTGACTGGTGCTCCGGCCGAGGTTATGGCCAACCATTGGTTTGAAACAGCTGCCAATACCATAGACCGGATCGCCCCTAAGCGCCTTCTCCGGTGCCGAGCCCGGCGCTCACCGTGGTTTACGGGGAGCTCCGGGCAATGAAGCAGGTGAGGAGAAGGTTAGAGCGCAGCTGGAGAAAACCCGGACGGCAAGTAGTAAGGCTGCTGTTGATTCCCAGACTAGTCGCTATTCCAACGCGATCACGGAGGCCAAGTCATCGTTTTCTCCGTGAGAATTGGTGAGGCCTCTAACCGCCAGGCGGAGCTCTTCCGGGTGGTTCGAGACCTCACCAATCCTAGTCTGGCTAGGCCTCCTCCTACTGATTTCAGTAGTGAGAATTTCGCAGCCTTTTTAGATCCAAGATTGAGGCCATCCGTGCGGCTTTGACTCGGTTGCAGTAGCACTGCCCCGGCATCCCGGTTGCTGGTCCGCCTTCGTCGCCTCGGTTGGAGGAGCTTGGGCCTGTTTCGCTGTCGAGGCCTCCAGGGCTATGGCGCATTGCCGGCCGGCGTCCACTCCTTTCGACCCTTGCCCCTCCTGGCTCATTAAAGCTGCCAGCGGGACCATGGCTGAATGGGCTTCTGCCATCGCCACCGCCTCTTTCAGCGAGGGGGTTTTTCCCTCTCGTCTGAAGGAGACGGTGGTCAAGCCCATCCTTAAGAAGCCGGGCCTTGCGGCGGACGATTTAGGCAACTATCGTCCGATCGCTAATGTCCCGTTTATGGGCAAGGTCATCGAGAGGGTGGCGGCGGTCCGGCTGCAGTCGCACCTTGAGGATCGGCAGTGCCTCGATCCATGCCAGTCGGGTTCAGGCCCCGTCGGGGACTGAAACAGCTTTGGTCGCCCTGCAAGATGACCTGCTCCGGGCGGCCGACAGGGGTTGCTCTACCCTGTTGGTTCTCCTGGATCTGTCAGCGGTTTGATACCGTCGACCACGGTATCTTACTGGATCGGCTCTCTGAGGTTGGAATCGGGGGCACTGCTCGCAGTTGGCTCCGATCCTTCCTGGAGGGCCGTCCCCAGTATGTTCAGCATGGGGGGGAGCTGTCGGCCCCGTGGGTTCTCCCTTGTGGGGTCCCGCAGGGGTCGTCGCTCTCGCCGTTGCTGTTTAACATCTATGTAAGGCCGTTGGCTGGGGTCATTAGGAGTTTTGGAGTGTGCAGTCATCAGTACGCTGATGACACGCAGCTCTATCTCTCCTTTTCCACCTCTGCAGTGGAAGCTGTGCAGGTCCTCGATGGGTGCCTGGATGCCGTGCTGGCTTGGACCGGGGCGAACAGGCTTAAGCTCAACCCCGGGAAGACGGAGGTCATGTTCTTTGGGGGCTCGCCGTCTGGGTACGGTGGCCCTTTTCCCTCTCTGGGGGGAGTTTCCCTCCGGCCTGTGGAAAGGGCGCGGAATCTGGGAGTGGTCCTGGACCCGGCGCTGACCATGGAGGCCCAGGTGGCGTCGGTTACCAGGGCCGCGTACTACCATCTTCGCCAGATCGCCCAGATCCGCCCGTACCTGGACGGTGACTCTCTGAGAACAGTGGTCCAGGCACTGGTGATCTCGCGGCTGGACTACTGCAACGCCCTCTACATGGGGTTGCCCTTGACTCTTCTCCGGCGCCTGCAGCGGGTGCAGAATGCGGCGGCCAGGCTGGTGGCTGGTGTGCGTCGTTACGACCACATCACCCCAGTCCTGGCCCGCTTGCACTGGCTGCCCGTTATGCCCGGATTAGATTCAAGGTCTTGGTTTTAGTTTATAAAACCCTCCATGGCTTGGGACCGGACTACCTGACAGAGCGTATCGCTCAGCGATCCACCTCGGCCCGACCTGTTCGGCAGGTGCGGCGCACTCGCTGCGCGGGTTGCCACTCCTCGAGAAGCCCGGAAATCGGCTACCCGGAACCGGGCTTTTCGGTGGCAGCCCCTCCCTTTGGAATTCCATCCCTAGCGAAGTGCGCTCTGCAGAGTCCCTGCTGGCCTTTCGAAAAGCTGTAAAAACCTATTTATTTCGAGAGGCCTTTGGCGAGCCCTGAATTCTCTCTCTCTTTCTTTCTTTCTTTTTTTTTTTTTTTCCGTTACGTCCCGCCATCTTTAATGCCCAAGCAACCATGTTAAGTGTTTTCGTTATGTGTCTGCTTGGTTGATAGTTTTTATATTGCCGGGTTGGATGCGGGTTTTAATGGTTTAGTTATTTGTTGTAAATTTATAATTATTGTTTGTGTTTATTGGCGCATGTTCGCCCGTGTAAGCCGCTTAGAGTTTCGTTTGAAAGATAAGCGGGGTATAAATATAATAATAATAATAATAATAATAATAATAATAATAATAATAATAATAATAATAATAATAATAATAATAATAATCCCAAGATGGTGGGTCAAGTTGGCAGTGCTGTGATCTGACCCTCTGGTAGCTCTTGAACTGAAGGGCAGTCCTCTATAAAAGAGGCCACATAGCCACACTATCCATCAGTGATTGCATGGTAGTAAACTTTCCAGTTGTGTTTCGAAGCAAAATATTCATTCTAAAAGCTGTCCCTCTCAAATTTGAGTGCTTCAAAATGTATCATATGTAGCCTTCCCCCCCCCTATCCCTCTCCACTAGAAACCACCTTTTCCCTCTTGAAGCAGGAAGGCGAAAGCCTCAATGTGCTCATTCCATCACAGCGAGTGACAGCACCCACTGTCTTCATAAAGCGAGACTAAACACTACCGAGTTCCAAGATGAAGAATAGCCCAGAAGACAGCATGCATCAGCATGTTTTTATAAGTCTATTAAGACCCCCAGCTTCAGTAATATTACTCTATCTAGATTATTCCCCCAAATCTGATGAGTGCTGAATCTTCTCCTCTTCTCTGTTATTATATGAATTTGCAAACTATATGTGCATTTACATACACAGAGTCTGTTTGGTCATATTTTTGTAGCCATCATGATTATTACCACCACTCTTGCTCTTGCTTCCATAACATTTTTAAATGTACATATCTCTTTGCTAAATTATATAAAATAAATTCCTGCTGAAAACTTATAATTGACTATACAGTAGAATAATGAAAAGGGGAAAGGCATGCCATGTAATGCAAAGTTAGGGTGTAAAATCTCAAAGCCAGAATATGGTTAAGAATGCAAGCTTGAGGCAAGAAAGAAAAACATGCTCAACATGCTGAATGACTGTGCGTTAGAGCAACTTGTCATGGAGCCCACCCGAGAACAGGCAACTCTGGATCTAATACTATGTGATACTCAGGACCTGGTCAGGGATGTGAATGTCACTGAGCCTTTGGAGAACAGTGACCATGCTGCAATCTCCTTTGCCATGCATGTCGGGGGAAGAATGTCAAGCAAATCAGACACAAAAACCCTTGATTTCCAAAGGGTAGACTTCCCTCAGGTGAGGAAACTAGGAACACAAACTCTGGCAAAAGAAATGTAAGAAGATGATAGAGGCAAACAAAGACTTTGAGGAACATACGGCTAGCAATATAAAGGGAAATAATAAAAACTTCTTTAAATGTGTTAGAAATAGAAAACCTGCCAGTTGGCCCTCTGGATGGTGAGGGAGGAAAAATGGAGGTAAAGGAATATTTGAAAATTGCAGAGAAATTAAATGAGTTCTTTGCTTCTGTCTTAATGACAGAAGACATTGCGGAATGTGTCCAAATGGCCCCTCTTGATGAAGGAATTAAATCAAATACATGTTAAAAGAGAGGCTGTTTTAGTTTTAATTGATAAATTGAAGATCAACCAGTCACTGGGCCCAGATGGCATCCACCCAAAGGTTATTAAGGAACTAAGAAATGAAAATTGTGGATCTCTTAACAATAATATGCAACTTGTTTCTTAAAATGGCCGATTGCACACCAATTTTTTAAAAAGGAAGGGAGGGCAGGATACTACAGGCCAGTTAGCCTTATGTCCCAGGAAAGATGGTGGAAAGCCTCATCCAAGAGAAAATCTTAAAACACATAGAACAACAAACTTTATGTTTTTATGTTCTTCGGAGCTGTGGTATGATATTGGTTTCATCACCATAATTTTAATTGGATCCAGGTCAATTGGCACATATGAGACAGTATATGCTCTGCCACTGAGCAAGAGTCCTTTCATTCAATTTGCAGAGTGAAGAGAAACATTTCAGTAAGCTGATAGGATTTGGAAGTAAGATAAGCCAAGCAGAAACCACTGAAAAAACACAATCCCTCCACTGCACCACTGGTACTATCTCCTCTACTTCCTAACTGAACTTCAGAGGGTTGGCCCATCTTGAACAATGATGCTTTAGAAATGGAGAAGTCATGCGACTCATCTTCCATGAATTTTTTATATACATTCATTTTGGTATTTTGCCCTCTGTGTTGTGAACTGGCCCTCATACAGAAGCTCATAAGTATATTCAGAGGTATGGTTGAAGTCCAGATTTCTGCTAACTGCTACTGTAGACCTGTAGGAGCAAGCTATTTTCAAAGCCAAAATTGTTCTGGAAATTACATACTTGCATTCTTTTCCATTTTAGAATTGTCATTGATATGGTTCCCAGCCCATTTAGAAATTCATTGCAAGTAAACCCAAAATGCAGGCTATATGCCATACATTACATTTTTCTGTTTTGTTGTTATTGTTGTTGTCATCATCATAGTAGTAGTAGTCATCATTGTTGTTATTTTAAGAAAGACAATAATAACAATCCTCATTTCCTCTGCAAGTGGAAGTGATCAGTCCTTTCAACCTGCAGATTAAAACAATCTCTTAGGTCCCACTGGGAAAGAGTTTTCAAATATGGCATGAAGCATATTTATATTAAAATCTCGCTCCCAGAAATTTAAGCCTCTGCAGAGATATATCCTAATGGGGAGCAGCCTGGGGGAAATTCTCTTTCTCTATATATAAAACAGTGGTATTCAAAGAAAATAATGTTTCAATCAGAACTCCCACAATTCTTTAAGATTACTACCAGGACGTTGTAGCTAATTGAAGAAATAGATAACATGTCTTCACTTCAGCAGGCTTTATTTATTTTATAGGCATTTTTCATTAACTTGAAGCAACTTTTCTCTTGAAAGCCTACATAATTTAATCTTCTCGATCAGGAATGCTAATTTCTTGCCTCAAGACAGGAGGAGTGAGTAGGCAACAATGTTTGGAAATATTTTTTTACCTTCTGTGTCAACAGTTCCAATTAGTTACATCAATTTCCATCTGTTTCTGTTGTAAACCATGTGAACAGCTGCATCCTTTAGAGAATCAAGCTGAAGCACTGAAGTTTTAAGGTATCTGGCCATATTCACATTACCACCACAGTTATATTACACAGACCCTTGTTATAAGTTTTCTATGACATTTCATCCTTCTCTTTAAATTATTTAAATTGTCAAAGAATTTGGCCAGCTGTACTAAACAGAGCACATTAATTTAGCAAATCATTGCTTTACTCCTGGTGGACAATGATTATGTTCTTACACAAACAATTGCTGTTTCACTCATTTGTGTCAGGCAGAAATCAAAGAAAAACAAAAGACAAGACAAAAAACATGTGGCACCTTAAAGACTAACTTTAACTCATTTATGTGGCAACCATAATAATTATTTTCTCAAAAGAAAGAAGTCAATATATCAGCATAGTTCACTTAAAGAACCCAAAAGATTGTAAAACTGAGGCAGTTATTCTCTGAAATGTAAGAATCAACTGAGCCATTGTATCAGAACCGGAAATATGATAACAGATTTTCTGGTTAGATTTTTGGCACTTTTAACAAGTTGAGTTGGCTGGGAAGCCTAGAAAACACAGCCATTTTTGGCAACTTAGTTATGGAAGGGGAGCCAAGAACTTTGGCCATTTTCACCTGCTACAATTGGTCTGTTAAAATTAGCAGACTCCACTGCCAAGTTTAAGCCTCTGCAGAGATATATCCTAATGGGGAGCAGTTAAGAAAAAGAAGAAAATGATAGCTCTGTTAAAATAATTAATTTACATTGAAGAACATGTGTGTCTTTGAACAGAGAGAAGTAGACAGGGAAAGGACCTGCCTTAGGTTTCCAAGACTTTCCTATACTGTATCTCTTCTGACCTTTGCTGACCTTCCTGCAACTTGGATTAATAATTTTAAAATCTGAGTGTCACTTCCTTCCTCCTCACATTTTGTCTCTTTAACTCTCTGGGAGAGGAAACATCTTACCTTTCTTCTTAAGAGATACCGGGCAGCTGTGGTTCCTTAGCATGCCCATAGTGTTTAACTAGAAGCAGGATCCCTGCTGAAATATCTTTCTCTAAAAACACTGGCAATCATCTATGGGAAATTCAAGCTTCACTCTTGATTAGGAGTTCACATCTGAAGCTGCAAACAAATGCAAGACAATGCAATAAAGAGAGATATTTCAGAAACAGAGTGGCATGTTATTGCTTTTCTTATCGGTAACCATACAAAACATATGGACTGACTCCTGTTTGAATGGACTTAAGTTTCACAAACTGAATGAATGGAGACACTGAAAGTGGGACAGTAGCCTTTTCACCAATCCCCATGTGCTTGCCACCTCCTACACCCATGAAAATGCTCTTCAGGGGATTGTGGGACACCTAGGAAACAGTTTGTGAGGTTCTACTGGACATGCAGAGAACAGAGAAATAAATGGAGGGAGGCACCACTGGAGACCCACTGCCTCCACTGAACATCAGGGTTCTTTGGGTTGAGAAGAATTGTCCAGAAGAACACAACTGAGGGAAATGAAATGGAGGAACCTGAAAAATCCTTTCGTGTTCATCAAAAGACTGGGGTATGAAAGACGTGAAAACACAAGAGGCATTCCCTTTTTAAAAGGGAATACTCCTGATATTTGCAACTTAGTTAGTGTACCTAGAACTAGGACTTTTATCAGCTTTCCTATCACAAGTATATTTCTCTAATAAGCACAAGCTTTCATATTTTTCTCAGAAACAAGTGTGGATACCGTTCCTTTACAAAGGGAAAAGTGTTCAGAGAATCTTTCAGAGCATCATTCTAAGGGCACGTCCAGATGGGGGAAGTGGGAGTGGTCTGGATCACACTTAAATAGCGTGGTCTATTTTATCTCTCACTTGAGTGATCCTTCCATTCACGCTAATCTATATTTTTTCTCCTTTGAGAAGGATTCAGAAGGGCTTTGGATCCCCCCTTATCCTCCTTTTGATCAATGACACTCCCCACCCCCTTCCCTGGCTCTCCCCCACCCCCCGTCATTCAGTGGACATGGCAACTTTCCTGTTGTTATTAATTATAGGGAGGAAAAGATTGCTAAATGTCCCATCTCCATGGCTTAGTTTGTGAATCACTTATACCAGAAGCTGAAATATAGAGAGGAAGATGTACAACCCAAACAAAAATCTTACAATGAAGCAAAAGTGAGGTGCCGCGATTTCACTGTGGTCCTAAGCTCTAAATAATATGGGATGGTCTGTTTCTGGTGAAAATGAAAGTTCTGTGATTTATGTAAATGAAAGCTCTGGAAGTGG
Organism: Phrynocephalus forsythii; assembly: GCA_029282475.1. Classification (NCBI taxonomy): domain Eukaryota; kingdom Metazoa; phylum Chordata; class Lepidosauria; order Squamata; family Agamidae; genus Phrynocephalus; species Phrynocephalus forsythii. The sequence goes on from JAPFRF010000004.1 coordinate 61,791,102, forward strand.
ACTTAAGTCCAAAGCTTATCATTCCAATAATTTGAAACTATATGTGACTAGAGATGAAGCTATTCATGCATGTGTTTGTTAAAAGGAAAGAAAAAGAATAATGGAGAGTCACGAAAAGTGATGTTTCTGCTGTGGAATTATTCTAATGAGTGAATTATAATGTGTTTTGGAACATTACTTTTCAGTTTATGTTTTGTATTCTTTAGACTGTTAAGTACCTTTCAATATTATTTTTAAACTTTAAAGTTTAAATTTAGTCATAGTGGGTTGCATTGTCTTGAATAAGTTTTAATGTGTGTTAGATCCATGGCAGCTTTATATGTGTGACATAGCAAAACAGTAATGCATCTACCTAGCATGGCATGCATAATACAACCAATAGCTGTGTGTGGCACATGAACCTGCAATTTGTACACAGCTTATTGAATGTTTGTGCTGAAGACAGAAAGTATCACTGTGATGCTGATTTACACATCACAGTTGACTGCTGACCATGACAGATGGGAGCCTGACATTTGCAGGCATTTTATGTTATATATTACAAAGTAAGTTGCTTTCCCATTATTATAATGTCAATGCATAAACATTTTTACCCACCACTTCAGCTCACCAAACGTAAGCCTTTGGTTACCATGCTTTTAACATCTAGTGGCATTTATTAAAGGAACATCAATAATATACAATGGATGCCAAGTGAGCAGGTGATTCAAATCCTGTGCATCTGAATTCATCATAATGAAGGTGTTGGCAATATCATCAACAGGTGTACTTTATTTAAGCAACCAACATTTTTCTGTGTATATAGTGGCAGGCACTACCTCTATGCACCTGTCAGCTTGAAAAATAAAAACAAAAATTAAAAAAACAGCCATGTGGTTGTAAACACTCCTTGGATGCTAAAGGTTTAGCAGATGTTCCAAGTTCTCAAGTTTCGAAAGTGTTACAAGAAAACTTGTGATGCCTGCCAATTTTTCTGGTTGCAAGCATTTTTGTGTGGAGTTAGGGTTAATCGTATTGCACTGATATATTCATTTTATATATATCTTGTACTCATATACATGTCTTGTGTCCATCCATTTGATTGGGTCCTTTTCCAAAGGGAAAGGTGGGGTAAAAAATAAAATAAAATAAATAAAATAAATTAGAATGACCAGAGATCCAGAAATATTATTTGTAATGTCTTTTCCAGGAATTGGCTTCTGATAAATGTTGAAAAGCCTGGGGAGCAAAAGTGGATATGATGATGTAAACTAGAGAGTAAACTGCATGTGGATGAGTTATATTTTATAGAAAGGAAAACCAAAAACCAGTCAAAGGCTGGCTGGCCAGGGTGACAATAGGATGAGAGCTAAGAGTGAACAGATATGGAGTTTATTCTACCAGGGTGCAGCATGTTAGTGATGAGGTTATCACTATCAAATTGAAGGATCTCCTCTAGAAGTTTGCAACTGAATATAAACAGAAAATGTATGTCTTGTTTAAGGAGATCAAATGAGACATCATGAAGGCAAAATTGCTCTAAGGTAAAAGTAAAGGTTTCCCCTGCACATGCGTGCTAGTCGTGTCCGACTCTAGGGGCGATGCTCATCTCCATATTCAAGCCGAAGAGCCAGTGTTGTGCAAGTCCATGGCCATGTGGCCGGCATGGCTGCAAGGAAACACTGTTTTACCTTCCCACTTTTTACGGTGGAGCCTACTTGCAATTATATGCTTTTGAACTACTAGGTTGGCAGGAGCTGGGGTTATCAGTGGGAACTTTCTCCCATGTATGGCACCCGGGATTCAGCCTTAATCTCCTGAGCCACCATGGCCCTTAAAATTGCCCTAAACCTGGTTAATAAATGCTTCCACATGGCTTTCGTTCAAGTATAATGGAGAAGCTATATACATTTGCCTCTGTTTAAGAAGACAAAGTATGAAATGACGTCAGATAGAGAGGAAGGGAGGGAGGGAAAAGGAGGAAGGAAACAAATCAATCTACATGTACATCCAGAAAAGGAAAGAAGGGAAAACACATCCATGTTGTTGGTTTTGTTTTGTTCAAATTTTATCCTGCTCATCTAGTGGCCAGGATACTTACTCTGAGTGGCATACAACAAAAGCATTCACAATACAAACCAAGCTTCAGTAATAAACAATAACCAAGACATTAATTTAAAAAGCAGATAAAACCCCAAATTAAATTAAATCTGTAATAAGATGCACAATGACAATGGACTATCAATCTGCCATAAAAATGTGGGTCATCAAAAATCAGAACTAAACAAGAAGTTTAATTAAATTAAATGGGCAGGAGTCTTCACTTTTTTCCTGAAGCCAGGAGGGTTTGGGCCTGAAATAATTGCATAGGGAGAGAATTCCATAACATGGTGATGACCATTGAGAAAGCCCAGTTCCTAGTAGTGGGTTTCCAAGCCTCCCTTGGAGTGTCCACCCATAACATCGTTGCTTGGGAAGTACAGATGGGAGGTCAATCTGAGGAAGAGGTGCTCCAACGAGGAATGATATGGGCTTTAGCAGGTTAGCCTTGTTCAGTGCTCCATACTGAGCTATATGCTTCTCTCCCTTGCCTCCTCTGCCTGCTCACTCACACAGCAGCAGGAGCTATTTCCCTTCTCTAGGTCCTCAGTCCATGGCAGAAGCATGGGCTTCCCTACAATCTCTTCCTACAATCCCTTCCCCCCAAAGAAGCACTTTTCCAATTACAAATGGATTCCTGGGGAGACCCACTTTGACATTGAATTACTTGGCCCCCCTGAACCTCAAAGCTCTCCAGAATTGGGGGGGGGAGCTTACAGGGAACAGGTTGAGGAAGCTCTGCTGCAATTTCCATGATCACTATTTTTGAGTACTTAATTTTCCAATTACAAATGATTTTTTTCCTGGGGGGGACTCCCAAAAAAATTAGAGTTGAATAACTCAGCCCCCTGAACCCCAAACCTCTCCAAATTTGGAGGGCTTAAAGGGAAGAGTACAAGGAAGGTACCAGCCTCCCGATGCCTCTAGGACCCAGAAGAGCCATTTTATAGAATAACATTTTTTGTTTCATTTTGCACATTCTTTTAAAACTTTGTTAATAATGAAATGAAACAAATTGAAAAATGAAACAAAACACTATATTTTCATTTCATGCCCATCTCTAATGGCCAATGTTCACTCATGCCATAACTCCCTGTACTTGATAATACAATGATTCTGCTTCATTGTAATTAATGATTCACCAGGATAGACGAATTGATGAATTTCTAGTAATTAATCAACAAATGGATGAATCAATTCACCTCCCTGTTAAAATGATATATAAAAATAGCCCTGGCATCTAGAGGCCCCAAATTTGCAGGTATGCTTCCCCTGCTTCTCCTTTACAAGCTCAGAACATTTGGTCAAGTTTGGGGTTTGGATAGCTAAGCAAAGACACACACACACACCCAAAAAACTTCAATCCAGGTATCTACAGAATCCAAATTTGCATAGAAGCTTCCTGTGACTCTCCCCTAAAATCCCTCCAAGTTTGGCGAAGATTTGGTTTCAGACATATATGTTATTTACTTATTAATATCTTTTATCAACTGGGTTAGCGAAACCAATATTTACCAAACTTTGAGGGATAGTAGAGGAGATTCACAGGATGCTTTCCTCCAAATTTGGTGTTTCTAGGTGCCTTGGGGAACATTTTATAGCACAACACATTAATGAATCAAAAATCTCTAACATTCATCAATTTGTATTCATTGGGGTATTCTGTTTATGACAAATACAAATCAAATTGGTGATAAATTGGCCAAATTTGTCAAAAAACATAATTCATTTTTCAATTCATCCCAATCTCTACTTAGAAGCCCTTTCAAAACAGGGGAGATGACTAAACTAATTAACTGCATATTAAATATCAAATTCCTATATAGAACAAATTATTAGTAAAAGCAAAAATATAAAACCAGTTAGTGCAGGTTCTACTCATGATAAAATGGCAGTCCAAAGCTTAATAGCATTGAGAAGCTTAGAAAAATGAGCATGTAATTTAAAGGGCTCATGCCATGGTATGGTGTGGTATGCCATGGATTGATGGAGGGAGCCAAGTCCACAAGCACAATCTTTATACAAAGTTCTTCCATATCAGTTTCTGATCCTGAAAGCACCCATTCACACTCATACCTGCCAAGAGATCTCTGCCCTGCAACAGAATAGATCTCAGTGTTGCTTTTACACGTGATATTCTCACCCTCTTGCAAGATTCTTCCCCATAAACTTAACTTCAGTCATCTTTCCACAATGAATGCTCTGTCCCACTCCCACTCTTTTATGCAGACCTGCCAAACCTAGCAGAAGCAGCAAAAGCCATTCCAAAATTTCCATCCATATCTTCCCCAGTTCCAGGCTCCTACCTGCCTACTGCCTCCCCACCAGCACCTGGTTCAACATATATGCCATCTGTGTTTGGCATCAACAATGCTGAGAAGTTCATAAAGGGCCACATGAGATAAGGAGAGAAGAGGCACCATGTGCAGTAGCTCCAAAGTCTTCACACCCAAATTAGATGCTACTATTAATGAGAGAATATAACTGCTGATGTTCTTTGTTCTTTTAAATCAAAGACATGTGAGGGAGAGATCTAGTGGATGACAAGATGCTAAAAAGCAACACATGGCAAGGTCCCAATTCAGACTGCATCCTCCAGCCTTCTACTTTAGAGTAACTAAATTATATTGTTCATACACTATATTATGCTAGATTTGTTATTTTTTATACATAACTCAAAGTTAAGAGATGGAGCACCCCATCTGGATTGGGGCCCTGGTATACATGGTCATGTTTGCCATCCCTTGAGGTATCAAATGTCACCTACACTGGCCCAACACGAGCTTTTCATTGGCTCCAACATAATGCAGTCATCATTGTCATTGTCATCATTGCCATCATTGTCTCTGTCTGAACTAATTAAATTGAATTAATTTGTTTAAGTGCCACAAGTGGTATTACTAGTATTTTGGTAAAACAACATTGAAGTGTGCCTCTGAGGAAACCAGGCAGAAGAACATCATAGGCAGAATCAAAGGGTCACAATATTGAACCAAGATGCTTCTGACAGCTTGGTTTGAAAAAGAGTTTACATCTGATCATTTGCAGTTTTGTTACCATGCTTTCACAAGGTATATTCATTTAAGAAAAAAGGGTGCCCTGATCACACACAATGAATCCATTTCAGAACAAAACCAAAGGGTTAGAAAAAGAATGCATTATGAATTAAAATGTCTCAGCCAGCCAAGAATGTTTTCTCATTTTTTTCGCCTGTGTTATTCCCTCCTTTTCTTCAGAAGCACTATACAGGCTTTTCTTTTGTCTAACAATACAATTACTATTTAGGTAGAAAAGCCATTCTGAAAGAATTTCCTTTTCTGTAAGTGTCTAAACAGAAATTACCTAAATATAACTTACAAATTCTATGAAAATGACAAACTATGGGAAGTAGAATGGGCATGAATTAAATCATGCAACTTCATATGAAACACACTGTGCAGCAGTACAGGTGCTGTGCATTCCCTCCCTCCCCTCCCACCACCTCCCACCACCACCACCACCACCACCACCTGGCCCGCTCACCATTTATCATGCAGCGCCAGGGTTTTCTTTCTCTGCCAGGGCTTCAGTCCAGGCAGTAGCTGGGGTTGCCCCTTTCCCACCTCCTCCAGCAGCCAAACACTCAGTGATTACACAGGGAGAATTCTTGCTCTGCCTCCTCATCAAAGTGGTCACCTGCAGGAGGAGGTGAGGAAAGGCGCTCTGAGCTTCTGCCAGACCTGAGTTCCACTTGAGAAGGAAGGTCCTGGGAGCAGGTGATGAAAGGTGAGTGGGGTAGTCAGCCAGGAGAAAGGGAAGGGGGGGACAAACATGGTGTGCTTAGTACAAAGTACAAGTTAATTTGTGCCCATCTCTAACAGTAAGGAATCACATTAATCACAAATGACGTTAGCATTAGCATGAATTGGTAATCCTCCACTTTATTTTGTGTCCTCATGGCCTTTTCTGCTATATTCATAATTTTCAAATGAAGCTATTGGCCTGTTTCTGTTTTCTGATCCTCTGTAATTGGTGCACCTAGATGCATTAGCAACAGAGAGCAATCTAGTCTGGGTCATTTAGTGTAACAGTTTGGAACAACAGGGCTTGATTAGATCACTCCTTCCATTCATATGGAAACGCTCCTGAAGCCATTGTGATTGCAATCTATTCAACTACATGCTGGCATTAGATCGCTCTGTCTTGGTCCATTTGGTCACAATGTGCCTCTCACCTTTGTGCTTCCCATCTCCTGCCTTATCTTTTGCAGCAGCTGTTTGCCAGTTGGGATATAGCCTGCTTCTGTTCGCCTGCAGATGGGTATTAATGGTGAGTTTTTATTCATGCAAAGGAGGGGGTTATGGAGTGTCATGTTTCAACCCCATGTTTTTCCTTTTCTCCTTTTTTAAAAAAATTGCTTTTGCTAAGTAGCATAGTCCTTATGTGATGTAACGTGATAGTGGAAAGTGGTGGGTTTTTAAAATAAAATATTAAAATAAAAATGCCCTTCTTCACTTCAAAATAGGTTGGAAATAGAGATGCACATGAACCTAAAAAAATCTGGTGGTTCATGATAGTTCAGAGTTCATAGCTAGTTCATTTTCTGGTTTGTTCCTGGGGGCTACCTGCCACCTCCATCTCTGCTACCACAGGCACATGCAGGAAAATCCATGTGTGCCCATCAGTTGCTGTTCTGCAATGCTGTGCCCATCAGTTAGCTGTGTGCACCTGCCACCCAGATGAGATGTGTACACATCCTCAGAGGCAGAGGGTAACCCCTGGAAGGGAATACAGGCCCACCATCTCTGAGGATGGCACCCACTGAAACACAGAAGGAGGTGTTGGAGGCAGGAGCAGATAGAGGGAGACAATTGGGGCAGTAGGAAGGGGTGGGCAGGCATCCCCTTTTGCCAAAGCAAACAAAACATCAAAGGAAAAAAAGGATCCCCAAACTACAAACCATAGTTAAGTATAGGGGCAAGTTTATTGTTTTCCTTTAAAAAGACATTTTCTTTAAAATGACATCCCCTTGGCGCAGTGGTTAAATGCCCGTACTCCAGTTAAAACTGTGCTCACGACCTGGGGTTCAGTCCCAGGTAGCCGGCTCACGGTTGACTCAGCCTTATGTCCTTCTGAGGTCAGTACAATGAGTACCCAGCTTGCTGCGGGGGTGGGGCAATGTGTAGCCTTCACACTGTAATTAAAACTGTAAACCACCCAGAGACTACTTGAAGTGGTATGGGGCAGTATGGAAAGACAGCCAAAAAGTTAAAGTTCATATACTTGAATGTTCTATGATTTTTTTTCAGGCTCTGATTAGAACATTTAAGCCCTTGTCTAATTGTATTCTAATCACAATGCCTATGTAGGGTGAAGGCAGGAATCAAAGTTCTCACCCTGAACAGGTATACTGGAGACAACCACTCAATAAATAAATATAACCATAATCCCAGTTCATGTATCCCAAAGAACACTTTGAAAAAGAAATGTGCAAATGCCTGTGCCTTCAGCTCACTCTATTTCTCCCCCCCCCAATTCTTCTATGACAAGTCTTCAGTGATTTCCTTTTTTATTTATCCCAGCAAAAAAAAGGGTTATTTTTCCAGCTCTGGCCTCATTTGCGTTATGCATTCTGGACACCCTACAAAGGCACTCCACTTGCTATAGTAAAGTATCTAATGTTATCCTTGCCACACATCAGTGTATTCTGGCAAAATGTAGTTCCTCGGCCATATCTGATACATCAAAAGCAAACTTGCTTCCAATAAAACAGAACCAAGGCTGCAGAAGAAAGAGTTCCCCCTTCCATTAGAATTATTCTCCTCAATTATTCATATGTGTGAAGTAGATTACAGAGTTTAGAGAAAAATGCTCAAAGCTAATGTGGTAACAAATAGCACACAGGCCTCTGTTACAGAATGCTGATGCTCGTATTCTCTTGTGGAGGAATGAGCTTCTCTGCATGGTTTATAGCTGTGATACTATATTTCACAACAAGGAGTAAGAGATCAAATCTACTTCTACTTCTACACTACACAGCCCAGTACTGGAAAAGTGACTGTATTATCATATAAACCACTCTCCTGTGTGGAGAATGGAGTTGATGATTCTAATTCCTATTCCCTGGCCCTAAGGGCCTTTTTACACGACCCCTAAGATCCGCTGGCCACTTAAATTCGGACCAGAGATCTTAGGGGTTCCTCGCTCTTCCTCTGTCCCCACCCCCTCCGCACTTCCTGGTTGCTGGCTGCGTGAGGGAGGGAGAAAAAAAAAGAAAAGAATGCTGGTTTACCTCTGTTTTGTTCCTGGCAGCATTCAGATCTCTTAAAGGGGCGGGGTGCAAAAAAAGAACAAACAGAAGCCACGAGAGCCCCGCACTCACTATCCTTACACCGGATCAAATATTTGTCACATCCAAAAAGCAGGTACCTGAAAGCTGCACTGGGACACGCTAAAGTGGGTGGGGTCGCACTTAATTTCCTGTTAACTCCAGAGCTGGTGGGTAAACATTTTTAATCTCCGGAGCTGGGAGCCATTTGCCCCGGAGTTTAGGGGTCGTGTATAAACGCCCTAAGTTACCATTTTCCTCAAGTTCTTGAAAGAAAGATGCTATGTCATCTCTAGAATAATATATAAATATATTTATTAGTAGTAAGATTTCTCTATAGATAATGGCTCATTTAAGGGAAGAATAGCAATGAAGAAAGCGACACAGCCTGTATTGAACCAATGTTTCTCTTCTGTGACATAAGATGGTTAATAATACATAGAATATTTAGAGAGCATCTTGCACTCCCCCATCCCATTGCCAAAATCCTTGCCAACAACTTCCAAACACTGGCCATTTTACTGAAATTCAACTAAAAGGCTGCCCACTGGCCTAGGGTTAACATTGCCAGGTCAACAGTTTCCTATTTCCTGAGATTTCCAGGACAAAACATCTAAGATCTACCCTTATTATGTCACAGAGACAGCACAGAAAGGAATCAGGAGGAAGAGTTCCCTCCCTTCCCCAGGCATTGTTGCATTGATGCCATACCTTGCGTAATAACAAGGCCATTGAGTTCTGACTAGAGATGGGCACGAATTGAAAAAATTGTGTTTCGGTTTTTCATTTTTCATTGAGGGGTCAATTTCGGTTCATTTTTGTTTTTCGTGAATTTTTGAAAAAAATTGTTTTTGATTATTCATTTTTGTTTTTCATTTTTACCCACTTTTGCACAATTTTTAAAGCATTTCCATGCGCGGGCGTCCCCCAACGCCCCAGACCAGAGGGAAAACACTAAAAAAAATTGATGCTGGCAGAGAGACAGTATAGGCTATGTACGCAGGAAGGCTGCAAAGGCAGTGGCGGGCATTGCCCAGGGTGCAAGGCAGCCGCAGAGTGACTGCACTGCAGGGCAGGGGAAGGTACTCCCCAAGAGGTATGCATGCATGCACACAGGGAGGCTGCAGAACTGAAGCTAGAGAGAAATCTCTTCTTTCTCTCCCCTAAGAGCCAGGCTGCAGCTGGCAGGAACACAGAGACACATGCCTGCCTGGCTGGCCTAAAGTGAAAATAATGAGTCACAGAGACAGCAATCCCACCCTAACTCCCACCGGAGACTGCAAGGAGGGCGGGGGCTGCCAGAGCTTTTTATGCCCTCTGTGGCTGCCAGACCTGCCCAGTCTGCAACCTGGGCATGCTATTGGTTGAAGTTGTCCAAGAATTTACATGATCCCATCACATGGCTTGCCTCCATTTTGTGGCTGGCGACATCAATTTTGTCATCCTTAAAGGGAAAAGAAAAATACATCGCGATGGGAGAATACAAAAACAAACGTTTTAAGGACCCCAACCCCCCGGTAGGTATTATCAGACAGTATAAATAATTATCGCTGTGTTTTTATGGATGTCCAGGGCATTTTTTAACATTTAAAACAGCTCATTTCATTGCCTGTCGCCATTAACGAAACGTAACGAACCTAATTTTCATGGTTCTGTTCGGTTCATTCCAATTTCATCACAATGTTCGTTATTCATTTCATTACATAATGAAACAAATAACGAATAACAGAAACAAAAAAAGTTCATTTCATGCCCATCTCTAGTTCTGACCCTTGTGCCCCGCTGCCTGCCTTGCATCATATGGCACTGTGGGAAACAACACTGCCCTGTCAAAAAGCCAGAAATTTGAGAGAGAGCAAAGTGCATGAACTTGCATCTACTATACTATTTGAAGTAACATTGTTTATCAACCCTTGGAATAAGTTGGGAATGGGTAAAAATCAGTGCCAATGCATTAAGTCACCAATAGAGATGGGCATGAAACAGGACAATGCCATTTTGTTTCGTTGTTGTTTCATTTTTTTCTGTTTCTTTTCATTTCATTTGAATTTTTTTAAAATATGTTTTTTCATTTTTCATTTTTTTTTTTTTTTATCTCACAGCAAGTGGCAGTGGTGGAATGGTTCTGCCACTGCTGCTTGCTGCAAATACTTTTTGAAAAACCCACCACTTCTCCCCAATGAGCCCAATTGGGGAGGAAAGGCACAGGTTTTTAAAAAATGTCTTTGAGCCACTGTGGCAGCCTCGGTGGCTCAAAGACATTTTAAATGACTCATGCCTCCCCCCCCCAACATGCCCAATTGGGGGTGGAAGGCGTGGGTTGTTTAAAGTGGTTTCCCATAGGAATGCATTGCTTTTCAATGCATTCCTATAGGAAACCTTGCAATTAATCAAAAAACAAAATGGAACAAACAGAAAATTTCCAGTTCGTTTCATTTCATTTTTCTTTAAAAATCCGTTTTTCATTTTGTTCTGAAATGAAAGAAAAAATAAAAAACAAAATAAAAAATCCATTTTGTCCCAATCTCTAGTGACTAAGCATGAAAAATCAAACTATATCCTCCTCCAGCATCTTTTACCCTAAGATTTGTTTCCTCACATGAAAACCCAGGGAACCAAAAACAATTCTTGGAGATTTTAGCTGGACCTATGAGACTGTATGTGATCCAAAAAATTAATTGTAACTAAATTTATGTGTAACAGACTTCAAATCATTTCATATAAAGCTGACTAATTTCAATATAGCCATGCTTAATCAAAATTTGCACAAGATATAACACAAAAGTGAGGTTAATAAAAAATGAAAATAAGATTATCATCTTCCTCATAGCCGTACTGCTAGAGGAAATGTTGCAGGGATTTTATTCCATTTTCAGTTCAAAGGAGAAAAAACAAATAGATATGCAAATATCAACCAAGTCTCACCCCACCCTGTCCCACCTCACCTTAGAAGAAAATGATGATCAGCTTGGATTTTTTTTTGTTAAATCCAATCAAAAAGAGAATTAAGAGCCAATTATGCTCACACTTCTATTACTATTCTTTTCCTTCTGTAAAAAAATGTTCAAAGACTCAGGTTTAGTTTCTTGCTAAATCAAGTAGTCACAGTGAACTCTAGAGACTCTCATGTCCTAGTTTACAATGTTTAGTTATGCTTCTGTCTTTTGATCTTGGATTTTATATTCAGTTTAGTATTCATGGAGACAACACGCTACATCTATTAGGTGATTCAACTCTTTGTTAAACTGGGGACAGTGCTAACGTTTTGGGGGGGAAGAGAATAAAATTGCAGATTGCTCCTACCCCCTACCAGCAGTAGAATTAAAATAGACTGTCAATTACTTTTGTAGAACTTTTTCTTTTTTTGCCTTCCTTTGCTAATCATCACCTGGTTGTACAGTTTGCCTAATACATAGAACAGAAGCAACAAAACATGCCTGACATTATATGAATGAAGGAGAAGAACAAATATGAGAGGAAGGACTGCTCAGGATGGTCTAGGAAAATTATCTGGCACTTATTCCCACACCTCCTAAATGCCAAAGTGAATTACTCATTATTAAAACGAAAGGTAGACTCTACACTGACCTGTACAGACACTGAGTACCCAGCTTGCTTGGGGGAATGTGTAGCCTGCATTACTGTAAATTAAAAAGTGTAAACCACCCAGAGACTACTGGAAGTGGTATGGGGTGGTATATAAGCAGAACACTTAGCTTTAATTGGTAAGGTGCCACACCACATCTCAGTAGCAGAATTAGGCACATGGCCAAAGCACTCAATGACACCTCATTGTTTAGCTGGAGCAAGTTGCACAAATGACAACAGGATTTTGGCCATTGTGCTACAAAGGATTTTTGATGTAGCGGTTTGTTTTTTGGGGTTTCTTTCTGTTGTTGTTTCTGTCAAGCTACTTCTGAGTTACTATGATCCTAATATGGTTTTCAAGGTATGTAAGATGTTCAAGCAGTATTTTGCCAGTGCCACCATTTAGTGAGTTTTCATGGTTGAGTAGGGAGTTGAAACAAGGTTTCCTGAGTTATACTCGGGGCTTCTATCTACAATACCTCCCTGGCTCTATCATGTATCATAAATCAGATCTCTCAAAAATGCTGGCTTCTTTATGGGAAATGACAGAGACTAGGTTCATGCCTTCCTTTGAACCACAGTTCTCCTATTTGTTGGTTTTTGTTGGTTTTTCTGTTCAAACAAAGACCTGGTTGTATGGAGATGGTATCAGCATTGCACATGTGTGAACTTCTCCACTATCATCTCATACCATTATACCAGCATTAGTCCAAACTGTGGATTCTGTTACTGATTTAACTGCTGATGAAAAATTATGACATTTAGACATCTCACCAAATCGAAGTTACGTCTCTCTAAGGAAGCCTTGAGGTGATGTCCAAACTGAGCCATTTTTTTTTGTAGAGGTACAGTACTACATGAGCCAAACACTCTGCAACATTGAAGACATGAAAAAAATATTCCCAGTGGAACAGCTGAAGGAATTATAATAAGGAAAGAAGAAAATTAATTTACTGAGCAATCCTGTCAAGTATAGAATAAAATAAAACTTATGTTTATTTTGTAGATATTGTTGTGTGTTCAGCATTAAAAACAAAGAAATGAAAATTTAAAAATGCACAAACTATATGCCTTTCAATTTCAAAAGAGAAACAGAGTGACAAATTAGCAATTGGATTCACTTAAGAACAATGCGTGCAAGTGGTGAAGCAAAAACAGGGCAGAGAAGTAACTGAGCATCACGAACATTTGTTGATGTTCAAAAAGACTCCACAACTTTAGCTTTGATAAGCACCAGCATGTGTGTGAGTAATACTTGCCCTTTTGTTGAAAGAGATGATTATATTTGAAGTCAGAAGTGTCAGAAAAGAAGCTTTCTGTAGGACAAGAAGACATATCAAGCATTGAATTGCAGATTTTATAAATCAAGACAAAGCAAAAAGAGATGTATAAATGCACACCAATACAAGATCTGGTTTTGCAGACCAAAAACAATAGCACACACCAATATGAAAACATGTTTTTAAGGTTACGTGATTTGCATAACTTGGAAAGGCCCACACTTATCCCTGGAACATGTTCAGATGGCACAATATTCCATGGTTTATCATGAGGAAAATGAACCCTAATGGATCTTGGTTTTCCATCCTTCCTTCCCCGGTATGGCTTCAAGAAAAAAAAATCATTTCTTATTAACCCCAAATTGTCATGCTGTCCAGGCTTGAAATTTTGATCTTAACTAGACTGATTTCTAAAAATCTTGAAACAATTTAACATGAAGGTCTCTTTCTTCAACAAGCCACAGCCATGCTTAACCAGTCATGCTTTTATTAACAAAGATTAAAAAGAAAAATGAAAATAGTGGAGATGTTGGAGAGGCATGATTAATTTCCCCCTTTTTGATGCAAAGAGGAAAGAAACATGGGAAGATCAGCCAGGTCTGGCATTCTCCCTTGGAATTAAAAAAAAATCAGTCTGGATGTTTCTTGGATAAAGAAACAAAAGCCTGTTCTTTATTTACAGTGCATGCTTTTGTTCTTTTCTTGTATGTGGAGTGAATTGTGGAACCATATCTGCACATGCCTATCATCTTTGGAGGAAAGAAAAAGGGGGACAGAAAAGGAAAAGACAGCTAACAAAAGAAACAATGGGTAATCTCAAGGACTCAGAGATAGTGCAGGTGCAGGCTTTTTGCCCCAACAGGAGAACTGCAGAGGAAACACAGACACCCAAAGTTTCCTGGGCTCAGTCCCATTACAACAAGCCACTATGGGCACAATCGACTTCAACCCAAACCTATCACTACAGCCATAGGAGAATCCTTTCAGTGGGCACAGTTGTCTTTACACCACAAAAAGTTTGGATCCACACCACTGTCATTTCAGAAAGACAAAATCAACCTTCAGTTATTGCAAGTGTTCTTTATAAACAATGGTGGTGTTTTTTGTTTGGTTGGTTTAATTTTGGGGTTTTTTGTTTTAGTTTTTGTTGTTGTTTTGCTTTTTGTTCATTTGTTTGTAATGACTAATATTTCAGTTTTTTAGATTAGACACGGCAGTGTACCATGAATATGCTATGTACTACTCCAGGTACTAGAGATGGGCAAGAAACGCCAAAATGGAGTTCGTTTCCGTTATTCGGCCCCTGGGCCCCCGCTTCATTCTGTTACCATTATTCAGGCCCCTGGGGCCCGCTTCGTTTCCGTTATTTCAATTTTTGGCGCAGCCATGAGGATCCCTCCCGCCAGGGCCAGGCGCCTCTGGAGCCGGCATTCCAAGCCAGCGGCAGCCAGCACGGCTTCCAGCAGCCCCTGCCCTCTCAACGAAGCACCCAGGGACAAAAGGGGTCCGGTGGCAAACCGAACGAAGGCACCTCCTGAGTCCTGACCGGCAAGCATCAGGCTCCGGCTGCATACACCGCTCACCGGCTCCACACACGTGGGGCAGCTTAAGGGCACCCGCCTCGTGCTCCTCCTCATCCCGGAAAAAGAAAGGGGGGAAAGCCGCCCGCCAAACCTCACGAGTCGTAACTAGGCTTTGCACAAAGCCGCCCTTCCGCCCACATACTTACCGAGATCTGCCTTTTCCCCCTGACTTGACTTGTTCAGAGGGCCCTGGGAAGACTCCAACTCCCAGAATCCTCTCTCTCTCTGGCTCTCCACTGCACCCAACTCTCTCCTGTAATTGTTTTCTGGAGCGAGAAGGAGGAGGGCGAGGGACGCCGGGCGTGAGTGAGCCAGCGAGGGAGATGAGGCAGGGAGGAAACAGCACCAGTGCAGAGGGCTCCTTATGCCTGGGAGAGCCCCCGCCAGCCCCGCCAGACGCTGCCACCGCTGCCTTCTTCCCCGCTAGGCCACTGAGGCAAATGAGTGCAGCTGAATGTCGGCGGCACGATCTTTCTGACCACCCGGCAGAAATCTTTCCTCTGCCACCTCTGCCAGGGCGAGGACTCCAGTCGGACCATTGGTAAGCAAGCATGCTTCCACCAGGCTGGAATCACCTTGGGGCGGGCAGAGGCAAAGACTTGGCTCGTTCCAGTGGCTGCGGGTGGGGTAGGGTGGAATTCCCAATGGTTGCCATGCCTGGGCTTTTTTTTTCCTGGTCGCCATGGCACCGGACCTCTGGACCAGCACCAGGCCATTTTATCATGCACCACCATTAACAAAAACAAACAGTAACGAAGGTAATTTTCTTGTTTCTATTCGTTTTGTGCCTAAACCAGTGCCAAGGTTGTTATTCATTCCGTTACGTAACAGAATGAATAACGGATAACGGAACGAATAAAAAAGTCGTTTCGTGCCCATCTCTATCAGGTACTATTGTTCAAGTCTTGCTCTTGTGGAGCGCATAGTTCTGTATAAATATTCCCCACTTCTGTGCCTCCAGAGATCAAGAGGAGTTTATGCAAGTCCCAAAGGTTTCAATGAGGAAGAATTAACCACATGCTTAATGCTCCATTTGGGATTCATGAGACTTTCAAGTGCTTCATGTTGTCTGGACTGGGCTTAAGGTCTTCCTTCTTGCAGTTATAAGTCTACAGCCAAGGTTCCGATTCCTTTTCAAGAGGCTCCACAGACTCTCCATTGCTCTGCCCTTATTGGGGAATTTGTGGATTGGGGGAAGATGAGGAAAGCATGAAAACAGATGCTCCCATCTTCTCTCTTTCTCTCTTTGTTTAACATGCAGACTATGTAGTGCATCGTCATGAACCATTAAGTGTAGTGTGTGGTGTTTTCACTGTGCAAAGCAGTACGGCTACATTGTGCATCTGCCAGCTTGCAACTGCGGAAGACTTTTAATGATTGATGAGAACTTTGCCCTAGTTTCTGTTTGGAGAGGGTATCTTTGAACCAGTGGGTGAAACACAAAGGGAAGAGGCTTACACAGAAGACCAGTCTCCCATAATCCCCTTCCCCAAGACTTCTCGAGAAAAAGAAAACAAGGAGTCACTTGTAAACCTTCCAATGACAAGCCTCTTATTTAATGTATTCAGCTACTTATTAGCAGACCAATATAAATCTAGCAGAACTGTGTGCAAAGTCAGCAGGGGGTCTGATTCTCAGTGTTCTATATATTTTCCCCTCCCACTGAATAAATGATCCCGACCACAAGCTTCAGAAGCTTGTCCTCATTAGTATGTATGAAATGAGCAGAATAAGAACCAGGAGATGGATATTGTTCGATAGTCAATTTCATTACTAAGGAGACAGCCCTGATTTCTTGGGGGCAAAAGAGGCAATGTCCGCAGATCTCCATGCACCGTTCTTTGTAATTAGCAGTATAAATCTGTCGCTGGACGGAGGTGTGAAAAGGTTGTCTCATCATTTGCGGTCTTCCACTATTCATTAGCTGGGTGTTTTCAACCACCTTCATATTACTTTGTATCACCCTCACTATGTGAAGCTGAGCTTTCATTATGAACGTCAGGCTTCCAGGAGTTTAAAATGCCCAGCAGGAATGTTTTTGACCCACAGAGACAACTGGGAAATAGCTTTAAATGTGATGCATTGTTTGAAAAAGCACTATCTGGGCTTCTCTAAATTGTAAAGGAATGCCAAAGAAAAGAGAATTTCTGGCTTAGGTGCTGTTATGCTTTGCTGTTCCTTTATGAAGGGCCTTTAAAAAAAATTGAAATCCGTCACTCTGAATAATGTTGGTGCTTTTAGAAATTATAGAATCAGCACATTAGAGGTCTTTCCAGCCTAAACACACAGCAGTTCACGGCTGAGCTCATGATATTTGCTTCTTGTTAAGTACAGAGCTGCTCTGTCATTGACCTTGCGCATTTGCTCCACATTTTTCACAAGAAGTAGTCCAAGGTCAACTACATGCTTCCTTGCTGTTGATCAAGGTGTACCGTAATAGTCAGGCATCAGAAAACCTGCTGGGAGCAGATCTGCATTTATCTGGCAGAGGAGAAAGGAACAAACCACACTAAGAGATGAGATGGGAGGGGAGGGGAGGGGAGGGGATGAATTCGGGAGGTGGGAGTCTGTGAAATATGAAACTATCCAGCTTATATACCACTCCATAGCACTTAAAGCACTCTCTGGGTGGTTTACAATTTAATTATGCAGGCTTCACACAGCTGCACCCTACACATGCACACACACACACACACCACTGAGCTGGGTACTCATTTTATTGGCTTCAGAATGCTAGAAGGCTGAGTCAATCTGAAGGAGGCTGTCTGAGCTCAGGATCAAACTCAGATCCTAAGGAGAGTCTTCACTGCACTACAGTGGTTTAATCACTGTCAAACAAGGCTTGTCAAAACAATACAACTACGAGTAATGTTACTTTTTGTCTGTAGCAAGCAATATTTACCTGTTACTTCTAAAAGGCTGGCTTTCAAAAGTTATTTGAGGGGATTTTTCTTTTTACATGATGGCCCACCTTTGTACAGTATTTTAGGTGTTATTAAAATTATTTTTAAAATAATAATTTAAAATAACGCAACACAACATTCATACCATGGGGGCCATAAACCAATGCACAACAAGTAATGTTTAGTGCAAGTGTCTGGGTCCTTCTGTTACATATTGCCATAACGCTAACTGTACACACACACACACAACACACACACACACACACACACACACACACACACACACACACAATACACACACACACACACACACACACACACACAGAGAGAGAGAGAGAGAGAGAGAGAGAGAGAGAGAGAGAGATTCAAGGCAAGTAATGTTAATTAGAGGAAGGAACTCAGTTCATATATAATTCATATGTTTAAAGGCCAATCACGAATCATATGTGATATTGTTCAAATAATACAATTTCAGAATTAATAAAACATGTCACTGTGCAATACAGCCAGACATATACAATCAATCAACAATACATTTTTATCTCCATACTGTGTAGGAGAATGAGTTACTACCTACAACCAAGGTCGCAGCCAGGAGTCAGGAGAAACTTCAAGGGTTGCATTTTGCACTACAAGCTTGAGCCACCCTTGCCAAAAAGTACAATAAGTCATTGGATGTCTAGCAATTAAAGGCTCTCTTGCTGTCTCCTTTCATCCATAGTAAATTAGCAGCTGTTGGTGTCACTGCTGTAGTAAAGATCATCTTCTGGGGCTTGAGGAGTTAATAAACTGAAGATGAAACACTTTCCATTAGAGTTGAATTTGACATCAGAGGGCAGTAGTTTCAGGGATCTGCTGATTTCATAGTCCCGTAACCTCCATGGTCAGGCCATGAATCACTGGGCCCAATTCCTCCTTCCAGTCATTTCCCATCTGATTCTCTTTGGCCAAATATGTGACAAACAGGAACCATCTCCAGAAATGTTGTTCTCTCTTTTTCTCTCAGATTTATATATCTGTTTTAATTCTCCTTCAATGTTAATCCATCCATCCATCCATCCATCCATCCATCCTTCCCTCCCTCCCTCCCTCCCTCCCTCCCTCCCTCCCTCCCTCCCTCCATACATACATACATACATACATACATACATACATACATACATACATATAGAGATGGGCACGACTTGGAAAAAAAATTTTCGAGTTGTCGTTAGTCGGGCCGGTTCCGTTTCGGGTCGTCTCAATTTTTCGCGAAAATTCACAAAAATTAGTTGGTTCGTTTTTTCATTTTTTCACATTTGACGTCCGACCGAGACAGTGGGGCGGCGGTGGTGCGGGGGGTACATGTGTGGGCGGCGGCAGCAGCAGCGGCAGGGGAAGTGGCTAGCATGTGGGCGCGGGTCAAAATGAGCAGGCGAAATACAGTTTTAAACCTGCCTGGGTGATGGACTTGCTGCTGCACAACAAGGCTAGTGCATCCTAAGCAAACAAAGTGGGGCAGAAACAAATTTGCATTTCTTTTTTTTTCTCTTGGTCTGCTGTGCTGCATCTGCTGATGCTGAACCAGCCAGCCACCTTGGTCTCTGACGTGGCTGTTTGTTGTACTTTTTGTTGTTTGGTTTTGAATCCATCCCATCTCCCCTCCACCTCTCTCAGAGGCAGCAGGAGAAAGACATTCCATTCCTCCCCAAATCTGGATGAGGGGTCTACTCCTCTACTCCTCTCAAATTGGCCCCCATCACCAAGGTCCTTCTGCCTTCATCACATTCACAGTCAAAGTCACAGTCTGTACTGTATAATATTTTTAAAATAATTTAATCCACAGCCTCCAACCTCCCCTTCTAAGCACTAGTAGTACTACTGGACCTTGGCTGTTGCTTGCCACTTGCTAATAAACTGTAAAATAGAAAATAAATGGAATAAAACTATAAGCTGCTATACTAGGGTAGGATAGGGGTTGCTGGATTCCCTTCCAAAACCCCAATCGCAACAGCAGCAAAAAAGCTGTAGGCGCAGGGTCTCTTGGCCAAGTAAATGAACTTGGTGGGAAATTGGGATACAAAAGAAATGGTATGGTAGTGTAATATAAAATAAATAATATATTTTCAAGATAAATCCGCAGCACCTCCCTCCCCTACCGCTCCCACTCAAATCTTCCCTCCCCCTTGAAGCAAAAACGCACGGAACTCTTCCTCAAAAATGCAGAAAACAAAAAGAGAATAAACACTCGTTGCTATTCCCCACAGGGAATAGAAGAAATTATTATGTTTTGCGATTGAATTAATATCAATTCAATTCCCTCCCTGCCTAGAGAGACTGCGACCGCGACCAGAAATCGAAACTAGACTGAGCGCAGCAATCCAGCCCTGACCACCCTCCACAAGATCCAAGCCCAGACTTGACGGACTGGAACTGCTTTTTATGCCCTCTGGCACATCCAGAAGTGTCAGTCAAAATGTCCATGCGATTGGTGGAATGGCTCCAAAACTTTGCATGGTCCCGTCCCATGGCCTCAGGTGTAAAAAAAAATTAAGAAAAAAATAAAATGAAATCAACGGAGACGTATTTTGGCAAGACAAACCCACTGCTGCTACTGTAAAAATCAAGCTTTTAAAATAGGTTACTTTGCATGTTTCTGTGGTGCTTTGGTGGGGTTTTGGGCAAGGATTTCAAAAAAATATATTGCGGTCGATTTTGGACCGGGAATCGGTTTTTTAACTTTTAAAAACTTTTTTTCTGTGCTGCTTGGCATTGCGCGATTGCAAATTTGAACACGACAAATCAGACCAAATTGTTCGTTCGTCGGTTCGAGCTCGAAGTCTGGCAGAGTGATTCCCGTTACCGTTTCCGTAGAGTAACGGATACGAGTAACGGAAATGGAAACGGGAATACCGCTAAGTCGTGCCCATCTCTACATACATACCTTGTTCCACAATAAGTCGGACAGGGCAGAAAATGCCTCATTTCTAGCTGTGGATTTTCTAGCCTCCCTTGGTATTGTCATTTTCAGTGACATATATTGTGAAGAGCAGAGGAGGTGGATAGATTGCTTCAGGAAGAAATGTTCTGTTATATATCAAGGTCCTAAGCTATCTTAGTCTTAATAGGTCAAAATCAGCTCTTTGAATTGATCAAAGAAGGAGACAAGAAGCTAGTCGCTTTTTGCTGCTTCATGTGATGTCACACACATCCTCTAAATTAAAATAGCTGCTGTTTTTTGTTTCTGCCTTCATTTTTATTTTATTTTATTTTATTTTATGTAATAACATTGGACTCTGTTTTTAGTGTTTATTCCTATACATTACCTGGAGCAAAAAGGAAGGAGGGTGCTGCATAAGATCAGTTCACAAGCCTCTTACTCTGCTTTACGATGTCATATTTCTGATGTCTAGCCCAGAAGGTGGTACTAAGTAGGCCAGATTGCTAGCTTAGAAGGAAGACCAATGTGAAAGAGTAGTGGTAGGAACTTCATGGAACTAAAAGTAAGGCCTTCAAGGATGCATAGAGTCTTTAGATAACACCTTACCCCAAATTTTGAAACAGCATTGCCTCATAAGCAGGCGTGATATCCATGGCTTCAATAATATTAGTGTCAAACCAAACATAATGCAAACAGCTGTTGACATCATAGAATGGCAGAGCTGGAAGGGCCAGATGCATCATTGTCAAGGAGGCATTCTTAAGAAGCAGTAGCTGGGACCTCCTTGTCTATGCATAAGTCAACCACGCAGAGCCACTTAGATGACAGCCATGCTTGTATGCAAATAAACTTCCCACTCAGTACACTACATCTGAAGAGCAATTTCCTTCTATCCTCTTTAAATTTTTTAAACCACCCAAATTAAAGGTAACTATGCCACTCATTTGAATAAGAACTGGCAAGCCACTTCAGTATTCCTGCCAAGAAAACTCCATGGACATGGGGTCATGGAGAGTTGGTTATGACTGTAATGATACAACACACATGTGCCACTCATTAATCCCAAACTCTGTGTTAGTTATGTTGGCTAGGGATGATGGCAGTTGTAGTTCATTAATATCTGGGAGAGCCACTCATTACCTATATCTCCTCATCCTCAAAAGGATTGTGGAAAATCCTCAACTAGTATTTATTGGATTCTGGCCAGTCTCATTAAGCTGGATATTCATTCCTTATGTTACCATTTGTTGCTCAGAAACCCCACATTTATCATTTCAGTTGTGCTAGTGAAAGAGTATTCAGAAATGTGGGTCTACTGCTCCTTCAGAGAGCTATAAAATCCAGTGTTAAACAATTTGTACAGAGAAAAATGTATAAAACATACATTTAAATGTATATTTAAATATTGCTAAGAAACAGGTGTATTGCAGCTTTTAAATGAAGTTACTGTTCATATTATGCATGTAATTTCTCTGTACCCTAAATGAATCTTGGGTTATATATTTAAGACTGAAACTGATTATTTAAACTGGAAACATGTTGCATTCTCTCCAAACGCTTTCTTCATGCCTTCCAGAATGTGCCCAGTTACGCCTTTATTTCACAGCAGGTCATAAAATGTGCTTGACATTTAATTTCTTCTGCAAAAGCATTCAGGGAGGATTGCACTTCATGGAAAACCTCCATCTCTTCTCCCACTTACCCCTCCAGAGCCACTGGAAATGACTTTTGAAAGATCCCCTTTGAAATAAATGGAAGGTCGCCGTGTCTCTCTAAAACCCATTGTCATTTGTAAGGAATGTTGTGTCTGTGTAATACTTTTCAAAAAGCTTTCCAGTGCTACTTTTGTTCGCCTCCCCACTCTGTGTTTACACTTCTTGCTACCTGATTGCTAGTATATCTTATCTTTCTACAGATTCTAAGCTCAGTTACCTCCCTGAAGGGGGGCAGGTGTTCTCACAACCCTTCCTTTTCATGTTTCACTTCATACTCTTTCTCATTTTTTTCTCTCACTTGTGTCGAAGCATAATGGCACTATATGAGTTCCAATCGGGCAGACTAAACACACAAGTAAGAACAAGTAATTTTTACTTGCACACCCAACTTTGGTTTCAGAGTTTTAAATTGGATCTGCTCTCATTTTGATTCTGTAATGGTATTTAGAACAGTCTTATTACCATACTGACCTCTTGCAATACTCTCTGTTCAATTATAATAATTTCATACTTTCTTGGCTCCCCACTGCTTCTATTTTGAGATCTGCAGCCAGCTCTCCTCTTGGACTATGTTCATCTACTCTACTGCAATGACAGAGACACAGTCAAGAGGTAAATGAAATTTCTTGCTTGAAATCATGATAATTCTTCAGTGATTTCATAAAATCCCAAACAAGTAAGTTTGTTCACATAGTTCAGGTATGTCCAAAGTCAGGCCCGGGGGCCAAATGTGGCCCGTTTTCACATTTTGAGCAGTCCGCAGCCTCTTCTCCCTACCAGCTCAGCCTGTCATGCATCCCCACCAGTTGGTCCCTCCCCAATCCAGATAGAGACATCAACTTGCAGTTTTATGGTTTGCCTGCCCTCCCTGCCTTTCTTCATCCCCACCCCCAGCCTACCTGCCCCCCAGCTCCATTGCTGCAGCATCTCCTTCCCCATCTCCTTCCATGTCCTAGAGTCTTGTCCAAAGCCTGGGCCAGGGGCCAAATGTGGCTGAATAGTCAGCCCCCACACATTTTCACCTCACCAAATCTGTCCCTTCTTACAAAAAGTTTGGACACCCCTGACATAGATGCTGCACAATTCTAGATACATTTGCCTGTTCTTCAAAGCATATTATTTTTAAAACAACATCCAAGGTATTATCACTCTATGCATTTTTTTATTCTCAAAGGCTATCACTTCACACGAACAAACACTTCAACAATTCAGAACGAAAATATTTCTAATGGAATAGTTGATTAGGAACATGTTAGTCTTAAGTGCTCTTTCAAAAACTATCCCATGAAAGACTGGGAAACACACAGCTTCAGAGAAAGTGCTAGTTGAATTTTCCAATATTCACTCATTCATAATTTCATGTTCCATTTTTCTTCTTTGCCCTTCTACTTGTTTGTTTGCTCATTTCATGCAGGGCTATTTTTGGTACAACATTCTTAAATTTTGGTGCAAAAATCTCACAGATGGGCTTGACAGAGAATGAGATCTTATCATGATGCCCAAGATTTCAAGGATCAGTAGAGTATCAACACCAGGATTTTTAGTTCCAAAACCTGGAACCTGTAAATGAAAAGCTAAGATCTACATTATTTAGGAGAGTTAAGCATGACAAATGTTTTCTTTCATAATTATATGCCTATGCTTTAAGGTCTTTTGTAAAGATGAGTCCACACACTTGCTGTTTCCAAAAGATCTGATAAGGTTTGAATAGTGTATTTAACTCCCAAAGGATTTTTAAAAATGTGTGAAGGCAATCTATCTCAGATGTTGAATTTATCTGTTTCTTTAGCATAAATCTATAGCACTGTGAAATGTTGTCCTAGATACATTCATACTGCTTAGGACGAGTCCACACCTGGAGCACAGTTTGCATGCCCAGAACAAATTTTGGCCACAAATGGGGAGAAAGAGATTATTTTATCAGAATCCGGTTACTTCCAGCTATCTATCTATCTATCTATCTATCTATCTATCTATCTATCTATCGATCGATCGATCAATCGATCGATCGATCGATAGATTGATAGATAGATAGATAGATAGATAGATAGATAGATAGATAGATAGATAGATAGATAGATAGATAGATAGATAGATAGATAGATCAGAGCTCAGAGAAGAGGTTTTCTTCTTGTTGATTTTGTCATACCTCATTCATATAGCTGCTCCCAGACTCTGGAACTCCCTCCCGCTGGGTGCCAGGACTGGTCCATCTCTGCTGTCTTTCCAGAAGCAGGCAAAGACCTTCCTCTTCAGGCAAACTTTACCTGAATGAAGGACCTCCTACTATGTAACTTTATATAGATTACCATACATGATTGCATTGACTGATTTCAAAAGAACACCAGTGTTTTCCATGCTACTTTCATAGTGGATTTTTCTTTTCTTTTTGCATGCTCTTTATAGCTCTACTGGTACCTTTTAATGTTCTAAGATGCCTCTTTGTCGTTCCCTGTTCTTAACTTGCCACTCATTATTGTAAGCCACCATGGGTCCTTTTCCAAGTAGAAGGGTGGGGTAAAAATATTTTTAAATTTTTTAAAAAAATCAAAATAAATATAAGTTTCTATAAACATGTTCAAAAACCTTCTGTGTCTCTACTTCCTACCTAGGCAGAACATGGAATTAACCCTCCATTCATGAAGAAATCTGGAAGCTATAAGGTGATTTTCCCAAGCTTCACTCAGTGCTGTCATTATTTATTTATTTTTATTTATTTATTTATTTTGAATATTTTTACCCCACCTTTCTCCTTGGAAAAGGTGGCTTACACTAATGAGGGACAATATACAGTTCAGAACACTTAAGACATATTCAAGTTAAGAACAGGGAGTTTGAACAGGCATCTTAGAACATTAAAAGGTAGCATTAGAGCTATAAAGAGCATGCAAGAAGAAAAGAAAAGTCCATTATGAAGGATGAAAAGCAACATGGAAAACACTGGTGTTCTTATGAAATCAATCAAATCAATGCAATCATGTATGGTAATCTATATAAAGTCACATAGTAGGTAGTCCGTCACTACAGCCAACAGAGGCTCTCCCCAATATTTTTAGCCCATACTTCGGCTACGTAGTGCCTCTCAGCACCTCACCGAAGGAAACATCTGCAATGGAGAGCCTCCAATCCCCCCTCCCAACTTTAGGGTCTCCAAATAATTTAGAATTCCAGAAAATCAGGAGTTTAAACCTGACAGGGAAACTACCCAGCTACAATTCAAGATCATACAGTACTAAATTCAAAAGGCTAAATCTTTCTTTTTGTAAGAAACCTTCAAAAAATGGGCTGGCTCCGAACTTGAAACATTAGGTTTGAAAACTGGTTGATCAATGCTGAATGTTAGAAACTGCAAACTCATTATTAACATTGAGTGATTCAATTGTTTAATTCATTGATTAAGTGTTAATTTATTAAATTGATTCAATCATCAGGTTTGGAATAAACCAGCAGGATTTATGGACAATATGATATAAATGTTCACTGTGGACCCTTAGCATGGCACTTGTTATTGGCTCCTTTGAAAGAATTCTTTTTACTCTTTAAACTTGTTTTTTCCCAGACTCTCCCCCCCCCCATATTGACTACCAATAATTCAGTTGTTGATCAGCAATGGTCAAGGCCAACATGTCTGGGAACTGTTAGGTTTGGAAATTCTTAATGTCTTGAAGCAGAGAATTTCAAGTTACAACCTGCTCAGTTGCATTTATCTTTTTTTTCTACCCCACCTACTCATATTATTTAGTTGTATTCCTTCATAACAATTTCCAAAATGCAACACTTTCCTCCCAGCTCATTGTGTTGTAGGAAAGACAAACAAGTGGGTCCTGTATCAAATCAAGTCTGAATAATCTCTGGTGGCAAAAATATTGAAACTGCTGTCCTGCTTTGGGCACATCATGAGAAGACAAGATTCACTGGAAAAGAAAATAATGCTAGGAAAGTTGGAAAGCAACAGGAGAGGGAGAAGACCAAATGGGACTAGCTAAAACCACTCCAGTATTCCTGTCAAGAAAACTCCATGGACATGGGGTCACGAAGAGTCAGTCACGACTGTTATGACGCAACACACACACACACACACACACAAGACTAGGAGAAGGAGAAGATTAAATGGGACTACATGAGTCTGCAAAAACTGAGCACGGCAGCTGAGGACAGGGCATTTTGGAGAGTGCTCATTCATTGGGTCGCCATCAGTTGGAGGTGACTCAACGGCACAATAAAAACAGCAGCAGGGCTGGTTGGGCTATAACAGTACTGCAGAACAGAGGAGAATATTAGAAATAAACAAAGTCTTAAAGCTTGAAAGCCCCAAGTATGTCACTCAGTAACAGCATCACTTCTCATCTGGGTCAAGGCTCAATGTATTCATCTTCACCCATCCTATTGCTATCTCTAGACTGTAATTGGAAGTCTCTGGTAGTTTACCTGGATTAAACACAAAGGAGAACAACTTGGTGTCAACACCCTACTGATGACATATCACTTTGAACCTCTGATTGACCTCACTCAGTAGATACCTTGTTGCTCAAGGTAATCCTACTTATATCCAGCCTCATTTCCTCATCTGGAGTGAACTATAGAGCTCTGTTGGTTTAAGTGTAGATAACATCAATTTACAGCAATATCCCAACAGCAAGTTTCCTTAAGGAGTCTTTGACCTATCAGAAAGAATGTTCCAGTAATACAGTTCTAAAGGACGTGTGTGTGTGTGTGTGTGTGTGTGTGTGTGTGTGTGTGTGTGTGTGTGTGTGTGTGTGTGTGTGTGTGTTTAGAGAATAAATGCCTTACCTAGCAATCTGAATTCTTGTTCTTAATTTCTTCTGCCCTGAAGGGTGGGCTTCACGAATTTTCAAGAGCAGCTTAGTGATCTCTGTCCCTCAGAGCAGAGGAAGAACACAGATGTAAACAAACACATAATCTCCAGAAGTTTTCCCCAAGTCTTAAAATGATTATAGATTTAATTGGTTTTTGAATTATATCTAAGCGTACATTTTAACCATAAAGGAAAGAGAGGGAGAAAGATTTTGTAATCTGAAAACAAATAGCATATGGATGGTGGGCTTATTCTAAATGAAGTCCAAATGTACAAACAGCTGTTTGCTGTGGTCTGCAATAGGTGACACTTTCAAATACATTTGAAGAAAATAAACAAGAGCTTCAGTTCAGTAGCCAAAAATCTACTGGAAATCCATATGTACATAAGAGCAGTTGCATATATTGGTGACAAGGTGTCAGACATGTGTCAAGGGCAA
The DNA here is from genome assembly GCA_029282475.1 of Phrynocephalus forsythii. Lineage (NCBI taxonomy): Eukaryota > Metazoa > Chordata > Lepidosauria > Squamata > Agamidae > Phrynocephalus > Phrynocephalus forsythii. The sequence continues at coordinate 61,818,732 of JAPFRF010000004.1, forward strand.
GGGGTGCAACTGAAGCATGCCTGGTCATGCATGTGACATGCCACCAGCATTTGGGCCATCAGCCAGTTTAGCCTCTTCAATTGCTTAAACACACTAGTATATAAACCTATGGAATTCCGATCATTTCATAATATAGTGCTGAAAACATGTGTTTATTTGTTTGTTTGTTTAAAAGCCAGGGGGATCTGTTTGGGCCACATATATTTAAAGCAGGGGTGTGGAACTGATACAGGCTTCTCTGCCTTTAAGAGAATTCCCAGCTGATTCTATTTTTTTTTATCTTATCAATAAAATTGTACTTTGGTTCAGCCAATCACATCTTGCCTGACATCTTGGCAAAGCCTAAATTATAGACATGTTACTGGCAGGTGACAGGAATACCTTCAGATCCAGTGACGATTCAATCAGAGGCTATGGAAATACCCCCTCAGAAAGTGCTATCAACTTCAAGAATGTGGTAGCCCTTCAGTCACCATGGGAAAGCTATAGATGTATATAAAGTAATGCTGGTAGCAGCTTTTTATCTACCATTCCCTGTCCATCTGGCCAAACATCCACTTTTTGGCTTTCTTCCTTCTGTCCACTTCCCTTTGAAGCTCTCCCCATGGAAAATATATGTTGGGGGAGTGTGTCTAATATCACATAAATATCTCATCAGTAGCTTGACTTGCTCAAGAGTGCCCTCAGGGCTGAGCAACTGGAGCTTCCAGGAGAGGTTTTGTCTTTCATTGGAGCTTTGGTTATCAATCTCCTTCTGCTACTTTCTTCAGCAACTGGCACCAAGCAAATTGCTCAAATGTTAAATTCCTTAAACGCCAAACATCAGTGATTCATAGGGGCACTCTAACCAACTTGAATATGTCTGGGGTGTTACTGAACTACATCAGTAACTTACAAATATCTTGACTTGCCTTAGCTTGACACTGTCTCCTCAAACTGGGGCACTTCCTTCAACATTATAAAGCTTACCCAGAGCTAGGAAATAATTTGTTGGTTTCTATTATTTTCTAATTTGTGTTTATTTTCTTTATTTGTGGACCACAGGCACATTTTAACCCAATTTAACACTTTAAATTTGACATTAAATATTTTCTCACTTTGTTCCTCATTAATTAACACAATGACCTCAGTCTAAGAAGCCACAAACTGGGCAGTTTTTCCATCACTGTTAGAGGTTACTTGATACACGAATTCCTCTGGTACCCAGTTGAAGGAGTGTTGATTTGGGATGAAGGTTGATTTCTTCCAGCCAGGAACTGGGGGGGAAATTATGCAGAAGTTGGAAACAAAAAACTCAAGTGGATAAAATTCCATCTGTTTATTGTAGAATAAATTGCTATCCTCCTTAATTAATTTTTTAAAAATACAATCCTTTTTCAGAGAAGAAGAGCACAATAACATGCTCTGTCCCTGCCTGTTTCTAGCATTTAAAAAACCCTGTGACAGTACAGCATAAAGCTTAATATTATGCTGAGTATTTTTATATAACAATAAAAAGGTATTGCTTATATACTATATTAGCCCTTTTTAGTTGCTTATTGCTCTTAGTAATTGTCATAATCATCTATTTCTATTAGTCTCCCCCCTTTTTTCTACTTTCTGTGGTGTTTTTTTCTCTTGCTTCAGAAGGAGTCAGTTTCCACAATACAGTCTATCAGATGATACCTTCGTAATGATATAGTGGTGGCCAAAATGGCTGAACAGCTCAGTGGTTTAGGGATCCACCTGCAGAGCCAGAGGCTGAGAGTATGATTCCCCACTGTGCCTCCTGTGAGGAATGCCAGTCTGTGAGGCCTTCGGCAAGCTACACAGTCCCAAGGTGCTCCCAGAAGAAGGGAATAGTAAAACCACTTCTGAATGTTGCCCACCTGGGATACTCTGAAAAGGCTTGCCAGATTTACTTAATGGCATATTATGATTATTAACACAAAAATATTTGAATTTTGGATGCTATATTGCTCATTTATTTCAGTTCTACTTGGATTCTAAACATGCTTAAGATGACTAGCTGGTTGAGGCTTCCAACTTTCCTTTCCCATTGGGGGGGGGAGGCACAGGGTTTTTAAAATGTCTTGGGGCCACTGAGGCAGCCTCGGTGGCTCAAAGACATTTTAAAAACTCTGCGCCTTTCCCTCCTAATTGGGTGCATTGGGGGGAAGGTGTGGATCTTTTTTCCCCACACCAGCTGATCGGTGCTGGGGTGGGGGAAAGTGTGGGGCTTGGGAGAGGGGGGAAAGTTTGGAAAACCCCAGGGCTTTTTTTTTTTTAAAAAAATCCCTTTCCCCAAGCCCAGACGCCAGCTGATTAGTGCAGGGGTAGGGGGAGTATTTCTTCCCACCGCAGCACCAATCAGCTGGTGTGCAGGGCTTCGGGAGGGGAGGAAAATTTTAAAAGCCAGGTGGGGAAAACCGTGGTCTTTTAAAACTTTTCCCCCACCCGAGCACCAATCAGCTGGCACACAGGACTTCGGGCGGGGGCGAAAGTGTAAAAAGCCTGCCATTTCCCACGCCTGATTGTTTTCCCATAAGAACACATTGCTTCAATGCATTCCTATGGGAAAACGAAAAACAAAATGGAACAAAAGGAAAATTTCCATTACATTTTGTTTTGTTTTTCTTTGATGGGTCACTTTGTTTTTCATTTAGTTGGGGAATGAAATGAAAAACAAAAAAAACCAAAAGCATTGTTTCATGCACATCTCTAGTAGAGATTTATATATCTATTAACTAGCAATCCAATTCACCACTGCAATATAAGCCACAGCAGAAACACAAAAAGTGCAGCTGTTGTGGGTAAGGGTATAGACAGTCTTTTTACTGGTAAGAGGTGGCAATAAAATACCAAAAGGCAGCATTATGTGAGAGCATTTTTCATTTTTTGATTTACACTTGCTTTTAAAGATGTATTTTTCTGCCATAGATATCTTCCAAATAAGTGGCTCTGCTGACGTTTTTTTACAGCAAAATCAGCAAAGAGACTTGGGGGCTCTGACGGCTAACAATTTTTATTTGGCACCGGCTTTTGTGGGCTGCAGCTGCATGGCTTATCAGATGCACAGATGTGTAGAGATGTGCTTGGATGGGAGACTATAATGAGTGGATTGGGATGGTATGGAAAATAGGGGGTGGGGGAATAAGCATGGATCATCCCCTTGGCAAACAGCAGTTGGGTGGTAGCAGAAATATTTCAATATAAATGAGCAGATTAATAAATGTACTCTAGTAAAAAGTTGACTGGCAAATCAATGTACTCAAGAATATCTTCCTGTTATAATAAATATTTAATCCGTATCTAATCTGAATCTGTGCATGAAATCACATCTTGGGTTTGTTTTAATTTTTTTATTACATTCCCACCATTTGTCCTCACCTCTGTATGTGCCACTCCAGGAGGAAGGTTCTTAAGGTAAAACAAACAAACAAACAAAAACAAACAAAAACCTAATGGCAAGGATCTAAAGTGATCCAGGAAAGAATATTTTTTTTAATTTATACCAGGAATACACACTGCCAGTTTATATTATTCCTTATGTATGTTAATTCCACACCTCCATGTTTTATTGGGCCACATTGTACTGAATGCTGATAATTAACTATTAAGCTTCATGATACAGTAGAAATTCGGCAGCTCGGCAGTTTGAATCTCAGATGCCACGCAGCAGAGCGAGCTCCTGCTGATAACCCCAGCTCCTGCCAACCTAGCAGTTCAAAGGCATGTAAATGCAAGTACATAAATAGGTACCGCCATAAAAAAACAGGGAGGTAAAACAGTGTTTCTTGAAGCCACGTGGTCATGGACATGCACAACACTGATTCTTCGCCTTGAATACGGAGATGAGCACCGGCCCTAGAGTCGGACACAACTAACATGCATGTGCAGGGGGAACCTTTACCTTTTTTACTCCTTGAGCTGAATCTAAGGGCTTGCTTACACATGTCAGTTGGAACAGGCTAGAGCAAGCTAAATGGGGTCAATAGGAGGTCCAGGATGCCATTTGGTGTGATCCTCACATCTGATGGCATATGGCCCTCAGACAACTTAATTGGTTTACAGCATCATTCTGTCATTTAGTTTAAGAAGAAAGGCACCTCAGGATATTGCTAAATTAAATACTTTCTCAGCTTCGTGTGTGGCCAAGGAAATGGCAAAGCCTTTAAAGGTGTTCATTAGGGTAGCGCATGTGCACTGCATCACTTAAAAAACAAACAAATGCCCTTTTTCCTGGTTTCAGCTGTCCTTTAAGCTACATCCACCCATATTCATTGCTGTAGAGACTGAAGGTATAATCTCAGATTGTCTCTGGAGGATCAGATGTACAATAACTGAAAAGATTTGAGGGCTGAGTCCAAAGAAGAGGGAAAGGACACCTCCAACACCACTGTGTCACTGGTATCAGCACAGGTTATTTAAGAGACTGCAACAGATGATTAAAATATTAAGGAGACACAAATGCAGGACTAGCCTACAGGTGATACCTTGACAGATGAATAATAAAATAACAAAAAATCATTGTGAGCATTCGAGTGCAATGCAGTCTTTTTCAAAGCATACACCCAAAGTCCAAACATTTCAAAATATGTGCTTTGCCAGGAGGTCATTCTTAAAAGTTCTTGGCAGGATGATACTTGCCAGGCAGTCTTCTTAAATGAGGCAGGAAGTAAAAAGTTGCATCTGAAGTCAAGGATTGGGTTTCACACTCCAGGCCTTAAAACAAAGGAACATACTAAGTCATGCACAGCCTCACTCTCCCCTCACCTCCATTTGGCTCTTTGAGACATACACGCCCCTTTTGGCCAGAGAAGGGGATGGGAAAGGCTGATGCTTCGGTCCATGTGCCCTATTTTAGGATTGGGGTGGAATTTAATAAAACCACTAGGCATGCCAATTGGGACCAAGTTTAAAAAAGTGATGTTTTAGTGCAGTGGTTCTCAACCTGAGGGTAGGGACCCCTTTGGGGGTTGAATGACCATTTCACAGGGGTTGCCATCGGCCAGTGAAGAAAAAGACACAAACGGCGTGCATCTGGAGGAGGGGGGGAGGAAGGAGGAAAGAGTGAGTTACAGCTTGATAGATTGGAAGGGATGCCAGTCAATGGCACCAGAGGCTGCAATTGGCTGAGGGTGCCTGCGTAGAAGGAAGTTCTCTATGGCACCTGCGGCAGTGGCCTGCCAAAAGGGACTTGTGGCCTCTTCCAAGCAGGACAAGGGGTCACCACAACATGAAGAACTGTATTAAAGGGTTATGGCATTAGGAAGGTTGGGAACCACTGTTTTAGTGATTGCAGTCCTGTCCTCTAATGTTGAAAGTCCATGTGCCTCCCTCTTGGCATGTGGGGAACGGCAGTTCTTTTGTGGTATCTTCATCATTCCATTGAAGTAAAAAGGGGATATTAGGGAGAGGAATCTAAAGGTATAATAAACCTTGACTGCTGACCATTAAACTGCAGAAGTGTTACTGATTTTTCTCTGTTTTGGATGCTGATGGTGGAGAGAGAAAGACCACTGGAACTCTCAAAAACTGACATAATAATATAGACAGTTCTGAATAAATATGCCCTAGTTGAGTTGACAGCTGTTTCCAAGTTTCCTTCAAAGTGATGGATGTCTTTTGTAATCCCTGTCCTTGCAGATAAGCCGTATCCATTCTCAACAAAACAAAATGACAAAAGAAAAACTGATCTTTCACCATCATAATGCAACCACATACAATCAGTTATGCCCATTTCCCAACTGTACATGGTCAACTATTCATTCAGTGAGAGTAGGTAGAAAGGCAACGGCCAAACCTATACTGGATGTTCCAACACAGCAACCAGCTGCTTTTATACCCACCAGGAAAATTGTGTGTGTGTGTGTGTGTGCTCTTCTCTGGATCTACCTGTCCCCTCTGCTCCTGATTGGCATGGGCATGTGCCATCAGCTTCCAAATAGGCAGAGGCCAGCCGATCTTTCAAGGGCTCCTGGGAGCTACTGCCACATTCTGCCCCCCCCCCACGTCCTGCCGGTCACAAACAGTGCCAGCAGAAGTCTTGCAGCCATGCTTAAACACAGTTGATGATAGCTGTATAGACTTTGTAGCTGGCAGGGGAGGGGGCAAAATGTGGCAGCCAACCTCTCTGGATGACAAATGAGTACCTTGGACACCAACCTCTTAGATCACATTTGTGGAAGACAAACAGAAGTCCAATGTTAAAGCATTATCTTTATCACTACTCCTTCATGTTAAGGGCACTACTTCATCTGCTGAAACTCTACCTTTGACAGGTGCATCACAATAGACTAGTCACTTACAAATAACCAAAAGAGGAGGACAAAAGAGGGGAATGATATGCAAGATTTTTTTTTGAATGTTCTAATTTATGTATATAAATGCAATATTAGTATAATTTAAGCAAGGTTGCAATGCCTATCCTCTTGCCTAGGGAAGGCAGTTACCTGACTACCTTTTGGAGCTGCTACTTAGAGCCTTTTCACACGACCCCTAAACTCCGCGGCAAGTGGCTCCCAGCTCCAGAGCTTAAAATTGTTTCCCCACCAGCTCCAGAGTTTACAGAAAATTAAGTGCGACCACGCCCACCTAAGTGCGTCCCAGCGCACTTTCCAGGTACCTGCTCTCCTGGGGGTGAAAAATCCCTGATGCGGATCTAATGTAGAGAGTGCCAGGCTCTCCTGGCTTCTGTTTGTTGTTGTTTTTGCCCCCCGCCCCTTTAAGAGATCTGAATGCTGCCGGGAGCAGAGCGAGACCGGCAGAACGGAGGTAAGCCAGCATTCTTTTCTTTCTTTTTTTCTCCCTCCCCTCACGCAGCCAGCAGCCAGGAGTGCGGAGGGGGTGGGAACACAGGAACAGCGACAAACCCCCAAGATCTCTGGTCCGAATTTAAGTGGCCAGTGGATCTTAGGGGTCATGTGAAAAGGCTCTTAGGTGCCTACTGTAAATGGGCAAATTCAAAGTCCCTCATTTTCATCCTCACAGCTTTTTGCTTTAAGTTAGGCTATGACAGAACAGCCTTTCAAACTGAGACCCCTTCAAATGGAAAACTACCCTGTTGAAAAGAACACATATGGTCACACCATAGGTGGAAAGTTAAGAGATGATGCCTGAGGGAGGAATGAAACAAATGTGGTAATTGCCAAGTGAACTTTTAAGAACTCTCTCCTGGCAAGTTACATCCCTTGCCATGTTTGGACTTCTATACCTGTTTTGAAAAAGAGAGTGTGCTCTCGAAAGCTCAGCAACTTTTATTTTATTTTTCTACTAGCAGCCTATGAAAGTATCACCCATAGTCTAGTCTTGATTTTGTTTGTTTTAATGGCTGCACGTCTCCAAACCTCTTTTCACTGAAATGTGGCAAAAGTAAGCTATTTAATTTCAAAAAGAAAAATAAAGACTTTATTTGTCACAGCAATCATTTTGCCACAATCATTTATGCAGGACATGGCCTTTTGTTCTTGCTTTATATCTGAGCCTGCCTCTTTGCCCAGTTCTTTGATTTCTTGGCCTCAAGGACTGGATATCAAGTTTACTCTAACTTCTCGAAGGCTTTCACAGCTAGGATTTGATAGCTATGGTGAGTTTTTCGGGCTGTATGGCCATGTTCTGGGAGTTTTATTTCCTGACATTTTGCCAGACTCTTCAAAGGGCAAGGAACTCAGGGAACAGCCAAACAGCCCGAAAAACTCACAACAACTATTTATTCTAACTGTCCCCTGTGCTGCTGGCAACGTTGCCCAGGTTCTGACAAATTCTGACATTGCAGCAAGGCTAGTTATCTCTGGCAATGAACTCCAACAAATCATATGTATTAAAACACAAGCATGAATCCCCTCTGGTGTGTGCAGTGAAAAGGGCTATGCCTGCAATTGCCTTTGAGACCCTTGGTATCCCCGAGCATCTGCTCAAGTGAAGCAGGTGCTGGAGAAAATCCAGCTCATCTTCAGAAGACAGGGAAGAGCAAATATAAACTTCCTGGGCCAGTCTGTGCAAAGTATCAGAAATAGTGCCATATCCAAGAGACAAGTGGAAATGGGCCAAGAATTATCAATGTCTGGATTGGGAATTTAGAAATGCAACATGGTCCCTTTTGAAACTACATCTTCCAGAATCCCACCACTAGCATAGCTACTGGTCAAACTAACTGCGGAATTCCGGGAGGTGTATCGAGGACAATTCAGCATGGTATACCATCATGTCATCAAAATCCTTTGTTTTTTGGAGAAGCAAATGGAGTGCCAGAGAACAGGGTGAAAAATAGGCCAGTAAAAAAAAAAAGAGGAAGGTGAAAAAACAGGCTATTTCTTCCCATTTCCCTAGCCAGTGAGTAGTTGGCACCAAAAGAAATCCCAAATTATGGGGACATTTCATAATGTTCAGTTCAGAAAAAGAAGCCCACCGTATGTGCCTATAAGCATTGTCCATAAGTTAATTAATAAGGGTACACAAAGGGCTCTGGGGGGAGTTGCTTGTTCTTATTTATAAGTTTGTTTCACAGAAGCCATTTTCACCTACAAGCCACTTCTGCTAATCAGAGAATCCATTCTTCCTCCGAACTAAGTTAGTTCAGATCTCCAGAGGCAGCCTGTCTCCATCCCCCAGCTGACAATACAACAATCTCTTTTCTTCAGCTCAGAGCTCCGGCATGACATTGTCTCTGTGGTTTGTGGAAAGGGCATTGTGTCTCCCCAGTCTCTCTCTTGATTAACAACACACTGTATCAGGTCCCCTGGCATGAATCACTGCTGCAGTTCCTTAAGGGCACTTTACTGGAGGCACCTGATCTGAGGATGTACAACTCATATGTCCAAAATCCTAACTTTGCCAAATTTGAAAGGGTGTAGAGGAGGGTCATTCTGTAATTTTGGTGTCTTGAGGTGGATGGAGAGGCATGCTAGGGCTCTTGAACATAGAAGCCAAAATTAACCAATGCTTGATTTATTTTTCCCCAAAGTTTGGGAAGTTCATGGTGAACACCAATAAACCATGAACCACAATTAGCCACCATTTTGATGGTTCACACCCATCTCTAGCTTATAGGTCTTAAGCTACAACTTATCCAGAAAAAGTTCATGTTGAGAATATTTTGGACACCACAAACGTCCTTTAAGGAAAGATCTGAGCAAAGCATCTAAGTTCTGGCACTGCTATTCTGTTAATGTATATCTTAGTCAAATGTGGCAGTCATGTCCAGTCACATGTTTGTTTGGGGGAGAATTTATTCCTTGTCCAGTAATCCCCTGCCTATTGTGGGTGTTAGAGACCCAACCCACAATAATTGAAAATAATGGTCATGACTGGGGGGGGCGCTATCTGGGGTCTCCTACACTTATCTGAGGCCTGGCACTGCCCCAAACAGGCCTCTGATGGGCTTTCAGGGCCTGTTGGAAGCCCCAGAAGTTGTTTTGGGTGATCTGGAAAGCACTTCTGGTTTTCCGGAAGTCACTTCCCATTCACCAGAAGCCCATCAGAGGCCCACTCGGGGCAGCTCTAGGCCTGGGGTAAGTGCAGGAGGCCTGAAACGGGCCCATCCAGCTAACCCCAGGGGGCTTTGCCTTTCCTATACTGTGGCCCCGTGATATACCTGGAGCACAGTATATGAAACTCAAAATAATGGAAGATGACTGTATTAACTTTGGATATATTTATAGATATTGGGAAGCTTTTTAAAAGCCTGCATACAGTAACCCCCCACCTATTGTGAGGGTTAGGGACCCAACCCACGATAAATATTAGGGACCTAGAAGACCACCGTTCCTGCTGACCCAAGAGTCCAGTGCCATCTGCCGCTCCCTCCGCCCCTGGGTGAGAGACAGGGGACCTTTCTGTGGCTTCTCTGGGGGAGTTTGGCCGCTTGGACTCCTGAGGCAAGTCAGGACTGGGCCCCTTGCTCTGTTGCTCAAGCTGCCTTCCACCTCAACACTCACCACCTGCCCCAGGGAGGGAAGGCTTGAAAAGTGGAGCTGCCTGGGAGCTGCCTGGGACCTAGAAGACCACCGTTCCTGCTGACCCAAGAGTCCAGTGCCATCTGCTGCTCCCTCCGCCCCTGGGTGAGAGACAGGGGACCTTTCTGTGGCTTCTCTGGGGGAGTTTGGCCTCTTGGACTCCTGAGGCAAGTCAGGACTGGAGGAAGAGGTGGGCTGATGAGGTTGAATTGTTAGGTGCATCGGTATTTTGTATTTGTTTGTTATTGTTTGCTTTCTGTTTGTTGCCATTAGGTGTAGGTGGCAGGAACTGAAGAGAACAGGAAGGGGGAGGGCAATGGAGGGGGCAGCTATTGAAATTGTGCTGGGTAGGGGAAGGTATAGTGGTAGGAGTGGAACATGCCTGCGTAGGAGAAGAGGGGTTAGATATCTTACATCTATCCCCCCCCCTTCTGGTCCCACTTCTAGCCAGAAGGAATCAGGTGACCATGTCAGCAAGCCCACGAGCCACACGGTGATGTTGTTAAATGCCAGGTCAATACAAAATAAGACCGCCCTCATCCACGATGCTATTTTGGATGAGGGTGCTGACCTGGCATGTATTACTGAGACCTGGGTGGGAGAGGAGGGTGGAGTCCCCCTTTCCCAGTTATGCCCACCTGGGTACTCAGTCCAGCACCAGTGTCGCCCGGTGGGCCGGGGAGGTGGAGTTGCTATAGTCTACAGGAATTCTATCTCCTTGGCCAGGCTTCCTGTCTCCTTGGGGAAACGTCTGGAGGGCCTGTATTGTGTGCTGGGCTCACGAGACAGACTAGGGATTCTGTTGGTGTACCGCCCACCCTGCTGCGTACCAACAGTCTCCCTGCCTGAGCTGACAGAGGTGGTCTCGGACCTGGTGTTGAGGACCCCCAGACTATTGGTACTGGGGACCTCAACATCCATGCCGAGGCTACCTTAACTGGAGCAGCTCAGGACTTCATGGCCACCATGACAACCATGGGGCTGTCTCAACATGTCATCGGCCCAACACATGAGAAGGGTCATACCCTGGACCTAGTATTCTCAACGGGACTGGGGGATGGTGGTTTGGATGTGGAGGGGTTGGCTTTGACTCCATTGTCATGGTCAGACCACTTCCTGGTCAAGTTTAGGCTATTAGCTACTCCAACCCTCTGCAAGGGTGGGGGATCCATTAAGTTGATCCGCCCTCAGAGACTAATGGATCCGGATGGTTTCCTGAAAGCTCTGGGGGACTATCCAGCTGACATGATCGGCGCTCCTGTCAAAGCTCAAGTCACCTTATGGAATAAGGAGATGACCCGGGCAGTTGACATGATCACACCTAAGCGCCCTCTCCCCCTACGCAGAGCCCGGACAGCTCCTTGGTATACATCTGAGTTGCGGGCAATGAAGCGGGAGGGGAGACGGCTGGAGCGCAAGTGGAGAAAATATCGCAGTGAGTCTGATCAAACACGACTTAGAGCCCACTATCGAGCCTATTCAGTGGCTATACGGTTGGCGAAAAAGCAGTATTTCGCCAACCGTATCGCTTCCTCAGAGTGCCGTCCAGTGGAGCTGTTTCGGGTGGTCCGGGAACTTCTTCAGCCAGGAGATAGGGTGGAGGCCCAGGACCATTCGGTGGCACACTGTGAGGAGTTTGCTGTTCACTTTGAGGGAAAAATTGCTCAGATTCGCAGTGAACTGGACTCCACTATTGATACAGTATCAAGGGATGTGTCCAGTGCACCGTGCTTAGGTCCAGTGTTATTGGATGAGTTTCAATTGTTGAGACCCGAGGATGTGGACAGGGTGCTTGGATCTGTCCGTTCCACCACGACATTGCTCGACTCTTGCCCTTCTTGGCTAATTGAAAGATCTGCCAAGGGGGTTCGCACCTGGGTCCAGGAAGTTGTAAATGCCTCTTTAAGAGAGGGAGTGGTCCCTGCTGCCTTGAAAGAGGCAGTAATTAGACCACTCCTAAAAAAACCTAACCTGGACCCAGGACTGGTGGTCAACTACCGGCCAGTAGCGAACCTCCCTTATTTGGGCAAGGTGTTGGAGCGGGTGGTGGCCGGACAGCTCCAGGCACTGCTGGATGAAACGGATTTTCTGGATCCATTTCAATCTGGTTTCAGGTCGGGTTTCGGAACAGAGACTGCCTTGGTCGCCCTGTACAATGACCTTTGCCGGGAGAGAGACAGGGGGAGTGCAACCCTGTTGATACTCCTGGACCTCTCGGCGGCTTTCGACACCATCGACCATGGTGTCCTTCTGGATAGGCTGGCCGGGTTGGGAATTGGAGGCACCGTTTTGCGGTGGTTCCAATCCTTCCTGGCTGACCATGTCCAGAAGGTGGTGCTGGGGGATAGTAGCTCTGCTCCATGGCGTTTACATCATGGGGTTCCACAAGGCTCAATACTATCCCCCATGCTGTTTAACATCTACATGAAACCGCTGGGAGAGGTCATCAGGAGGTTTGGGCTGAGGAGTCAGCAATATGCTGATGATACTCAGCTCTACCTCTCGTTCTCCACCAATCCAGGTGAGGCGGTTTCTGTTCTGAACTTGTGTCTGGACCAGATAATGGACTGGATGAGGGTTAATAAATTGAAACTCAATCCAGACAAGATGGAAGTGCTGTTAGTGGGTGCTACGTCTGACAGGCTAGAGGGCCATTTCCCTGTCCTGTTTGGGGTTGCACTCCCCCTAAGGGACAGGGTCCGTAGCTTGGGGGTGCTCCTGGATCCCGGTCTAACTCTGGAAGCCCAGGTGGACTCGGTGGCCAGGGGTGCCTTTCTCCAGCTGCGGAATATATACCAGCTGCGCCCCTACCTAGATGAACGGAGCCTTATGACAGTTACGCATGCACTCGTAACATCCCGTATTGATTACTGTAATGCGCTTTACGTGGGGCTGCCTTTGAAGACGGTTTGGCGATTGCAGCTGGTTCAGAATCGTGCTGCACGGCTGGTGAGTGGTAGGGCCACCAAGGAACACATCACGCCGATTCTGTATAACCTTCACTGGTTACCAGTTGCTGCCCGAGCCCAATTCAAAGTGCTTGTTTTGACATATAAAGCCCTAAACGGCTTAGGACCTAGATACCTGAAGGACCGCCTCCTTCCATATGAACCTACCCAGCAACTAAGATCTAGTCAGAGAGCCCTCCTGAAAGAGCCATCCCTTAAGTAGATGAAGGGGATGGCTTGCAGGAATAGGGCTTTTTCAGCAACTGCCCCCAGACTTTGGAATGCCCTCCCAAATGAGACTCGCCTGGCACCGACGTTGATATCATTTCGGTGCCAGGTAAAAACCTTCCTATTCCAAAAGTTTTTTAACTAATGATTGTGGGACCTGATGGCAATTTTTAGTGGTGTGCTTTTAATGTACTGTATTTATTGTATTTACTGGTTTTTATTGTTCTAATTTTATTGTATTTTGATGTTTTAATTGTTTTGATTGTGAGCCGCCCGGAGACCTTTGGGTAGTGGGCGGCATACAAGCTATATAAATAAATAAATAAATAAATAAATAAATAAATAAAATGAAAATCCGTGATATACAGATGCTGGGTTGGGTGGGGTCTGTGGGGCCTATATGGGGCCTCCTACACTTACCTGAGGCCTGGTGCTGGCCTGAATGGGCCTACAATGGGCTTCTGAGGCCTGTCAAAGGCCTCATAATTGCTTTCCCGTGGCCTGTTCAGGGCAGTGCCAGGCCTGGGTTAAGTACAGGAAGTCTGAAACAGGCCCATCCACATTACCCCAGGGGGGCACAGTATACGAACTGCAAAAGGGCAGAGTTTACTGCATATATTTATTTATTTATTTATTTATGCATTTATATACTCCTCCCATTTCCCAAAGGAACTCTGGGCGGTTCACACAAAAAGCTTAAAAACAAACATCAATAAGACAATATAAAATGGTACTGGGAAAGAGGCGAAAACTAGACAACCATCAAAAGAGAAAAGAAAAAAAAAAAAAATTGGTACCACATAAGCAGTCGCCAAAGCCATCCCTGAACAGCCAGGTTTTAAGGGCTTTCCTGAAGGATGCCAATGAGGGAATCTGGCGTATCTCACCAGGTCGCTTGTTCCAAAGCAATGGACCGGCCACCGAGAAGGCTCGTTTCCGAGTTATTACTCTGCTAGCCTCCCTGGGGGTGGCTACCCAGAGAGAGAGAGCCATTGAGGAGCAGGTGGGTCGGGCCAGCTCTAATCGTGGGAAGATAGATATTGTTCTCCCTTTCTCCCACCCCTTTTAAATTTCTTTCTTTCTTCCTTTTTTCTTTTCTCCCCCAACCCTTCCATTTTGGAGAACATTATCACTGCATTTTAGTCCTGTTGTATTTTCTTCTCAATTTGTTTGTTCATACCAACAAATTGGTATAAAGTATATAACCCTATTATGCAGATAAGGATTTGTTATGTTGAAGGAAATATATAAACCACTAGCAGAGATTAACAGTGTTGTGGAAGAATAAATGTACTTAGTAATTATGGAGCTAGGAGACAGATGAACAAGGCAATAGAACTTATATTACATATGTATACATGACAAAGAGTAATATACAATAATAATATACAAAGCACAGCTTATAGAAAAGACAACAGAACATGGTGAAAGCTTCCTCTCACATTATGCAGTCCCAATTTTACATTGGTTTGCTTGATACCTTTATACACAAAGCAATATGGTGTAAGCCAGGGGTGTCCAAACCTTTTGCAAGGAGGGTCAGACTTGGTGAGGTGAAAATGTGTGGGGGCCGACCATTCAGCCTGAAGGGGGGAGGAAAGGCGTGGTCTGTGTGCATCTGCAACAGCTGCAAATGCTCCGGTTTCAAGGCGCCCAAGAGCCCGGCGGCTGTTGCACAGCCCGGGAATCGGCCCAGGAGCACCCAAGATGCACCACTGTTCGCATATGCTGCCCTCCCTCGCAAGGGGGTGGGGAAGACGCTGCAGCAACAGAGCCAGGAGTGGGTAGGCAGGATGGTTGGCTGAGGGGATGTATGGAGGCAAGGAGGGCAGGCAAAACATAAACTGCAAGCTTACATCTCTAACCAGCACAAGGGAGGGCCAGCCTGTGGGGATGAATGACAAGCTGAGCAGGCAGGGAGAAGAGGCTGAGGGCCACTCAAATTTTAAATTGGGCCGCATTTGGCCTCCGGGCCAGACTTTGGACATGCCTAGTGTAAGCCAATCACACTCTACATGGGATGAGGTGATTTATATATACCACCTGTGCTTAATCATCCTGACCTTCCAGTACTGATGATTCTTTACACCTGTGACCTAGACCTAATACACATTCTTGTCTAGCTCATGACATAGCATTTTACACAGGATCCATTTTGTAATCTGTTAAATAGAGATGGGCACAACCAGAAAAAATGACGTTTCAAGTAGTCGTTTGTTGGAACGGGTCCGTTTTGGGTCGTTTCTGTTTGTCGCGATAATTTACAAAAATTTTTCATTTCTGTTTGTCGTTTCCACCGCGATTTAGTGCGATTTGACATCCCAGACCATGGGGTTAGGGTTAGGGTTAGGGTTTGTGGGCTCTGGGCTGCACCTCTGGGTGTCTCTGACCCACTAAGAAGGGAAGTGTACTGGCATACAGGTTAGGGTTAGGGTTGGGGTTGGGGTTAGGGTAATTGGGCTCTGGGAGGCACCTCTCTGGGTGCCTCTACTCTGACCCACTAAGAAGGAAAGCGTACTGGCGTACAGGTTAGGGGTAGGGGTAAGGGTAGGGGTAGGGGTAGGGGTAGGGGTAGGGGTAGGGATAGGGATAGGGATAGGGGGATAGTGGGCTCTCGGAGGCACCTCTCTGGGTGCCTCTGACCCACTAAGAAGGAAAGCGTACTGGCGTACAGGTTAGGGGTAGGGGTAGGGGTAGGGATAGGGATAGGGATAGGGGGATAGTGGGTTCTTGGAGGCACTTCTCTGGGTGCCTCTGACCCACTAAGAAGGGAAGTGTACTGGCATACAGGTTAGGGTTAGGGTTGGGGTTAGGGTAAGGGTTAGGCTTAGGGTTACGGTTAGGGTTAGGGTGGGTTAGTGGGCTGCACCTCTGGGTGCCTCTCTGACCCACTAAGAAGGATAGCATACTGGCGTACAGGTTAGGGGTAGGGGTAGGGGTAGGGGTAGGGGTAGGGGGATAGTGGGCTCTCGGAGGCACCTCTCTGGGTGCCTCTGACCCACTAAGAAGGGAAGTGTACTGGCATACAGGTTAGGGTTAGGGTTGGGGTTAGGGTAAGGTTTAGGCTTAGGGTTACGGTTAGGGTTAGGGTGGGTTAGTGGGCTGCACCTCTGGGTGCCTCTCTGACCCACTAAGAAGGACAGTGTACTGGCGTATGGGTTAGGGTTAGGGTTAGGGTTAGGGTTAGGGTTAGTGGGCTTTTTATGCCCTCTGGCACATCCAGAAGTCTCAGTCAAAACCTGGCCATGCAATTGGTGGAATGGCTCAAAAAAATTGCATGGTCCCATCCCATGGCCAGCCCATCACTGCACAGGTGTAAAAAAATAAAAATAAAAATAAAATAAAATAAAATCAATGGAGACGTTTTATTGCAAGAAAAACCCACTGCTGCTACTATAAAAATTCAGGCATTTAAAATACCTAAATTTCACATGTTTCTGTTGTGCTTTGGTGTGTTTTTGGACCATGATTTCAAAATAAATGTTGCGGTCGCCATTTTGGATCCCCTCCCCCACTGCATGGCACATGGAGACGATGAGGATGACCGACACCCCCCCCCAGCCTGGTGCAAGCAGCCCAGGAAAGGAGGGGGAAGGGAGGACCCCCAGAAACCACCCCTCTGGTAGGTGTCCTCAGGCAGGCATATTTTCGCCTGCTTTTTTGGCCGGGAATCGGGTTTTTTTTTTTTAACTTTTAAAAACTTTTTTTCTGTACTGCTGTTGGCAATGGCATCGCGCGATCGCCACGATGCCATGAACGACAATGATATACCCAAGCCAATTTTTCTTTTTTCGGGTTGGGTTCGAGCTGGAGCGGAGTAATTCTCGTTACCGTTTCCGTTACGTAACGATAACGATAACCAAAAACGGAAATGAGAATTTCGCCGCTCTGTGCCCATGTCTACTGTTAAATATACATTACTGACATTTTGTCAAAACTACAATCCTTGACAGTATTAACTTATATATTATATTATAAATATAATATTATAATATTATTATAAATATAATAATAATAATATATAATATATATTATATTATATTATAAAGGGCCCAGATTCGCCCTTACCTAGATGGGGACTCCCTGATAACAGTGGTGCAGGCGCTGGTGATCTCGAGGCTGGACTATTGCAACGCTCTCTACATGGGGTTGCCCTTGACTCTCCTCCGGCGACTGCAGCGGGTGCAAAATGCAGCGGCCAGACTGGTGGCGGGTGCGCGTCGCTTTGACCACATCACCCCGGTGCTGGCCCGGCTGCATTGGCTACCCGTTGCCTCCCGGATCAGATTCAAGGTCCTGGTTTTAGTTTATAAAACCCTCCATGGCCTGGGTCCAGACTACCTGGCGGAGCGGATCGCCCAGCGGTCAACATCGGCCCGACCGGTTCGGCAGTCGCGAGCGCACTCGCTGCAGGTTCCATCCCCCCGAGAAGCCAGGCGGTCCCTAACCCGGAACCGGGCTTTCTCGGTGGCCGCCCCATCCTTATGGAACTCCCTGCCCAGCGAAGTGCGCTCTGCAGAGTCCCTGCTGGCCTTTCGTAAAGCGGTGAAGACTATCCTATTCCGCGAAACCTAGCTTAGCCCTCCCCCTTTTTTTTTTTTTAATCCGCCATCGATAACTTGCTGAATTCTATAGCATGTTCAGAATTTACGCCTCTGCTTTTTAATATGTTTTTTTAACTCCTGTTGACCTGTTGGTCTTGTCTCCTATTGCTCTGTTATGTATTTTCTGCCTGTATTTGCTGAATTGTTCAATGTTCGCGCGCCCAGAGTTCCCGTTGGGAAGATGGGCGGGATATAAATTCAACAATAAATAAATAAATAAATAAATAAATAAATAAATAAATAAATAAATAAATAATACATTTTAAAAAAACTATTGGGAGCCCAATATAACCTGCCCACCCTGCTATCCTAATGGAAATGGCCCAAGCTGCATGTGTTGCTGAGTTTTGATTTCCTAGTATAATTCCCTTTTCTTACATGGTAGAAGTAAATAGAAACACAGAGTACAATAGCTACAAGATCATCATATAGTTCACCCCTTACTCAATAACTGGCACTTAAAATCTCTGAGGCATTTGTCAGTAGAATGAATAGAAATATTTCTTTGCCTACAGTTACTTGAAATTATGGACATTTGTGCCCGCTGCTTTTTCCACTCCCCATATACTTGTCAACCAAATGAACAGATCAACAGCAAACACACAACTGCCTTCAAGCTAGGAAAGAGAAGGGAAAGGCAATCAGCAGAGAGGCAGGGCTCCCTATAAAATCAAAGACAGGGGAAGGGTGGTTAATAATGGATAGGCAATCACTTTCACCAGGAAAACTCTCTCCGATTTGCACAAAACACAGAAGCATATGACATTCCAAGCAAAACTCCAACAGCATGGTCACAAGGTCTATATAGGCGTGAAATCCTGTGAGTCTACCTACATCACTACTCCTGGGATTGAAAGCCTGTAATCTAATGGTAGCTGAGATCTCATTCCCTCCCTGATACATGACCAGGAATGATTCAACAGGCATTCTGCTTGACTGTAGATCCCCCTCCTGCAAATGACATCTCAGTTCCTGCAAGAAACAACTATAGCAACAAATATAGTGGCACATATATCCATATTCTGTCACCTCTCTAGCTGGTCATCTTAGTCAGGCACATTGACTTGTCATGTCAAATATTTGCCCAATTAGTTCTGCTAGAAGTAGTAAATATCAGGATTCATTCAGCACTTTGCAGAATGAACTGCTGTCTTATAACACATTTTAAACGAATGGCTGATTCCTAAAAACTCTTCTGGAAGCTTTGTATCATTGAAAGGGACTAACTATTTTGTGGACATTCAGAAATGACTTCCTTGAGTTAAAAAAAATAATCGTATCTTCTATTTGATGAAGATACGATTGAAAGCCTATAATCTAATGGTAGCTGAGATCTCATTCCCTCCCTGATACATGACCAGGAATGATTCAACAGGCATTCTGCTTGACTGTAGATTCCCCCTCCTGCAAATGACATCTCAGTTCCTGCAAGAAACAACTATAGCAACAAATATAGTGGCACATATATCCATATTCTGTCACCTCTCTAGCTGGTCATCTTAGTCAGACACATTGACTTGTCATGTCAAATATTTGCCCAATTAGTTCTGCTAGAAGTAGTAATTATCAGGATTCATTCAGCACTTTGCAGAATGAACTGCTGTCTTATAACACATTTTAAACGAATGGCTGATTCCTAAAAACTCTTCTGGAAGCTTTGTATCATTGAAAGGGACTAACTATTTTGTGGACATTCAGAAATGACTTCCTTGAGTTAAAAAAAATAATCGTATCTTCTATTTGATGAGCTTTCCCAGTTATAAACTTCAAACTGCAGAACAAATATTTAACCTAAAACCAGTTCATTCTCACCATCCAGGCTCTTCTTTTTCAACTCTGCGTTGTCTTAAAATTCAGCACTGCTTTTGAGCTGGCTTGAAAATGGAAAGGGAGAGAAGGATGCACTATTTTTCTGAAATGCAAGGAAACAACCATCAATCTCCCACAGCTTTTTTGGACAATAAGGGCAGATGTCCTCCTTTAATCAAGTTAGCTTACCTGTAACAATTGATGAAAATTTGTCACAGCCTTGCTTCTGACCCTCAGTACTGTGCATCTGTATTTACTTTCATGCTGCTCTTCCTTTCCACCACTTGCATACTATAATATCTGGCAAAGAGATGCAAAACATTGGGTCAAAGGGTGATTTCCAATAGAGAAAGGTCAGGCAGGCAGAGGTGTGCTGGATCCTTCTCCTTCCTGCTCCCCACCCCAGCTCATGCCAGCATTCCTTATAGATGTTGCTACTGTGTGTGTAGGACCAAGTGGTTGGGAAGGTATTAGATGCAGAAAAGCATCTGACTAGAGGGAAGAAAAAGGGAAGACTCTCCTCCTACACACCATTTTCTATGCTGCGTTGCAGCTTTTGGCAGAAACCCAAGCGAGATCCCTTGACCCAGATCAGCCACTTCACTTGGAGTTGCAGCAAACTCTAGGTGGTTACTTCATGTCCTTCTTTGTTCCATGACTAGTTTTGTACCGTGACAGCGTTGGTCGCGATCACATGGTTTTGTCCCTGTTTCAGTGCTCCCATGATCATGATAACTTGTCTCGGGACAAGTGTTACCTCACGGACTTGTACTGTGACAAACACTGAATTTGTCTAGCTTCCTTTTTCCTTTTTGGGGGCTTAAAAATTCTTTTTCAATATTTCGCTTCTGAAAAGTAAAAAAAAAAGTTCACAGTTTTCCGAGAGAAATGAGTGTTTTGTTGTGTGACAATCGTTGCCACACAGTGTCTTATCTTGGAACAGAAAGAGGGAACAAAGAATGACAAGGGAAAACCCTACCCCAGCACCAGGTACAGTATTGTTACGCTTAGCACCCGTTCCGGGGGCACGATCGAGACAAATTTCAGTAGTTGCGCGACGGACGTGAAGTAACATTTTTTGTGCCACTCCTAAGTGCAACACTAACAGAGACAAAACAGACGTGAAGTAACCGCCTACACAATGGTTTCTATCTAAAGATGGCTTTTTGCCTGGAGAAAGAACGTCCTCTTTTCCAAGGGTCCCCAGTTGTGACTGATGTTCTTCACATCTGATTCGTCACATTACTAGGCTTCTTACAGCCCAGAAAATGACAAACATCATTTGAAGCTGTCACATGTTTGTCTGTCTGTCTGTTTGTTTGTTTGTTTTGCTCTTTTTCTATCTAGAGCCTATCTAGTCCCTGTTTCTGGTCAGGGACTTTTTGACAGACATATGATAATGGCCGAAATTCAGTTGCTAGGCCAAATAAGAGCAAATCAACTGAATCAAGAGGTTTTCCATACATTCCAGTTTCTTATTTAGCAACCGATTCAATAGGTCAACTCCCGATGGAACTAGCAGTTGGATTATACCCAAGCTATCTGGCAATTCCTCTACTACTGACCTCCCTCTTCACTCTGTATTTAGCTAGAATTCACACAGTAGCTGAGGGCAGCCACAACAATGTATGATGTGAGTTATCCCTATTGTAATATGAAATACTTGGGTGTGGGGATATGTTGGTCTTGAAGAAGCAATCAGGACCTGCTAGATTCATGCAACAACTTTCCTCTCTAGAAGTGAAAAATGGAAGTACTGATTTCTTGTATTTGAGATTAAGTCCTTTTCCATAGTCCAGAGAAAGGCCTATCGTGATGCACATTGGCTCTTCAAAATGGCATAACTTCTGATATATCGCTGCCAAGACACCCCTACTGGTATAATCTGCATGGCTCCTCAGCACTCAGAGTAAAAATCAATACTTAATCAATTGAAGTGAGCCTTGGTTACAATCCTAAATATATGTTACCTGGGAGTACCTCCGTCTAAACTCAACGGTACTTCTGTTGCAGACATACATAAATGTAGAATTGCAATTTTAAATGAACTAAAATCTGGAAACTTTAACAGGAAGCATTGAATTATAGCTCCTATATTACTTCTTCCTTGTATGCTATGCTCTTTAAGTCCTTCCTATAGGAGTTCATCATCACTCTCCAAGTTCTGCAGCTTTTTCAATTGTAGCAATGAATTTAGGAAAGTGTTATCAATGATTCAATGGACAGCCTATGAGGTTGTAAAACTGTCAACACCTACACCAAGGCATCCATCCAGTACCTTTCGGAAATTAGAGTTTCTGGCATAGGTGGCTTAAGGTCAAGCTTGGACCATGGGAGGCTAAAGGACAAGCAGTCAAATGATTTTCTCTCCTTGTTCTTCCAGGCATCACACTGGATGGAATTGTCTTAGAAATGGCTTTAAGCATTATAGAAAACATTGTCCATATTTTTTTACTAAAAGCAGTTACTCCAAAGGGGGAAACACCCTAAATATAGCCACTTGTTAATGCTAAATGGAGTACACACTTGACTTTACTGAAGTGCTGACTTACCATTCAGAAGTTGGTGAGTCTACCCTGACCTTTTGACAACATAATCTTTTGTGGAAGAGGGAATGGGGACGCGAATATGGGACATAGCTGAAAAACCCACTGTTTAGTTCCCAGTTTCATCACAGAATGATCTGAAACAGCAGGGCTGGAAATATCTCTGTTTGAATCCTTGGTGATCCGTTGAATATAGGAAGCTGCCTTATAACACATCAGACCACAAGCCCATTTAGTCCAGTGTTGTTGGTATTGATTGGCAAGAGTTTTTCTTGCCCTCCCTGGGAACACTGGGGCTTGAACCTTGGATCGTGTGCACACAAAGCAGATGTCCTACCATTGACACAAGCCCTTCCCATGTTCCTATCAAGGTAATCAGTACTCAGTTAAATGGGTCACATGCTTTAGTAGGTAGATACTGTTGAAGTTCTGCAAAGGAGGCCAAAGGCCAAACACTAGCAAGAGTATGTGATCTGTAGAACCAATGAGTCAATTGACCAGAAATCAGAGAACAGAGATAAGAGGATCTTCTCAAAATGATTACAGTTTAATATTAGGTTTTAAGGACAATCACGTTGTTCCTGTTGTGATGAACAGGAAACTTTCATAGAATTGTAAGATGATAGAATGAGAAGGTAGCCAAAAATATCATCTATTCCAAATGTGTGGTCATCCCCCAATTCCAGCCCCCAAAATGGGCTTTCCAAGTCAAAAACAGTGATCTATCATTACTGGAAGGTTACAGCTCTGCACTGCAATGTTTTCTACCCCCCTCAAAAAAATTCAGATGGTTTTTCCATCCCCACCCCTCCTTTACTTGGAAGAAGGTTTTCATTTCTGCTAAAGTATCCCTCAAAGGGACCAGTTGTAATCTGTTAAAGAGGAAACAGATAAAAAGATAGGGCACACTAAGTTTTGCACTGAGTCACTGATAATGTGTAAAAAAAACTGTACTAAGTACGGTTGTTTAAAGTCATCTCATTCCTTAGCTATTTAAACCTGTTTCACTCTCCCCACTCCTAAACAACACACACACACACACACACACACACACACACACACACACACACACACACACACACACACACAATTCAATCCACAGTGAAAGGATTGTGTCAGTGAAAGAGGGATAGGATAGTAATCATGGGGGACTTTATTTATCCCCACATTGACTGGGCCAATGCGAGCTCCGGGCAAGAAAGAGAAACTGGGTTTCTCGACTTGCTGAATGACTGTGCCTTAGAGCAACTTGTCATGGAACCCACCCGAGAACAGGCAACTCTAGATCTAATATTGTGTGATACTCAGGACCTCGTCAGGGATGTGAATGTCACTGAGCCTCTGGGGAACAGTGACCATGCTGCAATTACCTTTGCCATGCATGTCGGAGGAAGAGTGTCAACCAAATCAGACATAAAAACCCTTGATTTTCGAAGGGCAAACTTCCCTCAGATGAGGAAACTAGTTAGAGAGAAACTGAAGGGGAGGGTTAGAAGAATCCAATCTCTTCAGAGTGCATGGAGCCTGTTTAAAACAACAATAATAGAGGCCCAGCACAAGTGCATACCACAAAGAAAGAAGAGCTCATTTAAGTCCAAGAGGACACCAGCATGGTTAACGAGTGGAGTTAGAGAGGCTCTAAAGCACAAGGAGAGGTCCTTCTGTAAATGGAAATCCTCCCCAAATGAGGAAAATAAAAAGGAACACAAACTCTGGCAAAAGAAATGTAAAAAGATGATAAGGGAGGCAAAGAAAGACTTTGAGGAACGCATGGCTAGCAATATAAAGGGTAATAATAAAAGCTTCTTTAAATATGTTAGAAGTAGAAAACCTGCCAGAGAACCAATTGGGCCTCTGGATGGGTGAGAGGAAAAGGGGAGGTTAAGGAGGACTTGGACATTGCAGAGAAATTGAACGAGTTCTTTGCGTCTGTCTTCACGACAGAGGACCTTGAGTGGATTCCGCTGCCTGAGCTGCCCCTCTTGACTAAAGAATTAAATCAAATACAGGTTAAAAAGAGGAGGTTTTAGGACTAATTGATAAATTGAGGATTAACAAGTCACCGGGCCCAGATGGCATCCACCCAAGGGTTATTAGGGAACTGAGAAATGAAATTGCAGATCTCTTAACGGTAATATGCAACTTGTCTCTTCAAACGGCCACAGTGCCGGAGGACTGGAGGATAGCAGATGTCACACCAATTTTAAAAAAGGAAGGAGGGGGACCCAGGAAACTACAGGCAGTTAGCCTTACATCTGTCCCAGGAAGATGGTGGAAGGCCTCATCCAAGAGAAAATCTTAAAACACATAAAAAAGAACAAACCTTGCTGAGAGAAAATCAGCATGGCTTCTGTAAGGGTAAATCTTGTCTTACAAACCTTTTTAGAATTTTTGAAAAGGTCAACAGGCATGTGGATTTGGGTGAACCGGTGGATATAGTCTATCTGGATTTTCAAAAGGCTTTTGACACAGTCCCTCACCAAAGGCTGCTGAGAAAATTGCATAGTCAGGGGATAAGAGGGCAGGTCCTCTTATGGATTGAGAAAGGTGTCAATGGGAAATTTTCACAATGGAGAGAAGTGAAAAGCGGTGTGCCCCAGGGCTCGGTCCTGGGACCGGTGCTTTTCAATCTGTTCATAAATGACCTGGAGACAGGGATAAACAGTGTGGTGGCCAAGTTTGCAGATGACACAAAACTTTTCCATGTGCTAAAAACCAGAGAAGATTGTGAAGAGCTCCAGAAGGATCTCTCCAAACTGGGGGAGTGGGCTGAGAAATGGCAAATGCGTTTTAATGTAACCAAATGTAAAGTAATGCATATTGGGGCAAAAAATCCAAACTTCATCTATCAACTCATGGGCTCTGAGTTATCCGTGACGGATCAGGAAAGAGATCTTGGTGTGTTGGTGGACAGCTCCATGAAGGTGTCTCCCCCAATGTGGCAGCAGTGAAGAAGGCCAATTCCATGCTAGGGATTATCAAAAAGGGGATTGGAAATAAAACAGCCAACATTATAATGCCGTTATACAAAACAATAGTAAGGCCCCACCTGGAGTATTGTGTACAATTCTGGTCACCGCATCTCAAGAAAGACATAGTGGAACTGGAAAAGGTGCAGAAGAGAGCGACTAAAATGATTACTGGGCTGGGGCACCTCCCTTATGAAGAAAGGCTAAAACAATTGGGCCTCTTCAGTCTGGAAAAAAAGGCGCTTGAGGGGGATATGATTGAGACATACAAAATAATGCAGGGTATGAGTAAAGTGGATAGAGGGAAGCTCTTCTCCCTCTCTCAAAATACCAGAACTAGGGGACATACACTCAAATTGAGTGCTGGGAGAGTAAGAACTGACAAAAGAAAATATTTTTTTCACCCAGCGCGTTGTAAGTCTATGGAACTCCCTGCCACAGGATGTGGTGATGGCATCTGGCCTGGATGCCTTCAAAAGGGGATTGGACAGATTCCTAGAGGAAAAGTCCATCACGGGTTACAAACCATGATGGAGATGTGTAATCTCTAGGCTTTAAACCAGGGTACTTCAAGGGCCAGATGCAGGGGAGTGGTATCAGGAGACAGATATCTAGTCTCATGCGCTCCCAAACGCATCTGGTGGGGCCGCTGTGAGATACAGGAAGCTGGACTAGATGGGCCTTTGGCCTGATCCAGCATGGCTCTTCTTATGTTCTTATGTTCTTATGTTCTTATGTTCTTATGTTCTTATGTTCTTGTGTGTGTGTGTGTGTGTGTGTGTGTGTGTGTGTGTGTGTCCTTGCTAACAAAATTGCATCTGTCTTCAACAATTATCCTTTTTTGTAACTTCTGTTTAAAATTTCCAATCAAAAGTAATATAAACAGTACATGAATTCTCCATTCCTTTGGTTGGAAAATTATACTGCATACATATTGAGTTTAAAGTGTTGGTAGAACAAAACATTTGCTTGATCCAAGAAGAAAGCTTTTCCTTGTAATCTAACATTAGTAGGAAATGAATGAATTAATGTGTAGTTTAGACTAGGAAATCAAAGCAACTCCAAATTCTAGCAGTCCTTTCATTATCTAAAAGTAAAAGACAGAAAACGGTACCATGTAATTATTTTAATTTTAATGTCATGCTTTTCGTAGTCACAGTAAGTATCCTGAATGTGCTCAATCTGTTCACTTATCTGGATCTGAAAACATAAATAATCATAAGGCAATTGTGAATGAACCTACACAAAAATAAGTATCTTCCCAGATACCTATTTCCAAAATGAGTTGACCTTGTCATTGCAACACAGGTTAGCTGAGACGGGCATGATGAAAACTACAGTTTGAGACAAAGATCCTTTGGCCATACTACATATGTGAAAGCTTTTTTAAAAAGCACATTTTTTAGTGTCACAAAACTAAAAAGCTTTTAATAAAAACAATTAACATTGGCACTGTGATTTATATCATTTTATTCTGTCTTGGTATCATTTTGAATATCCCCAATGATAATTTCATATCAAAAGTGAATGGAGCCAAATGGAATAAGGCTAAGTATTGAACAAAGTACAGTAGAATGATTGTTGAATACAAAGGACAACACAGTGCCGAGGAGCTATTCATGGGACAGTGATACAGTGAGTGCACTGTTTGGAAACACTTGCACATTAGTGCAAGCAAAACAGGAGGGAGATGGCCCTCCTTTGTCCAAAATGAATTCAGGTTATAGTTGAGCTCCTTCCCAGGACTTTAGAGGTTATGTTTTCCATCCCAATTTAAAATCACTGAGAAGTCTCCATCTGCTGCTCTGAATTGAGATCCTTTCACTGTGGATTGAATTGCTCCATCAGTTGTCAGCAATACTTCGCGTTCAAGCTGGAAGAGGTGCCAACTGACGAATGGAATCCTGCTTCCAAGGTTTTGTTCCCAAAATTTAGCAGTGTCCCACTTTGAGCACATCTCATCTCACCTGATATCAGAAGCTAAGCAGGGTCGACCATGGCTAGTACTTGGATGGGCGACCACCAGGGAATACCAGGTGCTGTAGGCATCTGAAGTAGGAACTGGCAAGCCACTCCAGTATTCCTGCCAAGAAAACTCCATGTTTTGAGGTCATGAAGAGTAGGTCAAAACGGTATGACACAACAACAACAACAACAACAAACAACACTTTGTTCAATGTTACTTATTCCCAGAGAAGTCTGTCATGTGCTTCGGATTTCAATGTGTTACATACCATCAAGATGCATCCAACTTATAGTGACTATTTCAAGGTAAGTGGTTTTACCAGCATGGCTGACACCACACTGTACTGGCTAATTGGGGATCCAAGCACAATGTCCAGAGCCCTAGTCCATCACTTCATCGACTGCACCATATTGGGCACAAGGGACAACTTCACATTCAACTGAGCAGAGCATGCTTCTTGATGGCCTGGCTGCAATTCTCTTGGACTTACTGCTCCGTTGAACAAAGTGGGACTTAATGACCAAGTAAAAATGCACAAGCATTGCTTGCTTTTCATCAGTGACAGTAACGGGATAACTATTAAAAACAAGGCACCTCTGATTGAAGTTTAATTAAACAGAATGGAGAAGATTACCAACCTCCCAGCTATAATCACTGGTATGAATGAGTGCACACTGGAGTGATGCTGAAAGAATAGAGTTGCACCACTGGCTCCATAACATTTTGTGGCATGGAGTACATGTTGTGAGATCTTGCCATCTTCTGTTTATGCCTCTTGACAATTGTTCTGGCAATGCAAAGCAAAAAAGGCAAATTAAACCCATGCTTGGAATCAGCCGAGCCATGGATCTGCCCCACAAACCAAAGGAAGCAAAGAGGCCCCAACATTGACCATGTAGCTCCTCCTTTATTTCCTCAGCAACTAGCACAACGGCCCAGTCAAGAGCCCACAGATCCCAGGCAGCGGATATCCCCATGTGGCCTCTAATGCAATTTTGTGTAATTATTGTGATCCAAATCCGAATGGCTTAAAAGGATAACTGTCTGAATGGGAGTACAGGCACAGCTCAGAAATCCCAAGGAAGCTACCTTACAAGGATGAGCACAGGAAGCAGAAGGACAAAAAATAAATAAATAAATTAGGGGTGTGAGTGATGAGTGGTTTGCTAATTTTTTTAAAAAAATGAATATAATAATATATAATATGAAATCAGTCCTTATTTTGTATAATGCTGCAGTAGGGATGGTTCTATTTGTGGTTTTATTTTTTTCCTGCTAGGCATGTTTTTCCCCTATCTCCATCTTCTCCATCATTCATCAGTCAGCCAGCATTCATTGCCCACTGCCACAATCAGTTCCCATTAGGCTCTAGGTATCTTTTCAGGAATGGTCCAAAACAATACTGTGAGAAGAAGCAGAAAATATCATGCATGCATGGCCATTCCAAAGGCATAGCATCTAAATCCATCACCTGATTTTTTTATAGGGACAGCAAAGAATCCACAAGGACCTTTCCACAGCCTTGTCATGAAAGCCCTGCTGTTAGTCAGCTGTGACCTGAAGACACATGATAATACAGTAGGACCCCTGTATCCACTGATTCATTATCCACTGATTCAGTTATCCACGATTGGCAGAGGAAAAAAATGAATAATTCAGCAGCTACAAAGCAAGCTGTAGAGCAAGCTGTTGTCACAAATAGCACATGTAAAGCAAGCTACTATCACAAACAGCAGCCATAAAGCAAGCTACTGTATCAAAACAGCAGTCATAAAGCAAGCTACTGTCAGGAAACAGCAGTTTGGGGGTGAGTGGGCAGGCGTTTTCTCTTATCCACGGTTTTCATTATCCACGGGAAGGCCTGGAACCAATCCACAATGGATACCGGGGTCCTACTGTAACAACAATAACAAGATAAACAACTGACAGTTTGCTGCACAAAAATCTACTACCTCAGATGGTTGCCTCACTCTGCCTAATATAAGGGCTGGCCCTGCGCCTTTGCTACTTAGGGAAACCTGAGGGCTTTGTCAAGCCTGCCAATAATAGTCTCTTGTGACTGCTTGCGTTTTTTAGTTATATAAAGATCCGCATACGATGAGTTTGCTATTACTATGCATGATTTATTTATAGAGAAATCTCTTAGAAGCCATCAACTTCTCCCTCTGCCATTTTCTGGAGCTCAGCATGTGCCGTAGTAGTCCTGATTGCTTCATCACTCGCTCAGCTCTCAACTCACAATCATTACCAAAAGCACAGCTACCAAAAGTTGGTCAATTGCACACAAGAGTGCCTAGGATATTTCTGAAAGTCAAAATGGCAACTCCCGCTCCTCTTGGCCTCTCTTTGCCTCTTTGTCAAAATTGACCCTGAGAGGAGGAGATTGCAACTGCAAGAGAAATGGCATTTTGCTTTTCTCAAAATGACTGACTCTTCAAGCAGGCAAAAGTGGGTTGAGCAGAAGTCAAGAAGCAATTCTATGACTACTTCATCATCAGGTCAGTGTAGTGGTGTTGGACTCGGGAGATCTGGGATCAAATCTCCAGTAGCTGAGGAACTCAGTTGATGAACTTAGCCCACTCACTCACTGAGCCTAATATACCTGACAGGGCTGTTCTGTTCACTGGCCATTCATCTAGATGTCTTCGAAATCCTTCTGAGAAGCCAATCCAACATCTAAAATATTTGGGTCTAGTGGACCCAAGTGCAATACATGAATATCTTTGTACAGCAGTACCTCTACTGCTGCCTTACAAATTTCAGATGCAGTTTGCTCTACTTACATTCTTTTCAATTTTTTATTTTTTTATTTTTAGATAGGGCTGCTCTACTTAGGAGTTGTTTGACTTAAGAGCATGCATTTGGAACAGATTAAACTCGAAAGTAGAGGTACCACTGTATTTTAAAAATTGAACTTAGAGTTAAAACTCATTAGCCATTGCTTTGTTGGTTGGGGAAAAGCCAGGCAGTTTCTTAGTTGAGGCTCGGAGCTTGGATGTTCTTAGGATGCATCTGAAATGAAGGGAGGGAGGTGTTTTATTGTCCCAATCCTTCCAAAGACATGTCACGGCTCACGTATGCTTTATCTTCATGGTTCTGTGAAACAAGGAGAAGAAACCATAATTCAGACGTGAACATGAAAGGCCAGGAAGAACACAGTACCATCTCACTTTGAAAAGCGCCTCCATCAATTGTTTGTTCCTCTAGGGAAGGCGCTAAACCCGGCGTTTGGCTCAGACCCTGAAGCTCGGCTTAATGCCGGCAATTTCCTCAGACGCAATTAACATGCAAATCAGCCGCGGAGTGAGGGGAATGTTCGGAGGGGTGCAGTGAGCGAACTCTGAAACGTCAGAAAGGGCACGGTGGGTCCTCATTCGCTTGCGCTGCCTCCCTTTGGCCGCTGGGGGCGCTGGCTCTCCGCGCTCTCTAATAAACAGCGGCACGAAGATTAGCGGCTGCCAGTCGGTTTCCCAGGCGGGAGGGGGCTGGGAAGCCGGAGGATTAATTTATTAGCTCTGCGGCCACCGCCGCTGCTCTCGCTGTTCCTCGGGCTGATTGGCTCGGAGACAGGGACGGATTAACCCAGGCAGCGGCTCTCAGACTGGGATCTGGGAGAAGGCGGCGGTGTGCGTGTGGGGGAGGTGCGGAGAAAAGAAAGGCCAGTTGATGGGATGGCCCAGATGGATGTGTCCAAAAACAGCCCCGAAGAAACACCGCAGTGCCTTCCTCTGGCGGCGGGGGTGCCGATCAAATTCGGAAAGCAAGGCTGTTGCAAGAGGGGGTGGGGGTATCCGATGTTCCAGAGCGTGGACAAAAACGGGCAGCTCTGCGTTGGCGTGACGTGCCTGCGTGCCTCCAGAGAACAAGGCGCGCCAAAACCGAGAATTTGGCCAAAAGCAGCGGACTGGCTGCGGTGCTAGCTCGGGCAGGGTGTCCTCAGGATGCCGCAGTTGGCGTCCTGTTCCTTAGGAGACTACCGCACGGAGAGAGAGAGACTGGAGCCGTGGCACGGTTGGCGCTGTGTTTGTGGATGTGTTGGACGAGTACCAAACTTTTGCAGGTTGTTGTTGGTTTTTGTTTTTGTTTTTCTGGTTCTTAAGGCTCACTAACGCAGCGCCCCCTTCTGGAAAAAAAGGGCGAACAGCACCCCTCCCAACACGCGCGCGCGTATATACACACACATGCCACTCCTCTTCTCCCTCGGCGGTCGAGCCGTCGTGGTTCCCGGCGCGCGGATTCTTCGCTGCGAGGCTGGCACGAGTGGCAGCAGAAGGGCGCCCCGCTGACATTTCGGGCTCCGTCAGGACTCTGGATGCTTGGGTGGTGCTCCGCGTGTGGTACGCGGCAGCCCTCGCTTTGGGTCCTGCCTAGAGCGCGCGCCCTTTGGTTCATTCATTCTCGCTTCGCGGCTACGAGAAGACATTTCCTACGCGCGTTCCCTGACCCAACTGTTTTGCAGACAGACTCGCGGCTCCTTTCCGAGCCGGCTATTCTGCTCTGTTTTGGCTTCATATCGCACAAAAATCCGGGGAACTTTCGTTTGATGCCGATAATGAAAAGCCGTAGGCGCATACGCACGTACACAAACCTGTGTGATGAAGGGGTTTGTGTGTGGAATGCGTGGCCATTGCAAAATGCAAATGCAAGAATAAGCAATAGCTTTTTAGGGCACTGATAAAAAACAAAAAGCATACAAGCGAGCTTCCGTGGGTAAACCCCACTTCTTGAAAGCAAGTACTCAAAGGCCAAATGTTGATAGCACAAAGGGGGTTGCCAGGAGGCTACTGAAAGACGCACAGTTCTTGGTAAGATGAATTTTGCCAGGCACGTTTCTCTCAAAGGAAGCAATAAGCAGTACGGTTATTTTAAAGTCACAACTGAGGCAGCTGTAGTTGGATTTCGCACCCCAGTTCTTCAAACCAAGGGGCTCAGGGTATGGACGCGCACATGTCTCTCTATTTTGCCTATAAAGGTATCGCCTATTGCCTATACAACTACATCTGTGGTCCTTAAGTATCCTATTATCTATCTATCTATCTATCTATCTATCTATCTATCTATCTATCTATCTATCTATCTATCTATCTATCTATCTATCTATCTATCTATCTATCTGGACATGTTTTCCGAATGTGGTCTTTAGCCAAACAGTGTTGTTTCCTTGCCAACACAAAGTTTGTGGAGTACTTGTCCTTCTAGCATTCATAAATGCTGCAGTACGCCCCAGTCAACATTTATTTTACAGTCATTTATTGAAGCGCGCGGACGCTCACGAGCTTCTCGGCTGAAATGTCCTTGGAGAGCAAATCCTAGCCATGTCTATTGGGAGGGGAGCACCACTGAACTCAGAGCGACTGACTTCCACAGGAGTGTGCATAACGCCAAAAGCTCATTCCCAGCACACTGCGGTCACGCACACTTATCAGTCAGTTCATACCAGGTGAGGTGCTTTCGACGACAGAATGGCCCTGTTGCCAGATGGGCGGTATAAAAAAATCAAATAAATAAATAAATAAGAAAAACCGCTCCTTTCTGGAATGGAATCCCAGTGCGCTGGTGCACCGGTCTTGAAGCCCCTTGCAATAGCTTTATAAAGGCTTCGGCAAACTTTTACTCCTTTTCATTTCTTCGGGTTTTCCAGAAGAAATTGAGTTCAGTGTAATTTCAGTCATTCGTATCACTTGTTGCAACAAGCATCTCAGCCTCTGTATTTTGACTGGAATAAGGACTTAACACATCCCTTTAAACTTTTCCATTTAAAAAAAATCAATGGACAAATCCTTCTTTGTAGTTCATGTCTTGGTACTCCACGCACATCGCTCGCTTCGGCCTTTCTTCTTTTATGTTTTAAATAAATCTCTCTCTCTTTTTAATTAGGCAGAAACGCACTCCGCGTCTCTTCGTTTCACCCCTTAATCCTCCTCACCGTCCAGTTTAGAGGACGCGAAGACCCTGGGATAAACGAGGGTAACCAATTTATCACTCTCGGTGGCAGACTTCTCTGAAGCCAGTTCTCCTGGAAATGTGCCAGTGCACACCCTGCACCACATAACCTCCCACACTCCGTTGCGCTACTCCCCCATCCCACCCCCAACAAATGTCCCACACTCATTCGTGCGCCGAAGTGGGTGTAGTCGGTGGAAATAATTATCGGGCCAGTCCGTTTCCACGGAATCCAGCCCGGGATTTGACTCCACCTCCAGCCAAGCTGCTTTCCAGTGACAGAAGAGTTGGGACGGAGGCTCGCAGTGGGAAGAGAGGCAGGGCACGGGGGAGAGCGAGAGGGAGAGCGACGCGGCTCCGAAGTCTTCCCCCACCACCACCACCCCAAAGCAGTTCAATGACCAGGAGAGCTCGAGCAAAGCGTGCTTTCCCGCTGGGGCACCAGGAGCGCTGCCTGCTTCGGAGTTTCCCCCGGGCAGCCTCTCCACCAGCCAGGACCACTTTTCTGAAGGGGCAGGACAAGATCCCGAAAAGTCTTCGCGCAAGCAGACCCGTCGATACTGGACTTACTGGAGTGGAGAGCCGAGCGCCGTTCGGAAGAGGAGTAGCCGGCGCTCTTTTGCGATTCAACCCCTTTCCCCACGCCCGCCCTGGCCCTCTTTCCCCCACCCCCTCCGTGGAGATGAACACATTGCTTTCCTATTTCCGAAAGTCGTGATACTAAATCTACCCCCTTCCCGTCCTTCTAGCCCCCGCTGCCCCTTCGGAGCCCACATGTAATAATGACAAAGGATTGCAGCGGCGAAAGTGGATCGAGTTTTGCTGAGCGATCCCCTTAAATGGATTACTAAATGGGACACTCCATCAGCTAGTCCTGTCCTCTTTAAGCTTCTCAGATACATGCACCGACGAGGTACGTGAACTGCTTCCCGGCACGGCGATCCGGGATCTCGGATGTACTCGGTGTAAGTGCGTATATGTTTGTCTGTGCGCGTGTGTTGTGGGATGGGCGGCATTGTGTGGGCTTGCCTTGGGAAACCATCCGGGAGGCTGCGATGAGAGGAGCGGCGCTTGGCGAGGTCCTGCAAGAAGACCGCAGGACGGGGCGTGAAGAGGGGAAGGCGGATGAGGGAGAAGCGGCGCACCGGGAGAAGGCGAGGGCTTGGGGCAAGCCACTTTCTCCCCCCTCGGGTGGGTGCGCGCGCGCGCCGGGGGCTTCTTTTGTGGGGTGGGCTTGGGAGGAAAAGGAACGAACCCGCTTTTCTGTTCTGTTCGTGTCAGGCTTCTGGCTGCACGACCAGTCGAGCCTTGGGCACGTTTGTTTTGTTGGGAGACGCGCCGGGATCTTTTGCCCTCTTCTTCTCCCCGCCCTTCCTCCCGGCTTTCTCTCCCATTTTTTTTCCTGGCTGGGGGGCGACTTTGCCCCACTGCCTTGCCTTCCCGCGGGCATGGCGCGGGGAGCAGCGGCGGCTTCGGCGGAGCGGCCCCCCTTCCCTCCCTCCCTAGAGTGCACACACACAAAGGGCCTCCCGCGGGGCGATCGGCTGGCCCGGCTTTGCCCGGTCCCCTCAAAACACGAGGCTTCCTTGGGGGTGCGAGGATGGGCGTGGAGCCTTTGTCTCCGAGACAATGTGACGGCGGAGAAGAGGCGGCGAGGAACTGGGGCAGGGTGTGTGGCGGAGCCCGGGGCTGGAGGGGAGGGGAGCGCCGCCGCCGGGGCTCTCCAGGGCGACGCGGGCGCGGGGAACTTGGGGCTGAAGGCGCGAGCGTGAGGGAGCGGCGCCCCTACTCGCCCCTCTCGCCTGCCTTTGGCGCGCTGCCTGGCGCGGCCCACCCTCGCTGGTCGTCCCCGGGGTGCTGGCCGCTGAGGTGTGTGTGTGTGTTGTGGGGGGGGGGAGTTGTATGTTGCCGCCGGTGCCGCCGCCCGTCCCTGGCTTTGTTCGCGAGATGGGGGCCGGAGTTGACGCAAGCTCAGGGCTGCTCTCTCTCGCTCTCCAGCCCACCCCACTCCCCCACTCCCCCACCCCCTTTGCTGGACGCCCTCCTGAAGGGAGGGCGGGGAGCGCTGTCAGCCTGCTTCTCCCGAGGCAGCTGAGGGGAGAAAGGGGATATTTCTGCTGGTGGTGGTGGGGTTGCGCCTCATAAGAAAGGGGAAGGGAGCGACGGGTTCCTCGGAGCTTCCTTGGAGCCTGTCAGCGGCTCTGGCTCGCCCTGCCTTCCCCAGCGGCCGCTGGGGCTGAGCGAGAAGAAGAGCCGGAGGGGCGCCCTCCGAGACCACCTTGCTCTTGCGCTCCCTTTTCTTTGAGTCCCTCCTGCAGCCTGGCTGAAGGGAGGCGTGTTTGCCCCCCCCTCTCCTCGCCCCCCCCCCCGGCTGGGTCTTTTCTTGCCTCTGTCCGTGTGTGGAGAAGGGCGAATGGCCCCCAACCCACCGCACTCACACGGGCACACACACCCTTCCCAGTGACCAACAAAAGTGTGTGTGTTGGGCGGGGTGGGGGGGAGAGAGAAGAGAAGCTGGCTGGTGGAAGCAGTGGAGAGAACTGGGGGGGGGGGTAGGCGAGAGACGATGGACCTAGTAGGGGAGAAGCGACCCCTCTTGGTAGGTTGGCCAAGGATGCCCTGAGGGGAGGGGAAGAGGACGAGACTGGAAGACTGGAAGGGGGGTGTGGTTGAAGCGGGGGGGCTGCCTTCTGTGGGACAGAGGCTGAAACACTTAGGGAAGACAACACTGCCTGGGAAGGTAATGTGGCATGGGCGAGAGGAAGGGACCCCCGGAGAAGGAAGGAAGGAGATAGATTAGCTGATAGAGGGAAAAGGCAGTCACAAAATAGTCCCTTGGGAAAAGAAACTTCTCCCTAGCTCTCCTTTTTCGTGCTTTATTACTTGACTGGTAGCCCACTCTACTGGAAAAACACTGGATTAACATCTTAAGGGTGAAGTGTCAGTGCTGGGTGAAGTAGACATGGATGTTTGAATGTGTCTGTATACACATCTCAACACCATTCTGTGTCTGGTGACCTAAAACTTGGCTACCAGGAATCAGGGCTTACTAGGGATAAAAGAAAAAAAAATTCACTGCAAGGGTAGTGTTTTCTGGAACAAGATGTGAAATACTTATGTGAAGAGTGCATTTGAGCATGTGCAGAGTGGCTTTCCCTCTGCTGTGGAGAAATCACAGACAGTCCCACATTTGGCTATCATTAGGTTATATTTAGGAACAGGGTCCCGAGGGCACAGCTTTTGTGAGGATCTGAATCTCTTATGTTAGCAACAAAGAACTGTACAGCTTCAGATAATTATAAGAGATTCAGTTGCCCTCTTTTAACATCTCTCCATTGAACTTTATAAGGAAAACAACCAAAATTAAGACATGCACAATGGAGTTCTTCTGTCCAGAAGCCTTTTCTTAAAATGGGTGTCTGGGGAAGATGCCCAAAGAATGGAAGAAAAACGAGGTGGATAGAAGTTTTCCTGTCAGTGGGAAAGCAGGAACAGTTTCTGAGAGCCTGCTAAGCGCCTTCTCTTCCTTCTGAGATCAGCCAGTCTCTTTTGGAATAAAATGAAAGGATCAGAGGAGTTTCTGCCAGTCATACCACCATCTGCCTTGAAGCCAGTTGAGCAGCAGGGGGCAGAGGCTATTGATGCTGGTGGTGGCAAAATAAATGACAGCTGCTTTTTTGGAAGGATTTGGATTGTGTTTGGGTCTGCACTGGGTGGCACATGAGAATAGAAAACTCTCAGTTGAGAGTAGTGGGTGTTAAGTGCTCTGGTTTTGCATTTACATGAATTAAGGTAGGAGATTGTAAATCACCATGTGTTGTTTTCCTTGACTGCTCGTCTGTTGTTACCTCTGGAACAGAACTGAGTCAACTCCTGGGAGCTGTGTGGCAGGGAGCAGGGGGGTCTAAGATGTGTTGACTAATGGGAGCGTTCATAAAAGAGCTAACAGTTCCAAGTGACTTATCATCTAGAGTGGACAACGATTATATTGCCTAGGTTCTAGACCTACAGAATCCATTGTCACCATTGTCCATTCTGGAAACTTTTCTCAGCTAGGAAAAAGTGTCTCTAGAGAATATTGGCTCACTCCGTGTTTTGTTTTCCAAATGTTTCGTGGAAAGCAGAGTAAAAAGCTGCTCAGGTTTGGTAACTGTATCCAAGATGAATGTTACAAAAGAATTTCTATCACCAACTTGGTTATGTTGTCTCTGTTGTATCTTTGCACTTGCAGTATTTTTCCACACACTGTATGCCTGGTTTTTTTTGTAGCAGCTCCCATTTTTGTGAATAAAACTAGGCTTTTCCCTGCTTTTCAAAAGAGTGTTGGTTTTCACAAATATGTTTGCAAGTGCACTGATTTATGCTTATTCAAACACTTCAACTGCTAAAACAGCAAGTATGCAAAGTTTAGTTTGTTTGGGAGGGGCCAAAATTTGGTCATTCACATGCCTCAAGAACATAAAGAACATAATGGAGTATAGATCATTATAAACACATTTCCATGATAGTATGTAGGCAATTGAGCAGCTTGAGTGAAAAGAAGTCAAAAGCCACCAATTATATTTCAGCATCAAGGTTAATTATTAATCTAACAGTAAATAAAAAGGGCAGAATCCTGTCTTGTGTTCTGTAATCATTTGGTTTTTTTGTAAAACACAGTATTATGTTTGCATTGTGGCCATTGTAAAACAAACTGATTTGAAAGGAGTGGGATTGATCCTGATCTCCAGTCCATGCTCCAGGGAGTACCTGCTTTCTCAGGTGGTTCACTGTGGTAGACCATGTTTTAGGAGAATTTTCAGTTACCTCTGTTGATAATCTGAAATACTGCTTTCAACAAACCCACATATTGTATTTTTCATCAACACAACAAAGATCTTGCTTCAGGCAATTGTTCAAATGCCTCTTCACACCATTTCATAACAGGAAAAGATGTAGAATGAGAACCTTATAAAAGATGTAGAATATGTTAACTACATATATTGTCCGGTTAATAAAGTGACAAGAATATAGTTTCTGTGAGTGGAACTGTGAGATATTCCTACAATTATTCCTCTTGTATTGCAATGATCCCATTCAAATATTAGTTACATGTAAAGCTTAAAAGCAGAAATATGGAGCTTCTGAACAAGCCATTAAAACTATATAAAGGACATCAGTTCTTGATCCCTTCTTACAAAGAAGAATTTATTGGCTTCAGCAATAGTTTAACATAAGGGGGAGTTCAAGACTGATACATCTTTCCTACAAATGCTAAAACAAAGAGGAGGAAGTGGAGTACAGGAAGGGAACAGATAAAAGATAGTTGGTTTACTTACTTTGTAAAAAACAATGGGAACCAGAAGTAGGAAAAAAAACTGATATCTACAGATGTTCCCCATACTTTTAAAAGAGTTAACATCCCATTGCTTATTTTTTTCTTTATGATTAAAAAGATCTATTTCATGTATTACACTGGTGTTCTGAAAGAGGAAGTAACTGGGTACTCTGTAGATAAAGAACATGTGTACTTAACATCCCAAGGTATGTAATGGTAGCAAAAGTAGATATTAGGCATAGCCCCTTTCCGCATGTCATAATTAGTGGTTATTGCTGCAGAAGCCTGAAATAAAGGGCTTCAGGAGTTAAGGGCAAGAAGCTAAAAGGAGAGGATTAATGACCTGTGACTAAATTCAGAGTGCTCATTTAAGAGGAAGTCAGTTGTAAACTTATTTGCTTGTTTGTTGAAGGGAAGAGTAAATTTCATTTCAGCTAAAGCTAAAATGAATAATTCATAAATACATATCAATGAAATCAGTGGTCCTGTTGGTTTTACTAGATCTCTCAGCAGGTTTTGATACTGTTTTGACCACAGTCATCTCCTATCGCTGGAGTACGGGACTTGGGGGCATTGTTTTACAGTGGCTCAAATCCTTTTTGGAGGAGAGAATGCAGGTGATGCTAAGGGACTCATTTTCAATACCTCTGACAATGACCTGTGTGGTCCTTCAGGGTTCTGCTTTTGTCTCCTATGTTATTTAACATCTGCATGAAACCACTGGGAGAGATTATCTGGAGTTTTGGAGTTCTGTGTCACCAGTATGAGGATGACACCCAACTCTACTTCTCACCTGGATCCAAGGAACCTGCTTCAGATTTAGATCAGTTTTTGGTATTGGTAATGGACTGGATGAAAAATGAACAAACTGAAACTAAATCTAGACAAGACAGAGGTGCTCCTGGTCAGACAAAAGGAGGGCCAAGGGACAGGGATGCTACTTGTACATGGGGCTACCAATGGAAAATGTCAGGAAACTTCAGTGGGCCCAATATGCAAGCAGCCAATTTGCTGGCTTGGGCTGATTACAGGGATCATGCAACAGCCTTGTTACAGCAGGTCCACTGGCTGCCAATCAGTTTCCAGGAACAAATCAAAGTGTTGGTTTGAATCTACAAAGCCCTACAAAAGCCCTGGATCCAAAGTACCTCAAACACTTTATGTCCCAATATGAGCCAGCCCAGGTGCTAGGATCATCAGTAGAGGCCTTTCTGTTAGTCTCGCACTTTCACAGGTATGTTGGGGGAAAGGAGAGGGCCTTCTCTGTTGGAACCCCCTCCTGCAGGAGGCCAGACTTGCCCCATCTTTGCTGTCCTTCTGCAAGCAAGCACAGGCCTTTCTCTTTAGGCAAGTCTTCCCTCAATAACTCGGTATCTCTTAGATGGATTGTTATGTATTATTGCTTGGATGGAATTGTACTGCTACTTGTTTTCCATTACTGTATTTTGTGTTTCCCATTTCTCAGAGTGTTATTTCCCCCATATTTGGTTACCTATTGTTCTCAGCTTGAATATTTCCTTTTTAATGATGTAAGAAGCTCCTTCACATCATTGCTCTTAACTTTAAATATTGTCTATAATGTTGTTAACAATTGTTGTATCATCATTGCCTTCAGTTTTAAATATTGTCCTTCATTGTTGCATGCCACCTTGGATCCTTTTCAAGGAGAAATTCAGGGGAAAATATTTTAAATAAATAAATAATAAAACAGCTTGTCACAAATAAAAAGAGATAAATCAACTTTCCATATGCATTGCATCCTGCAATCTAGAGGAATGTTTAGGTTGTTGTCAAGTTTTATCGTTTATTAACTTGAAATATCAAAGCTAAGCAGAAATATTAAATATTGAAATATTGAAAATCTATTATACTAATATATTGGGATTTCAGGTTTGCTGTAATATGAAAATGATAAAATAGTTACAGTGAGGTCTTTACCATCATTTTTCTGCATGGCATGATTACTGATGGGCATGCTTATTCCATGTGTAAGTTAAGAGCTTGGAAAATTACATTTTTGATCCACAGTACCTATCTGTAGCAGTCTTTAACCAGTAATTCCCAACTATGTGCTCCATAAAAGTAACTTTTCCAGTCTCTAAAAAAAAAAGAGATTTGCCAGTGGACCAGAATGGTTTTTACTGAAATCAAGTTGGGCCATTTGAAGTCAAATCAAGCAAGCCTTTCAAAATAAATAATTAGAAATAAATTTAGGCATAATCTTTACAGTGACTCATTGTGGATTCTTAGTAGTCTGACCTGCAACAATGCTGGAAAAAAGAAGAACATAGGGCCTTTTTACACGACCCCTAAGATCCGCTGGCCACTTAAATTTGGACCAGAGATCTTAGGGGTTCGTCGCTCTTCCTCTGTCCCCACCCCCCTCCGCACTTCCTGGTTGCTGGCTGCGTGAGGGAGGGAGAAAAAGAGAAAGAAAAGCATGCTGCTCACCTCGTTCTGCCTTTCGTCTCTGTAAGGCCATCAAGTCCAACCCTCTCCTCTCTGTAAAAGTAGCTCTTAAAGGGGCAGGAGCCAAAAAGCAGCAAACAGAAGTGAGGAGAGCCCCGCACTCACTATCCTTGCACCACATCAAAGATTTTTCACCTCCAAAGAGAAGGTACAAGAAAAGTGCACTGGGTCGCACTAAAGTGGGTGGGGTCACACTTAATTGTCTGCAAACTCCGGAGCTGTGGGGAAACATTTTTAAGCTCTGGAGCTTGCAGCCATTTGCAGCAGAGCTTAGGGGTCGTGTATAAACACCTATAGTGAATAGAATCCAACCAAGGTGGGCTAAATATTAAGAGGAGTAAGATATACAATGTAATTTTAGACAACCTATCACTCCTAATTTAATGTAACTGAGGACACATTGAGGTTCAGGCTGGCATAGTGTTTAGAGTGTTGCTTTGGGATGTTGAGGTTTCAAGTTCTAGTCCCTAATGGACCTGGAAACTAAATTTGTTATCTTGAGCTAGTCAGTTTCTCATAGCCTAACAGGCTATGAGGTAGCGGTGAGGTTAAAATGGAGAGAGAAAGGCCATGTATGCTGCCATTAGTTCTTTGAAGGAAAGTGTGCTGTGAACATGACTAATAAAGAAACAGTTTTCCAGTGTGCAAAGCATACCTAGGTGGGCTGGAGTGGTTTAAAACTGGTTGCATCTCACAACCTACTACTCCCTTTCTTCTATCACCTGGCAAAGGAACCAAAGCAGTGCCTTCTTGCATTTGTGAAACTCGTAATACTAATAACAATTTCAGTTTATGGAGGATTGGATTTACTTTGGGTGCAGTATGGTCAGGAGAGGATGGGGGAGAAGGTTCTATTTGTGAGTTTGCACATGCATATTTGTACATGGGAGTAGTCCAGAACAACTTGTAAAGGGAAATTCTGGGTCTTACTCAGATGGCGGTAAGGCTGACTTTGACTTCTGTAAGAACATACCTGACACTTCAACTACAGATGTATCCCTTGGCCATGCTGGATGATGCCACAGAAAAGATCAGTGGCTAGCTCCTTCAGTGGAATGCCAGTTGAAATGCTAGTTTGATTTCAGCATTAGCAGATCTCCTTGTGATACCCACAGCTTTTAAAAAATACATTTAATTCATGGTACTTACCATTGCATTTTTATGGGAAGGTATATGCCAGCTTATCCGTTGAAGGCATGCCATCAGCGTACCTTTAGGGCAGATTCTGCAGCTTCTCTGCAAAAACTGTGCCTTTGCCCCTGTGAAGAGGGACAAATGGATGATCATAAACATTACAGTTCTATCCTGTCCCTTTTATGAAGCCAAAAGAGAAAGGACACTGAGGCAGTTTATTGACAACATAACAGGTTCAAAAGTTGAGCATACCAATTATTTCCAGACGGACGTAGTCCCTTATGTCAGCATTTTGTATTTTGTTGTATTTCAAAATTAGAAAAAGTGTTATATCTGTGAAAACAGTTTGACATAATAGCCAAACTGAGATGACAGGCTTAGCTGCAGTATTTAGTCATTTCTAGTAGTTTTCTAACTATTAGTAGTTTCTATTTCTTATCTTATAGCATTATTCATACTAATTGTATGTATCTTGTATTTCCTCCACTGAGTTTATACTGGCTGTAGTTGCTAGGCTGTCCTCACAACAACCGTGTGAAGTAGGCCAGGCTAAGAGAAAATGATGAGCCCAAGGTCACTAAGAGTTTACTGGCTCAGTGGGAAATTGGACCTGGATTTCTCAAATCCCAGTCCAGCATAATAAATAATACTGTTGAAATGTTGAGCCCTTTCTCTGTGCAAATTGCTACTAACATTGCAGTCCTAGATACTCTGACAACCTAAGTTTTCTGGAGATGCATTTTTAAAGCAATTACATGGTTATAGGAAGATTTTTAAAGATCTCCTCTCCTTCCTAGTTATGTGATTCCGGGCTAGAGAGTTCTGTAGCGGGTGACAACTGTATTCTCACTCATTTTGATACTGTCTCATCTCAGTGTTATGGCTTTCATGGACTTGTAATAGCTTATGTAGCCTGGTAACACTTGGCTGCAGTGTGTTATTGCATCCATTTGGCCATGTAGGTGGCCAAAGTACAGGAGGGAAAACCAACACGATATGTCATGACCTTGGTTTGGTTAATGGAGGGGATGCTAGTTCTCAAGAATTGTCTTTGAGCAAATATTTCAAGGGTTGATTATTTGATGTCAGTGATACTGTGTC
Source organism: Phrynocephalus forsythii (assembly GCA_029282475.1). Taxonomy (NCBI): domain Eukaryota; kingdom Metazoa; phylum Chordata; class Lepidosauria; order Squamata; family Agamidae; genus Phrynocephalus; species Phrynocephalus forsythii. The sequence goes on from JAPFRF010000004.1 coordinate 61,861,701, forward strand.
TCTGAATAAATTTACTCAGCTGATAGGTCAGCTTGCTCTCCATAAAGTAAGCTGAAATAACTGGATTTAAACTGAATTAGTGCAGTCAATTTCAGTGGGACTAAATTGGCTTAAATCCAAGAACTCTGGTGGATTGTGCTGAAAGATAGGTCAGCAGTACTTAATTATCTGATCAGGAATTTGGCCTGGAACCATGAATTAACATCTCTGCTATTATTAAAGCTGTCTAAAAACCTGGCAGTCTCATATTCCTGAGATGAAAAACAGAGACACATTTGTAGAATCTTGAAATAAATTGCCAGTAGATTTCTTTAAAAATATATCTGTTTACATACAACCATGTTGTTTTGACCTACTTCTGTGAGTTAATAGCTAATAAGAGACCAAGATACTCCCTACTGAATTACTGATAGTACACTAAAAAGTTGAAGTGTCATATTTTTATATCCTCTCTAAGCCAACATTAGTATCCAAAGAAGCTGGCAACAATTGGGGTTTATTACAAAGTTATGGGATAGACTTATTTCCTTCTCAAGTGGAAATTTTACATCGGGGGTGTATCACCAGACTATTGGGTGGCAATCCTCTATCTGATTGTTCTTTTTGCATGGAGAAACTTTTAGGAACTCATGCAATAGAAGTAACAACAATCCAGCCAGATATCTACCACCTCACTAGTAACTAGGCCATAGTTCTGAAACCTGCTATGGAATGCCTTGTACAGGATTGCAGAAAGGAAACACTCCAGATATACAGATTGACAGAGAATAGCACATTGAAATATATTTATATAGAAGCTGCCTACTAATCTTGACATTTCAGAAGCATAAAAGCTGCTAATGTTAAATAAAGAAGCACAGGGGAAACTAGAGGAAAGTGATACTGGAAAAGGGGGTGGGTGGGTAGGAGTCTCCATCTGCCCTATCTGATCAAGAAATGCATGTAACATATGACCCAAACGGAGGTTATCAACCAATCTGTTTTCATATCTGACCTTTGTTTCAAGCTGTGTTTAAATCCACAGACAATTAAATATACCTAAAGAACTGTCACAAAGACACCTGCCACACTGCTTTGTTGAAGACTTGGTCAAATTCTTAATTTTCTTGAAATCTTGAATAATTTCACATGGGATGTCTTACGTGCAAAGAATTAATTGTTCGATGTATGAAATACCGTAAATTCTTTTTGTTCAAATTGACCATTTAGAGTCCCCTGTGTATCTATCCAGATTGAATGAGAGATGGAAAATGATAAGTCAGCTATTAAAAGAACTGCCAGTTGCTGCATCTCAAGAGGGAAGACATATGGTAATTCATTGCATACAGTACTGACCTTTCCTTTTAAAAATATTATTTAATAATAGCTATTGCTATATACAGTAGAACAGATATTTGGAATTCACCCTGAATACATTGGCTCCCCGCAATTCTATTTCCTTGTTACCAGGCAAAATTTGTCCGGAAGGGAATCTGTCATACCATACTGAAATCTGTGATCTTTTTATTTTTGCCTACATGCCAATAGGATGAAGCTGTTGCCACAAGTTTCTTTAAAGCTGTGCTCTATTGCTCTTGTGGCTTCTATATCCAGATGCTTTCAATGGAAACCAAATACTTAGGGAGAAGGAGGAAATGTTTTTAATGCAGGGATTCAACCATAGCCAGGATCCAGTCTACTGTACAAAAGTGAGATACGTTTCTAGTGTTGCCATCTTGGCAATATTGCACTTTTGAAGGAGGCATTTTTTTCATGTGCTTTCCTTCCATGTTTCTTGGCCACATCAAGCTTTACAAAAAAATCCCCCTAGCATCTAAAATTATTTCTTTCTTTGAGCTACAGAAAAAGGGAAGTCTTGTTTCTGAATCTGTGGTAGAACTTTAAAAGCTACATCCTAAATCACTAGATAGCCCATATGATAGGGACTAATCTTATCTGAAATATTTTAACGTTTTATGTATTTTATGTATTTTATGTATTTTATGTATTTTATATACTGTATTTTATAAGCCTGTTTTTAATTACTTGGGTCAATGACCGTATAATAAAATTTGATTTGATTTGATTTGTTTTATGTTCCCTGTCTAGAAGTTTCAGAAAGAGCAAATGATCTTTTATCCAGTTTTCCATTCTCCTCAATTGCTTGGGAGACATCTTTTAAGAAAGGGTGGGTGGGTGGGTGGGGGAGAAGTGGATAATCTTTTGCCCTTTTTAAAAGGAAAACAGTGTCATTTATTTCTATTGATGTCCCATCAAAAATTTCTGTTTAGTGGCTATTTGACATGGATCTGTTCTAATTGCTCTTCTGTTCTTGAGTTATAGGCCTAGCTTGACTATGTTCTTGGCCTCTTCATCTATTAATCATGGAAGCTGCTTTCTTATTCGGTTGCTATAGTTTCAGTGCCTCAGATAGTGTTTGGGGTACCTTGGGAAAGGCTTGAGATATAGTAGGACTTGCAAGCTCTGCACTTATTCTGGCAGTTGCATAGCTCTGAAAGAACAAAAAACAACTTTCAACATAATTCAAGTTTGGATTAAAAGAGGCAACTTCTGGATGAGTCCCCCTGGACCTTGTTATGTGCACACCCAGCTGATACTCCATGATTTGTTTCTTGCTCTCTCTCTTTTCCCCTAAACATCTTTAAGTTCATGGACTTTTTGGTTTTTTTAATCTGTTGCAGAGAAGATAATACTTTTAATTAGGGTGGTTAAGGACTGGTTATGCTAGTGAGGAGAATAAGACTTCAGAGGCAACATCTGGAACATCTAGCTATTTTATATATCTAAATTTAAAAAAAAAGGAAAACAGAACTTTTGTTATTTTAGAGAACCACTGCCATTCCACATGTTGATCCTTGACCCTTATAGCCACACATTTATGTTTGAAATTTTCAGTGTTTTCATTCACAGTTTATTTTTCAAGTTTCCAAATGCAAATGCATACATATTTATTTATTTCCATTTGTATCCTGTCCAGCTAGTTCAATTTCCTTAGAGCTTAGAAAGGGAAGCAGGGCCTGAAATGATCATTGAAGGTTGTGTAGGGTATAATATATAGAGATGTGTCCTCTCGTGTAGGTTGAAAGCCATGAAGATTCCCAGCTGTGTCAATCTTGTGAAAGTTGCCAATTTAAAAAAAAAAGGTAAATGTCTCCATTTCTGTCCTCAATAAGATACTTCCATTAATTTGAGAAGCATTTTCCATGAAGGAAAGAAGCTTGGAAATTATTTTTGCTTTAGAGTAAACACTTTGAATTCCTCAGACATGAAACTTCTTCTGTGTCAACTTCTGTTTTTATGCTAAGGAGAACAGAGAGTAACTACCATAATTCAAAACCACACACGCACACACAAGTTGCATAGTTATTTTTATAACTTAAGCATTACTTCTCCAGAATATATCACTAGTATTTTGTGTATTATTCTATTGTTTTGTTTTTTTAAGGAATACATGGGCCAATTCATTATTCTAAGATAGGACTATACCATTCCACTTGTGTTTAAATTGGTTTTATTCCTCCTGTACTGCTCGTGATATGAAACCAGCAGACTTGAACTACTTGCTCAAAATGCATAAAACAAATATTTTTCATGCAAGGGCATACCAGTTGTGCATTCCTATGTATGTTTACTCAGCCAGGTTCCACTCTGTGCAGTAGGGCTTACTCCTAGAAAAATGTGAACAGGATTTCAGTTTTAAAGTGTGATGCTTTGCTTTCCACATAATGGTTCATAAAATAATTCTTCACTTGTGATTTGAGGACAAACGTCATATCATTTGAAGAAAAGTGTTCCTAATATACATGTGGAATAGTGCATTAAGAAATTGATTATATTTTTAAAAGATTTTTTTAAGCTGATGATAGTACATCTTAAATAAAACAGTAGTTGTATTCAGCCCATTGGTAGAATAATATAACAATTTCTAGTTATTAATTATAAATGGGGAGTTTTTGCAATTTTGCAATTATTGATCTTTAGCCATCCTAATGAGAAATTACCTAAATTAAATTGATTTACTATTTGTTGTAATGTGTTCTAGGAAAATGATTATGCAACATAACTCCAGAATTGCACCTCATCTAGCAAAGATGTCTTTCATCTACCATACCATATTTTCTTCAGGCAGGAATTTATATAAAGGGAAGGATTTTTGTTTGTTTTTAGCACAGCAGTAATAATAATGAAATATTATTTTGGTGCCTTTTCCTTGTTTTTAATAGCACAGCATTTAGTGAAAACATCAGAATGGTTATACATTACTGTGTTCTGAACCCCATATTTGCCAACATAACAAAGGACTGTGTAGGGATTTTTTAATAGGAGATATTGGAAAGTGGGAGGAGGGATGCTGGAACTTCCTTGTATTTTATGATTCCTCCATGGAAATGCTTTCTAGACATCCTCCTACATCAGGGCAATTTACCTCTTAGAGCAGTGGTTCCCAACATTGGGTAAACCAGGTGTTCTTGGATGGCAATTTCCAGAAACCTTCACCACCAGCTTTGCTGGATGGGGTTTCTGGGAGTTGCAGTCCAAGAACACTTGGATTATCCCAAGGGCGGAAACCGCTGTGACTTAAAAGGTGGTAGGGGCTATAAATGAGAACCAGCACACAGTGGAAGGGATAATGCACCTCTTCCTAGCACATCATTCTCAATATTTCTCTCCTGTCTTTCTGTGTAAGTAAATAAACAATTTTGTTACCTCAGTGCCCAACTCATAAAGTTCAGCTCTGTCAGAGGAAACGTTTACATCTCATAATATTTTTGCCCAAAGCAAGGACTTGAGTATGAATCCTTTAAAAGTCATTTTGGGAATGGGAAGTGCCATTGCATAAGCAGTTGCTGTATTATCTGCAAGGTGTTTCCTCTTTGTGCTGATGAAGGGGAATTCAGTGTGTCCTACTCTGCTGCTTTTATTCCCTCAAAAGAACACATGATATGCAGAGGGTGTTCTCTTTTTGGCCTTTCACCTTGTACCAAACACAAAGGTATGTCCAATTACCAGCACTTCCTTTCCCAAAGACAGGAAAGGCCATACTCAAGTTTAATAACAAGTACAGTTCCCACTTCCATCCTCTTAATAACCTCAGCCCTGTTCCAGTAGTTGTGTAAGATAGCCAAGACTGCTCTGGAGAGTTGTTTTGGATGCGGTATTACTGTGCAGAGAACAGGAAGTGCTCGTATCGTGAGCTTTGTTTGCTATTTTCAAAAGGTAAAGATGCGAGAAATCACATCTAAAGCCTAGGTTGCCAGGTTTAGTTGTTTTGGCTGGCTCTGCTCTGTCTTGCACAAAAAGTCAGCAAGCAATAAGGTTTTCCCTGTCACTTTATCTTCATGGCACAAATATCTTCATTTCTAAATTACTGTGCCCCAGACTATTGTTAGAATAATTTTTTTAAAGAAGTTTGCAGCCTGTCAGCAACCACCTTGATAAAGGTTCATGTGTGGAATAGAATATATTTGTTTGTATTAAAATTCCAGCAGTACAGTACGGGCAAGTTTCAGATATGAAAGGCTATCGCTTCTTTAGTAATAAAATTGTCTTCTCAGATTCAAAGACTATTACTTCATCATTAACAAGTGCTTTAAATTTGTAACTGCTGCATAATTATGTAAAAGATATTTTATTCATTTTTATGTGAGTCAAGTGTCCAAGGTGACATCATTTGTAAAAATATTAATAGCACCTAACTCAAGCATTGCTGTTGGTACTAAAACAAAAATAGGTTGATTACTTTAAATGGCCTCCATTTTTGCATGTTACGTAGCACTGAAAATCAAAGTGATTTTTATAGTGGAAGAGTGAGGGGCACTGTTAACATTTCAAATTATCTTGATGTCAGTTACTTGCATGTATCATATATTACATAACACATAACAGCTTATGTGGCCTGGGACTTCCAGTAGGGCCTAGTTATATGAGCTGCTAAGCTGGCTAAGCAGCTGCCTAGATGCCCTAAGCACATCCAATCTCACCTGATTTCGGAAGCTAAGCAGGGCCGGCCCTGGTTAGTACTTGGATGGGAGACCACCAGGGAATACCAGGTGCTGTAGGCACCTGGAGTAGGAACTGGCAAGCCACTTCAGTAATTCCTGCCAAGGAAACTCCATGGATATGGGGTCACAAAGAGTCAGTCACAACTGTCACAACTAGAGATGGGCACGGAACGAACATTTTTTCGTTTCCGTTACCGTTTGTCGTTTCCGTTACGTAACGAAACGACAAACGAAAATTGTGATGAAAGTGCAACGAAACGAACAGAACCACAAACATTGTGGTCGTTACGTTTCGTTTCCGTTAATGGTGACGCGTAATGAAATGAGCTGTTTTAAATGTTAAAAAACGCCCTGGACAGCCATAAAAATGCAGCGATAATTATTTATATTGTCTGATAATACCTACCAGGAGAGTTGGGGTCCTTAAAACATTTGTTTTTGTCTTCTCCCATCACGATGTATTTTTCTTTTCCCTTTAAAATGGATGTCGCACCAGCCACAAAATGAAGGCAAGCCATTAGATGGGATCATGTTCAACCAATAGCATGCCCAGGTTGCAGACTAGGCGGGCAGGTCTGGCAGCCACAGAGGGCATAAAAAGCTCTGGCAGCCTCCATCCTCCTTGCAGTCTCTGGTGGGAATTAGGGTGGGATTGCTGTCTCTGCGACTCTAGCTTCAGTCCTGCAGTCTCCCTGTGTGCGTGCGTGCTGCATACCTCTCGGTGAGTACCCTCCCCTGCCCCGCAGTGCAGTCACTCTGCGGCTGCCTTGCACCCTGGGCAATGCCCGCCACTGCCTTTGCAGCCTCCCTGCATACCTAGTCTATACTGTGTCTCTGCCAACATCCATTTTTTTAGTGTTTTCCCTCTGGTCTGGGGCGTTGGGGGATGCCTGCGCACAGAAATGCTTTAAAAATCGCGCAAAAAGCTGGTAGAAACAACAAACGAAAAAATGAAAAACAGTAACAAAATTTTTCAAAAAATTCCCGACAAACGGAAACAAACCGAAACAGACCTCTCAACGACAAACGAAAAACCAAAATGCCGTTTTTTTGTTTGTTTCATGCCCATCTCTAGTCACAACAAATCACACACACAAGCTGGCACAGCAAAATATGGAACTAGTCTTGTAGCATCATTGTTCTTGGTCTTTTGTTTTCAGCAAGGCATGTGGTTTCAGTCTGGCTTGATTGTCTCCCAGAGGGATCTCTGATCTTCACATCTGACTGTCTCCATGCTATGTTTTTCTTTCTGTCGTCAGATTCTGTATAGTTTTGGAAATGGGTACAAGTCATCAGTTTACTCTAGGTAACCATAAGAAGGGGTTAGGGAGAAAGCTCTGCATGGAAACTGGACCATACCTGAGAAGTTGAGTATTTATTTATTTATTTATTATTCACACTTGTATACCGCCCTCTGCTCTTAGCTTTCTAGACCTCAAATGCTGCAGTGCAAATTAGTACTAATGTTGTGCATCATGGCTATACCAATCTATAAATTCAGGTTGTGAAACCTGTTGTAAAAAGGACACAATATTTCCTCCTCTTTCTATATGTTCAGTTCTTTTTGAAGGAATCCCATTCATCACGGTCACAATCTTGTGAGTACTCAAGTCTTTGAAGTTTCAGTTACAGTAATAACTTGGTTTGCAAGCATAATTTGTTCCGGCAACATGCTTGTAGCACTTTTATATCAAAGCAAATTTCCCCACAAGAAACAATAGAAATGCAGATGATTCGTTCTGGGGTCCCATGGACCACATACTGTACACACAAAATGCCAAAACTCACAAAAGAAGTGGGCTAGAAGTCCACGTCCACACTATGGTTCAGGTGCCTGGCTGCGGAATCTGCTCTGCTTGGGACTAACAACTGGATTTTACTCTGTTGTTTATAATGTGACAATAAAAATGAGATTTGTAGCCCTATACACGCTTGACTAGCTGCCCCATGAGAATGTTGAAAACAAATTAAATAAAAATATAAATATAAAGAAAAGTGTGTGTGTGTGTGTGTGTGTGTGTGTGTGTGTGTGTGTGTGTGTGTGTGTGTGTGTGTGTGTGTGTGTGTGTGTGTGTGTGTACAACAAATTGCAAAGCAACTTGCCCAATACATAACAACCGGTCTCACAAAACCTTCTGATAATGTTCCTGGCTGGTGCAAGGGAGACCTCCATTCCTATCTCCTCCCTCTGCTTTGCAATCTGCCTGAGACTGAATGTTCCAGTCACTCACAATCCAGCAGGGGGAGGAAGGAGAGAGAGCAGAGATATAGCTTGGGTCTTCGCTGCCCGGGGACAAAGTCAGTTTTGGCAAACCCCCTAGGGACCTTCTGAAAAGGATGCACCCTGCCCTCCAGTTGCACTCATCCCCACCAAGTGGCTCTTAGGAAGAGAAGGTGAGGGCTTCTCCGCTTCCTTGAGACAGCGCTTTTATAGCCCCATCCAGCATCTCTGGGAAGCAGGATCTGGGCAAAAACAGGAAGTAAGCCAACCACACTTCTGCTGGGTGCAGAGGCAGGTGCTTCTTGCTCGCACTCTCCCCTCCCCTCCCCCTCCCCAATCAGTGGAAGAAAACTTTTGGAAGGGCTACACATGCCCTCTGCTCATGGGGGAAAGGGGCCCACCCACTGGCCCAGACTGCCCAGAAGGGTCCTGATGAGGCACAAGCATGCAGCATAGGTCTGGCACTCCTGCAGTGGCAAGTCCAGCAACATGCAAGGAGGCCAGGGTGCCCACGCAGCCCCAGCACCAACCTGCATGAGTCTGGAAGAAAGTAAAGGGTGGATTTTTATGGATCTTATTGATTTTATGTGATTTTTCCATGGGATCCTTTACAAATCACTATCAAATCCTAAATCTCATTAATGTCCAAATACTACACATTAATAAACATGGGTCCTCCAGCTCATGGAAACATGGATCCAAGGCACAGATCAACCTGATTTTATATGATTTTTACATTGGATCATACTAAAACCACTGTTACATCATATTTCCCATCTTTGCCCACAGACTGCACCAAAAAAATTCAGGGGTCCATCAGTGCATGACTCTACAGTAGTGCAAAAACATGGATCCAAGCCATGGATCCTAATGGATCTACCTAATTTTCATCCAGGATTTCCCCCAAACCAGTCTCCCATCATAGGCCCCATCTATGCACACAGAGGGTGCACCAAAAACCATAGGTCTATTAGCACGTGGCTCCGCAGTGGTTCAAAAGCATGTATCCAAGGCACAGATCCACCTTATTTCATATGATTTTTTACATTGGATCATACTAAAACTGCTGTCACATCATAGGCCCCCCATCTCAGCCCACAGACTGAACACCAGGAATTGTGGGTCCATCACTGCATGGCTCTGCATTTAATAAGGTAGATCACAACCTACTTCTGCATAAGATAGAACAAAGTGGGATAGACAGTGCAACTACCAGATGGATTTACAGCTGGGTGACCAATCGCACCCAACATGTGGTCCTCAATAGAATCACGTCTGCATGGAGGGAACTGTGCAGCAGGGTTCCTCAAAGTTCTGTCTTGAGCCTACTGTTCTTCAGCATCTCCATAAATTATCTTGATGAGGGGATTGAAGGAGACTTCATAAAATGGGCAGATGATTCAAAGCTGGGAGGAAAACCAATACTTTGGAAGACAGACTCAACATTCAGAAGAATCTTGACAGTCTTGTACACATTGGGTCCTGTCAACAAGATGCAGTTCAATGGTGAGAACAGCAAGACCCAGCACGCAGGCAGGAGGAACCAGATACACAGGTACAGGATAGGTGATACCTGGGTCAACATTAGTACCAGTGAGAGTGATTTACGTAGGTGTTCCGGTGGAGCACCACCTAAGGATGAAGCAGCAGTATTGTACAGCTGTCAAAAAAATGAACTCGGTCCTAGGTTGCATCAAGAGGGGGATAGCATCAAGATCAAGGGAGGTGATCATACCCCTCTCTACTGCCCTTGTGAGCCCACTTTTGGAATACAGTGCCTAGTTCTGGTCACCATAATACAAACAAGACACTGAGGCCCCAGAAAAAGTGCAGAGAAGAGCAACAATGATGATAAGGGGACTGGAGGCTAAACTGTATGAAGAATGACTAAAAAAACTAGCATGTTTAGCCTGACGAAGAGATGGGACTCTGGATGGTTCACACAAAAGCCAAATAAACAATCAACAATTAAGATCAATAGACTAAACAATAATAAAATTATTGCTCATTTAATTGTCAACCAATATAACCTAATTATGCAGAGAATATTGTTAGAGTAGAAGAAGTACTAGGTATAAGAAGTGAGTAGTTTTGTGTAGAGGAAGACAGAAACTGTGCCCTTAATGGGATTTAAAATGATATCCACTAAAATTTCACATATGTTATTCTGAGTAGCTATTATTGTACTCTTCAGGCATGAATATAAAAGTGTGGTGGGTGGTTGTTTGATTTCCTTACTTTGAACATCCTGAAGTTACCTTATGCAGTGATTGTTTAGATTAGGATATTACCTCAGAATGTGCTGTTACATTATTAAATGCATTTGTTCAGTGTTACAGCAGATGTTCCTTGCTGAGACTTGTATTTAGAGAATCTTTGAAACAATCTTAGTAGATGTACAAAAATGTCACACAATAAGCACCTTGTTAGTTTTTCTGCATATGTACCTTAATTCCTATGGTAGTACTTGTTTAAATGTCCAGGATTCTGCAAAACTTCAATTTTACTCATTTTTTAAATAAAACCTTCCTTTCTCTAGTCTGCCCTCTTGTGAGAATCAGTCTCATTACAATCGTTCTTACTAGTCAGATGTCAAATCATTTGAAATGAGGAAACAGTATACAAGTTGCGCTTTTCAGAGACAAGTGTTTTCATAATACTGTACAAGTTGTAACATTTTAAAGTGAGGTCAGGTACTTTTTTACATCTCTCATCGGTTGAAAATGATTCTGCACAGTGAAACAGCAATTATTCCAATAGAAAAGCATATTGTAAAACTTACCAAATGTCAATGGGTTTTACATATTTTTTTCATATCATACATTTTGCTTTCATGAAAATGCTAATACAGAATGTTTTGAAATTCAGTTTCCTGTTTTTAACTTTTAATATTCAGTCCAACTCAATGAGTTTTTAAATGGTGTCAAGAAAGGTCTTGACACCCCCTTTAAATAAGAATAGTTTTTATTTGAGCCATGAGGGTAAAAATTAATCCAAGGCATTAAACAGTTCTTGGAAAAATTCCCAAATCTCCTTCTTGCTCCACTGAACTATTGCTTTCTTGGCTCAGACAAAACATTTGCTGCTTTTATTTTTAATAAAAGAACAGAAACTTTTTTTCAGTATACTGGTGTGGAGAATGGACAGCTATAGTTGAATCTTGATTCGAATGGTGTAATCAATTTGTTGATAATTAGTTTTGGATAGCTGCCCACTAAGATATTTTATGCTGGGGGGGCATAGCACAAAAAGTAGCATTTTAACTATTTGGAGCAAATAGAGCTAATTTTGAAAATAGCTCTGTAGCTCTTAGACAAGAAGGGTATAAATTTAAATACAGGACCCATTAAGTTTTGAAGTTAGGTTAGATTAGCTGTCTGCATTACTTGTCACATAGAATTTGTTCTGAGAATAAATGAGGGAGATGTTTTTTCATTTAAGATAATAGTTAATGTTACAGTTAGTTAAAAGTTAATATTAAACTACTGTTTTGTTGCTCTTAATTTAAACAATTTTCTGTTATAGTACATTTTATTAAGGGAGAAAAATGTATGGGATTTGAACATTATTTGCAGATTTTTCTTTAAACTCTTTTGCTTAGGTTGAGGGTACCTTTGCATTAAAATGGGAGGTTAGCTAGCTAGTTATATACCATCAAGCTGGAACCAACTTATAGAAACCATCATACAGCATTCAAAATAAGTGAGATATTTAAGGAGTGCCTTTACCAGTTATAATCCCCCAGTGAGTATCCATAACCAAATGGGGATTTGAACCCTGGTCTCCAGGGCAGTAGTCCCTCACTTTGCCCACTATGTCACATTGAGTACATTCCCTTCTGGGGTTGCCCTGGGACTGTGTCAATTCACCATGACTACACAAGCTGGTTCGTCTCCTGGGAAGATGAACCAGCTTGTGTTTTTTGATTCAAAAAGGAATCAAAACTTCCAACCTTTTGCTCCACAGCCAGAGGCCTAAACCACTGAGCTGTCCAGCCAGCTAATGTAAGGTACCAGTCAAAATTACGTCAACTTCACCAACTCTCTTATGGTAGTCTACAGCAAATATGTATATTTTGATCTGTTTCTGAGAATCAGGATAGTTTTTTCACTCAGCCTTTCTACCTGCCTGAAAACCAGACTTTCAAGTTAAGCAGTTCATTTGTTTACATTTGAAAGATGTGTTAATTAATAATCTCAGCACATGAGAAAGGTTAAGAACAGTAATTATACAGTCTGCAACATGTCCCAGTGCCAACAAAAGGCCTTTCAAACCACCGACTCTGTAGCCCTAGGCAACTCCACTGAATCCTGTTGAAAAATCTTATACTGTAACATTGTTAGACCTGAAAATGAGACATGAACATCAACTCTAGTTATAGATAGATGGAATATGGGGTACCTGAAATATGGGAAATACGATGACTCATACTTAATTTTGTTCACCATAAGCCAAGACTGTGCCTTATATGGAACTGTTATAATAATGGATGATGCCTCTATTAAAAGGTGCCTGATTTGCATGGAGAAAGCTCTAGGTTCAATATATGACATATGTTGTTGCCGAGCCAGGTTGAAAGAAAGAGGCGACACACATTCCGCTTGGGTTAAATAAGAGCCACAACTTTATTAACGACAGTAACAAATTTTAAATTACTTATCAATGAGCAACAACTTTAGGAGGGGATAGCGCATCATCAAAATGGTTAAAAGGTGCCTACTCCAATTTGCATGCCCGTTGAAGGATGCTCTCAACGCTGATTAAAGGTTGGCAGCCCTCCTAGGGTTTGGGGTTCAATATATGACATATGTTGTTGAAAGGATAATTTAACACACAGGTAGGCAATCTCAAGAGATTTAGTTGTTACACAGCTCCATCACTGAACCCTGGAAGCTTGCTCCCATGACTCCTTATTTAAAAAAAACAATTTTTAAAGAAACATCCCACTTGTAAAAAATAATATTTTTACAATTCTGCATGTTATGTGGGAACTGAATTTTAGCTTTGGGGCAGGCTGCCCTGTGTTTCCACCCCTGATTTAACAGATGATAAAGAATACCTCTGCTTGAGACATTGGAGAGCTGCTCCCAAGCCAAAGTAGGCCTAAGCAACATTCTGGTGTTGTGTCTGAAGTAATGAAATGCCTAAATGTTTCGGAGGCTTGGGGACAGACATAAACCTGGCCCCTGTTCCCCTACTTTGTCCTAATATTTGTGCTAATCCTGCAAAGACCTAGGTGGCTTCAGGTAAGATGGGTCCTTGGCAGTTACGTGCGTACCAATTCAGTCTTTCAATGGTTGCAGACATAACTGAACTCCCTTTCCAGGGAAAGTCTTTGTTAATTAACACAAAGACTGTTAAAGATCTTCCTTTTTAGAAAAGTTCTAATATTCTAATATAATAGAATATTCTAATATTCTAATATAATATATTGCTCTGTATTTCTCTCAGTTCTTTGAATATTGTAAATATTTGTATCACTCTTTCAGCTGGTGGTGCTGCATTTGTGTTTTAATGTTTAGTCTAAACTTCTGAATTTTTTCACTGTTTATGTTTGGTTCTTTAAAAAATCTTGAATTCATTACAGTAAAAAGAGGAATATGAACATTTAAAAATAAATCCATTGAAGTAGCACTTTTTAGATCCATCTGTAAACTCACACAAAGATACATACACACTGTCCAGTCACTCTGACACACCCCAACTATTCATTCACTGTACAAATGAAATGAGAAGCACAAAGAGTAACTCCCACCCTCTTATTAGAAATGTTCCTTCTTGCTGCCTCCTACAGCTTCCCTCTTATCTGTTTTCCAAAGCTAGGCAGCTGCTTGATTCACATAAATTAATTTCCTCTCAGACACACACACATGCTGATTCTGCTGCCATTGCTTGTGGTCCCTGCACAGAATAGAAAATGCCTGCCAATTCCTAGTCCACTGGGCATGCTTAAGAAAAAAAGAAGTGGAGAAATAAATCATCCGTCTTTTCTAAAATAAACATAAATACATACGTTCTGCCACCCATTTCTTAATCCATTCCTTTCCTGCAAAGACTTTTATCACTAGACAATTAAGGAATGCCAAATGCTCTGTACCTCTGACTGTTCAGGGCCTTTACAAAGTACAAGGGATGCAGAAGATTAGAGAATGCAAGAATCCTGTCAGGAAAAAAGAGGAACTCAGTGGAATTTTGATGTGGTGAACGACCAAATGACTTAAGTCTCTGCGTACTTACTTTTGATGACTGATAGATTTGACCTTTTAAAAAAAACATTTAGACTGTTATCATGAACAACTTCTGCATGCTCATTTGATGGACCTGGAAATTATAGTAGCTAACACACAAAACCCTTCTTTTTAAAACCTGTGTTTTATGTTCGCAGTTCTTACCATCTTCAATGTGTGTTGTGTCGTTACAGTCGTGACCGACTCAGGCCTACCTTTCAAAAAGATTCTAAAGATCCTAGTAACAGGTGGTATACAAAGGGGGAAGGAGGGCAAATTCAGGACCACATTTCATCATCTTTGGTAATTTCTGAGGAAATAAGCAGTCTCTTTTAGTTGGAATTCCACTTAGAATGGATATTCATCATGCCCATAACCTGAATTGCCAAGTTATTAAGAATAAGACTGGAGATAACCTAGATAGAATCATAGAATCATAGAATCATAGAGTTGGAAGAGACCTCAAGGGCCATGTAGTCCAACCCCCTGCCTTGCAGGAACCCCCATCACAATATTTCCGACAGATGGCCATCCAGCCTCTGCTTAAAAACCATTTAACCATTATCTCAGTGGGACTTCTTACTCTATATGACTTCCTACTCTGCCCTACTTCTTGTAATGTTTTGAGGATAAAATCGGGGAAAGTATTAAAGAAACCTCTCACACACATACACCAAGAGAAAAACGGACAGGCTTTAAATGCACTATTACTATGTAGGAAAATACTGATGATAAGGGTCTTTCCAATCTAAAGGATGCCAGATGTTTAGTAATATTAAGAAATGGCACCCAGTCTAGATGCTGCTCTATGAGCCGCATTATTGTAGCAACATCTAGTAGAAGACTAGAGGAGTCACATTAGCACATCCATTGGTTCCTCGCTGCTTTTCCACTTCAGTAGTTTCTGCTTGCCAGAGACAACTGTGCACCATTTTAAAATAAATATTGGTAAGATGCAGCTGGGACACGTGGAGTTAAAATCCCATTGGCAACACTTGTCAATTTGCCACATTTTTAGTTTCAAATTTTGCATAGAAATTAATGTTTAAAGAGTGGTGACCATCAACATTTCCTCCAAGTTCTGCTTCCTCTGTATGGAAGGTGGTGGTGTTTTCATCCCAAGTGTGCATCAACTCCAGTGGCTAATGCACAGCCCCAATGGAGCTCTACATGTGTGTGTGTGTGTGCGTGCGCGCGTGCACACGCGCACGCTTGCACAGGCTAGAGGGAATATTGGTAACCATTCATTGACTGATACTCTCTATTGCTTAGTATAGTAACTGGAGGAAAGAAGGCCTATGAGCCCAGCTCAGTGGGGCCTCCAGAAGTACTCCAGAATTACTAGTGATTCAAATGGTGCTACTCTAGTGTGACTTACTATACTAAGGGAAAGGATTTCAGCCATGTATACAGGATATTGGTAAATTTGAAGGTGTTCATGTTCATCATAACAATTTTCATAGCCAGTCATCCCCCACCCCCCAAAAGGAGGATAAGTCAACCAGATGTACAGGTGAAACTCAAAAAATTAGAATATTGTGCAAAAGTTCATTTACTTCAGTAATACAACTTTAAAAATGAAACTAATATATGAGATAGACTCAGTACATGCAGAGTGAGATAGTTCAAGCTTTAATTTGTTTTAATTGTGATGATTATGATTTACAGCTTATGAAAACCTGAAATTCACAATCTCAGACAATTAGAATAGTTCAATATTCTAGGCTCAAACAGTCCCGCTCTATTTAGCTAATTCATCAATAACACCTGCAAAGGGTTTCTGAGCCTTTGAATGGCCTCTCAGTCAGGTTCAGTAGGAATCATAATCATGGAAAAGACTGCTGACCTGACAATTGTGCAGAAAACCGTAATTGACACCCTCCATAAGGAGGGAAAGCCTCAAAAGGTAATTGCAAAAGAAGTGGGATGTTCCCAAAGTGCTGTATCAAAGCACATTAATCGAAAGTTATGTGGAAGGGGAAAGTGTGGAAGAAAAAGGTGCACAAGCAACAGGGATGACCACAACCTGGAGAGAATTGTCAGGAAAAGGCCATTCAAACGTGTTGGGGACTTTCACAAGGAGTGAGCAGAGGCTGGAGTTAGTTCATCAAGAGCCACCACACAGAGACAGATCCTGGAAATAGGCTTCAAATGATGTATTCCTTTTGTCAAGCCACTCCTGGACAACAAAAAAGTCAGAAGCGTCTTACCTGTGCTAAAGAAAAAAAGAACTGGTCTGTTGCTCGGTGGTCCAAAGTCCTCTCTTCTGATGAGAGCAACTTTTGCATCTCATTTGAGAACCAAGGACCCAGAGTCTGGAGGAAGAATGGAGAGACATACAATGCACGATGTGAAGTCCAGTGTGAAGTTTCCACAGTCTGTGTTGTTTTGGGGAGCCATGTCATCTGCTGGTGTTGGTCCGCTGTGCTTCATTAAGTCCAGGATCATCACACCCGTCTACCAGGAGATTTTGGAGCACTTCATGCTTCCTTCTGCAGACGAGCTTTATGTGGATGCTGACTTCATTTTCCAGCCGGCCTTGGCACCTGCCCACAATGCCAAAAGTACCAAAACCTGGTTCAATGACCATGGGATTCCTGTGCTTGATTGACCAGCAAATTCGCCATACCTGAACCCCATAGAGAATCTATGGGGCATTGCCAAGAGAAATGAGAGACATGAGACCAAACAATGCAGCGGAGCTGAAGGCCACTATTGAAGCATCCTGGTCTTCCATAACACCTCAGCAGTGCCACAGGTTGATAGTATCCATGCCATGCCGCATTAAGGCAGTAATTGATGCAGAAGGGGCCCAAACCAAGTACTGAGTACATATGCATGCTTATACTTTTCAGAGGTTCAATCTTGTTCAATTTACAATCCATGATTTATTGCTTTCATGTAATATTCTAATTGTCTGAGATTGTGAATTTGGGGATTTCATAAGCTGTAAGTCATAATTGTCACCATTATAACCAATTAAGGCTTGAATTATCTTGCTTTGCATGTAATGAGTCTATCTCATACAGTGGTCCCCCGCCCTTTCGTGGTTCACATACCGCAGTCCCGCTATATCGCGGGACCGCAGTACCCCGAAAGGGCTTGAAGGAAAGGCAAACCATTGCGCACAGCTCGCCTGCCCTCCCCTGAGGGTGTGGGCAAGCAGCGCATGATGTTTAAAGGGCTCTCAGCAGTGGAGACAAGCTCTTGTCCCCACAGCCGGGAGCCCTTTCCAAAGATCGCTCACCAGGCGTCCGCCCTCCCCTGGGGGTTGCAGGCACACTGGGAGCGATCTTTAAAGGGCTCTCAGCCACGGGGACAAGCCCTTGTCCCCGCACCCAGGAGGCCTTACCAAAGATTGCTCCCCGCACACCTGCAACTCCCAGGGGAAGGCGGGTGCGCGGGGAGCGATCTTTGGAAAGGGCTCCCGGCTGCGGGGACAAGGGCTTGTCCCCTGGCCGAGATCCCTTTAAAGATCACTCCCCGTGCGCCTGCTACCCCAGGCAGTTGCAGGTGCGTGGCGAGCAATGTGGCTCTGGGCAGCGCGTGGCGGTGGCGGCAGGGGATAGGATCCCCCTCTGCCACCGGCAGCTCTGGATAGTGGACGACGGTGCCCCTCACCCCCAAGCCCCACCTGACCCGCAGCTGCATATTGCAAATTTTCAGTCATCGCGGGTCGGGTGGGTCCCTACAATAGGCAGGGGGTTACTGTATATTAGTTTCACCTTTAATGTTGCATTACTGAAATAAATGAACTTTTGCACAATATTCTAATTTTTTGAGTTTCACCTGTAATAGTCCATATGAATAAATGAAGAAGAATTATTTGTAAAGTGTATTTGTAAAGCAGATTGCTCTGCTTTGGGTCATTTTAACAAGAAATATGGAGTAAAATTTTTTTAAATACATCCATAATTTTTATAAATTGAAATTTATAATAATAATTTAAGTACCACCATCAGATACTTTGTATTACAATATCCCGGGGAAATCACTTTCCCTCTCATCTGCTGGGAGGATTGCCTTGCCCTTGCTTTGCTGTGCCAGAAGAAAGACAGGCTAGAAAATAAACAAAATAATAAAAATGCCACTGTTCTTGAAATGCTGATATT
Organism: Phrynocephalus forsythii; assembly: GCA_029282475.1. Taxonomy (NCBI): domain Eukaryota; kingdom Metazoa; phylum Chordata; class Lepidosauria; order Squamata; family Agamidae; genus Phrynocephalus; species Phrynocephalus forsythii. The sequence goes on from JAPFRF010000004.1 coordinate 61,880,263, forward strand.
AGAGATTATCTTTTCCTAGATAGTATGGTTTAGCAGGTAGCGACTCACTTGGACTCAGGAAATCTGAGTTCAAATCTCTGCTTGGCTAAGGAAACGTCTGAGGGGTAGCAATAATGGACCATAATTTGAATATTTTACATACCTTGAATACCATATTAGCATTGCTGCAAGTTGGAAGCAATTTGAGAGCATGTAATAACAGGAGCCTTCAGCTCTTAGCTGGTATCTTGACCTTTTTTGTTAATATTCATGACTGTATAGTATGACTGTCAAAAGCTGGGTTACCCTAGAAGCTGCTAGAAAACTAATTTCCCTCATAGAGTTGTGTTTTCAATCATAGAAATCCCATAGTAGAAAATAAATCTGGTTTGAATCCAAATTTGGGCTGTAGGAAACAGATGTAGACTTGTATGAGGATTTGAGAATCATTTCCCCCCAAGAATCATAAAAAGAAGTGCAGTTTAATTTTTGCTCTTTTGTTCATTGCAGTGAATATATTGCTGGTGCCAGTCTAGACAAGTTCATATTATTTTGCTGACTGTGCTCTGTGTGTTTGAAAATGAACAGGTTATAAAATCTGGCATTTTTCATGAGTATTTTAAGAGGATGTTTCATTCACCATGAGAATCTACAATCATTTCCAGGGCAGAATTGCTGTCGCATTATGACCTTACATATTTAGCTTCTATACTGCACTTTTTCCTAATGAATAGTTTGTGAAAGAGCTCTGACTTGGTTATTAACTTGAAAAAGAATAGCCTGTTCCTGTTTTTGTGATACATATAATTGATTAGTTGTGATTTCATTTCCTGGAGTTCTTTGTGAGTAGATCCATTTCATCCCTGGACTGGTCAACTGTGTCTGTCAAGAGCAAGTGCTAAAACCTGGCTGGGCTACAAAGTCTGTTCTATATGCCAAACTTTGATCCATCTGTAAGCTGTCTTAGGTGTACTGGACATTACACAGCATATATGCCTCAAAATGCATGCATATTTTCTAAAGGAGTGTGGGGTGTTTTTTTGAATTGGCATACAGTCACCCCCCGCCATTTTGTGGTTCAGGTACTATATCGCGGGATCGCAGTACCTGCGCCTTGGGGCCACGCGGGGGGTGGTAGGGCGATTGCATCACCCCGCGCTGCCCCCGGGCCCCTCTGAGAAGCCTCAGAGCCACGCAGGAGGCAGGGGGTGATCACATCGCCCCGCACCGCCCCTGGGCCCCTCCGAGAAGTCTTGGAGCCATGCGGAGGCAACGGGGAGCGATCGCATCACCCTGCGCCGCCCCCATGCCTCTCCGAGAAGCCTCGGAGCCACGTGGGGGGTGGGGGGTGATCGCATCGCCCCGCACTGCCCCCCAGGCCCCACCCAACCTACTTCCGCATATTGCGGATTTTCTAGCATCGCGGGTTGGGTGGGTCCCTAAACCCCGCGATAGGTGGGGGGTTACTGTATTCATGCTGCACTGTTGCATGGAATGTGACAGTGTTGAAAAATGAAGGTCTTGAGCTTTGTCCACTCCAAACCATTTCCCTGCTTCTGCTTTCTCTCCCCCTTCCCTGTGGAAATTTGCCCTAATTAAAGGAACAGGAGCCGCTCAATTGCTAACATTGTGTACTACAAAATCTAGTGTTTTTTGTTCTTCCACTCAGAACTTTTATCTAGTTTTATAGCCCCATGTGTGGTTGAGCTTTCGCTTTATTGTTACAACAGATTTCCCTGCTTCCCCATTTATTGGTACTGCTGCCTTCACTGCGGAGTGCAACTTTGATTATTGCGATCTTATTACTTAGCAGAGCCCACAGACCCCCGTAAATACTGTTGAATCATCATGACAAAAGATGCAGCCCTGCACCCAATTGCACAAGAGAAATAAGTGGAAACAAAAGATGTTTAGATGGATGTTGAGATTGCATCTTGAGCTGGAAGCATGTTTCTCTCTCTCTCTCTCTCTCTCTCTCTCTCTCTCTCTCTCTCTCTCTCTCTCTCTCTCTCTCTCTCTCTCTCTCTCTCTCTCTCTCTCATTTGTAATGTAGCTTTTGGCCATGTTTGGAGTTGCAGGGTGGTCTTGTTGGAAGTCTGCTGGCAAGCATTTGTTAATGTGTGTGGCAGTGGGAAAGGGAAGGATTGTTTGTGAAAGCAGCAATAAACTTCATTGTCAGCATCATTATAGGTGCAAAAATACATTAAGATCTCCGCTGTGATTCAGCCAGAACACTATTTTCTAAACCACACAGAGGAAATTGTACGAGATTAGAACGTGTTGCAGTTTTTAACTACTGGAAACCTTGTAAAGGTGTCTGTGTGATAAATAGTGGCCATCACGCACTGTTGCCCATCTCACCTGTACTTTACCTTCTAATCCATCTCCCTGGGATTATTCCTAACATACTAATCCTCTTCAGAGATGCAAACAACTTCTTTAGAAACAAGTTGCAAATGTGATAAATTTTTCTCCTTGTCACATAAACCTGACACAGAAAATTTAATGCTAGTCATAATGCATGCGTGCGCGTGCGCGCGCGCGCACACACACACACACAGGATGCAGGATGTTATACTATCATTATACGATCAAAGTCAGTTTGTCACAATTGCATTAACTATTTTACTGATGATCCTTGTCCATATTACGTAGCATATTGGATAGCAATATTCTGATACCAGTTGCGGGGGAAATGTGGTTTCTGAATCGATGGAATAGGGATGGATCCAGAGGTAAGAATACAGTGGTGCCTTGTATAAAGGAATTAATTTGTTCCAAATGAATTATGTGAAGCAAAATTTCCTTTATACAAATTTCCCATAGGAATTCATTGAAAACAGATTAATTCCTAATCATGACCAATTTTACGTTGTGCAGATTCTCCCCACAGGCGATACTGTTAAGCAAATTTCCCCTATCTCTGGAATTTTTTATGTTGTACAGATTTTATGTTATACAAACCGTTTGTTATATGAGGGTCTTTGTATTTAAAGTAGACCCAGCCCCCCCAAAGGGGGGACAATTTAGGCATGCCCAATTTGTATGAATGTAGACCCCTCTGCCTGTCAATATAAAACATTTTGTGACCTTCTAATCCCTTCTACTTGTGCATGAAGACTGTGAACAAGAGGAGAAAGCTAAAACCATGGTTTACTCTGCTTTCTTGAAATGCTCTTTAGTCCTAGTGCTTGCAGTGCAACCTCAGACTGTGTGTGCATGCCTGTAATTGCAAATGTATAATTGTGGTTGAGCAACCACATGAATGGGAGGTCTTCCCTTGGAACTGGCAGGGGTGGGAATGGACGCTTGTTTTCAGTGGAAACATCTACTCATAATGCAGTATTTTGCTTGAAAAGCAGATCTTTTTGTGGGTTTGAAAAATAAACAGCTGGTAAGCTGGTTGAATGAAAAGGCACAGTAATGTTACTTACACTCTCTGTAGGTTTACAAATCTGATAGGGAGAAGATTGAGAGAACCCAGGAGCCACAGTGGTAACAAAATCCTGCCAGTCCTGCTTTCTTGTGTACAGTACAGCAAAATCTTCTTAGTGAGAGCAATTCTGCTGGACTATTTTGACCTAGTGCTGATTCCAGTTTCCCAGCACAGGAACAATAAAGCTATAATGGTATCAAATAACACTTCAAATGAAATTTATTTCCGTGACCTTTCTGCAATCCATATGAAGATTGCTGACATTGTAAAAATTTATAGCCAGCCTTCTGTCTTCCTTTCTATTTCCGTTGTCATGTGATGCTGATTGCAGTCACAAACACAAACATATTTGAAGTTGGCATTAGGGCTCCATCAGAGAGCAGATATAAAAATACGTTCAGCAAAGGTGGTAAATGGAAGATGTGTGTTTCCTCTCACTTCCGATTATATCTCAGCATATCATTAGCATTCAGTGTGTAATTCCAATATAGACTGGGTGAAGAAAATGGAAATTTGGATAATCTCGCTTTGTAGGGCTTAGAACGAAATATGTGTGCTAATTATATGCAAGTACTTTATATGCAGGATGGAACATGAAAAAGAGATGGTCTTGTATGTAAAATCTATAGCATTATAGTTATTTACATGAAATCCCATGAAAATTGTATAACCTTCTGAAGGACATTTTATTGCTTTGCATCTGAGCAAGCTATCTGCTGGGAGAAGCAACTTAGCACATTTAGACTCATACCTTTTACTAACGTAAGCTATTTAAAATGTTGCAGTCTTTCAGATTGCAAGTTCTTTGCTGGACATAAATTTTGAAAATGTCAGTTGCACTCCATAATAAATGGGAACAAGAAAATTTGAGGGAAAAATTATAGCTAGCCAAAGTTGTGCATCTGAATGGTGAACTTTTGGATATATTTTTCCCTTGCCCCCAACGCCACCACCAATGATTTTAGATATTAATATTAATTTAATTATGGCCAGTGCTTCAAGTGTCACAGCTTGAAATACAATGTGGACATTTCATTTTCTTGTGTCCCACAAATTGGTTTGATGACAGATTCTCGGATTGCTGTAAAAGAAAATGCTTGGAACACAATGCATACAAATTGGAGAACAATTTTCCTCTATAATGTTTCATTATGCCCTTTTCATATCTTTCCACATGGGCATTCAAGACACAGAAAACATGGCAGAAGAACTATGCTGTTGGCCCTACCCATAATTTTTGTGTTTTCTCCTGGCTGGATTTATTCTTGATTTCTGGGTGTATAGCTGAAAGCCTACATAGGAGAGATTGTACAGTATATCACAGAAATGAATACACACACACCCCACATTTCATACAGCTTGTATAACAGTGTAAATGTTATACACAACACACATCCATTGATGTCTAAACCACTGGCAACAAACGTGAGTATACCCCTAAATGACAATGTCCAAATTGGGCCCAAGTAGCTGTTTTTCCTCCCTGGGGTCATGAGACCCGTTAGTAAACGGGGAGCAGGTGTTATTGCTCTCACTCTCACATTTGATGTTATTATCACTCTCACTCTCTCCTACTAGTGACTTGAAGTTCCCCATGGTACCTCATGATAATGAACTATATGAAAAAATGAATTGTTGCTCTAGATAAAAATGGCCTGGGCTACTTATAAGCAGATTGCCAAGATCCTGAAACTGAGCTGCAGCATGGTGGCCAAGACTGTACAGTGGTTTAACTGGACAGGTTTCACTCAGAACAGGCCTCGCCATGGTTGACCAAACATGTTGAGTACATCATATCCAGAGGTTGGCTTTGGGAAATAGATATATGAGTGCTGCCAACATTGCTACAGAGGTTGAAGGGGTGGGGTGGGGGTCAGCCTGTCAGTGCTTAGATGTGCAGCATCAAATTGGTCTGCAGGGCTATCATCCCAGAAGGAAGCCTCTACTAAAGATTATGCACAAGTTTGCTGCAGAGAAGCAGACTAAGGACATGGATTTATGGAACCATGTCCTGTGGTCTGATGAGACCAAGATAAACATATTTGGTTCAGATGGTGCCAAGTGTGTGTGGTGGCAACCAGGTGAAGAGTACAAAGACAAGTGTGTCATGTCTACAGTCAAGCATGTTGGTGGGAGTGTCATGGTTTGGCTGCATGAGTGCTCTCGGCACTGGGGAGCTATAGTTCATTGAGGGAACCATGAATGCCAACTTGTACTGTGGCATACTGAAGCAGAGCATGATCCCCTCCCTTTGGAGACTGGGCTGCAAGGCAGTATTCCAACATGATAATGACCCCAAACATACCTCCAAAATGACCACTGTCTTGCTAAAGAAGCTGAGGGTAAAGGTCATGGATAAGCCAAGCAGGTCTCCAGACCTAAACCCTGTTGAGCATCTGTGGGGCATCCTGAAATGGAAGGCAGAGGTGTACAAGGTCTCTAACATCCACCAGATCTGTGATGTTATCATGGAGATGTGGAAGAGGACTCCAGTGGCAGCCTGTGAAACTAATTATATCTATGCCCAAGAGGGTTAAAGCAGTGCTGGAAAATAATGGTGGCCACACAAAATATTGACACTTTGTGCTCAATTTGGACATTGTCACTTAGGGGTGTACTCACTTTTTTGCCAGCAGTGGTTTAAACATCAATGGCTGTGTGTTGCGTAATTTTGAGGGGACAGCACATTTACACTGTTATCCAAGCTGTATATTCATTGCTTTACATTGTAGCCAAGTATCATTTCTTCAGTGTTGTCACATGAAAAGATATAATAAAATATTTACAAAATGTGAGGAGGTGTACTCACTTCTGTGATATACTGCATACACAAAGGAGAAGCCTGTAGAATTAGCATTTCTGTTTATGTAGGGAACCTCTGTTTTTACAGCTTTGAGCATTGCACAAGGTCCCGTTTTGGAAAACTTTGACTACATGGTTGAAGTTCAGAGTGTGTTCTAGTGGCAGGCTTCTGTTCCCCTGTGTGACAGGGTCACCTTGAGTACTCCCAGCAGGCTTGCTGGCCCTGTCCCACAAGCCCAGGGGCGTCTAAGGGTCAGTGAGCCACTGAAAGTGAAAAAGAGGCCACCATCTGATGCAGGCAGCTGGAGGAGTGTGTAACTGGAATAAGAGGGCAGGAGATGCCAGGTTTAAGGTTGTCCTCAGCTATGTCAGATGAAGAAGAGATGTTGGAAGAAGCAGTTGAGTACTGGGGCTCCTTCTGTAGTACTGCGCTGATGTAAACAGGAATAGATTACAAGTGGAGCCACCTCTTCCCACTAGTACTGTTCAGCGAAAGAAATGATTGGGGAACTGAGGATTTGGCAGGGCCTCCCACAGTTGATCCAGTGCAAGTCCAGCCTTGGACTTCTTGCCACCTGACAGAAGTGAAGGTGCCTACCTGAACCCAGCTTTAGCACTGGAGGTGCAATATTACAACTGCAGTATCACACATTGATCACCATAGGACGGATTTGAATTTCATTCCTTGCCCCTTCATTTTTGTACTATCTTGCCTGATGAAGAGTCTTGGAAAACATGCTAAGAACATTTATATGCCACTTTTGTACAATTTCAGTGGTCCAAATGAAGTGACTCCAAACTCTAGTTTTTGCTTTAGTTTAAAGGCCACATGTTTAATTTGTTTTGTTGTTATATCTACAGGAGGCTAAGCAGTTTCAAAATATATGTTTGTTTTCCTTCTAGTTGCTCTATTTCGTGGTATTGTGAACAAAGCACCATATTCTTTGTACTTACAGGTTGTTCCAACATAATGGTTTTTTTAAAGGCAACATCTCTATTCCAAAGATTTTGGAAGAGCCTAATTACATTTTTAGTACTTGTAGCACAAGTATCATAGCTTTTGGTCCCACCAGTTAATCCATGATCATATGTCAGCACTATTCAAATGATACTTAACTGTGTCAGTAGAGCAACCCCAGTTACTGTGTGAATGGAAAAGAAAAGAGGTTACAAATTGAAATTCTGTCTGAATTATGTAGAATGACAATAGTTGTAATCAATAGCAAAAGAGGGTTTTTTTAAAAAAAAAATCTTGAAAAATGTTACCTAGAAATAGAAATATTTAGTTTTTCTACTCTAAAGTATGTATTGAACAATAGATGATCACAAGGACATTATATCTTGGTTTTATGATCAGGCATTGGTTGTGTCAGATACTACCCAGTGTCAATCAGAAACTATACCACACAACCCATTTGTAAACACTAAAAGGCATATGTTCCTTCAAGTTGTTTGTGAGCCAGTTTCTACATGTCCAGCTGAAGAAAATACCAATCTGATTTGGGGGGTTCTTCCTGATAGACGCTCTTCTCCCTCACACAAAATACCAGAACTAGGGGATATACACTCAAATTGAGGGCTGGGAGAGTGAGAACAGACAAAAGAAAATATTTTTTTACCCAGCATGTTGTTACTCTGTGGAAGTCTCTGCCACAAGATGTGGTGATGGCATCTTGCCTGGATGCCTTCAAAAGGCGACTGGACAGATTCCCGGAGGAAAGTCCATCACAGGTTACAAACCATAATGGAGATGTGTAATCTCCAGACTTAAAACCAGGGTACTTCAAGGACCAGTTGCAGGGGAGTGGTATCAGGAGACAGATATCTAGTCTTGTGCGCTCCTGGACACATTTGGTGGGGCCACTGTGAGACACAGGAAGCTGGACTAGATGGGCCTTTGGCCTGATCTAGCATGGCTCTTCTTATGTTCATATGTTCTTATGTACCATCTTGTTCCATCTCCTTGTGTGTTACTGGTTGTCCAATGACTTCATCATCTAATGGGAATACTGTATAAAGGAACGTGGAGTCCTTCGGGATAATTGATCCAGAAGGACCTTCTGCTGGTCGATCCAGTGTCTGGAGAGAGCAAGGCCAACTTCTGGTCAATGGTCTCCCTAGAGAAGCTGTTTGAATGACCCCTGCCCCGGCCACTTAGTCACAAGGCTATGTGCAGCATCTTCTGTTCGGACTGGCAGCCTGACAGCTGCTGGCCCTGTGCAACTGATGATTCACCCTCCACCTGATTTGCCTGCTGCTGTAGCTGCTTATCATCAGGTCTTCTACTTATTCTGGAACAAATCGGGCTTAAACAAAGGGAGAGAGTAAAGAAAAAAAGCAAATAAGACCGTACGGTTGGGACTAAAAACATGTATTGGGAAGATTGGTTTGACTAATCCAGTTGTCTGAGCAGGGATTTTTTTCTAGTGCTTTTTCTGGAAATTGTATCATGGCAACTGGACTTCTTTTTCTTGAGAAATTGAAACTAGGAATAGGCACGAAATGCCAAAATGGTATTTTGTTTCATTTTTTCTTTTTGTTCCTTTTTATTTTCATTTCATTTGGAATGAAATGAATGTTTTAATTTTTTTTCATTTTTCATTTTTTCATTTTTCATTTTGTTTCATTTTTCTTTTTCTTTTTTAAATTATTTTTTTAAAAATGGTCAGCACATTTTTTTAAACCTCACACTGACCACCTGTCCCATGAGCCAGTTGGCATTATTTTTTAAACCAACTGGCTTGTGGGCTGATTGATGCTTTTAAAAAACCTCATGGTGACCAGCTGGCCTGTGTGGCCGGCTGTTTGGCACTTATTTATATCATTTATTTTGACAAGCACCGATTTCGTTTCGTTTCGTTTTTTAAAAGGGCACTTCGTTTTTTGTTTCATTCTGTAACAAAGCAAAAAATGGAAAACAAATGAAAATTTATTTGTTTCATGTCCATTTCTAAATTAAACATTTTGCTGTTCATCCAAACAGCTTCATCAGTCTGAAGAAAGCTAGTTGTGAGTCCTCCATTTTATAGCTCACTTTGATGTCTTGTCACCCTGGTCTGAAACAGGCTCATAAAATGAACAATGGCCTGAATAGGCTCATTAGGCAGACAACAGGCTCAGTAGCCTTAAGGTGAACAATGGCCTAAAGTGCTGGAACCAATAAATTATGGGTCGTTAGCTATGGCCTTGGTGGTGAAGGCATGAAGTATATTTGATTTCTGTATGTATTTTTGATTTGTCTTGGTTTTGTCTGTTGAAATCACAGCCTGATAAGTGACAGATAGACTGTGACTGAGCCCCCCACCTCTGTTGAGAGAGGGTTTTCCAATATTCAAATGAATGGCTAACCCTAACCCTATCTTCTCTGTCTAATCTGTGTACATCCTCATCTTTGAATGAGTGCCCTTTGACCTTCAAGTGGAGGTGTGCCGCTGATTCTGGTCCTGAGCTGTTACCCCTCCTGTGTAGGGCCATCCTTCTGTTTAATGGCTGTTTAGTTTCTCCAATGTAGAGGTCTGCACACTGCATTGGAATGCATGTACTATATTGTTCATTTTGTGTTTTGGTATCGGATCCTTTGGGTGGACATGTTTCTGCCTTAGTGTGTTTGTGGGTTTGCAATAAACAGGAATGTGGTGTTTGCCAAAAATCATTTTAAGCTTCTCAGACACTCCAGACATATAGGGAATGACCAGGTTCTTCTGTCAGGTCTGGGTCTCAGGCTGATCCCTTTTTTCTTCTGGGTCAGCACACTGCTATGTTGAAGCCCACTTTGGATATCTACAGGCCTTTCAGTGCTGTCTTCAGGTGCCTGTCTTCCTTCTTTTTGGCTTTTGTAGAAGTGGGGATGCTCTCTGCTCTGTGGTTTAGGGTCCTGATGACTCCTAATTTGTGTTGTAATGGATGGTGGCAGTCAAACAGTAAGTAGTGATCTGTGCGGGTGGGTTTCCAGTAAACTTCTACTCCCAGACCACAGTCAGGTCTGATAATCCAGGAAAGCCAGCCTGTTGTCTTGAGAGTCTTCCCTAGTGAACTTAATATTAGGGTCCACCGCATTGATGTGAATGAGCAGCGAAACATTTCAATCTCTCAAGAAAAAGAAGTCAAGTAGCTATGACTCAACTTCCAGATAAATTCACCTAGATGACTGAGAATCTTCACAGACATACTTCTAATGCTTTGTTGATTTGATTCATTAATGTTAATCCTAGGAAGTGCCATAGCATTAAGCTACTCCCCCCCCAAGTAGACAGCAGTACCAAAAAATAAACCAAGGGATTTTGAAGCGAAATAAGGTGCAGGAGCCTTTTGAAGCTGGGGAATGCATACAGTGAGATAGGATGAATGTTGTCTGGATATTAGGTTAATCTCTGTGATAAGGCATGCAAAACCTGATACTTAAAATGGAAACAAATGCATTGTTTGGATGAGCCCTTTGGTGTTTAAATAATTACTTCCTTAAATCTGTCTAAGTCTGGATTGCACTCTCTGTTCCTGCAACTATGATTGCAAAATAGCAATCAAAGTTATCTTGCAATATACATTAATCAGATTTTTGGTGAGTTCCACATCATTATTCCACATAGTCTCAAATTGGGATGATGATTCACACCAGTTGGATCCTAACCTTGAATAATTCTGGTTTACTTGGACTGCAGATCCCAGAAACCCTGAGCAGTGCAGCTGGTGTTGATGCCTTCTGGGAATTGCAGTCCAATAACACCTCCATTGAGGATATTTGTAGTGTAGTGGTGAAACTGCTGTACTGCGACCAACATTCTGCTCGTGACCCGGGATTCAATTCCGGGTAGAGGGCTCAAGTCTGACTCTGCTTTCAATCCTTCCAAGGTTGATAAAACAAGTACCCATTTTTCTGGGCCAGGAAAAGGCAATATATAGCCTGCATAATTAAATAGTAAACTGCCCAGAATGTGATTTAAGCACTGTGGGGCAGTATATAAACAGCACACTTTGTTACTCAAAAGTTGGGAACTATTGGTTCACATTGTAGATGCAGTTCATGCTTCTTTCTTGTGGTTCATGTCCTGATGACCTATGGATACAATGGCTGTCTGAACTGTATGCCCCTATTCCTTTGGGGTCTGACCCACTGAACTTTATTTCTATGTTAAAACGCATATGATTGAGCTGGTTCAGATGATAATTTATGGCTGTATATATTTTATTCTACAGTACATTAGTTTGGGACCCTGGCTAATTGGAATAAAATGCATTAAATAAATTTGTGTTGGGACTTTGTTTCTTTTGTGCTGCAGATTGCTTCTTTATCAACCATGTGAATGTAACCCCACATCACATGCATGTGGTGTTTCTTGGCATACTTCACATTCCTTTCTGGTGGCTCACTACCTTTAAGCAAGTTACCAGAAACACAGTTACTACTGTTAAGTTTCTCCACCTTCCGTGTAAAACATTGGATATCCAGATGTGTTAAATTTATATCCAAGGTGATTTGACCATTGCAGTCTCACTGCTTTTGAGTTTTCCTAGATGAAGATGGTAAGAGACCAGAAGTAGGTAAGGCAATACTTTTCATTAGAATCTGCTGACTAGTAAAAGCATAGAAGCATGGATGTTTTTTTTTCTGTTCAACTGCAGTAGGCAATCCAATGATTCCTTAGAGGACAGTCAAGAGATTACATTGTGTGATGAATATTATGCCCAGTGATAATTTGCTTTATTACACAAGTACCAAGAGAATTTCACCTTGTATGAAGTTGTGTTAAGTTCTCCTTGCCAAATTCAGTGAAAGCTGTTTCGTCTTTCAGGATCAAAGTCTTATGAAATAGACTTCACGGCCCTGAGGTTGTATGTGAAAGACAAAAAAATTGAGGTAGGGGCTATACTATACTATAGGTAATTGACAACTAGGGTCTTTGGTGCACATGAAATCATAGAACAGGGGTGTCCAAACCTTTTGTAAGGAGGGCCAGATTTGGTAGCTGAGAATATATGGGGGGCTGTCTGCTCCCGGACACTGCCCCCTACTGCAAGCCCCACCCACTGGCCCCTTGCAAGCCCCACCCACTGAATCCTAAGCCCCATCCCATGTTTCTCCTTGGAAAAGGACTCAAGGTGATAAATAAATAAAAATAATAAGAAAAGCAATATAAAGAACTGCACACAAACAATGACAAAAATGGGGCAGTTTAAACTAGCTAGAGCAAGTTCCTCATTGCATCCGGTCAGCATGGGGAGGTTGAAGGAGGGAGGGTGAGGTAGGGGGCGGGCCAGCCAGCCGCGGGCCCAACAAAATGGCCTGGCGGACCGGATTCGGGCCATGGGCCAGACTTTGGACATGACTGTCATAGAAGAACATTCCAACAGACAGTGAAAGCTTTAACAGTTGCACTGCCTGAATCCCAGTTCAGACAGAACAGACATGGTAATGGTGGGTGATTTGAATGATTTCACTGATTGTGCCCCCTCTTTGGGGAATGGGGTTGCACACACACACACACACACACACACACACACAAGAAGATGTGTGGTTTGAGATTGATCATAGGAGGAATACAAGGGAGTTCCTGGACATGGTCTTGCTCCAGACATTCAGTATCATAACCATAGGCAAGAGTCCTTCCCATCAGATTAGCCGCTCCCTGAGAATGGTGACCTTCACTAAATCAGTTGTTGCTTTAAAGATGTTGTTAACAACTTTGTTTTCTATTTTACTTCAGAATAAGTGAAGAGGGGAGAGAAGGATCAGGAGCCTAGTACAGGGTCTAGGCTCTTCCTCTTGCTATGGGATCTGTCTGGATTGGGCCCACTGCTCCTGCTACTAATATGACTAAAATGGCAATCAAAGGTAGCTTGCAACCTAATACAGAGCAGAACCATAAGAGGGGAAAGGATTTGAGCCCCATTATTCCCATACCAGGATAATGATCCAGAGCACCCCCTGAATTTACACGGGGGGAGAAACATCATAGTGAACAGCAGAATCTTTAAAGTAATGCTTACTTTGGCCCTGTGTTACATGAGTGCAACCTTCAAGCTAGATTATAATAACATGTTTGAAACTGCAGTTAGTTTAGAACTTGGCACTCCAGTTACCAATGCAGTGAGCAAACAGGAGCAGATCAATTAGTTCTGATTTAGGTTTCTTGGCTCCTGATTTGTTTCTGGGCATGAGTCAAAGTGTTGTTTTGCACTCTTGAAATCCACCTGTGTAAGATACAAGTAGGGAGGACTTCATCCATCAGTGTTATTCAGTGTGAATAAGAAGTCAAGGCCTCACAGTAATGGCACCCATACTGTAAGACAGCTTCCTCCATGGACGTTATTCTTGTGGCTTTTAGAAAAAGTATAACAATTATCTTTAAAATATAAGTTCAGGGGAACTATAACTTTGGGAAACAGTCAGCTAGGGTATTAACATTGCAGCTCAGGTTTTTCATTCTTTGGGATAAGACTGTTTGTTTATATATTCAAAAATGAATTCAAATATATTTCATTCATTCTTGTTTTTATTATGGCTTAAGCTACTCTTAAGCTTCCTTGGACTCATATTACAGGACTACAAATAAATAAGCTCAAATATGGAAACAGGTTCCATATATTCATTGAAAATATATTCCATGTTAAAACAGATACAGGAGAAAGAACATTTCTAACACCTTTTCTATGTCTTTCCAAATGCAGAAAAGAAATCACGTAGTTATCACTTTGGCAGTAATAACTTTCTAAAGCACACATGGTTCTTGCACTGTTACTTCTGTGGAGAGGAGCGATATTCTACCTTTGTTTAAACATGCACTGTTTTTTCTGAACATACAAGCTAATGAATTGATATATTGAGAAGGAAGGAAGGAAGGAAGGAAGGAAGGAAGGAAGGAAGGAAGGAAGGAAGGAAGGAAGGAAGGAAGGAAGGAAGGAAATAGTATTATAATAATCAAATGGAAATTTTGGAATATCTCAAAGTGATTACCAATTCAAGAAAACAACTAGAGCACTCATTTAAAAAGATGACTCCGTAGATTCAGTAGCTACAGCAGAGGGGGAAAGCTATGTTAAAATTGTCTTACACATGTTCTAGTGTGAAAATGTAGCAGAAGATATAGCCAATATGTAAGATTAAAAGTGTTTTCATCTTAATACATTAAATGAGTAAAAAAGAAAAGGCTGAAATTTCCCCATCAGTTGTTTAACAAGGAAGGCAGAGCAAGCAGGCACAAGAGCTAGGTAGTGCTTGGTTCTTCCAATGAACTGACTCATGGTATTTCCATTTCTCTTACAATTATCTGTGTTTCCAGCTCTGTCTGACAAACTAAGATGGGGAATCACACATCCAGTAATTTTTTTGTAGTAATTCTTCAGGATCTCCAGGATGCTGTCCATTTATAGCTTCTTCTGAAAGTGTTAATGAAGCTCACAGTAATATAGAAAGAGAAACTACAGTGGTGCCACCTAAGACAAATTTAATTGGTTCCAGTGGTCCATTTGTTTTATGAAAAATTCAACTTAAGAGGCATGATTTCCCATAGGAATGCATTGAAAACCAATTAATTCATCCCAGAGGGAAGGCTGTCCCAAACCCCCTCAATCAACCAGAAGCCAAGGGCTGTGGAGTAGCCTTCCGCTGCTGGTTGATTGATGGAGTTTACGCCTAACCCAGCAAAGGGAGGAAGCTTTTCCCCTTCTTTGCTGGGTTGGGGCAGGGGAAAAGCTTCCCCCCCCTTTTGCTGGCTGCCCAAAGCCAAGGGGGGAGTGGACAAGGGGTGACTCACCCATTTGTCCCCTTCCTACATCGGGGCAGCCACCCCTCCTTCACCTGGCTCTCTGCGTCAATCCCTTTCAGCATACAGACCCAGGTGAAGGGGGGAGCAGTGGCGTCCATGCATGGAGCCTGGTGAAAGGAAGGCAGCGGCTTGCGAGCATACAAGGTGGTGACTCCCTTTGCTGAGGGTTCCATGCATGGTGCTATTTAAATAGGGGTGGTGGCAGTTGCTTTGATCTTGGCTTTCCCAACCCTGTAGCACCCATGGATCAGGTGCTACAAAGTTGGGAAAGTCAGGACGGAAGACCAGGCTTTTGAATTTCACGTGCCCATAACCTGCTTGCCTACCTCTTAAGATCAATTTTTCACAAGACATCTGGTAGGCAAACTGTCATCTTATGAAAAATGCCTATACTGAGAAATTTCATTCATCTTACGAAGAATTTATCTTACAGGGCATTCGTTTTGCGAGGTACCATTGCTTATTGTGAAAAAATTGTACAAAGCATGTATATTGTTTCTAGTTGCTGAGTCCAGAGAATCTGAGCTAGGGTATAGCAAAACAACAACAACAACAACAACAACAACAACAACAACAACAACAACAACAAACGCCCACCCAGATCAGTTAATTTTGTGTAATCTGAGATGTGGGTATATTACAAAATAAGAAAATAGAGACTAAAATAAATCATTGAAAGTACAGTACTGGACTTTGCTAAGTTTCTTAAGCAGAATATAAAGTTTCTTAAATAACTTTTGTCAGACCCTCTCAAGGAGGGACAGTGGGGACTTGGAGAGCTCCCATCATCTGGATCTACAGCCAGAAACCTAAGCCACTGAACTATCCCGTAATGAAACTTCTTGCTGAAACCACATGAATTTAGTAAGTTGCAGGTGGATAAAAATCAATGATTTTTCAAAATCAAATGGATTTAAATCATAATTTAAAATTTAAAAACAAATTGTTTTTAGTTTAAATAATCAAAAAGTCACATTAAAAATAATTAAATCATGATTTAAATGGTCATTTAAATAATTTTAAATCAAATTCACACTGGTAAGTTGGTTTTGAACACTCCTTTGTGTTTTATTTGATGCTGCTTTTTATGTTGAACTTTTTAAAAGGATCAGACATTTCAGATAGTTTAGTTTATTTATATACAATCACCAGGAGGGGACCGTGTGGAAGAAAAAGTGGAAATGGAATGAAAAGTAACAATAAAATAAAATAAAAATCAGTGAATAGAAAAGGTTATACTGCAAAGAATCCAAGAGCAATACAGTATTTATGAAAAAGGCCATAAGAACAAACTTTTTAAAGCATAGAAGCCAGAAACAAGGTCTTTCCTTTAGCTTTATACTTCCTTTAATTTAGTTTACACAGTGTTATTATCTTTCAAATACGTACTGCTGTACTACTGCTTCGCCATGGACAGAAAGTTGGTTGCACCAGTGAATTGGCATGCTTTTGGAAACATCACCGGTACAATAGATAGCAGAATTTTAATATGATACGACTGGAGCCATAGTGAAAAGGATAAACAGAGACTGGAGACTGTGCTGACTGGATGTGATAGGAAGAATTACCCTACATTAACCTGCTGTTTGGATTAACTTTTTCTTATCACTGCGTTCAACAGCAGGTTCTCTGGAAAAGGAACTTGACTTTGTTTATCAGCAAATGCGTTCATGCAATGTTGAAAATGAGTTCAGAATGAAAAGAACAAGGCGTGGGTGACAAAGCAGCTTTCAGAAGCTGATGTGCCATTTAGTCCAATGATAGTGCAAAGCTTGAGCAGAACATTGTAGAGCCCTACAAGTGGGAGGAAGGTAAGCAAGAAAGCCACACAAATGAAGTTGGGTAACAGCAACTTTGCCACCCAGCTTGCTCTCCAGGCCATGTTCATCATGTGTTGATGGCCCTCTGAAGATGAGTTTGTATCCTCAGATGGAGTACATGGAACGTCAGCTGGTGTTTTCTACATAGGATAGCCAGATGTGAAAGAAGATAGAGTTTTGCACCTGTTATAGTTGTACAGCAGAAGGAATTGGTGAAGAGGTTAGTTGCTCCCACAACCAAGTCAATGATTTACTTCCTCTGAACTGTAGCCTCCTCCTCCTAGTGCTGTTGGCTTGGAACAGACGCTACAATGAAAGCAACAGACACTCAAAGAAACCTGGACAATTCAGATCGGCCTCACACTAACAGATAATGTTGTGCA
This sequence comes from Phrynocephalus forsythii, assembly GCA_029282475.1. NCBI lineage: Eukaryota > Metazoa > Chordata > Lepidosauria > Squamata > Agamidae > Phrynocephalus > Phrynocephalus forsythii. The sequence goes on from JAPFRF010000004.1 coordinate 61,897,445, forward strand.
GAATGCCCCTGATTACATCTTCTTTGTGAGCTCCTGCAGTCGAACAATGTATACAGGGCTCCAGTTGCCCGTCCCTGCTACAAAGTTAAGCTATTGTTGGTATCATGCCACTGCACTGCAGATGGGAACTTAGGCCCAGACAGAAGTGAAATGACACTTGCAGAGCTAATTAATGGCAGAAGTAAAATTCAAAGCAGGACTTGAAATGTCTGCTTCATAGAACCACATACCATTTCTATATTATTCCCTTACCACTTGTCTCGTTTTTCAGCATTTGCAAAGCCTGATAAAATGTCTGCTTGTCAGATGCCAATTACTTTGAGGCATTTCTTACAGGGTTTTTGAGAGCTTTGAGTTATTTTAATTATGAGACCTATGAAGTGGCATTTTCTGCTCATACCAAGTGAAAATGTGTACTTCAGACATTGATCTGGTTCTACCATTAGGCAGTGGGGGTAGCCAACTCAGCACAGCAGCTTATTACAGTAATCTTCCACCTGTTGCGAGGGCTAGGGGCCCAACCTGACCCACGATAATGAAAAATCTATGATATGTGAATGCTGGGTCAGGTTGGGACTGGGGGCCTTATCTGGGGCCTCCTATACTTACCTGAGGCCTGGCGCTGGCCCAAACAGGGCCCCAATGGAAGTGGTTTCCAGTGAACCAGAAGTCACTTCCGGTTAGCTGGAAACCACCTCTGGGGCTTCCAGCAGGCCCGTTCACAGGCCCGTTCAGGGAAGCACCAGGCCTAGGGTAAATGCAGGAGACCTGAAATGGCCCCACACAGCTTGACCAAGGAGCCCTGGGACCATAGTATCTGAAACGCGAAATAGCAGGGGACCACTGTAGTTAATTTATTTTCATATGTTGACTATACTTGAACTAATTTCTGCCTACTGTGTTGGAATAATTTATAAATGTGGAGTACTATACATCTTAGCATGAGGGTGGTATGCAGTGGTTGCCCTTCTGTTGTTTCTAGTAGCTAAAGATCATGGTCCAGTCTTGCAAATAAGCTTGCATGGCTTGTAGCCCAGAGATGATGGAATTCCCTCTGTAGACAGGAGGACAGGAGTAGAATTTTGTCAGAATATTTATTTTCTGAAGAATTCATAAGACATTTGTGTGGATGGCTATCTGTGGTCCAAATCTTCCTGCTGGGCATGATAAATTATATGAGAGTAGGCCTATTGAATCAATGTGAATTTGGTGGGTCAACTTCTCTCTAACTTCCATTGATTCAAAAAGGCCTGCTCTAACTGTGACTTGCTATATTCAAAGACAGAGAAGATTGACTACGTCAATTTGGATCAATGGAATTTACAGAGGAGTTTAATGTCCAGACCCCCATTGATTCAGTATGCCTACACAACAGTGTTTTTTTTTTTTTACTATAAGCAACAGGTTAGTGAGAAGAAACAAACTAATATGAAATAGAGTGGTTCCCCCACCCTATCGCGGTTCATATACTGCGGTCCCGCTATATTGCGGGACCATATTATATGAAAAAGCCCCCCTTGGGTAAGGGGCAAAGGCTGTTTCTGGCCTCCCATACGTACCCCAGGACTGGCGCTGCCCCAAATGGGCCTGTGGGGGCCTTCCCAGGGGCCTCCAGAAGGCCTGGGAAGGCCCTCGCAGTCCCATTCGGGGCAGCAGCAGGCTGGGGGTAAGTACAAGAGCCTCCAGTTAGGGCCCCCACACCTGAACTGACCTGCATCCGCATATCGCAGATTTTCAGTTATCGCGGGTCGGGTCAGGTCCCTAATCCCAGCGATAGGCGGGGGATCACTGTAAAAAGAAAATAAAGCATAACATTATTAATACTTAATGTTGAAGGATTTCAGGCATGGAATATGTCTGAGAAATAACTGCACACTATGCAGGATATCTATTGTCTAATCTTGTCATGTTTTCATTATACTTTTCTTTTTAAGCCACAAGGCTACGTGAACCAGATAAAAGTATAGGGGTCTTAATCTCTTCATGCCATGTTTGTCACTTGGCAGTAAGACCAGCACCAACGGTCAGAACAGTGGCCTCGGGAGAAGAGAATTTACCTCCTGTCTCATTGCCTAGTATCTTCCCTTTGCTGCTGTTGGTCCATTCAGCAGGAAGGTAAGGGAACCAGCAGAGAAACATCCAAACTGGTGAAAAGACTTTGCCTGAGGTGCAACAAGCATAATCACAGTACAGTCATGACTAGTCTTCCTTTGCATCTAGGTACTTCTATGTTGTTGGGTTTTAAAATTTTTTACTGAACTGTTCTTCTTTCATGGTAGTATTAAATTTTATCTTATGTATTGAAATAGGTTTTGTTTTCTTTGTATTCATTAATATCTATTATAATGCAACAAGATTGACACGCTCCTATTATTGTGATGTAAGATTAGCTAACTGATGCTTGACCCTCTCAAGGAGTTTTATAAAACTTTATAATCCTCTAAGGGAAAATCAGAAACCTGTGTTTGACACAGCTGGCATTCATCCCAGTTAAGGATTAATTTCAGAATGAAACCCAACACTCATTGACAATCATGTCAAAATTTCTCTTTAAGTATCAAAGTGTAAATCTTTTCATTTTTGCAGTAATCTCTCAGATCTGTAAATCCTTTTCTCTTCATTTCCAAAACCAGCTGATATATCACCTGTTACCTTAGTTGCCTAATGCCTTTATTCCCCTTATTGAGTACTTTTCCTTTTAATATTAATATAAAATTCTCCCATCACCATTCCTTCATTGTTTGGATTCAGTACTTCCCTCTTGGTCTATAAAATGGCATAGCTATAGGCCTCTTATGGCCCTTATTCTAGCAGCTAAAAAACACAGTTTTGGAGCACTCCTTGGAGAATAGGCATGCAATAATTAAATTAGCTTCTATTTCCAAAATGATCGGGATTAAATTTTGAAATCTTTTGTATGATTTTTCTGTGGTTTCTTGTTCCTAAGAGATTTTTGACCACAGCAATTGAGCACAGCTGGAGGATGTCTTGATGCTAAATGCAGAGATTTGACATCATGCTAAGCATTTCCAAATCCCAATTAATATGAAAGTTGCATTTCCAACAAAAATATATTTCTCCCAAATCTTTAAAACAAAATACTCCAACCCCGATTGCCTAAAATATGGCAGACTTAGATGTTCTTAATGTGTATTTAAATAAGCTTCTATGACTGAAATGATAGCACGAAATATTCCTATTATCTGCTTCATGTCTTCCTGTTTTTGTTTGTTTTCTTGTTGCCAACTTAGCAACTGTAAACCATGTCATACAATGGAACAGTTGAAAACTTTCTGAACCGAAAGGAATTGCTTAGATTCAAGGGAGAAAATGTTAGACTATACACCCATTACCAATGAACAGAGCTATGTTTTCTCCTTGAAAAAGGCCTTTGTAGAGATTTATTCAAAACTATTGCTATAGAGAGAAATTTGTCTTCCAGATAATATGAGTTGCTGTACAACTACTTGTCTTTTATGCTATCTAAGACTTTCTAAGCAGGAAATGCCCTATCAATTTTGGTTGAAGAGAGAAAAATTGAATCAAAACTGAATTCTTGAAGTAATCTTTTTTGATTTAAAATAATCCCATAAAAAATAAGAGCAGCATCCAGCATGGAAATGAGGAAAGAAATGGATGGAAACTTACTCTGGTGCATAGATTACGGGGTAGTTTTGCTGAATATTGCTGAAAAGGAATGCTTTTCAGTGCATTAACAAGGCATGAGGCTGAAAAACAGCACTGAAGGGGGAAAAGGAATTTGCTCCATAAAGGTGTTCTAGTTACAGCGGACACTCCTTCAAACCTGTCAGCACTTCCATTGCCTTGGAAAGGGGAACAATTTATAGCCCATTTTGCCAGAAGAAGATGTATGCCTCCCTTTTGTTTCCTCTGTGCAACTCTGTTTGATCCTCAGTCAGATGAAATGCTGTCTACTCCAAATGTATCTCTTTTTACTTAATTTATGAAAAATTATTTTAGTAGGTTATAATAGATTCTTATGAAAACTGCTCATTTGTTACAAACAGGGGAAGAAACATGTAAAAGAACAGGGAAGGGGCTTGTATTTTTAAATTTTTAAACTAGTACAGTTGACAGCTAAAAACACAGGAATATGCTAAGCATTCATGAAGCGTTTTCTTAAATCAGGGAAGGAAATGTCCATATTTTGATTCTGAGTCTCTTTGAAACACCATTTATACTCTGTTTATTCTTTATCTTTCTGCAATATCGATTGCCAGGATTACACCTGGAATGTGTACAGAGAAAAAATTAATCTGGGTTGTTTTATGTATTGTATAAATTTTCAAGATTTCTGAAGATTTGCTTCTCTGTGGTATGAATTCTATCCATGTATTTTCAACCTCTCTGCCTCATACTCCCAAGTTAAAGAACATCTTGCAAACTGGAAAACAATGTACAGTATTCTGTTTGCTCTTACTATATTCCCCTTTCTGCTCCTTACACAGTCTTCTGCTCAAATCAGGTTTGATATGATATCCTGAATTGAGATATTGATTCACTATTCCTTCAGAAAAGTTTAAGGATTTGTTGTAGTTGGGTGGGTTTGGGGTGAAGGCATACCTGCTGTACACTGCCTCTATAGTCATAAGGCTATTAATGAGAATCAAGTCCTGTTATTCCTGAATAAATTTTTCTCATCCTTTACCTTCTTTTGTAATTGAAAATTTATTAGGGGATGGATAAAGAATTTGTTTTGCATGTCAGTGTCAAGTTAAATACCCAATTTCACACCTTTGCTCACTAGATACTTTAATATCAACTTCATCTGGACTTGGTGCTCAGTGTAGATTGAGTCTAACCCAGGAGCAAGTGGCTAAGAGAGACTATTGCTGTCTACTAAGAACTGAGAGTACAGATGAAAAACAAAAATATTATTAACAAAGGTGTACCATGTTTAATGGGGAATGAGAGAATGAACTCCCCCGTTCACTTGCCCTGCCTCACATACTGGTTTGGTTTGGGTTTTTTCTTTCCTTCAGAATTTGGTTTGAGACTGTTAGGTCTTTTATCACTTCTCCTGTGCAGTAGTAGCGGCTGAGTAGTTGTATGCCCTTTTAAATTAAAGGTGTTTGAATAGGCATGATTTATTTATCTGTTTATTTATATTTGACTTTTATACTGCCCATCTAGTCCTAAGACTACTCTGGGCAGTTTACAACATAGAACAGCAATATAACAAAGTAACACATTTAAATAACCAAAATACAAACAACATAATATAAATTTATTTTTATTTTATTTATTTTAGAGTATTTTTACCCCTCCTTTCTCCTTGGAAAAGGACCCAAGGCAGCTTACAGTAATGAGGGATAATATACAGTCCAGTACAATTAAGACATGCTCAAATATTGAGAACAGGGAATTGAGGAACATCTCAAAGCTTAGACCGACTCATATGTTTTTCTAAAGTGGTGAAATACTGATTACTTAATATTTCATTTTCATGAGCTGGAAGCATGCATTTGAAACTACCATATGTATAGATGTTTGAGGTGTTTCCATGCAGTAAAATGACTACCATCACTTCTGCAAAGTACATCTCAACTGCCATGTGGAAAACTGCAAACTGTATGCCACTTGTTATTTCACAGAAGCAGCTCTGGTAGTGAATATGGTAGAAATAAGCATGTATGTTCCCCAGTGGCCTGTCACTTTATTTAAGTTCCAGTTGTTATCCAGGACAGCGGAGAGCTGGAGGCAGACAGCTGAATCACAGATGTAATTCTTTGTACCCTGATGGGATTCTATCTAGAAATATCTGGGACACCTGTTTTCTGGGTTAATCGATGCCTCTGTTTGGGTTGTGTCTCTGGATGTATATTTTTATTTATTTATTATTAAGGAAGAGTCTAATTGCTGTTCAGAAATCTAAACCTTGCAATTCTAATGTGTCACATTCTACACAAAGAGCAGAGCGATTGAAACTACATTGTTGGTTTAATTTGTTGAGCAGCTTGTGTAACAAGTACATAGGAATAATGCTGGTTTTCTGCGTATCTGGAAAGGAGGGTTTTTATCTAAGCAGGGCACTTTGTGGCTTTGGCAGACAATCCCTGCCTGGAGAGTAGTAGTGTATATTATACCTTGTTTATCCTGCTAGTCCTTTCGGCTGCCTTTGATACTGCTGATTGTGAAGTGTTGGCTTTGTGACTGTGTGATTTGACAGACATTTCTGGGAGCACACTCAAGTGGTTTTACTTGTTCTCAGAGCACAGGAATAAGACTGGCAGTAGGAAACCTCTCAGATGTCAATGGCTCCTGTTGCATCTTTCCCCTTCTTATGTGCACTGCAGTCCTGCACATCTTACTCAGAAGTAAACTGCTCTGTTACTGTTTAGAATGTACTTTTATGTCTGTAGTTCAGAGCCTGAAAATTTTGTTTCGTGGACTGCATTACCGTAAGTAACTTTATTGATTGCATCCTGCCGTTGGTCAAATTGGCTGGGGATCTCTGTATGTATTCTGGGAATTCTGGGACTTTTAGTCCAAAAAAGTAGCATATCCTAATTCTGAGCTCTGGATCTTTAGTCTATTAGGCAATATCCACCTTTGTCTCAAAACTGAGAAGATGACTACAGAGTTCAGAGTTTTGAAATTTTGAAAGACTGGAAAAGGGAGACTTTTAGACTCAGTGGGGGAAATGAACTTCCATGTCAGAAAACACAGAAGTATCCCTCCGGGTGGCTGGCATCCATGCCATCTCTTATTTTAGAAGTTAAACTTAAGCACACAAGGTCAAAGGCAGCTCTCTGTTTCTTCACTGATCCATGTTGGTGCCAGTACTTGGGGTCTATTGGGACTAATTCTTAGTGCACAGAAGCTGAATCTGAAGTAATAAAGGGTCAGCAGGCCCAGGGGACTGTGCCTCTCAAGAACATCTGTCTTTGCTGGGGATTAGCCTCCACTGATTAATCAGGATGACAGCTTTGGTGTGCTCTTCCTAGGCTCATCACTTTTAACTTCAAGGGATCATAGCAGCTCAGTGTCCGTCACTTTCTCCTCAAGGGAAAGCTGATACTCAGCCTTACCAATGCAGTCCTGGCTGGCAACTGTAATTTATCCCTTCATAACAAAGAGGTCGGATTAGATGGAGAGTTCTGTTGCTAATTGCTCAGAGAAGGAGCATGCCGTCTTGAATGCAGTAGCCACTTTGCTAATTACTCCTGCGTTTGGTGGATGGAAATCCCTTTGAATTGCATCTCAGACGCTACAAGGAACTTTGGATTGTTTCCCCAATTGAATGTGCCACTTCTCTGACATTTTGGCAGGAATGATCTCTCAATCTTTGTCATTTGAATGAAAAGGGCAAGTAGAGCATTCTTGGCTGTGCCACGTCTGTAACAGCTTATTTCCCCTAAAATTACCTGCAGGTCTAATTGTGAGACCATTGTGAAAGAAGAAATAAATGTTTCTGTTTGACCTTATGCCTGATATCCACGATTAAAAACAGGGTTATTTTTTTCTCTTGCCCTGACCTTTGGACATAAAGAAACATTTTGTATAGTTGTTCTTTTCAAGAACCTTGCCGCACAGTCAGGAATCTGTAGGCTTTGCTCTTCAGCAGCTTGTGTTACTTTTCAGTAGCTGTGGCCCTACCTCTTCTTCCAGCCTAGGATTTCTTTTGTTGTCTTTGTCAAGGTAAAAGCTCTCTCAGTTGTCACATGGTATAATTTTGTTCTACATAGAGATATACTGTTATCCTAAAAGGAGTTTCCTAGTACCTCTAGCAGTGTCTATTTTCTATTGTTGGTGAGGAGAGAGGGCTTTCTTTAACTTCACCATGTATGGGTATTGTTACATACCGTCTTTCTTTATTTCCTGAAGTACCTACATTACAATTGACATAAAATCTGCTCTTGGTTTGCAGTAAAGAATATAGTACTTCTTCAATCCAGCGTTGGCTTCCAGAATGTCATGTTTTCTTTTCATGGATACTAATGGACTGTTCTTCCCTCCTTTTCTAGTCCATGAGAATTGAACTCGGAGCCAGAGGCTTCATGATACAAAAGAACACCAGGTTGTTAGGTTTTTTTAAAGCAAAGCAAAGAAAAATGTTCTGCCTATATACTGCCCCATACCACTTCAAGTAGTCTCTGGGCGGTTTACAGTTTAATTACAGTTATGCAGGCTACACATCCCCCCCCCCCGCAAGATGGGTACTCATTTTACTGACCTCGGAGAGATGGAAGGCTGAGTCATCCATGAGCCAGCTACCTGGGATTGAACCCCAGGTCGTGAACACAGTTTTACCTGCAGTACAGCCATTTAACCACTGGACCAGAACAACACATTGTCTGTTATAAGCTTTTCAGTTATTTGGAGGAAACCTTGTGCCATTGTTGCTTTACTGTTGGGAACATCCTTTGGTTGACAGTGTAATACCTGGAAGAAACTGAGCTATCCTGAGCTTTTTAGGAGGATGCCATTAAAGGATGCCTTGAAACGTATTCATCTCTTTGATTCTATCAAACTTATTCTCAATAATTATTTTAGTCTGCCTGTTTGTCCATATTTATTGATTACATTAACATTTCCTCAAAATGTGTTTTCAGTCAGATCTGTGTGCCCATAGATGCTGACTTCTTTGTAACCTTAAAAAGTGAATAGAAATTTAGCTCTAATATTTCATAAGATATCATTGAGCTATTTTGGCCTTTCATAAATGGGAGAAACTTGGGTTGATATTCATTTCTTTCCCAGATACATCATACTTCCTCTCTGTGACTATTTATCACTCCAACAGTTAAGTATGGATTCGTCTACCCCAAATCAGAGTTAAAAAACTAACATGTGTTTTTGTTTTGGTGTGTTGAGATATAACTCCTAAGTGACCCAAAGGAAACTTCAGCCTGTTGAAGTAAATGAGATGCTCTCCTTAGGAAGAATATACTCCCTATGGCAACCTAAACTTTTCATAGACCACATTATTAAACAGGGATATCATATAAATCAACTCAACCTCTCTGCCCATGACTTAATTGAACACTACTGAGCATTTCAGCAATTTAATACCTTTATTTTCATATTAGGAAATGTAACTCATGTCATGTAACTCATATATTAGTAACTTGATTTTCTTCTAGTATGAGCACTATAGTCACAACCAGTGCCATATTCTGAAATTCTCAAGCCCTCTTTGGCCTTGCTAGCTGGTTGTGGTCAAAAGGCATCAAACTCTGTGAGGAGAAAAATATCAAATCAATTGCAGGGCCAGGTATAACTCTTATGACTGCCCCATATCACAGCTTTGCAAAGCACCAGTTAGCCACCAGCCCCTCTTGAACTGTACCAGTTGATGCCCCTAGTTTTGAACTCATCATCTAAACCAAGGTAATTGTGTTTTCAAGGAACATGGTCCTTCCATAGAACAAGGCTTTGAGGGTTCACACCTTGTTAAACTTAAATTAATAAATCAGTCCAGCTTTTACAAAACTGGAGAGTCTGGAACAGCTTCCAGAGGGTCATGGGACCAAAAATGGCCTTCAGAACTCTAGAACTTGTTCACCAATAGAGCTTGCAGATGACCAGTTGCCACATCATCTGTCATCTGATAGTTTCTGACATAAATAAGCTTGCAGTTGTGGTTTATTTACTGCATGGCTGATTTCGAAATGCTGGCTGGCTTTAAGATATGGACTTTTTACTGCTGCTATGCACTGCTCAGGATACAATTCTCAGAAATGCTTGTAACCTTAGAATTAATATTATTTTCTAAATTCTTCAGAAATTGTGTATGGAGGGGGGTGTTCTTAAATAAAAACGGACTGACAATCTGAACTCTGACAATCTGATACAATCTGACTTGTATCTCAGACATTTGCAACATAGAATATTAATGTCTATAAAGATAAAACTGATTGAAATAATATGCTGTTTTATTGAAATTTTATTAAAATCAATTGGTACTTGTAAGCAGATTACAATAGGTCAATTAGTAAATACTTGCTGGCAATACAATATTTTGAACATCTTGTGAATGATTTTCAGTGATGTATCTATTTCTATTTTTTCTGTCAGAAATGCCCCAAACAATTGTGTGTGTATTTCTGGTTCAATCCCCACCACACAATTCAAGACATGCATCTTATTATTTAATAGCTGTTTGAAAAGATGTTTTAAAAGAAAAAAATAAGGAATTTAATTTCTCATATATAAACCCTCCTTTTTGGGCATGTGCAGTTTAAGTTCTATACAAAGCAATTTAAACTGGAAAGTACAGTGTTGTTAAGGTTTTTTAAGTTTCAGAAGAGGGTTGACAGATTGATGTTAATTTTTCAGTATGGATATGAGTTTGCACCCCACCAAAGCTTTTTATGCCAAAACAGTTAAAAACAGTTGATAAACAGTTTTAAAACTTCCTTAAAAACATGAATTTATTATGTAAGGATGGAAAAGCACATTAATCTCTATGACTGTGTAAAAAGGAAAGTATATATAGTTTGATTATTATTTTCTTTAAAGGTCCCACAGTACATGGAATGTGTGCCTGTTCATACTTTAATTGTTTTCCTTCTGTTGCCATTCCAAAACCTCTCCCTGATGTGTACATTTTTCATAGAAGAACATTTGCGAGAAAATTATCTGCTAATGCAAAATGTGTTTTGGGATGCAAGCTTCAGTAATTTGTTCTTCTCTAATCTATATTCAGACAACATCCAGCCTAGGAATCAAATATTTCAATGATGCTGGAGGTGCCACAGCATCCTTTATATGAGAGCAAGTATGGGGGTGGCACCACACAAATATGGCACAAGCGGTCTTGTTCAGCTGTGGCTTGCCACCAACGTCTGCATGCCTCACAAATTCACTTTACTCAGCAAAACAGCTGGGACTGCTTTGGCACATGCATACTCTGTGGTACTGGAGGCAAGAGTTTGTCCGACAAAGTTAAAGGAAGAGAGGTTTTCTTTTATTTTGTTGAACAGGGGCAAGTGGTGTTTTGGGAAACAGCTCACTGTATTCACAAAAGGCAGTGATCCATGCAGTGAGCAAACTCCATCTTTAGGGACAGGCTGGGTGTGAGTCCTGAAAATGTGATTCGTGTGCTAGAAAGTTGATGCCTTCCATCCATCTGAACAGGTGTCTTCAGAGCAACCCCCCCCCAAAAAAAAAAATCAAAATCTGTCTGCACTGTGCATGTAAGATAACTGGAATTTGATTGGCAGGGGCACCACATTATGTCGTGATCATGCTCTTATTTTGGGAATGTTTGGCTACGGAAGAATGGCATGCCAAGGTCACCATGGCATAGAGGAAATGGCATGTTTATTGGCCAACAAGATAATCTTTACAGGTGGGGAAAATAGTCGTGAAGGACCAAACAAGAAACAGTTTTAGGAAAGGCAGGCCAACTGTTGGTTTGGTAGCAAACAGGAATGGGCACCATATGAAAAACAACATGCTGTTTCATCATGTCATAAGGTTTCAAATCATTTTGAATCAAACAAAATGGCAGCTAGCGTTTCATTGTGAAATGAAATGAAACACCATTCCCTCCCCTCTAGAATGAAATGATTTGTTCTAGAGGAAATGGCAGGGGAGATTCCTCAAGCTCTTCCCTGCAATCCCCATGAAATTTGGAAAGGTTTGTGGTTCAGAGAGCTGATTTATGAAGCTCCAAAGGGAGTGCCCCTAGGAAAAAACCTTTCCAATTGGAATCGGAAGCTGATCGGGTGAGCGATAACTCCACCACCGCTTCCCATTGATTCCAATTAAAAAGGTTTTTTTCCTAGCGGTACCTCCTTTGGAGCTTCATAACTCAGCTCTGTGACCCCCCCCCCAACATTTCCAAATATCTGTGGGTCACCTAAAATCACTTGCAGAAGGTACCCCTGACATTCACCTACCTGGGATCAGTAATTTTCCATTGCATATTTATATAAAATGGAAAATTACTGATCCTGGGTCCTTTAGGGCCCAGGGGAGCATAGTGTTTCATTTCATTTGATTTCATTTTGTAACAAAACAACTTTAACATTCATTTTATAATGAAACGAAACTACTCTAGAAATGAAACAAAATGAAACACCATTTTCCTGTTTCGTGCCAATCCCTAGTAGCAAACGTTTGCCTTCAGTTCCTGTCATGGGCCACAGAAGACTTGAAGAAGGCTATTTCTGGTGGCTGTTTTTTTAATGAAAAAAAAAAGGAAATGCCATCTGGATACTTTCTGTTTTATTTTTGGCCAGTGGAGGTCTTGAGGGATTCCCCACCCTCACTGCAATTCCCAGTTCAGAAGATGTAACTCACCTCCAGAAAAGTAAGTAGGGGTTTTTGACCCTCCATCTTTAAAAGAAGAAATTAACTTCTTCTTAAACCTGCAAAAATTACCCCAGGAGCCATTGCACACAATTATGTTTAATTAACTGGACCCTGAAATTTAGGGCACCATTTTAAAGTTTTCAAATTATTTGTGCATTCAGACATTCTGACATGGCACAAGTGCTTGTGAAGAAGCCACAGGAAATACTCATGATAGAACATGCTCAGTACAGTAGCTCATGACTGGAAGTCTGTATGCAGGCACATGTGACTGCATATAGGCAGCTATGTACAAGCTGTAGAAGAGGAGTTCAAAACAAAAAGGTGCAGTGACCTTGATGAGATATGGCAATGTTTAGTCTTGTGCTAAAAAAAGCAAAAAAAAAAAAGTTCCTCATCCATCTGTTCCTTATCATAGGGCTTGGCAGTTTCAGCAGGACTGGAAAACAATTTAACATGGATTGTGCTACAGACTATGCCTTTCTATCATGCAGAAAGTGGCTAAAACACAATGTGTTCTACATGTAGCATCGTCTTCGTCAAACAATTACACTGTTGAATTCAGTGGTGGCAGCATAGGCCCGGGGGCTTACAAAACGGTCAACAAACTGCATGTGGTTGCCAGTCCATACCAGGCCCTTTTATATGATGCAACGTTGGTGTAGTCTAGAAAGGGTGTTGTATGGGAAAAGCTACTGTTCCTTAAAAATCTGGTGACCCACAACTGAAGTCTCAGAGAGCCTGATCCTCATTTGATTCAAATGAAGGCAGAGCCACACCGAATGGCAATAACCAGGACAAGATTAGCCCACCTTTACAACTCATCCTCCTGCGTTGCTCTTAGGGAAGTCCAAAGGGATTACACATGAGGAACAGCTGCCAAACTGAGTTATTTTAGGCAACATAATCTTCCAGTAAGGAGGGGGTTTCCTCTCCATACATACAACATGAAGCACCCAGCTGAGACTCCATAAATAACAAAGACTCAGAAATTGGAATTACTAATGCACCGTTCCCAAATTGTATTTTCTTTACCCCAAAATGAGTGCAAGGGAGAACGCCTCTGGATTTGAACTGTAGCATACAGGAGGGACAGTTTTCTCCTCAGCTCATGTCTCCCTCAGTTCTGTCAGACATAACAAATCTTCCTTTGGTGTCAATACTAGGCTTGGCAGAGTTTGGAACCATTCCTGTTTTTGGCTGAAAACTCCCAGCTTCCCCAGTATGCGCAGGGATTCTGAGAATAGTCCTCTTGAGTAAATAATGATTCCAGTTGCTGAGGTTTTACTGTATCTTTTTCCTGTGTGCAAATGTCAATCATCTCTAAGGTTGTCAGCAGTGGCTGAACTGAATTGGAAAGTTGCCTGTTTTTCCTGTTAGAGCAAGAAGACTGAATACCAATAAGGCAGGCAAACAGAATAAATAAGAGTGCTCAGTTTAGTTCTTGTGCATACTTTAACCTAGTTGGTAGTATTTTCTTCTCTGAGTGGGTGCTTTTTAACCTACTTGGCAGTATTTTCTTTTGTCAGGTTAATGTGCATGAGAGAGTTTTCCCAGGAATTGAAAAAAATCTAAAAACAGAGATGTGTTTAGACCAGATTCTTGGAAAGCTGCTTTTCAGATTTCACCTTTCTGAATCCTCCAGCAAACGTGATGAGAATTATGTCCAAACCATGAACTGTCTTAAGTGAACTGTGGTTTTAAAAATAAAGATTTGAATTTTTTTAACTGCCTATCTGGTAGGAAGTCTCCTCCAGATGGATTAAATATATCTCTTCAATATTCTGTTATTATGTTTAATCTGGTAGGCCTGGGGGTATTATCCCTAGTTTGGATGAATTAGACCTCCCACAGTTAGGGATCAAGTTTAGAACCTGGGCCAGCTCTTTCTAGGAATCTCCAGATAGCAGCCATGTCCAGGCCAGCCTTTAATCAACTAAGATTCATAGCCTAGCTCCACTCCTATATAGACAAACTCAGTACATTCTTGTGTGCATTGGTGATCAGCAGGATTGATTACCATAATGTTCTCTATGTGGGGCTTCCCTTGAGGTTGACCTGGAGATTGCAATAGGTATAGAATGTGGCCAGGAGGCTTGTGGTGGGTATGAATACATTTGATCATATCTCCCCAGTCCTGGCTCATCTGCTTGGTTACCTTTTGTGTTCCAGGCCAGGCTCAAAGTTTTGATACTCACCCTCAAAGACGTCCACAATTTGGGCCCTGTTACTTGTTGATATATCTTATTCCAAGATCATTCTCCCATGCCACCAGATCTTCCCAGGTTATGCTTGTCTGGGTGGCCACCCCAAAGGAGGCCAAGAAATCTTTAATCGGAAGTCAGGCCTTCTCAGCAGTGACACCAAGGTTTTGGAATTAGCTCCCAGTCAAGTTGTGCCTGGCCCCTCCCTCCCCATTTTTAAAGGCTTCTGAAGATGCTGCTCTTCTGAGCATACTTCCAATGCAGTTACACTTGAATATTTTGGTATCTTGCCCTTATGCCTTATGTGAAACATTGCACTGCCATGGCTTAATGCTGATTTTATTGCCGTTTGCTTCTTCTGTGTTTTATGATTGTCCCTTCTTAGTTTGATATGTTTTGTTGTATTTTACAGTGTTAAACACCCAAAGTTGCACAACTGGGGTAAACAAACAAACAAACAAACAAACAGGTGTTAGACAATGATAGCAGTCGGTTCAAATCTCCTTGTGGCTACACAATAAAGGAACTCAGGTAGAGAGAGGGGAGTGAATGTATGTAAAATTTGCTCTTCATGAGTAGGAGGGTGCTGGGGATCCCTCCCCCCTCCCCAGACAAGTATCACAGGTCAACCCATTCAGCAGTGCCCCCAGGGCCAGTGCTAGGGGGGCAGTGGGGGTGGGGGCAGCAGGCTGGCCAGCACCCCCTCTCCATTTTGGCGCCCTAGGCAACTGCCTAGTTCGCCTTAATGGACGCGCCAGCCCTGAGTGCCCCCTGAATCAGTGTACTGTTTTCAGGGAGAGGAAGGAAGGACTTTTATTGGAATGCCTGAGTGTGTTAGGAACCTCATGATGTCCTTTTTTCATCCTTTGGTAAGCAGCCTGTCAACCACAGTCTAATACCTTGTGGCCCCTAATTTCAAAATACTTGGAGTGCTTGCTGTACTTATTTGATCTAGAATTGGTTTGGGAGTAATCTAGGAGTATGTGGTGGTTCAGTGGACTAAGGCTTTCGAAAACTGTCAACTGCAAAGTCGGCAGCTCAGTCATTCGAATCCCGGATGCCATGCAGCGGAGCAAGCTCCCATTGTTAAACCCAGCTCCTGCCAACCTAGCAGTTTGAAAACATGTAAATGCAAGTAGATAAATGGGTACCGCCATAAAAAGCGGGAAGGTAAAACAGTGTTTCCTTGCAGCCATGCTGGCCATGTGGCCATGGACTTGCACAACACTGGCTCTTCAGCTTGAATATGGAGATGAGCAGCACCCCTAGAGTCGGACATGACTAGCACGCATGTGCGGGAGGAACCTTTACCTTTTTAATCATCATGCTCTTTCATGCTGAGGGAGGACAATAAAAATAAGGTGCTGTTAGAAAAAGAAGAACAGTGGCAGGAGGTAAACATTGGTGCTGTGTGGGCAATAATGGCTTGAAAGTCATTGCCACCCTAACCCTAACCCCCCACCTCTGCCTGAGAATGCAAGCTGTAACACTCCACAAAAGCAAAAACTGCCCATCCTGCTTTAATTCACACTGTCTGGATGTTACAGTGCTGCTAATAAAGAGGTTGGTATCAAAAGGCTCTTTGGACTATAATTTAAACCAGAGTGAGGCTTATAAACAAGTTAGTCACATGCTTATAAACAAGTTAGTCACATGCAAGCATTTACTTTTGAGTAAGGACCATAGGTTTGAAAAGTAAGGCAACAAGAGTTGCCATACAAATCAAAACAAAACAAAAAAAAAAAAGACATTGTGGCACTTAAAGACTATTATATTTCCATCTGAATTCTCGTGGGTTATTCTGCTTTTTCAGACATATTGTAGTGAATTAAAACCAGAGTTTGTATACAGTGTGGACACAGGAAATGGTTGTATCCATGAAAGCTCATGCTGAAATATGTTAAAGTCACCACATTTTTGTTGTTATTTTGTTTTTGTCTGGATCAGCTTGCATAGACTAACACCTTTACTTTTTTTGAAAACTGCAATAACTAGGTTATATTTTTGGTACAAAGGACATTTCCTAGTATTTCCTGGTTATTTAGGAGCTACTTACAAGGAAGTTTTGAAAATAATTGTTTAAGTTTTATACCACTGTCGTGTCACTCCAAACATATTGTTTCTCAAGGTACAAGATCAGAATTGGCCAGCAGTAGGAACTGGAGCATATTCCCCTATTTTCAAAAACCTAAACTAGAATTTCATTTGTGATATTTTTATGCCATTTGAAATCACTAAACACATGGCAAAGATGTATTCAGAATGAATGAGAATGAAAATTACACAATAATGTGAGGAGATCATACATCTACATATGTCTGTTCACTGCCCGAATGCCATTTTGACATGTGTTTGACAGGTAGCTAGAGAAAACCAAGGGCACAAAATGTAGTTTGGCTATTTAGATCAATTTTGGTCAAACATATTGCTTCCATGCACATCCTCTGGAGCGTTTGGGATAGGACATGTAAAACTTTAGCAAAAATGGATCAGAATGGATGGATCTTAGTGTGCAGGAATCAGAATAATCTGATACTATGTGTATTTTTAGAAATGATTTGGAAAATATTAGAACACCCTGTCTTAAAATATTTTATTGATCATGTTAAAATAAAACATTCCATAATCATTTTTTCTTTTTTCAATTTTTTTCAATTTTTCCGGAAAAAAACTTTTTCCTGATTTTTCTTGTTTTTTTTTTTCCTAGGGCTTCACATCTTTAGAAAGAACTAGAAAAGGTAATCAACTGTAGGGATACATCAGGAATAGGGAATGTTTGGCCTACTAGATTCCACCCCATCCCACCGTTTCTGTCAATGCCAATTTTAAGACATTGTATGAGCTGTAGTCTAAAATAGGTAAAAAAAAAAAAAAAGGTAAAGGTTCACCCTCGCACATGCATGCTAGTTGTATCCGACTCTTGGGGCAGTGCTCATCTCCATATTCAAGCTGAAGAGCCAGTGTTGTGCAAGTCCATGGCCACATGGCCGGCATGGCTGCAAGGAAACACTGTTTTACCTTCCCGCTTTTTGTGGTGGTACCTATTTATCTACTTGCATTTACATGTTTTCGAACTGCTAGGTTGGCAAGAGCTGGGGTTATCAGCGGGAGCTCACTCCGCTGCGTAGCACCCGGGATTCGAACCGCCAAGCTGCCGACTTTGCAGCCGACAGTTTTTGGAAGCCTTAGTCCACTGAGCCACCATGCCCCTAGTCTAAAATAACTGGAGGCCAAAGGTTTTTCATTAGCTAGATAACTCTTTGTGTTGGAGCACTGGAGGCAGGGGCTGGGACCTCAGTCCCCCAGTGTGCCTCCCTGTGAACCTTGGACAAGCCAAGTGGTTCCAGAGTATCCACAGAAGGGCATTCCAGAGTCTGAGAATAGCAACAAGTGCACTAGTGAGAGTGGCAGGACCAAGATAAAGGGCTCTCCTGATGATTTTAGAAAACACACATCTTTTAATGGTTGTGATGCTATATTTAATATTCTGAACATTCAACTTATGAAGTTCAAATATCAAATTACTCCTTGAGTATACACATTTATAGCAGCTAAATAAAATAATTATTTCATAACTATTTTGGGAATTACATTTCTATTCATACAACCATCATCTTGCTACTGTCAATGGGTCATAGTCTAACTCTGACAATGAAGTCATATCATAGGCTTGACTTTATTCCCAAAAGGGAATCATATGAGGAATTAGTGGTAACTACTAATATATAATAGTTTCAGATCTAGGATTACATGACAGATAAGCTGTAAATAGGGTATTTTGCCTACAGATTATTTTAAATCACACTTGTGTGTTAGTCATGTCCAACTCTAGGGGCGGCGCTTATTTCCATTTTTAAACCATAGAGCCAGTATTGTGCAAGTCCGTGGCCATGTGGCTGCCATGGCTGAACACATTTCTGCACACAAAACACTGTTTACCTTCCCACTTTTTTCATGTTTAATTTCAGACACTAATAACAACCAACTAAACTTAACATTTGCTTGAAGGGAGAGGAGTGGATATGAATTTATGAAAGGCACATTGAAATTGCATTCTTTAGTTATTTTGGTGTATGTCAATAGCTGCTCTACACTTGTTTCTGAATTCTGCAGCTCCTACTGAATTGCATATGAAATTATGATTCTGATAACTGTTCAGGATAAAGGTGTGATAGCCACCTTCTTGGTATTTATTTAGCCCATGTCAGAGAACCTTATTTGTAATAGCACTTAATGACAAGTTAGCAATCTGCAAAACATGATAATGACTTGGCTCTTATCAAGGAAATGAATTATAGTATTTGAGCCTGAATAATAAAACAACTAAAATGAAGCCATGTTCATGCTAGAACAGAAAATATATAAACAAACAGACTAATATCAAGTGGCAAGTCAGTGGGCTGAAATCAAAACTGAGAAAGTTTCATGTTTTGTTAGACATTGAATGATAACAACAGCACGATCCTTCCCTGCTGCAGGCCAAGATTACAAGAAGTCAGCCAAGAAACCAGAAGACTGAGACTCAAAAAGGGAGCAGTGAAAGAACCAGAAAAGGGCACCAACTGTAGGGATATGACAGGAATAAGGAATCTTTAGCATGCTGGATTCCACCCCACCCCCACCATTTCCATCAACCAATTTTAGGGCATTGTATGAGCTGTAGTCCAAAATAACTGGAGGCCAAAAGTTCTTCATTTGCCAGATAGTTTGTTGAATTGGAGCACTGGAACCAGGAGCTGGGACCTTAGTCCCCCATTGTACCTCCCTGTGAGGCCTTGGACAAGCCATATGGCTCCATAGCACCCAGAGAAGATGGTAGACCACTTATGCACTGGCAAGCCACTTCTGAATTGAGAGAACAAGAACAAGAACAAGAACAAATATATCACTTCTTCACCTGATGAAATGTGTCACTCAGTTTTACAGAGGTGGTAGCCATAATCCACTAGGAATATCTTCCCTATAAACCTAGACAAAATGAGTATGAATTGCTCTTTATGTTCATGTGCTCTATGTGGGGCAGCCTTTGAAGATGGTTCGGTGATTGCAATTGGTTCAGAATTGTGCAGCCTGGCTGGTGAGTGGTGGGGCTGCCAGGGATCACATCATACCATTTCTGTGTAACCTGCATTGGTTACCAGTTGTTGTCTGAGCCTAATTCAAAGTGCCTGTTTTGGCATATAAAGCCCTAAATGGCTTAGGACCTAGATATCTGAAGGACCATCTCCTTCCATATGAACCTACCAGGCAATTAAAATCTAGTCAGGGAGCCCTCCTTAGAGACCCATCCCTCAAGGAGGTGAAAGGGATGGCTTTTAGGTCTAGGGGCTTTTCGGCAGCTGCCCCCGGGTTATGGAACACCCTCCCAAGTGACATCCGCCTTGCGCCAACACTGATGACATTGCAGCACCAGGTTATAACCTTTCTGCTTCTGAAGTTTTTTAACTGACACAAAGCAAAGTGTTCTGCTTATATACCACCCCATACCACTTCAAGTAGTCTCTGGGCAGTTTAGTTTTAATTACAGTATGGCTACATAATGCCTCCCCCCCCCCAGCAAGCTGGATACTCATTTTACCAACTATGATGTTGCAAATTAAATACAGTTTTAGCTACAGTGCAGGCATTTAACCACTGCACCACGGGGCTGTAACATAGATTGTGGGTCGTGTTGGCAATTTTAATGTTTTGTGTTTAAACGTTTTTATTGTTTTTAATGGTCCATTGCCTTTTTAATGTTTTAACTAAAAATTCATCTTAAATTGTAGATGATGAATGGATTAATAAGTTTTCAGATAGCATTAGATAGATGGAAAGATAGATAGATAGATAGATAGATAAAGATAGATCTCAATCATAGGGACAGATAGATAGATAGATAAGAACCACTGTTACATACAGGTCAGTAGCCTCCAAGAAATTTTGGGAGAGCTGTAACTAAATTTCTGAATACATTTCAATAGCATTGAAATAATATAAAGCTGATTTTCCCCATGGATCTCTGAATAGGGAGCCTGGAACCCATATTTTCTGCTGCAAGCATTTTTGGTTTGATGGAATGGTTTGAAATAGTTTTTCAGTTTTTCATTTCTCCTATTTAGCCTACATCACCTGTGTCTCATTTTGCTGTTAGACTCAGGAATGGATTAATAAGTTTTCAGTGCATTCCTATGGAAAGGCTGTTTAAACCCTCTCAATCAAGGGACAGCAGAAGGCTGTCCGCCCCCCCCAGCTGACAGACAGCTGATTTTGACAGCTCTGCATGGAGGAACCCTCTGCTGGTGGTTTGAGGGGGCAGTTTCCTCCTCTTCACCTGTGTCTCTTTGCTGAGACTCAGGTGAGGAGGAGGAGGAGGAGGAGGAAGAAGAAGAAGCTTCCTGCCTTTCCTTCTCCATAGCCTCTGATCTGTAGGCAGGATAGAAATCACCACCTCCTCTTCCCCGTGACCGAGGTAAGCAGCAGTGGCAACGAATCACTGCCTCCACTGCTCTGCCAAACAAAGTGTTGGGCAGAGGAGGGACTGATGGATCTTCACCTAGCCCAGGTGCCTTGCAAGGCAAATGGCGCTACTAATCCACCACCAACGCTTGCCTTGCAAGCCTCCCTGGCAAAGCAAAGATCCATTTTAAAATGTCCTGCCATGAGCGCCCTGGCCCCAGCCCGAGCAGTCATGGCGGGACATTTTAAAATGGATCTTCTCCCAGCCTGAGCTACTTGGAAGGCAAGTGGCAGTGGCAGATTGCCACCGCTGCTTCCCTTCCAAGCAGGACGGGCTGGGCAAAGATCAAGGGAACCCTTTTTGCCCACCAATTTGGTGGGCAAAGCAGGGACCCACTGATCCTTACCCAGCCTGGGCAAACAGCCCAGGCTGGACGAGGATCAGTGGTACCTCATAAGACATCTTACGAGTTTTCCTATCCTGGAAATTGCATTCGTCTTACAAGTTTTTCATCTTAAGGGGCATTCGTCTTACAAGGTATTACTGTATTCCAAGAATGAAGAATAGACTTAATGGGGAACATTTTTCAAAGAAAACTCAAAATGTAGCAGTTAAATTATATATATGTTGTTAATGTCTACCTATAGCTAGCTATGTAGCAGCCATGTAGTGGCATACATCATCCTTTCCTAAAATTAGGAAGCCTTGGGTAAAGCATCATTTAATTCATACTAAGTGCCTTCAATTGTTTTTGTTTTTCATCCAAGTAATGAGAGTGATATAAACAGGTTTCACAGCTGTTCTAACCATAATGACTTTAAATGGTAAACTATTGTTCCTGGTTCATGTTTTGTAAGGGTCATGCCTTACCATACTTTTCCACTGCACACTTAGACTGAAGAAATGATGATTTAGAAAAGGAGGGCTAAATCCAAAGTTAGTCTCAAGTGGAGTAAACTGAATGAAGTCAAGTCTTATTCATTTGAATGAATCCATGCCAGTTTGGATTAACATTGGATGGATTTAGTCATGCATCCATCCTCTGGTACACATTAACACAAGTTTTAATGAATGCAATGGATCTTACTTCTAAATCAACATGTCTAAGATTGTGTAATCGGTGACTAAAATGAATCAAAGTAGGCTTAATGAGGAGTAATTCTAACATTCAAAGTACCATAACCCTTTCTCCATCCTACAATTTGTTAAGCCATTACATAAGCAAAAGTGAACAAGATCTGGCAGTGTAGCAAAGAATCATCTAAACAAATCCAGTCACAAAAGTATTTGTAGAGAACCCCTAGATATAAAGAGTAAGTTGGTATCAAAACTCTTAAGAAGTGCCACACTATATCCCTTGACTGATAACACCTACAGATTCAATTTTAGGAGAGTGTTGTGTCCTTAATCATTTTATATCATATGTTGACATGTGAGGAAGAAGAGCCTTATTAGTATTATGCAAGAGACTCCAGTATTCGTGCCAAGAAAACTCCATAGATATGGGGTCACGAAGGGTCGATCATGATTGTAACGATGCAACACACACACTAAGTGCAATCCTAGAGGGCAAT
The DNA here is from genome assembly GCA_029282475.1 of Phrynocephalus forsythii. Classification (NCBI taxonomy): domain Eukaryota; kingdom Metazoa; phylum Chordata; class Lepidosauria; order Squamata; family Agamidae; genus Phrynocephalus; species Phrynocephalus forsythii. The sequence continues at coordinate 61,919,947 of JAPFRF010000004.1, forward strand.
GCTACTTTGTGTTTTTTATCACACCATACAATCTGGTAGCCCTTTTAAAGCATGGACAGTCTTCCTGTTCTTTCTCTGCAGTGGCCTCTCATAAGGTGACAATGGGTCCTGTTTACAGAGGATAATATTTCATGGGAAAGGGATGGCAAAAGGTAGATTTCTGTTTAAACCAGGACTACCCAAGAGCTGTAGGAAAATCAGGAGCTATGAGAAGGGAGAACAGTAGCCTTGAAGTTGCCCACAGTCAGTAGTGGACAACAGAATAACCAGGCACAAAGGTCCTCTGATCAGTGTTTGTCACTATGATTAATTTAGCGGCATTTCTATTTAGACTATGGCCATTGTTCATAAATTTGTACCTTTTAGTATCTTGGAAGACATTATCCAAACGGTGTCTTCTTTTCTCCCCTTGTTTGGTGATGTCTTTCCTACTTTTTGACAAAAATACTGTTTTCTTGCAAATTACTGCTGCATAAGTGGCAACCCCAAATATGAAGCTGGTGGACTGTGTTTGGTTTAGTGGGTCACATCTTTTACAAAATGCCAGCAAAGGAAATTGCTGTTCTTTTGTCTCGCTCTTTGGAATTACCTTGAGACTCCACACTGGGGGAAAGGCTGTGTTAAAACCTGTGTTTCAATATTTGTTGTTAAGATTATAATCAGTCCAGGGAAATAACAGAAATTAAGGCAAGTTTTTTGTTCTTCAGAAAGAACAGTAGGGCCTCTTACAATAGTCGCCTTTTTCCAGTCTGATTTTTCTATACTTCCCTAAACATGCATTTCAATCACAAAAGTGCTGTGACTTGGGAAGAGTGAAGTGACAGATGTTACAAATGAGTTATTTGTCACTGAATTCATTTCCAGTCAAGCAGAAAACTGTGGCACCACACCTGTGAAGGGAGGGGTGTATATTCCATTCTTGCAGTGAAGAACTGTGTTCAGTCTTGATGGAAGAGAAAAGGAATGAAGAAAGGGAGACCCGGAGCTTAAGAATTAGGGGAGGAGGAGGGAGGCCACACACTGAGATTTTTGTGGGTTTGAGACTTGTACAATTCTACTCATGTTTATATGCATTTGCTACATTTCCTAATTAAGGGATGGCGAGATATCCCAATTTAACAGGCCATGACACCTTTTCCATTGCTGATGCTTACTAGAGAAGTGACCCCTCCAGAAAAAATGAAAAAGGAGTTTTACTTAATGTGTTAATGTTAGACATATTTTCATTTACAATAGATAGTACACAGTTGTCATCTGCACACTATATTTAGCTGTGCTTTTGAGGAAAACGAAAACATTTCATTCATTCCTTTCCTTTCCCTTCTAAATTGCCAATTCTTGACCTTCACTGTGGCTTGGATGATGGAAGAACCTGAATATGTATTGTCTGGAGCAAATCTCATGAGGCTTTTTTTTTAAATGCACATGAATATTTCATGCAGACATGCTTGAACAAAATGAATTTTCTGTGTAGAGTAGGGGGGAGGGAACATGCATCTCTTATTTCTGATTCTGCACTTTCATAGGGTATATGTGATGTGTTGAGTGTTGGGAAGATTTCCGCCCGCCCCGCCCCCCCCCAGTGTTTTTAATCCTACCCATGTAAGAAGGATTAGCTGCAGATATACCCAATAATTCACTAATCGGCTAGGTTTTAAATTTGGTTGGCAGCACGTTACATAGAGCATTGTGCTAAGTTCACCAAATGCAAATTTCTCCCTATTACTATGGTAGTTGGTTGTTGAACAAAACCAAGTATATGTATGGGGGGGGGGAGCTAAAATACTTAAGTTTCTAGTTATCATATGATAGTTGGATTTACCATATTAAAAAAAAAACTATGAATGGCTCTTGATGCCTGCTCTCAGTGCTTTGTGCTGGTACATCAGTTGCCAAGCATTTATGTTTTATATTTTAAAATTAACACTGTCTCAAAATGTATGTCGGTGCCCAAAATACACATGGAGTTCTTGGCATGAAACTGTTATGTTCTCAGTATGATATAAGCTGGTCCAGATACCCTAGCCTACATAACCTTTTTGGTTCCATTCCCTCTTGCCCATGTGGGGCATTTGGGTACTCTTGAGGAATAGACAAACTCTGTGTGATAAGCTATTTAAGATGTAGAGCAGAGGCAGGAAGTTTACACATTTAAGCAATGTTTTACCTTTGCTTTGTGACTCTATGCTGTAACTAATTGCTAGCTCCAAGTAAAAAAGACATGTCCTTAAGTGGTGTTTTCATTTGGTGTAAGCACTTAGAGTGTGCTTTTCAGAACAGTGACAGTATGTCCCCATCGTCATTACTTTCATTATACTCCAATGTTTTTTTAAAATTCATACATGGCTGTAATAAGCAGACATTATGCTGTGCTACTTTCTGCTGTATCAGCAGCGAGTCCTTGCATTGCTATACTATAATTTCACCTCTGCATGTATATAAAAAGGTAAATGTGAACAACAGACAAACAAGCAAGATGAAATGAGTAATGAGAGAGGTGCTCCCCACTAGAGATGGGTGTTTCATTTCAGAAGGGGACTGGTTCTGAAATGAAACATGGCAGCACAGCTGGCGCTTGGAACTCATTCCCACCCTCCAGAACAAAATCACCCACTGTCTTACCTTGCTATAGTTCACACTGGGTGAAATTCCAAAGAGGAAGCCGCCTCTGATGCGTCATCTTTCTGTCTTCCTGATGCTGGCCAATCAGGAGATGTGCAAGGACATGCATCATCCCACCTCTCTGTCTGATTGGCCAGCACCAGGAAGATGGAAAGATGATGCATCAGAGACTGCTTCCTGGTTGGAATTTCACCCAGCACAAACTAGAGCAAGGTAAGACAGTGGTTGATTTTGTTCCGGAGGGTGGGACTAGGTTCCGAGTACCAGCTATGCTGGTTTGTTTTGTTTCAGAACCAGTCCCCTTCCAAAACGAAATTTCCGTTTCTACTCCCTACCTCTCCTATCCATAAAATGACAGGAGAGGCAGGACCAGAGGAAGGAAGGAAAGAAGTAGTGCTGTGGACAGTATTGTGACTCACAATGGAAAAAAGTATGAATGGTGAAATCTCAAGTTACTCTGCAATCTTTGTGTATCTACTTGCTAATGCTTTCAAAAATCACAGATTGTGAATCAAAACATAGCAAAACCAAATCCTACTAATTCCTCTCTCCAATGTACCGGTCAGGCCCTTAGTCCAAAACATATTGAGTATACCTCTAGAAAATGTTATGCACACACATAAAAATAGTTATGACAGATTCTGTTAAAGCCGTGATCCTTACCTCTCCTCTAGAGTTTAGGAGTATAGATTTCCTGAAATTTGACAGGCCTCAGCTGACATAAAAGACCAGGATCCTGCCATCATGACAGCAGGCAATGAAAGGTATTTGTCAGAAGCCAAATGGAATGAAGAGAGCTGAAACATGGGGGTTCTTAGAGTCCAAGCCTAAAGATGTGTATGATCTTGAAAAGTGGAATAGATATGACATTCACATGGGTACAGCCAAAAAGCTGTATGCTATGTGGAAACTTTCCCATTCATATTGCCAAGAAATGTGAAAACATACTACAAAGCAGAGCCAGTAATGCATGCCTTAAATATACTTACTGGACACAGCTGAACAGCTGAAAATCTAGTATTAGAAGAACATGGGAAAAGCTCATCTGGGAAGCTGATTGCTGGGTGGGAAATAGCATTAGAGTCATCTGGGATTATACGACTTGGCTTGGTTGTGCAATAACGTGAATTTTCAAAATAATTTTGTACAATTTTATGGTGGTTCTAAACTTATTTACACATATATAACATTCTACGAGTACCGCCTTCCTAGTTTTTCACACCAGTCAAAATGAATAAATAACAGTACTGGAGAGTTAAAGAATGTAAAAACAGTAAAATTACATGGAAGTATAGTAACAAATTAACTAGCTAGATAGCTCAATATTTTAAATATCTGGGTGCAGAGCCAGGGGTTGGGAATATTTATTTATTTATTTATTTATTTATTTATTTATTTATTTATTTATTTATATGCTGCCATTCTCCCCATAGTAGACCCAAGGCAGCTCAAAACAGATAAACAGATTTTAAAATACTATATAAATATTATATTTTAAAAATAATATTATTAGAAGTAGAACTTTATTTATAAAGCAAATGCCTGTATGAATGAGGTCCTTTCCATCTACTGATGTACAGTCAAATAATTGGTGCCAACCTAATGTCTCTGGACAAGGAGTTCCAGAGTTTCAGTACAGATGCCAACAGTGTGTTTGCAGCATGAATATGTTATGATTTCAGAATAGCTTACTTAAGTTCTGTGCTTCTATTTTCAATTCAGAATTGCCAGTGCATTCATCCAGTATGTTTCATGAATAACACTTTCAGTCTCTTGGGCAGCAAAACATATTTTACACTTGTGATCAATCAGGTTTTTTTAATTATTTGATTCCTGGAAGGCTTTTATTTAAAAAACTGGAACTATAGCAGAGTCAAGAACTTTTAATACTTTTTTCTTCTGTCCTCCAAATTATTTTGTTAATCTTTTGAAAAGTGGCCTATTGTGTTTGTTGTAAGAGTTCTGTAGATATCTCTTAATCCATATTAACAAATTGAATGCTTATCATATTTGCATATGACACAAAAATTGTGGAATAACTAATACCCTGGAAGGCAGAAACAAAATTCAAGAAGACTTGAATGGGCTCAAGTACTGGGCTGAAAACAACAGAATTAAATTTAACAGCGAAAAGTTCAAAGTTCTATATCTTGGGGTGGGGACCAAACACGCAATTACAAGATGAGTACCTGGCTCAGTAAAACTACTAGCAAGAAGAATCTTGGAATTGTTATATACCACAAGATGAATATGAGCCCACAGTGTGATGTAGCTGCAAAAAAGGCAAATGCTATTTAAGGCTGTATTAACAGGCTCCAGACCCCATGAAATACTGGTTCCCTTGTCATACAGAGGAGGGCAAGATCTGCTTTGCATCATCCCAGAGTGCCAGGCATGTAATACTGGGCTCAATTTACAAAAAGCCAGGTTTTTATTTTATTTTATTTTATTTTTTAATATCTGGAAACTTTGTAACGTTTAGAGCAGTACAGTAGTGGAAGCAATTACCTTGTGAGGTAGTGAGTACCCCAGTGCTAGAGGCATTTAAGAGAAAAGTAGACAACCATCTGTCAGGTAGACTTTGATTTAAAGTCATGTATTGAGGAGGGGCTTGGTCTCAGTTGCCTTATAGGCACCTTCCAACTCCATTATTCTATGATTCTATGAGTCATATAATTTTATGTCTGCCTCTCACTTTCAAGGCCTTTTTAATTATCTAACCAAGGAAGCTATCTGTCAGTATAGTACTTAGATTACTTAACAAGATGACTGTTCTTAACATACTTGTTGAGCACTAATTTCTGGGTGGAGTTTCCATAGACGTTTACACCCTGAAAACGTATGTAGGAGTAGTCAGGTTATTAGACAACAGCTTACTATCTTAACTTGTCTATCCAGTCAGAAGCTGATTCATCAGTTTTGAAAAAGGAAACAAAATAGTAGCTCAGCAAGAAACCCAATTGAGAACAGAGGGCTGATTGTGGGCGATGCAGCGATATCGCTCGAATGCTTTTCTGTAGCAACTGATTCCTGTTTAGTCCACAAACGTCTAGAAGCCCTGGTGCCATGGATGTTAGCCATCTTGACCTGAAACTCTCATGATGTGAAGCAGTATCTATGGACATCCAAATAATGCTGGCAAAGCTCCTTGCTTTAAAAAATTCTAAGTCTTATGACTAGCGATGGGCACGAAATGAATTTTTTATTTGTTTCATTATTCGTTATTTGTTTCCTTAGCTAACAAAATGAATAATGAACCAACCCATCAAAGAAAAATGAAATGAAATGAAATGGAAATTTCTGTTTCGTTCATTTTGGTTTTTGTTCCTGGCACTTACCTTGCCTTGAGTCCTGAGAGAGTCCTCCGGAGTCCCGACCTTCTGCGCTGCAAAGTAAGTGCCTCTCAGCTGTGAAAAGAAAAAAGAAGAAAAAGCCCCCCTGCATCAGGGACTAAAAAAAAATTAAAGTGCTGACCCCACCTCTCATTTACCATCATCCAACCCCTTTTTATCAAGAACTAACAACAAGCAACAAGAATTGAAAGTTAAATTAAAAATGATTTTAAGAATAATTATCATGTTAATCCATTTATTTATTTCAGGCTGTTAAAATGCATGGCAAACCATTATTATGTCTTCCCTCTCTTCCCAACAGTCTTTGATCCCAAATTCGTACATGTAAATATACACTAAGCTTGTTACCTCTTCCCAAATACTGCATGTATTTTCTTTTACAGTCTCTGTGGTTTCCTCCTGAGGATGTGTCTGTTGGGTAAGACATTTTTGTTATGACATCTGGAATTCTCAGTGGCAATCAAAACTTGAAAGGAGTGCATTCCATTAGAGAAACCAGACATACAAAACTGACAAACAAATGTGCATTATTTGTATTATTTCATATCTCTTGGGTTAAATAGCCAAGTTTGTCCATATGTATATTACCTATAAGCATTCTAGCTGATTCACTGGCTTGACATCTGATGTCCTTCTCAATGCCGTGTTGAAAGGATAGCAAATACTTTCTGAAGGGGAAAAGAAGATGACTTTGACTTGTTCTTCCGCTTATTTGGAGTATAGATTAGATGCTTCTCCACTCTAAAAGATAGCTCATCCATCATTGCCAGTTCATGTATTCATACGCTGCAGCTTACTGTTTCATAGGAGCAGACGTCTTCCAGCTGAGCCGCTCCAAAGAAGTGAAGCATATAGTTAATAACGCAACCAGTCATTTTTCTTTCTTTCTTTCTTTACTTGAGGAACTCCTTTCCAAAAACCGACACACATGAATGCCAGTTTCAAAATGCGCTAGTATCTACAGAAAACTGTGGTCTGGGCTGTAGTTCCTGTGGCACCCCTCCTCTCAGATGATTGTTTCAGAGTGAAGAGACATATAAATAATGACGGTAGAATCTCAAGTAGGTATGAATGGGGCTTAGATGGTCTGATTCTGAAACAAGATATTTGCCAGTAACTAAGGTCACGTGGTAGATATTCACTGTCAAAAGATTTCTAGAGTTTCCAGTAAATTCCACAGTTTCTAGTTTCCCTCCAGGTATTGGAAACAAGTCTGATAAAATCCCAAAATTATGTTTAAAAAGGAAACTTTACCTTAAAACAACCAGCATTTCAGTGGAAATCCATGCTTCTCCTTATGCATACTTAATATTATATAATACAGTAATTATGTCCATTATGTTGGTTTTGATGGTTTGTAGCTCTGCCAGGTTTTTTTCGTTGTTGAGTGCTCAGATCTTCTAGTGGTGCCCTGGTACCATGCAGCTTGCCCAGGGCACATAACCACATCATCAGACGCACACCATCTGAAAGATCATCTGATTTTTCCTGACACCTCTCCACGGAAACATAGTGGGGAATTATGACTCCTGCCTCTTGCCCATACATTTCAGAGAGCTATAGCAGCTGTTAACAAATCTACTGATTTGTATATTGCATTATTATTATTATTATTATTATTATTATTATTATTATTATTATTATTATTATTATTATTATTATTATTATTATTTATTTATTAATTTATTAATTTATTAATTTATTGCATTTTTATACCGCCCATCTTCCAAAAGGAACTCTGGGCGGTTTACAATCAAGAATAAAAACAGCAGTGTATAACAAGTAAAAAGGAAGGGTGTGGGGAAACCAAAACACTAATAAAGTAAAAAGGGGGAAACCCTTGGCAAGAGGCGACATGGGCAAGGAAAAATAAATAAATGAAAAGGTCGCTATATGCCTCCCTAAAAAGGAAGGTTTTCAGAGCCTTTTTGAAGGCAGGCAGGGACTGTGCAAGGTGCAGCTCACTAGGATGATGATTCCACAACATGGGGCCCACCACAGAGAAGGTGCGGTTACATACTCCCAAAGAACCATGTGTGATTGCAGCCTAAGTTTGTTACTTGAGTCTTTTAATTCTTTGCATCCTGGCCTTTTGCCAGCCAACTCCAAAGTCTAGCCTACGGGATGAATCCGGCACACCAAGCCATTCTGATTGGCCCGTGGGTGGCTGCCCCCTCCCCCCATGCTTTAAAAGCCATTGCCACCAGATGGGGGTAAGGGTTACTTAATTTTTTATGATGGTTTTGATTGGGAGGGTGCTGTGGGTTGGGCACAGTCTTGCAGAGGCTGGATCCCTGGCCTTGGTTTTTTGGGGGGCCGCGGAGGCCCAGGATCCTGGGTTCCGCTCTCTGTTGGGTGTGAGGGCAGCCACCCGGGTGGGCGCACCTTGCAGAGGACAGATCCATGGCCTTAATTGGGGGGGCAGAGGCCACCGCCACCACTGCCACCAAGGAAACTGACCAAGAAGGCCTCACTTGGCCTCCCCAGCTGGTTTCCTTGGCGGCAGCGGTGGCGGCACCCGTGGGGTCTCCCACTGGCCTCGCTCCGCTCCCTGCCTGGTTTCCTTGGCAGTAGTGGCACCCGCAGGGCCACCCACAGGGACAGCTCATGCTCTCTGGCCTTGATTTTTTGGTGGACCATGCAGGGATGGCCAGCCAGTATTGTTGTGTTTGGAGGGGGCGTCTGAGCAGGGGTGGCCTTCCAGAGGCCGGATTCTGGGCCTCAATTTTGATGTGGGCACAGAGGCCCAGGTGGACAGGTTCCGGCCTCTGTTGGGCTTGGGGGGGGGACAGCGGGTTGGGATTGGAGTGGTTCAGTGGGAAGGGCTTGCAATGGGGGACAGCCAGGCCCCCAACATTCTCAGCCTTATCACACAGTTTGGACATCCCTGTTCTAAAGCATTTGAGCAAGAGGTCTTGAAAGCCACTTAGCTGCAGCAACAGTAAAGGGCCTGCCTTTAACAAGAGCTTACATTTGTGGACCAATTGCCTTTAGGATTCGTTGTTCTGTTTGGACAAATTGCTTCAGGGGTTCCTCCTGTTCCGGTGAGCAAATATTTTTCTTTTTCCTTTTGCTGCTGATCCTTGGAGCTGTACCTGGAGAAGCCCCTTTCAGAAGCACGAAAGGGAGTGCATGTATAACAACAGTTTGTCAACAACTGTTTGCTTGCCTGCAGTTTTGCCTGTCAGGAGTTATATAAATCATCCTGATCATTTTTCTTGCTTTCTAGAGCAAAAGGAAACACTCTCCCCTCTCATCCCTGTCTGTCCTTTTAATCTGTCTGTCTGTCTGTCTCTTGTCTCTCTCTTTCCCCACTCCTCGCCCCATTTGGAGTCCTGACAAATATTTTCCAAAACCCTTTCCACTGAATCTGAACTTGAGGTTTGTTCTTGCTGTTGGCAAGATGACTCTACTTGAGTGGATTTTGGATGCCGTGCTCTCAAAAACGTTGCCATTGTTGCTATGGAAGAAAGGCAGTGCCAGGGTATATTGCATGAGTGATTGGCTTAATCAAGCTCTAATTTACATTTCAAAATGATGAACATTTTTGGATGGTTAGCATAGCTTTGATCAGCATTTTTGGACTATAGTAGAAATACACGGAAAGTTACAATCACTTGCAAGCTAGCAGTGATTATATTTGAAATGCATGGTGCACAAACTTATTTTCTCAAGCTAAATCAAGCAAAGCTGATGAGCAAGTTTTCTGAATAAACTGCACTAACAGAGGCTAACGTTAGGTTTCCGTAATTACAACAAGATGGGCCATGCACAGTAATTGCTCAACAATTGACTTAAATGAGAAGATTTGCATGTCTTTGTTTGCTTGTTACATTATATTCATTTTAATGGAATTCTGCAATACTGTCCGGAAACCAAAATAAATGCCCACAATCAAAGGATACCACATTTCTGAAATTTTGCTTTGAAAGTTTTAGATTTTAATATGGCCAAAAACACTTTAATGTTTGGGCTTCAGTTCAAAGGTGTGCATTTGCCAGACCTGTATGACAACAATTCACTTCTCACGCATTTTATTTCTAAAAAGTTATTTGAAGCCCCCGAAGCATGTCTTATAGATTTAAGAAACTGACTAGCAGGGATGCACACAAAATAATGCTCCTGAACTTTACTTATTTGTGTTTTTCACAGCTTTAGAGATTACATTTATTATCAGCAGTTCTAAGCATGGCTGACTCGTGAGAATACAGAAAGTCACACTATGCTGAATTAGACCATTAGTTCATCTGGGCCACTGTTTTCATTGGCCTAAAGCTGAGCAGGCCCATCCCTCGGGGCCCAGACTTTAAACAAAAGGACTACAACACACAAGCCTTTGGAAGGAAAGGCTGCATTTTGGTGGGGGGTGGGGTGGAAGAATAGCATTGGGAATCGATCCAGCGCACTGGAAGGCCCAAATGGTCCCTGATGCTAGTTCTGTGGGGCTATTTGCTAGGTTAGATGTCTATTGTAGAACCTTCAAAACATAATGTGGAACACAGATTTTTAGCTAACTGACACAGGTATTTCTCAGGCAAATTTAACACTTGAAAAGTAAATGTTGTTGCTTGTTGTTACGTCTGTCTCATGTTAAATTTGCTGAAATGAAACAACTAAGTATATATTGTGAAATTACATTCTTCTGTTTGTTAAAGGGTACGTGAGTATTTCTGCCTTTGCTTCAGACACCCATTCCAAACTGTCAGTGAGGTTTGTTGACATCAAAAGACCTTTTTAAAACCCATTTTTAAAAAGTTATTTTTATCAGCATAGTGAAGGCAATATGGTAATGCCTCACCAAATGCTTCTAATTTTTTTCTGTGAAAGAAATTCTTTGCACATTTGCTTTGTTTTGGTTTTAGACATGACAGCATCACAACTCTTATTGGGAAGCATTTACACAGCCTGTTACCTGGCATGTGGTGGGTAAGAGGCCTGTTGCTGTATAAGCACTTGTGGACATAATGCCCCCTCATGGACTTTGAAGATTGTTTGCTACATCTGTTGGCAAGCACTGTGATCATTTGCAAATAGCAGTTGCAATACTATGCCAATTACAGCTAGCCAAATCTTCAAAGATGCAGATCACCCAGGAGTGATGGCCTCCTTTGGATGTTATTAATATTGACTCATCTAGACTGCATGTGAAGAATGCCATTTAAAAAAAACACACACACAAAGGCCTTGTGCAGTGGCAGTAATATTTATACTCTTTGATTATAAGGACTGATTGATCAGTCATTCCCAGCAGCAGTCCTAATTAAGGTCCAACCAAACGAAATGCTTCAGTATGTTTTTCCATTGCTTTTGGCAGAGTGATATGCAGTGTTCTGGCCATCTTCTTACACAGTAACCAGAGTTTGTTTCAAGCAGAAAATATGTGCTGTTTGCTCTATGAGAGATACCTGTTACAGTGGTACCTTGTATAAAGGAATTAATTCGTTCCAAATGAAATTATGTTAAGCAAATTTTCCTTTAAACAAATTCCTATAGGAATGCATTGAAAACAGAGTGATCCCATTTTTATGTTGTATGGATTTTCCCCATAGGTGATTGTGTTAAGCAAATTTCCCCTATCTCCGGAATTTTTTATGTTATATAAATTTTATGTTATACAAGCTGTTTGTTATACAAGGGTCCACTGTAGCAGTATAAATCAGCTATCAGTGCAGGTGACACAAGACTTCAGGAATATAGGTCTGACACCTTCTAGGTGGCAATGCATTAGAGTATCCTTTTAACTCAAGAGGTTTTTGTATCCTAGTAACCTATGCTTATCATTTGGTTCTCTACTCATACATATACTAAAAGGACTAAAGAGGTACTCTAAAGTATGTTTAAAATATATTTAAATACATTCACTAGTTTTCTAGGATTAACTGAGTGTCTGACAGAGATGTTTGGCCTTGACCTTAAGAATTCAAATAATTTAAAAGAAGTCCACAGTATTATTATTTTGCTGTCATTTCTTCTGTCCTTCTGAGAAGACATAGTTCCCATTGTCTGAGAGCCAGAACACCATAAGGAAACTAAGGGCTAAACAAGTAGTCATTTTTACACTTCTTGAAAACATATCAATACAGATCAGAAAGAGGAACTACTGTTTGTGCGAAATACAGGCAGAAAGATGAGCTAGAGGAGATGAAGATGCCAATGAAATACAGTACTGGTTTTAAGCCTGTATGACAATGGTTAAGATATTAAAATATGATATACCGTATATACTCGAGTAGAAGTCGACCCAAGTATAAGTTGAGGCCCCTAATTTAACCCCCCCAAACTGGGGAAACGTATTGACTCGAGTATAAGTCTAGGGTGGGAAATGCAGCAGAGCCTGGCAGCAACTCCTTTGTGAGCTGGGGGAGTGGTGTGTGATGTTTAAATTTAGCCACTGATGCAAGTGCTTGGGTCAGTGGCTAAAAGTCATTATAAACATTGTGTGCCACTCCCCTGTGATGCAGAGGGGGGTAATGAGAAGTGGCATGCAATGTTTAAAATGACCTTTAGCCACAGTTGACTTGCTTCAGTGGCTAAAACAATTGACCCGAATATAAGCCGAGGGCCCCCTTTTTCAGCCCAAAATTAGGGCTGAAAAACTATGCTTATACTCGAGTATATACAGTAGGTATTTCATAACCACTTGGGTTGGGAGTTAGTCTAGTATGCATTTTAGGTCTCCTGGCTATATAAATTTTATACACTTTATAAACTATTAATTATTGGCTTGAAGATAGATGATTACTGAGCCCCTCCCAAGCCATTCCATCCCCAAATATAGGAAAAGAAGGCAACTTCAGATTATTTTAATAATCCTGGCAAGTTTACTTAAATCATGGATAAGATTAAGCAGCATTTGGGTACTGACCAAAGGTCTCATGGGTAACTACACAAATGGTGTAACTTTTGGAAGCAAATTTCTCTGCGTTAAAAAAAATCATCATGGACATGATCAGTTGCACACTTAATCATATAGCTCAATATGCAAGTAATAATACATATAACACTAATCCCTAAAAATGCAGAAACCAAGGCTTCCAAGGAATGTATTAAACCATAGTTTAGAATTACATCCAAACCATACCAGAATAAGGAAAAGATAATATGATGTCTCATGAATCCAACTCAGTTTATCCTGATGATGAATTCTCTGAAATTATGTTCTCAGTGAACTGATTTTAGTCACAGGTTCTTCAAATTTCATGTTCACTTCAGCCTAAGGAAGCTAGGAAATGATCTAAAACTGGTAAGATCATATCATAATGACAGTAGAAGGAAACAGCTCTTGGAACTTTGTGGGTGGCAGAATAAAATGTGGGCTATGGATGATTGAGTTAGGAATCAAAGCTTTCAAGTTACATCTTCCCCTAAAGGTAGCAGCTTCAGTCACTGTTTGAAAAGTGAGGCACACACATTAAAACCAATGCAGTCCTCAAATCTGCAGCTGGTGGCAGCACTTATAAATAGCTAGCATATGGCAGCTGTATTTTTTCAGCACTTCTGGTTCCATATATTGTAAAAAGAATACTAAAAACAGCAGGATAGAGAAATAAGAGCATTTGCTGTTTTCTAGTCTTTTATTACCAGATAATTTGTAATAAGCATGGCCATCCCCACCATATTGTTAATATAAACATATAACTGTGAGAGAAGATTTGTCGGTTGGACAAATACAGACCATCTGTTTATGTTTACAATCTGATCCACCTATCTTGATAATTGCAGTTTATTTTGCTGAAAGCAAAGCCTTCTTTGGGTGTGTGAACTAATGAAGGTGATGTGACCATTCAGAGTACACCCAACATTCTGCTTGTTTACCATGAAGGGAGGTATAGTTAAGGATCTTGCATTCATTATAAAAAACTTACCAAGATTACTAGGAGAAGCAACCAGGGCTCAGTCATCAGAACACATGATCTGCATATATGAGGCAATAGGTTTGATATCTCGTAACACCAGTTCAGAAGTCGGACGTCAGTGGGATGCCTAATTCACATTTATATGTTATCCAAGATGGCTGACTCTCTTTAAACCAGATTTGAACTAGACAGCATGTCAAGTGGAAACTACAGTACCTTTGAATAGAAGACAGCCTAGAACACACAGCTGCCTTCTTTGTTACTGAAATGGCATAGGAGCAAGCACGAAAGGGGCAACATTACTTCCCTCATAAACTGATTGTGCATCTTGAGCTGCGGAATGCTGGTTTCAGCACTTGTTAGTGTATTAGTGCTGACAGTACTAAGACAGAGAAATCAGTCTGACTTTGTGCAAGGCCACCCTTTCTACTCTCACTGGTTTTATGCAGCTCTAGTCCTAGTTCAAATTCCAATAAATATGCCTGGACCATTACAAGCTGCAAGTGGGTTGAGTTGGGAAATGACTCACATTCTGGATAAGGAAGAAATTAGCAGTAGTGCAAGATTAATACAAGTGCTGATATTCAGGACAAAAAATGCCCCATAATTAAGTGCTCATATTGGCATATATGTTGTTTGCGGCAGGAACACTTAAGAGCAATTTTTCAGTTCATGGCCTTTCAACTATGGTCCTTAAAGGCATCACATTCAGTTGTGTGCTAACATAACGTTCCTTTATAACTCCCTGGGCCAACTGCCTATATTCTTTTAAATCACATATAGAATACTGCATTAGTTCATGCTATAGCCAGAGCTTGGGGAAATTATTTTTTTAGTCCACAACCGCCAGAATCACCCAAAGAATATGATCAATGCATCAGGCTGTACTAATGGCCAGGATATATAATCCTATGAAGTCATGCTTCAAAGAAATAGAATTATACCATAATATTTGATGCCATCCACAAGAACATATATTAGTACTGAAATCTGTGGTGACAATCTACTATTGCTTCTTTGGCTCAATAGTCTAATTTAAATGCTCAGCAAATAATAAGGGAAGATTTTGTACAATCTATGACAGGGTGGGGACCCTGTGGCCCTCCAGATGTTGCTGAACTTCCAGTGTACTTTCATCACTGACTATTGGTCTTTGGCTATGCCAGTGGGAGCAGAGGGCTGTAGGGCTGTAAGACTGTAGGTTACACAACCCTGGTCTGGAAACAGTTTAGCATACTGGCTAGCTGGGGTCTGAGCTATACAATGAGGTACAAGGGAGTCACAGCAGTTGTCTAAGGACAGAGGGTGTTTATACACGACCCCTAAGCTCCGTCGCAAATGGCTGCAAGCTCCGGACCTTTAAAATGTTTACCCACCAGCTCCGGAGTTTGCAGACAAATGCGACCCCGCCCAGTGCGACCCCGCTTTTCTTCTACCTGCTTTTTAATGGTGAAAAATATTTGATGCCAGCGAGCTCTCCTTTCTTCTTTCTGTTGTTTTTCTTTTGCCTCCGCCCCTTAAAGAGGAACCAGGAAGTAAACGGAGGTCGGAGCAGCCTCCACCAGCACCGGAGGTAAGAATGCATTCTTTTGTCCCTGTCTAAGGCTTTTTTTTTCCTCCCTCCCCTCATGCAGACAGAACAAAGAAGTGCAGAGCGGGTGGGGACGGAGGAACAGCAACGAACCCTCAAGATCTCTGGTCTGAATTTAAGGGACCAGCGGATCTTAGGGGTCGTGTAAAAAGGCCCTGAGTCCCTACAGACCCTTTTTTCATTGTTGAATCCACTGCTTGTATATCTCTCTCTTTTACCTTTTCCCAGAAACACAGAAGGCCTGCATGTGGCATTTATGTGGAATTGGCTTTCCTGTTGTATGCAGAATAAGGAATTTGAGGTTGATTTAAGTAAAGAGCACTTACTATCATTTTAATTGGAATGAACGTTGTTTACACATTTCATCACTGCCATGTATTGCTCATTAAAGATGCCAGTTGATCCTGAGGGACATAATACACTCAGACAGATTTTGCTTTGTTTAGAAAATGTACCAAATAAATCTGGAGACAAAAAAGAAAAGAAAGAAAAAATACAGAAGAGGAAGACTCCAACAAAAATAAGATGTTTTCCCAAAAAGGAACCTTCACAATAACTACAGAGTTTTTAAAACAATGTAACACTTATCACTGCATAAGAAATTTCTGCCTCTCATTGTTACTTTCCTTAGAATACAAACACAGTAGTACTTTCAAAGGTGAATACATAAAAGGCTGGTACATGTTCAGCTAAGAGATTGGGAGTGTGTAGTTGGAATCATAGCTTGGAGTGTTACTTTTAAAAACAAACTGGAAGTTGGCTACTTTCGAAAAGCAGTCTATTGGTGTTCCTCTCTTCAAAGAGCATCATGCCTAGTGCCCATGACTAATGAGGTGTTTTAGTATTTAAATTTATGTACTTTGTATGTACAAAAAGCTACTAAATCTCAAAAGTAATATTTTACAGACAAACAGCCATTACACAATGAAATCATGACCTCACCAGTTATTGTATCACTTTCTAAAAACTAATATAGTACAGGTAGCAAAACTAATTGCAATGTGCTATTTCCAAGCTCTGGGTAGCAATATAGTCTTCCTGTAGAAAAAAACACACAAAATTCAGAAATCAGTCTGTCCCTTCTAACACTGGTTCCCAACTTTGGGTCCCCAGATGTTTTTGAACTGCAACTCCCATAAAACCTTGCTTATTGGAGTTGCAATCCAAGAATGTTTGTGGATCCACACTCCAAGTATTCTACTTTGGAGTGTGACACAACTTAAGCAGCTATAACATGTTAAAAACAGCACAAGCAGATAGAAAAGGAACTCTTCCCAAATGGAACAGAAGTAATGTCTGCTGTTGGGTCCACAAGAAACCTTTTCAGGTAGGCCTACCTCCCCAAGGACCTTCAGCTGTATTGCTTAGAAAAGTAATGGGATAATGGCTCCCCATGACTCAGCTGAGTAGCTATTGTTAGATGTTAGCTGCTACAAAAAGTGTGTAGCTCAGAAGGAGATACTAAGTTCTCTTTTTCAGCCAACTCTATTAGAATCATTGTTTTGCTCCGAAAAATTATATCCTGTGTTACTTTACTCTCTTATTTTGAAATCATTTATCAAAAGCGACAATAGGGCCTATTTGCTTTTTTACATTTCCTGCCTGCAGCTATCATTGTTATAACGAATAATTGGGTTACTACAAATCTTGCATAATTCATGCCTGAGACAAGGGCATAAAATAAAAAGAGGAGCAATGAGCACCATGTCATCTAAAATATTCAATTCCTTAAAAGAAAAAAACACACACTTCAGTTTATGAAAGTAGGATATTGTGTTCTTGTATCCACAATTTAAAATACCAGGAAATGGCCTCGTATTGCTGCATAATATCATGCTTACATTGCCAGCTGGGAAAGGGATGCCAACAAGTATATTAATGTGATCATCTTCTGGGATTCTTTAACAACGGGTAGTTCTACATAAGTGAAATTGCTTTTGGAATTCATGTATAGTTTATATAAAGTTCCATTTTAAAAATCCAGAAAATTCAGTTCTGCAAATACTTGTTTTATGAACGTGGGATGTTGTACTTTTATATCTATTATTTAAAATGCAATGTCCTGATATTGCAACATAATGCCATGCCTACATTGCCAGATTTTGCATAGCAAAGGCAGCCTGAATGTTGACAACACCCATGTCAGCAGTCAAGATGGTCTACACAGGGTACAGTTTTGAATGGCAATGCCAAACGTGGTGTTGATATGAAGTTCAGTTTGAGTTTTAATATTCTGTTTGGGCTGTTCCCATGTTTAGGACTGCCTTATTTAGTCCGCCAACACCAGATCATTGGTGCACTCTCATGCAGCAGTAATCTGTGGAAGTCCAGAAACCTTTTGTTTTTTGCTTAGTAACATTTTATTAAATGTGGTGTGGTGGCTCAGTGGGCTAGAGTGCTGAAAACTGTTGGCTGCAAAGTCAGCAGCTCAGCAGTTCAAATTCTGGGTGCCAAGCAGAGGAGTGAGCTCCCGCTGTTAACTCCAGCTCCTGCCTACCTAGCAATTTCAAAGCATGTAAATGCAAGTAGATAAATAGGTACCACTGTAAAAGTGGGAAGGTAAACAGTGTTCCATGTGCAGAAATGCATTCAGCCATGCCAGCCACGTGGCACGGACTTGCACAACACTGGCTCTTTGGCTTAAAAATGGAGATGAGTACTGCCCCTAGAGTCAGACACAACTAGCATGCATGTGCAGGGGGAACATTTACCTTTACCTTTACCTTTAACAGTTCATTAATGGGGAGAATTAATTTTGTAAAAAAATAGTGACATAAATCTTAGAAAATTGCTTCAGGTTCCTTAACACAAGGAAATCAGATAGTACAGGACTGGATCTCCCACACCAGAAAAAATGCATTATGCTATTGCAGCGAAAATGGAAAAAACAAGTATGAATATTCATTAGTCTATTTTGAATAGCCAATCACCATGCTGGTGGGAGGGGCTAAGAATGTTATATATGGAAACCTAATACGTGCTGGAGAGTTCAGTTTAAGTTTAGTTCAATTCAGTTCAGTTGAGAGAGCTGAGAATCAGTTCTGATTGTCAGTTGGTCAGGTGTGAGATCCTGCCACTGAAAAGGGTCTGGTTTATAAAAGGAATACATTATTATACGAATCTATGATTGCATTAAAATAAGGCAACATCAGCTAAAGCTATCATAAAACTGAACATCTATTTGTAAAATAATAAATGTTTCAATGCTTTATTTTAAAACTATATAACCTGGTGTTGACTCTCTCTCAAATATATAAGTATCCAGTTAATCTGGTGGTGGCAGTGTGTGGAGACCCTGTTTGTGTGGTGTGCACACCACAGCTATAATTTGAGTGTTACCTTGAATCCACTTGTGGTATCACAGCACTCAAAGAGTAAAGGTTTATGGTAATTATTTTTCTCCATACCATTTTAACTATATTGTATGTCCATATCTTCAGACACTTCTGTTGTATGGCATCTTTTAATTTAAAAAAGCATGAATTAATAATTACAAGTTTCCAGCTACATTATTTAATTTTTGGCAAACATATTCATTTAATGATTAATATTGAACAAGTGCTATAAAAACAAAAACACCATCCATGAAGAGTTATTGAATCTGGTCAAGATGATCCATTTTTGTTTCAGATTAGGCAAGTTGTAATTTACATGGTATGGTATATAGTAACTATGATTTGCAGTTTGATTCCGGGCCCATCTGGGCCATTTGTGTCCATGCATACTCATTGCAACATTTTCTTCACTCCAAAGTACCATGTAACAAGAAGCATAAATCTCTCCTTACAAATGAGAAAAGTGTGGTTTCAGATAATGAGTGAAATCCTGTTGCCTAGCACAATAAGTTGCACTAGAGTAGGTGCATTAGAAACTCTGAAATATGTAGAAGAGGACTCACAAAATCCCCATTGATTCCAGTGGTCATACTTCAGTGCAGTGAGGAACAGGATTTCAGCCATAATTCTACCTTGGGATGGGAGGACATATTTGCTTTCTACCTCTCACCATCTCATGCAGAAGAACCAAGTGTTGTAATGTGGTCACTATAATATTAATTTGTTTTTGAATTGATTTTGAGATATTGTGTCTACTGTTGTTTATTGTTTTACATTATTTTGTATGTTTCTCCACTTTAAACTGCCCAGAATGGCCTTGGCAGCCAGATGGATAGTAAAAAAGAATCAAATCAATAAATATATGTAATGACTGGCTCAAATTTTGCCAAGGTTTTACATTGCATATGTTGACTTGAAGATAATTCTAGATGACTTGGAAATTGTAGAGACACCAAGTACAATCGTGGGCTTCAGTGTTCAAAATATTGTATCATGATCTTCGCAGATGTGGGCTGAAGGTTTATTCCTCCCTTCTAGGTCTTTCTTCATGCACAACTTGGAAAATGGGCCCAAATCACGTTAAGACCAGGCCTTGAAAAAAGATGAGGAGGAGGGAAGTGAGGAGGGCGAGTCCTTTCCAAGATGGCTGCCTTGGCTTCCACTTGCAAGAGCAAGCTCCTCCCCTCCCTCTCACACAATTGAGTGGGCTTTCACCTGCTCCATTGGGGTACCGCACCAGAACGTTGCAGGCAAATAGCCTACCTACCTCCTCTGACACT
The DNA here is from genome assembly GCA_029282475.1 of Phrynocephalus forsythii. Lineage (NCBI taxonomy): Eukaryota > Metazoa > Chordata > Lepidosauria > Squamata > Agamidae > Phrynocephalus > Phrynocephalus forsythii. Next base: position 61,939,984 of record JAPFRF010000004.1, read on the forward strand.
TCATTCCCCCCCCCCGAGATACACTAGGTTCTATGGACTCCCCTAAAGAGATGGGGGGCAAGAGGAAAAAAGGGTGCTGATTGGAAGGAAGAGGTGGAACTTAAAAGCTGTTTGATAGGGCCTTGGGAACCAGATTTGCATTTTGGTGTTCAGGACTCTTACTTGGCCACAAAGACTTGCCAATATCCCTGGTTGTGAATAAGCTGTCTTCAAATCCTGTGGTTAGAAATCAGCTTCCCCCAAATATACCATAGTTAAGACTAACCACTGCTCATTGCGTTCAGACAAAAGGGTATGCCATGGGCAACTAAAGACCTCTAAATTTCTCCCTTCTCCCTCTGAATGAGGAGAAAGAAGGGAGCAGTGTGTAAGCCCAAGACTTTGTATGGCTTATTTCTGTCATATAAACTCATAGTTTGTCACAAGAAATACAACCATTGTTGAAACAAACATTTGTCCCAAATTAGGTGCTTTGTTTTCATATTCTGCAAAAGCATAAACAATCCTGGGTCAAGATTTAAAGAAGTCAATCACCCAAGAAAAGAATTCCACTTGCCATGACTCAACTTCCAGATAACCTCATCTGGATGATGGAGAGTCTTCATAGACAGATTTAAAGAAAGCTAGCATGCTTCCAATAAAAATTCAAACATTTTAAAGATATTATATGCATTATTAAAATTCGTAGTATAAAAGATGGATATATCAAACAATGCAACTATGAATTCCATCACCATTTCCCTTTCTTGTTTTTCCTTTTAACCTTTCCTTTTTCCCATTGTCTAAGTCCAATATAAAATAGACCCTATTTGCCTTAAAATTAAATTAATAAGAAAGACTGAATTAAAATTAAAAGTAGGAGGAATAAGGGGAACTGAACTATCACCATAGCATTATAGTATTTTATCCAAACAGAAAGTGTTTGGACAAATGTAAGGAATTGGCCCCCAACTGTAGTTACCCAAGAAGTCTATTCATTTCATAGGTCTTGTCATGGATTTGGAACTCTGTCTATAACATTCCACAGCAACATGCGTGGAAATGTTCTGGCAGACATAAGTATCCAGCTGTCCCTGCACCTGCCTAAATGTTCCCTTTTGCAAAGATGAATACTGAATCACCATTTCATCCAGATGGATTGGTTGGCCCCTGATCCTTATGGGACAGCTGGATATTATTATTTTGTTTGAATTCCCCACCACAGCTGTCTCTCCCTAGCGGAAAATATATTTATGAATGAAAAGCCATTTGTTAATTTTTAAAGCAAGTGTCAGAAACTTAGGAACAGTGAGAGTAGGTGATAGGAACAAGTTCTAGAACTTGAAGTCACCCAGTAAATGTCTTGGCAGTAGGTTCAGAACAAAAGCTAAGATGTTTTCCCCATGCAGTGTACTTAGCTTACACACCTTGATGAGGGACGATGTGGCAGGATGTCCTAGCTGAGAAAGCTCTTAATAGACCAATACCCAGCAATGATGGCTAATAAGCATAATTGACCAAATAGAATCACATCCTTGTTCCATGACAGCATGCCTCTGGTTCTGATGTTAAGGATCCATAATAGCAGATGGATTGTTTTCATGAAACTTTGCTGGAGCCAACTGTCATAAAGCTGATTGCACTCTCTCTGTGTTGGGAAAACTTATAGGTCTCAAAGCATGGTGGTGAGACAGATATGCAGGCAAGTTCTGCCCTTATGTCTAGCATGTTTTTAAAAATATGTATGCACACCTAAACCCTGGACACTTGAAAGCTTAGGATTACTGGACATACTGGAGGAGGGGTGACAAGAGTGTGGGACTTTTGGTTGTGTCCCCTTCCCATCATCCTTTGAGCACATCATTTCAGTTGCTATGTGGTCCCTGCCCCACCCTGGCTGATGTTCCGATGCCTTCAGGGCAACTGCATCTTTGTGCTCGCTCTAGAAGTGGACTTTTGATCTAGTAGTCCAACAGGACAATTCCCTATTTTTACTTCTGTTGTGCTGATGCCAAGGTGATAAATTTGCAGATTGTTTTCTTTCTTGACTTTTCAGAAAACAGGCAAGCCTTGGTTCCTCATTTAATCAAAAGAAAAATACATGTGGAAGCCATGTTCTTTAAAGCACCAAGGTTGTGATCTTACATAGGTTTACTTAAAAGTAAACTGCAGTAATATCAGTGGCATTCATATTCTGCTCAGTTTGACTAAGGCAGCAATACAATCCTTCACGTGTTTATTCAGAAGTTAGTCTCATTAACTCTCTGGGTTTTTTTTCTGAATGCCCAATATTATATTACATAATAATTGAAACTTAATGTTTTCATATTACACAAACTATTTGCAGGCTTGTTTTGTTTTATATTTTCATGTGACTTTTATAGTCAAGGAACTTATTTTTCCAACCAAACATTTTATCAGTTCTTACAGAGACATTGTCTGGATTTTTCTGGTATTGTTTTAGTTTTTCTTTTAGAGGAATAACTAAGTGGTACAAACTGGAAGTGACATGATTTCCCAAGTAATTGTTAAGTAAGAGCAAATAAGTAACATTTAATTTTTCCTAAAGTTTATCTCCGTTGTTTAGGCATTAATATCAGGAAATTACGATGAATAAATATTGCCCAAGATAAGGCATTTCAATTGGAACTAAGCCTTACAAAATTACTAGATATCTATCCATTTGAGACAGAGACCTCTTCAAAACATAGTTTATTGAAAAGGATAATTATTTAAGAGTTATTCCAGTGTTGACTTGTGCAAATGCATGATGAAACTTCTCCACAGTTGAAAAATACTGTACAGTACTTTTTTCTAGATGCTACAATAAAATCGTTTGGATCCAAACTTACCTGTAGGGAAGTCTCTATTTGGTAACAAGTTCAGGTTTGCTATTGTGTAATGTTGTAAACCACTCTGGGATTGGTTTTAAACTACTTTGGTTTGTTTTCAAAATGCAAAGGCGGTATTAAAATGTTATAAATAAATGACAACTTGTACACAACAGCTGTAATAATGTGTGAAATAACACTACATTTAATGGTGTAGAAGGCAGGACAAACTAAATTAGGAGTTCTTGCCAGAACAGGTTTTTGGTACCTCGGTAGGCTTTTTGGGAAGAGGGAGAAAGTCCACATCATGCTGCCACTGGCCACCAAAGTGCACTGTTGTACATATCATTGCTTCAATTGTAAACTGCCTTTTCAGCATGTTCAGCAAAGAGAAAGAAGCAGTCTATCTTACATACAACTCTTTTTGTTGTGTGTGTTTTTTTACCTTTTGGTTTTTGGGATCCCAAAAATGAAAAGGCCAAGATTTATCAGCTCTGTCTTAATGCTGCTTCTCTCATAATACACACAGTTAGGTAGCTGATGATCTGATGACAGAGAGCAACATAAAGCATCTATTTGTCTCCTGTAGAGAATCCCCATGAGCTGTGCTATGTTTGAATGATCAGCATGATCCTGTGGGTGAAAAAAAAAGGTTTATAATTCAAAACTTCAGTGACTTGATGTATTATTTTTGGATGAGTTGTTGTCCTTCTGTTGTATATCCAAAATAGCTTTACCTTTGTACAAAACGCTGGGGACAGTGGAGCAGGATGGAATTTGTTAAAACATAAAAGGAATATACAGTATTTTTCTGTATGTAAGACTATATTTTTGTCAAAAATGTTAAGACTAAATATTGAGGATCGTCTTATACATGAACGTAAGCCAAGGAGAGAACTGCACAGTTGCAAAACTGTAATTTTGGGTTGGTAAAGTGGGGGTTGTCTAGTACACATGGGCATCTTATAGACAGAAAAATATGGTACATAAGGTTGTGTCTTGAAGTGTATTTGTAAAAGGTAAAATATATGTTGGCATCTGATTTTAAATATAAGCCTATAAAAATGGTAAAACTATGTTCCACTTAAAGTTGGACGCTATAACATTCAGATCTTCCTCTTATTTATAATTTTTGAATGATAATTATAATAAAGTGAGCAAAAGGCTTAATTCAGTTATTGAGCTTAGATATTCCTATTTCTTAGTGATTACTCATTTTTTTCTTGAAAGGAAAAATGGGGATCAAAGCCCTTTTCAGCCATTATTTTGCATTCACCACAAACAAGCATGAGAAAACAGCATTGGTAGTCGTATATGTCAACTTAGAATATTTGTTGGGATTGCTGGATCCCAGGTATACCATCAGCACAGAGGCTCCTGTCCATTAGGTTGTAAACTGCAAAGGCAAGGTTTCCACTTCTCTGGACGGATTGGTATGCCTGTCATTTATCTGTTCTATTAATTGCATGCAAAATATAGGGGAGTGGTAGACTTATTTAGGCTACTTGTATCTCATTCTCTCCTTCCTATTCACACAACAATGTAATGAGCCATTTCCTATGGTGTGATTAGACATGGCTCTTGGAATGTGGCTGCCACCCAGGATGACTTGACATACATTCTGGGATTTGGGTGTTGTAAATTGATGCTTCCACTCATGTAGGTGACCATTGTTTTGCACTGGTGGAACAGTAAACTGGGTTGACCTACATACCAATGTAGTTTGTGGTGGCCTTGTGCAGGCTACTGACTCTCATACTAGCCTGTCTTGAACAATTAGCATAGCCTTTGAATGTTGCTCACTTCCTTAGAAGAAAGTAGGATGTGGTAACAGTATGAAATACCCAGCAAACACCTCTGTGCCTGCTCACATAAGTTAGGAAAACCACATCTGTTCTTCTTGTTAAACCAAAGACTCTGATTTAGAGTCTACATTGTTTAGAATGATGACTGCTTGATTGAGTCTAGCAGACTATAGCCATCATGTGTTGGACAGGCAAATAAATGTGAAAAAGTTAAGAAATTCATAAATTAATACCATCTGGCACTGTAAATAGCAGTTCTTGCAAGTTGCCTTGTTGTGAAATCCATGTAAGTTCCCAGACATCCAGAAAAGATCACAGTATAGCAGATGCTTTTAAAAAGTTACAAAATATGTAAATTCAGTGCTAGCTATAAAGTCAAGTACTTGTCCCTCTTTCAGTTAGGCAATAATTTTCATTGTCATATATTTTATGCCTCATTTTCTTCTGTTCTGTCAGCTTCAAGTAGCTGGATAGGTTAAAAATATTATAGGCTTGCATGATAACCTTGTGAGTTTTACTAACTGGTACTATTTATATTTTCTGTATGAGCTAGAATTAGTTTTAGTTTTTAAATGATTAATTAATTTATCTTTTAAATTCAGTCCTAGAACAGTTGGACACAAAATTTGCCACATACAAAGCCACAGGAATGTTAAAATTGGTGTGTATGGATGGATAATTTCTCCTGTATCCTTCTGAAGTTCTTTAGTAGCATTCGACAGAACACCCATTTCACTTTCCCAGACGTAGTAGGATACAATGTTTCATTTTAAAAGCACATATCCAAATTGCCAAATTAATTAATCCAGTGTCTCCAACAAGATAAATGAGTAAAAACTGAGAGGGAATGACAAATTACAATCTAAAATGAAACAGGGCTTGTTAATGGTTTTTTTGGCACAAGGAAAGGGCACACAGGGATCTCGTATTAAACGGTGTTTCAAAAGAGCAAGTTAGCACTTTGTTGGCCAAATGGACTTTCAAAGGCTTGCCAGGTTACAAAATCCAACTTTCTTCACATAAATCTGGAATGATGGGCAGAGCAATGAAATAGCTTTGTCTAAAAAGATAATCTTTGGCATGTTCTGCAAAAGAGCTGAAAATTAGGAGGAGTTGAAACTCTGGAAAGGATGAAAAGACGCCCCAACCCTTTACACTGATTTGTTGGCCAGCATCGCTGTGAAATTTGTCTAGGAGTCGCGATATTTTGAAAAAGAGTTTCTTACCCCGAACAAATCAAAAGATGCCTGTTCTTGTCTTTTTAAAAGATTTAGCTGCTTTTAAAAACAAATAAAGTGAACATATGACTGGAATGTGACAGGTGGGAAGCAAGAGTGGTTTCATTCACCCATATTTTATAGCCACTTGGGATAGTGGCTTTTCTAATGTCTAAATTTATGGCTCCATATTTTTATGGCAAAGTCTCATGATGCATTCACTGTCCTACCATCCATCATGCCCAAACCCTGCCCTATGCAGTGCTTGATTTAAAACTTTTACTAGTTTGAGGCAGTCTCCTAAACAGTCCCTTAATCCCTTGTTAAACCTAAATAGTGTTTAATGTATGGTAGTTTCATTTCTACCTCAATGACAGATGGAATATTTTCCTGAAATCACACTCAGGCATGGTTTTAAAGGGATTTCTCAGGCTGTCTGTAAACTGTCTCTGCTTTGTAGCACTTTGCACTGTGAAAATGCACAGATGCAGGCCTGGTCTAAGTCATTTTGCTATCCAAGGCAAAAGAAAATGTCTCCTTCTCATTTTATCTACTGAAGATGACTAGCATGACAGTTGTCTCTTACTTTAGTGTGAATGACAGGGTAGGGTCCTCCATGGCAGATGTGGAGGAGAGGGCTGGGTGGAACACACAGTTCAGACAAAAAGGAGAACTTCTGCTGTTGGTGGGATTTGGGAGGAGCAACTGTGAACCTGTTTTCCCAGCATCTGCTCTGGGGAAATTGCCTCATCCTGCCAAATACTACAGCCAAGCCTGTTCAGAGGATATTTCTTGGTCAGAGTAAAATGATAGCGGGAAGAACAGCAGGAGTGGGGAGAGGAGTATTCATTGAGAGCTGCAGCATTTACAAGTTTAAAAAAACAAGATGGTGGTGCCACTGTCTTTGAGAGGGGGTGTTCTTTCAAAATGAACATGCTTGTTACCTTTGTGACAAGTTGACTCTATGAGGCCTATTTTTGTTTGTAGTGTCTAGGCATGAGTTGATAGAATACTCTAATGCCCTCATTTGGTCTTTTACAGGGGTGAACTGAAGAAATAGTCTCCCAGCTGAACTACTATGAGGTCAGAAGCCTTGCTGCTATATTTCACACTGCTACACTTTGCTGGGGCTGATTTCCCAGAAGATCCAGAGCCAATCAGTATTTCGCATGGCAACTGTGAGTATGAGCGACAGAGAAATGGTACTAAGATTTCTCTTCCCTACAAATTTCCAGACATGGTTTATTTTTGGTCACTGAGGTTTCAAATCCAAAATCCATGCTCTTTTTCTGTTACATCTTCTCAGAATAAGCAACTTATTTGTCTTCTTTCTCTGCATGAGCCAAGACTCTCTCTCTTCTCTCTCTCTCTCTCTCTCTCTCTCTCTCTCTCTCTCTCTCTCTCTCTCTCTCTCTCTCTCTCTCTCTCTGTGTGTGTGTGTGTGTGTGTGTGTGTGTGTGTGTGTGTCATAATGGGGCTGGAATACTTAACAATAGATAAAAATATTGATATTATTGGCATCACTGAAACCTGGTGGAGGGGTGATGATAACCAATGGGATACAGTTATCCCAGGCTATAAATTGTACAGGAAGGATAGGAAGGGAGGTGGTATAGCCTTGTATGTCAAAGAAGTGATCAAATTGTACGAATTGGAATATCCAGGTGATTTGGAGTCACCATTACAAACTCTAAGTAAGATTATCAGGCCACAATGGTCTAACAGTAGGCATACGCTATTGGCCTCCGACCCAAGCCCCTGATGGAGACTGCCAGTTGGAGAATGTTGTAAAAGAGGCATCCAAGAAGGGAAGCCTGGTTAAAATGGGGGACTTCAATTACTCTCACAGAGGCTGGGTGAACTGTTGCTTAGCACATGATAAAGAGATAAAGTTCCTAGATATGCTAAATGATTGTTCCCTGGAACAGATAGTTAAAGACCCAACTAGATGTACAAGAAACCTTGACTTGATCCTGACTAATACACAGGATCTGGTGCAAAATGTTAATGTGATTGATCCAATAAGGAACAGTGACCACAACACGATTACTTTTAACTTTATCATAGACTATTAATCACTGATAAAATCTAACACAGAGACCTTAAATTTTCAAAAAGGAAATTTTCCAAAGATGAGGAAACTAGTAAAAAAGAAGCTTAAAGGGAAAATTGAGAGAGTCCAAACACTCCAAGAGGCATGGAAGCGGTTCACAAAAACAATAACAGAGGCCCATTTGGAATGCATACCCAAAAGGAAAAAGGACACTGCCAGGTCTAAGAGGAATCTGATGTGGCTTACAGGAGCTGTTTGGGAAGTGGTTAAAAGCAAGAAAAGCTTATTTAGAAGATGGAAGGCTTGTCCAAATGAGGACAACAGGCAGGAACATAAATTCTGGCAGAACAAATGCAAAGCAACAATCAGGAAAGCAAAGCAAGACTTGGAGGAGCTTATAGCTAAAACACTCAAAGAAATAACAAATAGTTCTTTAAGTATATTAGAAGTAAGAACCCAACAAGGAAGGGCATTGGACATTAGAAGATAATGGAAGGCAAGGGATTATTAAAGAGGAAACAGAGATTGCTGAGAGACTCAATGAATTCTTTGCTTCAGTATTCACTGAAGAAGACAGAGACCACATGCCCAAAACAGAGCCTATATTCGTAGACAGGGAAACCAAAGAATTAAGCCAGATAGAAATGACAGGGGAGGAGGTCCTTGCATGACTTCTTAAACTTAGTGTTAACAAATCACCAGGACCAGATGGCATCCCTCCACGAGTTCTCAAGGAACTTAAAGATGAAATTGCTGATCTTGTAGCCAAAATATATAATCTTTCCCTCAGATAAGGCATTGTGACTGATGACTAGAAGGTAGAGAATGTAACACTAATCTTCTAAAAAGGATCCAGAGGTGAGCCAGGAAATTACCGACAAGTCAGTTTGTCATGTGTCCCAGGTAAAGTGATGGAAACCATCCTAAAATATAAAATTAATAGACACATAGAAGAGAAGGCACTGTTGAAGGAGAGCCAACATGGCTTCTGCAAGGGCAAATCATGCCTCACTAATCTGTGGTAATTCTTTTGAGAGTGTCAACAAGCATGTGGATAAGAGAGATCCAGTGGACACTGTTTATCTGGACTTTCAGAAGGCTTTTGACAAGGTCCCGCAACAAAGGCCCTTGACTAAACTTGCCAGTCATGGAATCGAGGGGCAGGTCTTGTCCAGGATCACCACCTGGCTAAGATACAGAGGGTAGCACTAAATGGACACTTCTCCAAGTGGAGGACAGTAAACAGTGGGATCCCCCAATGTTCAGTACTGGGACCCCTGCTTTTCAACCTCTTCATAAATGATCTAGAAGTAGGAGTAAATAGCAAGGCAGCCAAATCTGCCGACGACACTAAATTATACAGGGTAGTAAAAACTGAGAGAGATTGTGAGGAGCTCCAGAGGCAGGCATGTCCAAACTTTGGCCCTCCAGATGTTTTGGAACACAACTCCCAGAATTCTAAGCTTAGATTGCCAATGACAAAGGACTGTGGGGGTGCGGTCCCAAACATCTGGAGGGCCAAAGTTTGGACATGCCTGTCCAGAGGGATCTCTTCACACTGGGGAAGTGGGCAAACCAGTGGCAAATGAATTTCAACATTAGCAAGTGCAGAGTGAAGCACGTTGGGGCGAAAAAAAAACACAATTGCATTTATATACTGGAGGGTACAGAACTCTCTGCAAAAAACCAGGAAAGGGACCTTGGTGTCCTGGTGGACAGCTCAATGAATGTGTCAACCCAGTGTGCAGCAGCAGTGAAAAAAGCTAACTCAGTGCTCATTAGGAAGTACTGGAGTACTGTGTGCTATTCTGGTCACCATACCTCCAGAAGGATATCATGGAAATGGAAAAAATGTAGAGGAGGGCAACCAGAATGGTTAGGGGACTGGAACACCTTCCTTACTATCTGAGGATGCAACAGCTGGGCCTCTTCACTCTTGAATGACAGTGCCTAAGAGGTGACCTGATTGAAGTTTATAAAATCATACACAGTATGGACAAAGCAAATAAGGAAAAGCTGTTTTCCCTATCACATAACAGTAGAACTAGGGGGCACTCCATGAAACTTTTGTGTGCTAGATCTCAAACAAATAAGAGAAAGTGCTTTTGCACCCAGAGGATCAATGGTCTGTGGAACTCCCTGCCAGAAGAACTGGTGACAGCTGTCAGACTTGAAAGCTTTAAGAAAGGATTAGACAAGTTCATGGAGAACAAGGGTATCAATGGCTATCATTATGCATGCCTAAGGACAACCTCCGTGTTGGAGAGATAGGAAGGATATTTCTCAATACCATTGGCAGGGAATCTTAAGCAGTTGAAGACATCTGCTTGGGAATACCCTGAAGCAAATGGTGAGCCATTGTGTGAGACAGAATGCTGGACTCGGTGGGCTGTGGCCTGTTCCAGCAAGGCTGTTCTAATGTTCTTATGTTCTTAAGATTAATTTGTTTCTGCTTTTCATTTTTACCTCTAACCTGTACTTGCCTTCAATCAGATGACATCCTTCTAATCAAAATTGTCAGTTTTTTTCACTAAGGGCTGAGCCTGCCATCAGTGAAATAGAATTATCTTTCTATAACTAAGAAGATTCTTTATCTAATAGTACCAAAACCAAGAGGTAGCTATTCCACAGAAAGAGAACTTTGCTGTACTGTTAAAAAATTAGAAATGTAGAGAAATATGTGATGCAGTTCTTTGGGAATGAATCCTTCAGCAGTGAATATGTTAGTTATTTTACTAAATTACTGTTTACTTTGTGTGTGAAAATAAATATAAATATACATGAACTTGGATTTTGCAACTATAATGTAAAAGGGAAGACACATTCTTTCCATTTTATAGGCTTGTTCTAAGTGGCAGTTTGCCTGGAAGAAGATTAGGACAACCTTCTATTATCCATCAGGCCTCAAACACATAAATGAGGAATGCTTTCATAATATCCAGCTCTACAATAAGAGTCACAGAATGCTTCAAGAGAAACTTCCATCTCAAAATTGCTACAGTGAACTGAAGTGCTTAGAGGACTGCCTGAAGTACTCAGCAATTTGTAGCAGTTAACTAGATTTACTCCTTCCAAATGTGTTAATAAACGATGGGTCAAAAGTCTTCATTGCTCTGTTAAGCATGAACTGAGGAAAAGTGGAAAGGAGAATACTTGGGAACATCTGAAACTTCCATCTGTTTCTTTAGGGCTGCCTGTATAAAAGCAAATATTAAATCAGTTCTGAATGGCTGTGATCTAAAGCTGAGGAAGTCCAGAATTATAAATGCAAACACACACAAACTATGGAATAATATTTGCCAAGATGTACATTAGCTCTATGTAATTTGCACATGATGTTATTCTGCCCTCTAGAGTTATACTTGGCTACCAACTTTTTAAAATATGTTTTATGTAGCAGTTTTAAACTTTACTTTTAAAAGTGCTGGAGATACCAGATCCAACAAATATGACATCACTTTAACACAAGCTCTAAGGGTATCCCAGGCTTTAAAATTGTGGGTCTATAAACAGCATTTATTGGTAACCTTATGCAAAAACATTTATTTTGATATAACAAGTATATCCATTTTCCTTTTTGCCAGAATTAAAGCTAGCTGGACAAGCTCCATACTCTAGCTTGAGTCGTAAATGGAAAATGCCATGGAAACAGGCCAAAATGTGGACACTTTCATCCTAGATAACAATGGGAAATGAGTTCTGCTAAAATTAACTTAGTGTATTTACTAGCAGATACATGTTGACTTACAAAACAGGAGAATTTCCACACTGATTGTGCCATCAGAATGTCAGATCAGGGTTACTGACACAATATTCTATAGCACACCTTGTCATGTCATCCATGCTGTATAACAAAACCCAGTTGTTTGGTTCACCTGTGTAAAGGCACACTACTAGTATGGTGTACCTTAAACCCAGTTCATTATTTGTACCAGATCATTGATCTTCTCTGCAAAAGAAATAAAGAAAACATTTTATATAAATGCAGAAATCAGTTACTTCTCATAAGTGTAAGACCAAGTGGTACCTGAAATGGACAGGTAACCATGGACCTACAAGCTCAGTACTTTTCATTTGTTCATTGATATCTATAGAAAATATGGTTGCTATAGTCACTTCTAGCTTTCTGTAAAAGCATCTTTGTTAGAGATGTGAAGGCCCGGAAAAAAACCCGGAAAAAACTCAGGGGAGAACAGTTTTTTTGGGGGGGGTTCCAGAAGACTTTTGAGTTGTTTTTTTCCAGAAAAATTTAGGAGAGAGAAAAAGATTATGGAATGTTTTGTTTTAACATGATGAATAAAATATTTTAAGACAGGGTGTTCTAATATTTTCCAAATCATTTATAAAAAAATATGCATAGTATCAGATTATGCTAATATCTGTGCACTGAGGACAAGCAAGTCCTAGTTTACAAACTGAACTCTCCAATGCAAGAACAAGATGTATTTCTTCCTCTGGGAGGAGCTGCTATTGTCATAAGAAAAAAAGTTTCAGTTTTGTTTTTGCATGTGGGTGGGTATGTTTGGTTCTGTTCTGTCCTCTTCATTAGGCCTCAAAGCACTGGAAGAAAATACAGAGCATCAAAAATGATTCTGATTAAATTTCATGCCCATTCATTGAAACATAGTCCCACTCCCTTCTATACATTTCCCCCTCTTCAGTTCTTTTATTTTATTTTTATTTGATACTGTGGAGAAGAATTATAAATTGTTAATTCTGGATTTCAAAATATTGTTTTGTAGAATATTTTTGTTCCACATAAACAAGTAAACAGTTCAGGAAATTGTTAGAGTAGGACCCCCGTATCCACTGATTCGGGTATCCACGGTTGGCAGAGGAAAAATAAATAAATAATTCAGCCGCCGCAAAGCAAGCTATTGTCACAAAGAGCATCTTTAAAGCAAGCTACTGTCATAAAACAGCAGCCGTAAAGCAAGCTACCGTCGCAAACAGCACCTGTAAAGCAAGCTAATGTTGCAAAACAGCACCTGTAAAGCAAGTTACTATCTCAAGAAAGCAGTTTTGGGCACATTTTGTCATTCTCTCTTATCCATGGTTTTCATTATCCATGAGAAGGCTTGGAACCAGACCCCAGTGGATACTGGGGTCCTACTGTACTTACATCTGGAAGTTGAGTCATGGCTACTGGACTTCTTTTTGAGAGATAGAAACGTTTCGCTGTTCATCCAAACAGCTTCATCGGTCTGAATACAGCTAGTGCAAAGTCCTCCATCTTATAGTCAGCTTTGACCTTGCTGTTTACTCCTACTTCTTTATGAAGAGGTTGAAAAGCAGGGGTCCCAGTACTGAACCTTGGAGGACCCCACTCTTTACCTCCCTCCACTTGAAGAAGTGTCCATTTAGTGCTACTCTCTGTTTCCTGTCCCTTAGCCAGTTGCTGATCCAGGACAAGACCTGTCCCTTAATTCCATGACTGGCAAGTTTAGTCAAGAGCCTTTGGTGTGGGACCTTGTCAAAAGCCTTCTGAAAGTCCAGATAAAGAATGTCCACTGGATCTCCCTTATCCACATGCTTGCTGACACTTTCAAAGAATTCCAACAGATTAGTGAGGCATGATTTGCCCTTGCAGAATCCATGTTGGCTTTCCTTCAACAGCGCCTTCTCTTCTATGTGTCTATTAAATTTATCTTTTAGGATGGTTTCCATCACTTTACCTGGGACACATGACAAACTGACTTGTCGGTAATTTCCTGGCTCACCTCTGGATCCTTTTTAGAAGATCTTATTTCTTGCTGGTATTTACTTTTTAATCTCTTCTGTTTTTCACAGATACAAAACAGTATCCGGTGTTTGTGGGTCACAAGCCAGGACACAACGCCCCACAAAGGCACAGACTGGACATCCAATTGCTCATGATCATGGATAGAACCCTCTACATTGCTGCTAGGTCAGTCCATTTCCCCTGCAGCGTTTTGATGCTTCTCAACACCTTAGACAGAAACAAAGACTGGAAGGTGGGGCTTCAGAATCCTTAGAACAGTGGTGTGCACACATGTGACCCCCCAGCTCTCCTGGGAGCCAAATATAGCCCTCAGTAACCCCCATAAGCATGAAGTTTCTGTTATGCTTGAGTGTGAGGCCTCAAGGGGGTACCCAAATACATATTTAAAATGTGTGTTCCTATAGAATGCAAGCAGTCTTTTACCATAACTCCATGCCACCACTTATATGTAAAACCATTGGATTGAAGGTTGTGAGAGTAAATGTGGCCATCCAAGAGTGGGTAGGTGGGGTTCTTAAGATCACTTCCCCCTTGAGATTGTAACCCATATCTGTCAAGTTTTACATTATCTCTGTATTACTTTGGGCAGCCTCAATAATCTCCACAGAGAAATAGCTGCCATGAAGTTTGGGTAAGTGTAGACTGTTCTCTTGTGTCTATTCAGCATAGATGTAAACCATTGATCTAGATCAAAATGAGAAGTCAGTAGCCACCTAAATATTTGTGGTCCTTTATGGATATGCTGACCTCCCACCAAATCCTTCCTCCCTATTTCATACAGTTTGCTGTTTCCTCACTGCTGCTAGCAGAATTTAAAATGTCACCTGCTATTTACATTTTTAGTGTGGTACTTGTCTGGTCCATTTTGCATTTTTATACTCACCATTGTCAGCTTTTAATGATGTCAGCCACCTTGGGTCCTTTTTAAGGAGAGAGGTGGGGTAAAAATGATTTAAGTAAATACAAAAATACATAAATCTGTACTGGGATTGTGTGTGGGGGATGGAAAGATGGTGTTGGACTGATCTGTCCCAGGGATAAGTGATGATGAATGGGATGTCTTTCCTTGAGTTCTTCTTCATCCCCTCCACCCCCACCACCCCTGCTGTTTCCTTTCATTTCCCTTTTCTGAACACTCCTTTCCGCTTTGGTGGGTTTGGTTTTTGCAGGATTGGCTCCATCCAGGGAAAGCTAGGGGTTGAGCAACCCATTAAAAATGAACTCCCAGAAAGAAAAGAAAAAAACCACACTTTTAGTGTGAAATGTCATTTCTTAAAGGGATGCTCAAGCCCAAGCTTTTCCTGGATAGAGCTGATCCTGCAAAAACCAAACCACAGAGGAGGGAAGCAGCAAGGTCCGTTTGGGTTCTCCACCTCACCAAAGTGGAGATGAGTGTTCAAAATGAGGAAATGAAAAGAAAGTGGGGTGGGGGTGGAAGAGAACTCAAGGAGGATTTATTAATTTTATTTATTTGGAGTCTAAAAAGTGGGGGCATCTAATAAATGGCAGCATCATATAAAATACGGTACTGTCCTTAAGCTAATGAGAGTATGGGAGCAGATAACAAAAGGTTCTTTCAGCATCCGTTCTCCCACTTTTATACTGCATTTGTGGTGTGCTGCCCATAGAGACAAAGTGATTAGTCATAGTTGAGCAATAGCCTCCCAGCGGAAAGTTCCCTCTAAATTAAAACACAAATGCAGTTGCTGTGTGGAACATGATGAAAAATTAGACTGGTCTCTCTCCCTCTTGCTTGACTGATACTTTCCTAAACTTGGTACTTCAAGAGGTTCCTTATCTCATTTAGGGTGTTTTGTATACCAAGAGGCAAGCTGTTTATCCAGGTGCAACTTTTAGGTTACAAGGTTCTGATGGCTGAGTGGTGCTGGTGAATGCTTACAACTGTTGTTAGCAATCCAGCCCATCACATGTAGTCGCTGTTCAGCACTTTCAAATATTGAACACATTGGATTTGTAAAAGAGTTTTTGATTGTGAATATACAATTACTTGCCTGTTTGGGGGGAAAAAAACAATAACAATGCACACTGCACGAGTACATGTTTGAAGTAGTGTTACATTTTAATGATGTTGGCATATCATGCATATTCTTCAATAAAGCAAAGAAAGAGCAAGAGAGAAATGAAAGACACTTAATTTACTTCAAAGAATCAAGCAGGTCTCAAATTAAAATATATTGATTTTAGTTTCTGTATAAAGTTATTGGATGTCTTTGTGGTCCCTTTCTGGTGCTATACTTGGCCAGGGTTCAGCAAATCAAATTGTAGAGCTCTTGGTAGCAAAAAGCAGAACAATTGACTAACCTTATTTAGTCATAGAAAGCTAAATGTGGGTTTTAGTGCAAGCTGGATGCCTGTTAAAACAGTCGGCAAAGTTACTTCAGTAGGACTTTTCTGCCCACACTCACTTATTAATATATAATCTGCAGATCAGTTTAGTTACTAACTGTTTAGTAACTGCTAGAGTAGTATGGCAGTGGAATAAATTACCTCTGGAGATAGTGAATGCTCCAGAAGTATTCAAAAGAAAGTTAAATACTGTTGTGATCAGTCAAATATACATTGACTTGGGTTTCTGTGTTGACCAGAGGGTTGAACTTGATGGTCTTATAGGCTTCTTCCAAATTCATGATTCAATGTGTCTTCAACTTTGAAGTGGTGTGCCTCTGGGCAGTTTTGCAGATTTGGCCAAGAGAGAGTGGTCTGGCGAGTGGCCATCTGTGATACTGGCAACAAGGAGGACAGTCTTCTTATGGAAAGGAGTCCTGCATAGGCTTTTCAAACCAGTTCCATTTGTCTTCCGTCTAAAATGTTCCGCAAACACTACGCAGAAATTGTTTTGAAATGTCACTTGAAATTTCATGGTGGGTTAAGGACCTGCATGAAAAGGGACAATTCAGAGCAGAGGTCACTTTTGTCTTCAAGTGAAAAGCAGAAAGTGAGTCATCTCATAATTAGTGTGAAACAAAGTTTATACCTACATATCTGCTTGCCCCTTGGCAGCTACAAAAGAAACCCAGGAAAAGTGGCAAATATGAATCCAATCAGAGGTGTTTATCAAACAGCTTTTTACAGGCATTAATTGAAACAGTTCTTGGCATAAATCCCTGCACTCCAATATCAAATGTTCCCCTTTTCAGCATCACAGTGGGGTTTTTTTAGTTGTCTAAATATAGTGATGTTAACTATACATTTGTACCCAGTTACATTAAACAATAAAAAACAAATGACTAGCATTTGTGAGGCAACTCTGCAAACCTAGCACTCAGTGCTTACCTGCAAGTAAGTTCTCTGGAATTGTTTTGCTTTCGGAGAAAGGCAAGAGGGATTAAAACATCACAATTTATGTCATGTTCTCTGTTGCCAGAGGAAGGAGGGGATTAAAAATTATATTTGGTTATAAAAAGAACCTAGTATTCAATTTGGCAGCACATAATTATTATGCTTAAAAATTAAAGACTGGAATGTAGTATTCATTGACTGTAGTTGGTAGGAATCAACTGAAGTTGATTACATTTCAAGTCTTTATATAGAGCAACTAACAAAGCCCTGTCCGGGTGTTTAGAGAAGCATTAATCTGAAAACAGTGGAGGAGGGAGGTTGCCACTCTTCTACTCCAGTGTCACTCACCACCTGTTGAGGACTGAAATCTGAAGAAAAGAACCTCCCTACAATCCCGGGAGCCCTGACTTACAAGTGGGGTGCCTTCCCATGTACCATGTCTCATCTTCCTACTTTTGCTCTCCTCAGGGAAAGACAACAGAGAAGCTTGCCTTCTCCCCTTCTTCCAACATTCAGATTGAGCTCATTTCTGAACATCTAAACAGGGTTTATACTGTATGTTCATCCATTTTAATTAGCACCATTCTGAACTGGCTCCAGGTTTATGTGGGCCTTTTTTCTGCTCTCCCCATTAGACTGGGAAATGGGCTCTCCAGATTTCTCTCTGCATGTCATCCTCTTGCCACTTTTTCCTGTAAACATCTTGTTTTAAATTCCTGTTTGATGCTCAGATGTATATTGTTTTATTACTTATTATGTTTTTATTATTGGATTGTTTATTTATTGTGTTCAACTTTTATGATATTTGTTCAACTTTGTAAACCGTCCAGAGTAGCCGTGCAGCTAGACAGAGCGGTATATAAATTTAATAAATAAATAATAAATTTATGGGATGGATGAGCCAGAGGGAAGGAAAAGGAGATGCATTTGAGGAGGAAGAAAAGGAGAAAAAATTATACTCAATTACAGAATGTCTGTGGGGATTTTCCACCATCTAGGTAAGGTTATCCGGGAGTTGAGTCATGTCAACAACTAATTTTCTTGTGGGATAAAAATGTTTCACTACTCAACCAAGTAACTTCCTCAGAGTGAAGAATCTGTGTGGATGAGTAGCAAAGTGTTTTGATCCCACAAGAAAAGAAGTTCAGTTGCCATGATTCAACTCCTGGATAATCAGTTATAGAGTTCTCTGCAGTATACTAGGATCAGAGAGTGAAGAGAAACAAGACTAGCTGACATTCAGAGTGTTTGTTGACAAGACATGTTTTTAACTTTTTATGTGAACCGCCCAGAGTTCCCTTAGGGAAATGGGAGCAGTACAGAAATGCATAAATAAATAAATAAATAAATAAATAAATAAATAAATAAATAAATAAATAAATAAATAAACAAGACAGGAACTTTGCAAGCGGATGATCCTGCATTGGATTATAGGAAGCTACTTTATACATGGTTGGATCATTTTTTCACCTTCCTGACTAATTGTCCAGGATAGGATTTGTCCATCCTGATTGATTGTAGCTCTCCATGGTCTCAGGAAGGTGTTTTTCTCAGTTCTATCACCTCTAGACCTTTAATTAGAGGTGCAAAATATTGAACTTGGGCAGTTCTGTGTGCAAATGTAAAACTGAACTTCCTTCTTTTAAAACAGAAATGCCAATCATCTGCAAAGTTCCTTTTTCCTTGGATCAACACTAGAGATGGGCATGACTTGAAAAAAATTTTTTTCGAGTTGTCGCTAGTCGGGCCGGTTCCGTTTCGGGTCGTTTCCGTTTTTTGCAAAAATTCACAAAAATTAGTCGGTTCGTTTTTTCATTTTTTCGTTTTTGTTAGTACTGGTTTTTTGTGGGGAGCGGGCTCCTGGAGGCACCTCTGTGGGGTGGGTGCCTCCTCTGGCCCGCTATAAAGGGAAAGCGGGCTCCTGGAGGCACCTGTGGCTGCCTCCTATCCTCACCCACTAGGAAGGGGAAGCAGGCTCCAAGAGACCCCTCAACATGGGGGTCTCCTCCTCACCTGCTGCTAAAAATGCATGCAAATATGCAAAGTTGCAGACAGTGAACTAGTGATGGCAGTGAACCCAGAATAGGTTGAAATAACCATGTCTCACAAAGAAGGGAATTGTACAAAATGCAAGTACATCTGACTTAGGGTTAAGGTGGGTTTGCAAGGGCTAGGGTTAGGCTAGTGATGTTATGGTGGGCTAGTGGGTTGCACCTCTGGGTGCCTCTCTGACCCACTAAGAAGACAGTCTGTGTAAGGAATCAAGGATTAGGGTTAGGGTTAGGGGGCTAGGGCAGGTTTTAGGGGCTTTTTGGCACATCCGAGAAGTCTCCATGGCCAAGTGGCCATGCGATTGGTGGGATGGCTCCAAAAATTTGCATGGTCGTCCACTCCACATGGCTGGCCACTGCCAGCCCATCATTGCGCAGGTGTAAAAAAAAAAAAAAAAAAATAAAATCAATGGAGGACAGAGGAGAAGAGGAGAGACATTTTGTTGCAAGAAAAAAACCCACTGCTACTGTGAAAATCTTCGCGTGTTTCTGTTGTGCTTGTGTGTTTTTGGACCACGATTTCAAAAACAATATTGCGTTCCCGACCCATTTTGGATCCCCTGCCCGCACCGCATGGCATGGCGAGTCCGGCTGCCCAGGACGGGGAGGCGGGGCCCCCTCCAGAAACCACCCTCTGGTAGGTGCCCTGTGCCCTTAATCAAGCAGGCATTTTTCCGCCTTTCGGGAATGGGTGGGGAAGAGTTTAAAAGTTTTTTCTGTGCCGCCGTCCGTGCGCTTGCTTGCGCTTTAATTGCGGCGGCTGGCGGCGAGACTGGGCTTTTTGCTGGCTGCGAGCCTGTGGCGAGTCCCACCGCAGCAGCCCAGGACGGGGGATGGGGGGGAGGCTGGGGACCTCCACAAACAACCCCTCTGGTAGGTGCCCTGAGGCACAGCAGGCATTTTTCCACCTGCTTTTTGGCTGGGAACCGGGTTTTTTTAACTTTTAAAAACTTTTTTCTGTGCCGTGTGGCATCAATGCAAGGAACGAGCACGACAAATCAGACCAAAATTGTTCTTGTCGGTTCGAGCTCAAGTCTGGCGGAGTAATTCCCGTTACCGTTTCCATAGAGTAACGGATTAACGGAAAACTAAGTCGTGCCCATCTCTAATCAACACCTTTGTATTTCAGACATGTCTTCTTTTAAAAATAAATAAATAAAAATAAAAATAAAAATAAATAACAAAATGAACAGTTCTGCGCAGCTTTGGAGCATGTGGTTTCCCTGGAACCACAACTTCCAGATTTCCAAGCCTGTATTGCCAATGACAAAGGACTGTGGGAGTTGTGGTCCCAAACAAATGGAGTGGTGAAGGTTGACCACCACTCCCTCCCTCCTTCCCTTTCTTTTCATCTACCTGCTGCCTTTCTCCCAGAGAGGGGCACCCATGGTATCTCACAATGTTAAAACAAACAATACTAAAGCACAAATCAAGTACAGCTTTAAAACCAATTAAACTTACAGTAATAATTTTCAAAACATTACGTACTTAAAATGTTGTAAATCCAGAAGGCTGGCACCAAGCATCTTGGTCATAATTATTAAAAGCCTGCTTGAAGACCTGGTTCTTCAGCTGTGAGCAGAATGAGAAAAAGGGAGGTGGCCAACCTAACTTGCTGAGGGAGAACACAGGCTAGGAGCAGCCACAGAAAAGGCCCTCTCTCATGTTCCCATCAAATGTGCCTGCACTAGCAATGAGATCAAGAGAAGGGCTTCCTTCTCTAGAAGTTAAAGTCCAGGAAGACTCATATGTTGGCCTGATCCTGCCACACAGAGCGCGCCAAGAATAAAATCTGGAAAGACACTTAGACCCAAACTAGCCCGAAAGAGGGAAGGGGGAACCCCTCAATGAATGTGTCTTTATCTGAACTGGGTAACATGTACTAATAGTTCCTCTGTGAAAGCTTCTCAAATGGCGGCAATTCCTTGGAGCACTACATGTCATTAAATTGCAAGGACCAAAGAGCCCTGGACAGTTAGCATTACTCTGCTCTAAAAACCTGAATTCTCAAGGGCTGAATAGCAATCCCAATATATTCTGTATACTCACTTTCTTTAGAACTCAATAGAAGGGATGTTTGGCGACGGGCAAGCAAATCCTAAATACTTAAGTATTATTCCCTTATTGAAACAGTTGTTTTCTTTCTGCTACACTGGCCCTACCAGCTTCATACAGGCTTAAGTTTTTAGATGGGCATTGCTCTTTTTATTCCTTTTGTCATTGCACTTTTGTATAGTACTATGATTCCTCTCAGGTTGTCCAGGAGTTTGTTACAGTAACCCCTCACCTATCGTGGGGGTTAGGAACCCAACCGAACTCGTGATAATTGAAAATCCACAATATGCAGATGCAGGGTCAGGACAGGACTGGGAGGCCTATCTGGGGCCTCTTGGACTTACCTCAGACCTGGTGCTGCCCCAAACGGGCCTCTGACAGCCTTCCCGGGCCCGTCGGAGGCCCTAAAAGTGCTTCTCACCGAACCAGAAGTGAATTCCAGTCAGTTTGGCCAACACCCTCCTCTTGCCCATCTCCTCCACAGAATCCAGAGGGCAGCCCAAGACAGAGCTAGCCCTCCTGACCAGCTTGTTCAGTCTATTCTTTTCCTGTCAGTACTACCTGAACCCCATTAGACTACAGCATAGTAGAGAGCTGAGGCTACCATAGAGTCATTAAAAATCCTTAACATAGGCCTGCACGCTTCGAAGAACTTCAGTCTCCTCAGGAGATGGAGGCAACTTTGACTTTTCTTGTATAGGGCATTGGCATTATGAGTCCAGTACAGTTTATAATTTAGGTGAACACCCAGGTACTTAATGCTGTCCAGTCCACTATCTCAATGTATAAGCACTGGATGTTCACTGGTGTAGGAGATAGTATCTTTCTCCAGAAGTCAATCACCAGATATTTTAATATCCTCTGCCTAAACAATTTGCACCATGGCAACAATATGCAGAACCCCTGCCTGAATGAATGTGGAGAAGTTCAAATTGCTAGGATTATCTGTTTGTGTAAAGAGTAACTTAATTAGTAGGAGCTGTACAGATGCTTCAATGGTGAGAGGTGGGTGTGGGTGTGGGTGAACACTGCACCAAGGGAGACAGAGAAGAGCACAGTCCGTTATTGGTAGCAATTTAGTAAAACCCAACTAGTACTTGACAGTTCTTTCAATATTTGGCAATTAAATGAACAGCTGTGGTTTATGTACACACGTGGAAGTGATTTCTAGTTGATCAGGAAATCAGATTTCATTCAGATAGCTCCAAAAATTGGCTTCTCATGTTTTCCAAGAGTTTATTGGCAAACTAATCACTAAGTCATTTAAGAAGATGCATTGAGTTCAGAGCTTAGCAACCCAACCCTGTTTTGAAATTGTAGCAATTTTGTTTTTACTGACAGTTAACTTACACAGAACTGTGTGTTTAAATAGGAGCATCAGAACTTCTTTTAAAATATGACTTATGCATGATAATTACTTACTCATTTACAATTAAGATTTATTCATTTATTGGTCTATTTTTCCGTAGCATCACAATAGTATAAAATGAAGATGGGTATGATTCGCTGGTTCGGTATCATTTGTTCTCCAACCGACCACTGATCCACAGTTTGGTGCCTCACCCGCTCTGGCAGGTTCCCACTCATTGACAGCATCCCACCAAGTGGGTGCCCACTGGAAGGGCAGGGGTGCTGAACTGTAGAGCAGCTGTTTAGATAGGAAAAGAACAGTACTGAACCTGGCAGTTCATGCCCATCTCTAGTAAAATAAAATCAAACAAATGGAAAATTTTGTTCTAATATCGACCCCGGGTGACAGTTCCATCGGTGAAGTCAAGCAAACCATAACCTAGTGCATTAAACCCATCTTGGAAATGAGGAGCTGGTGCTACAGAAGATCAAGGAACATTTTAAAAGAAAAACACAATACACCTCTCTTTCTTAGTTTGGAATTTTAGAAAGCAAATTGCCTTCAGTGCAGTAAAGTAAAGGTTCCCCCCGCACATGCGTGCTAGTCGTGCCCAACTCTAGGGTCAGTGCTCATCTCTGTATTCAAGCAGAAGAGCCAGTGTTATGCGAGTCTGTGGCCATGTGGCTGGCATGGCTGCAAGCAAGCAGTAAAATGCCTAACTCTTAACCATGCTGCTCCTTTTCACCATTTTGGGAGCGTGTCCTTGGTATAGCAGAAAATGTTTTGTGGCTGCTTTAGTTAGCAGCTAACCTTGCTTTCCCCAAGCCTGATAAAAAGAAGCTACCCTTGAGTTTTCAAAAAGGGAAACAGTGTGTATGTGCCTACTACTTTCAACAGATTTCTTTTTAAAAAAACTTTAAAGCAACATATCACTCAGTTTCAGCATCAAGGCTTCTGGAGCAGACAGAAGGGGAAAGTTACTGTTATTTTAAGAAGGCTGGATGAGATGATGAATACTTTAAAAACAACTCTTCCCACACTCTTGTTCTTGGCTCTCAATTCAGAGCTGGTCTTTCAAGATTTGATTAGAGTGACATTTTGTTTTCCCATCTCCAAGAAGAAAATGCCCTTGTATTCTGCTCAGTACAAAAGGAGGATGTGTTAAAATATAACACCTGTACAGTTTGCGGCTACTCGCTGTTTCCAAGGAGAAGCTGACAGATAATTTCTAAAAGAATCCTGTTCTCAACAAACAACAAGGTAAAACTTATGTAAAACAACGTCGTTTCCCAGGGGTAAATTTTTGAGCTTAATGTAACAAAATGGGGTGTGGGGGGGGGGACACATTTGAAGGGCTGTCGTGAAAAAGAGACAGCTTTTCCTCTGCTGCTCCAGGGAATAGAACCTGAACCAATGGATTCATTTCATACTATAAGAATGGGGAATGCAGCTAAATACTGAGAAGATAAGAGGAGTGTCCTGATGGGGAAAAAGCTGTTTAGCAGTGGAGTGTGCTGGAGGGAGTGGACTCTTCTTCATCAAAACTGGACAGCCATATGTCAGGGATGGCTAAGTGGGAATTTGCTGTACCAACAGGGAATTTGACCCATTGATCTTTGGGGTCCCTTCCAACTCTAGAGTTCTGTGATACCATAACATCTGGGAGCAATTTGGCTACTGTCAACATTTCTCTTTGTTCATATTGTCAATCAAAACACAACTCCTATGGGTCAAGAAGTCGCCTTGTGGAGGATGAGAGAATAAAACCAACTTGAAGCAGCTGAATAACAACTAAATGGAACAACACACATTTTAGAAGATGGACACAATATAACGCTCAAAGTAGTATTCCAGCCAAGTGGTGGGCTAAATAAAGGCCAATAATCTGCAGCTAAATCCTTAGAAGGTAGGAGAAGCATAGGTGAGTGGTTCCAAGTTGTGGGATCTAAGGATACTCACAATTCTTGGTAGGCTTGCACTCATGCCAGGAAAAAGTTTGCAGTTGGAGATAGTTGAGAGAGACTGGGGTCCTTCTGCCATTATAGGTCCAAGTAACCACTACAGCTAAGAAGGTCTATTGCCACCTTGGGCTGGTACTCCAGCTGCATCCATTCTGATCAAGGATTGCCTGCCCTCTGTGGCCTACACATTGACAACCTTAAAATCTGGTTACTGTAATGAGCTCATTGTGCTACTCTTAGGGCTGATACACAACTCCTGAAGAATGTGACCAGGTTACTGCTTGGATTGTCCCACTTTACAAATATTATAATTGTGTGAAAGAATCTGTGTGGGTTCAGTACTGATCCAAGTTTAACATGAACAAATATACAAAGCCATGAAAACACAGGCCCAGGATACCTTAAAATCCATCTCCCTTTTACATCGCTACAATCTTTAGGCAAGGCTCTGTGAGTATGTTGTTATAAGCTCCACATTTAAGTCGATAGCAACATAGGATGGCCACATTTCTTTGTGATGATGAGTGGCCAGCCAGGTGAGTCTCCACCCCACCCCACCTCTCCAGAGGGTTCCTGGCTGGCCTGTGGTGGCGGTGGCAGCAGTGGAGAAAAGGAGGGTGGTGGGCATTGGCAGCGGTAAGTTTTATTTTTAATATTCCCCCTTGCCCCTCCTGCTGATCACCAACTATGGATAAATGAATCTGTGGTTGTAGTGTAGCATGTTCCCTCTGATACACATTTCACTACTTTCTAAACAGTGATGAATTTCTAACCATTAAACCTTCTTAGGATACAGCTAAATAGAATTCTATGGTTTGTTGCAACCAGGCTTTATGTGTCCTTGTTATATTTGTAGACCTTTTGCATATTTTCTGCATTGACATGCTTAAAATATTCCCATAGGGTCTTATAACCATTTCTGTTTTTTAAGTGAAGTATAAGAATATAGGAAGCTTTGCAGTGGGCAACTCTATCTTCCTCTTGTATTATTATGTACTTTTCCCTCCCTTACTTATATCCAATTTAAACAATTTAATTGTTCAGTTTCAAATATATTAAATGTCCCTTAATTTTAATTTTTCACTTCCAGTTTTCCAGTTTATATCTTTGTTTACTTTTAAACATATTTTTCAATTGTATCTTCCTCTTTTCACTGTTTCTCCTTTCTGCTTTAATCTGTGTTGGCCCATCCTTATCCTAATAAAACAAAATTGAAAATAAAAAATGAAATTATAGCTTGAAGCAAATCTACCTTTTACTATACAAAATAGAGCAGTTGTTTTAATGAGGTAAAATTATTTCCCTTATGTTTGTTTCAGAGAGTGTAAATATTCCTATTTTGTTAATGACTGAATTGCTTCTCCCTTTACATAGGGAAATTTCTTTTAATGCACTCAACCTGGTAGAAGGCATTGTTTGAGTTTAAACTCCTCCCTGCTGAAAAAGTAACTTTTCCCACCTCTGTTCCTTCTTTTCTAGGATATTGTTTCATTCCCACCCACGTAGTCTGAGGACAATGATTACTTTGAAGAAAAATTATTTTGGTAAAAAAGCAAATACTCTTGTGGTAACACTGATAAATGTTTTCCCCTTTCTTTGTTTACAGAGACCATATTTATACTGTTGATATGGATGCATCACATACAGAAGAAATTTATTTTAGCAAAGTAAGTATTCTCTCATTCTTCAGTTAAGATGCCAAGAAAAGAAAAAGGAGAAAGGCTGGGGATAAATAGAATAAACACCCTGCTATTCTCAGCTGATCAGCATTACTCAGTTATATCAGTAATCAAAGATGATGATGATACATATTAGGTGAGTGGCGAAAGCTGGCTGAGTAGCCATGCCCACTGTGAATGTGTGATAAGAGGCTTAGCTGAGATGGGAAACAAGTAATTGTACTGAAATGTAGGCAAATGATGCATCACATATCAAAGTGTTTGTATCCTACCACCTTTTGTGACTGCTGTATTGTAGTAATTGACTATAATGAAGAGTGCTGTATTGAAATGGGAGACTCTACTTAAATATTTGAATTACCCACATTTAATGTCCAATCAAATAAACATAGATACACTAAGCATAACATTACTTTACTTTCTCAGATTGTCCCATCAATCCATGACATGTTCAAAACAAACAAAGATGAAAATAAGAATAATTCTTTTGTTCATTGCTTTGGGTTGAATAACTCTTAAGTAATGATATGTTTCAAGGAGAGATTTACAGCTACAAGAGAAGAAAGGTTAATTTCATTGAATTCTTACATCACTCCAGGAATAGTCAAATACATTGTGCTCAAGTGAAATCTGTGTCTCAAGCAACAGACCTGAAAAGTAGTTGTGTTTTTAAAATATCTCAGTAAAAAAAATATTACAACTGATAACAGTGGTAAACAAGCAAAAAAAAAATAGATCTGCTTGCTTGCTGGAAATATTACATCTGACTTAATGGAACTCTTAGTATATTGATAGTATTATTTAACAGTGCCTTACTTTACTTGTTGAAAGTTGTCAAGCTATTTCAACATTATGGCAGATTCCAGTAGCAAGTCATAACTGGAGTAGGCTCATTGAGTTATTGGGAGTTGACTTCTCTGTAAGCTCTGTTGATTCAATGAGTCTGCTCTAGTTGTGATTTACTACTGGATCTCAAACTCCATGTGTAACAATAAATGTGTGCCATGAAGTCATTTCTGATGTAAGGTGGCCCCCTTTTATGGTTTTTGAGGTACAGAGTACTCAAAAGTGATTTCCATTCCATTTCTGAGGGTCCAGTGGGACTACACAGCTTGCCTATAAGCTGACTCTTCTCATGGGATGCACAGTGGGGAATCAAACTCTCAACCTGTGACTCCATAGGTGGATACCTAGGCTAGTGAGCTACATACGTTGTCCACAGACTAATATTTCCCATTTTTTCTGTTTGTGATCCAAAATCCAACTTACAGTCCTATGTGGCACTTTTTTCAGCTTTAAGAGTTCTTTCGTTGTAGGTAAAACTTTTTCTTAAAGGGAATTGAGGAAGCCGCCATACAGTCTTTCTACTGGTCCACCTAGCTTAACACTGTTTATATAAGCTAACAGTATGCCTTGATCTTTTCTGAAAGTGGTACTTCCCAGTATTATCAAATGGTAGTAGAGGTTTAAAAAGCTATATCTTGGATGCAAAACTCATACCCTGATACTGAGATAAAGGGCTCTTCAGTCTTTGAGCAAATTTTGATTAAGGCAGGAAACAAGCTAGTAAGAAAATGCTTTACAAATGAGTAACTATTTCCAGAATTGTAAATTGTTTGTTAAAATGGAACAAACCAAAAGCAAATATAGTCAGAATCCAATGCGGCAGGAGCAGTAGTGGCATAGCTGGGGGGACAAGAGGACATCTGTCCTTGGGTAAAGCATCTGGGTGCACCAAATACCTCCCCAACCAGGAGTCACAGGAAGGCATGTCATGGGCAACCTTCCATGGCCACCACAGAGGTTTCCCCAAACACCACCGCTGCCTCTTCTGTAACACCTTAGCCCCTTCCCATCCCTTGGGGAAGCATGAAAACCAACTCTATCCCTGGGCACTAAAAGCCCTAGCTAAACCTCTGAGGAGCAGAAGCCCATTTCTGCAACAATATCTTCTTCTTTTCTCTAAAGCAGTGGTGGCCAAACTTTGGCCCTCCAGATGTTTTCGACCAAACTCCCACAGTCCTTTGTCATTGGCAATACAGGCTTGGAATTCTGGGAGTTGTGGTTGCAATAAAGTACTCAGCAGTTCTTTGCATCTTCAAATATCTGCTCTGGAGCACTTCTCCACCCTGTGGATCTAGTTTTAGAGGTTACAGGTTGAGATAGAAATTGTCCTTTTCCTAGTTTAAATTACAAGAACAGATGCGTCAGTAGAACTTAAATGATTTGGTACATCCTGATGCAGCTATAGAAATACCTGAATCAAGACACAGCCCATTCTGACAGAGAAAACTATTAATTATTTCAAGGAGATTTGCTTGCCTTCATTTAATAAAGTGCTCTATGTCTGGCATTTACCAAGTACTGTACTAGGCAAGGCTATGCAAACGTTCTGCATTCTTGGTCTTCAACTGTTATGGTAGATTAACCATAGCAAAAGTGCAGAAAGCTTTCAATAATTTTTTTATTCAGCAGCTAGCTCTCCCTAGGGGACTCTTACTTTTGAAATCAAACACAGCAACCTCTGGGCTCTAATTGATTTCTTTCTTGATCCTTGCAGAAATTGACGTGGAAATCAAGACAGCTCGATGTAGACACATGCAGAATGAAGGGAAAACATAAGGTAGGCAATTTTCATTTCTCCGACAGCTGCCACTTTTGTTTAGTTTCCTCACTGTTAACTCAGACCACTCTCTGTGATGTGGAATGGATCATGCCGTTTAGTTCTTAGCTAGTAATTGCTTTTTTCCATCAGCTTATTGAAGGCTTTAATTTGCAAAAAAAAAAAAAAATAGTTTACTTCTAATGTGACAAAACATTATGACAGCAGACACAGCAACACCATAAAGTGCTTAGTGGGAGGGATTGAAAACTTTACAAGGTATACTGATGCTGTTCAATGCTATTTTGAATAGATGAATACAACTCTCTATTTCTTGTTGGGATCCAACAGCATATTTTGTCTATAGAGGTGGGATTCTATTTCTAGGAAAAGACAGGGCAGACTTCATATTGGACAAATGTAGGAAGTAATGTAAAACTACAAAAATTCTGCAGATGACTGGGAGATGTCCCACAAAGAAATGGGCCTTTCGCCCTCTCCTGATCCCACTGTAGTGTTTTTTTTTTTTTTGTCATCTGAAAACCTACTCTGTGGGATTTTCCAACCCTCTGGAGGAGATCTTGATGATGCACAGGGGGCTGTGAGAGAAATTGTCCCCCAGCCCCATACTTCTATGGACAAAATCCGTTTCACCCAGCAAAACAACAGTGTTGGCCCTTACATTTTGATTGACTGTGGTATCTACTGAATATATATTTTTGATGTTTTCCATTTTCAGGCATAGCCTATGCAAATTTCTTGATAAAATATTAGTCTCTAGGCTCCATTTTTCATCCAGAACTCTTTATTTTTCAGAGCTGATAATTTATTTAGTGTTTTTAACCCCCTATATAGGAAATAAAAGTACTGAGATCCTATGCTTGATTCAAGGACTAACATTAAAATGCATTTCATTAAAAACAAAGACAATACATATAAAATTCTCGGTTACTAAGACCTAGTTCATTTTTAGTGTTGGCTGCAAGAAATCCATTGTTACACTGCTTTTGAAGAAAAATCAAAAATCATTGAATTAAGGATTGCTATAGTGGTTTATTTATAGCCATGTCAAGGAAATCTACCAATGTAAACAGGAATGTTTATCATGTATGTATTGATTTTTTTCCTCTTTTTTGAAGGACGAATGCCATAACTTTATTAAGGTTCTTCTAAAAAGAAATGATGATACATTATTTATTTGTGGAACAAATGCCTTCAGTCCCTCCTGCAGGAATTATAAGGTATGTGGTGCATTATAAGGAAGCATATATGATCAGGAGAAATGGTGGTGTGAGAAAACTGGCAATGCTTCTAAAATGCAAAAATTGCTAATATTAATAGAACTGTAAGAAAGACACCAAATACTCTTCCATATACTATGAAAGGATAATTGAAGCATAAGAAACCCTGTGCTAGATCAGACCAAAGATCTGTTCATACCGGCATTCTGTTGCTGCAATTGCCAACCATATATCGTTTAATACAGTGATGCTTTCCTACTTTTGCATGGCTGGATCAACAAAGAGGCCTCTCGCACATGGCGAGACCTTATAAACTAAGGGCACTGCAAGCAGCCTATAGGCTGCACACATGTGACGCCCGTCAGGCGCACGGGCAAATGGGCCCCACCCTGCACTATGGCAGTTCGGAGCTGCCTTTAATAGAGTAATGCTTTCCTACTTCTGTTCTGTTGGTATGGAGAGCCACAATGCCTCTGATCATAGGATGACATACTGCCATCAAGTCTAGTATCTATCAGTATTCTTCACCTTCAAAAATGTGTCTTTTAAAATTGTCCTAGCAGCTGGACATTCCTATGACCTAGAAGAAACAAATTCCATTAAATAACATGTGCAAACAACCATCTTGTAAATATAATCCATTTCTGTGCTCCGGTGTAAACCCCACCACCACCACCACCACCACCACCACCACCATTCTGAAACAGATCTTTCAAACACAAATGTTGGGAAGGAATTTTTAGGTGCACACACAGTCCCACGGGTCACACAAACACTCCCCCAGCTTTGAAATGAATAAGAAAGTACATCAGAGGCATGCAGAGTTTTGGATTGAGGCACACAAGCTTAAGCCTGATCTGTGACTGGAGTATGCCTGAAGCAATATAGGTATATTTCACAATCCTTTTGAATAAAAACTTGCTGCTGATAAGATTTTGAAGTTCCCTGGACCAATATCTTACAGCATGATGCAAGCAAGTTCTTCCCCTGTTTGTAACCAGTTAAAAACGTTCAGATCTGAAAGTAAATGCCTGATGCTAAAAATCTGCAAATAGGGAAAAACATATGGATGTAGGAGGCTAACTGTGTGGTGTTAACGCCCAGTTCAACAGTCATAGATGTGGGCAGGAAAGAGGTTAGGATGGCAAGAAACTGACATATGGAACATTGAAAGAGTTGGTGCTGATCAGCCACCCTTCAGGCAAACATTCAAATTTTATTTATTGTATTGTTTCATATTTTTATCCTGGCCATCTGACCAAATAGCCACCCTGGGCAGATCACAACAATATAAGTGTGCAACCATAAAAATGTAATGTAAAATGCATAACATCAACATCAAATCAACATTAAAGTTAAGACAGTTCTCCACACAAAATGTTACAGACTTAGTCATTGAACAAAAATAATATATCACAACATTTAAACCATTTAAATATCACAACAAATAAAAATAAAAGTAGCAGGTTTAATTATTTAGGTCAGGCATCTGCTTTTAAGTTGGAACTGGCTCAGAAAAAGCCTGCCTGTAGAACCAGGTTGTTAATATTCTCTTAAAATAATCAGGGGAAGGGGTAGTCGAATCTCAAATGGGAGATCATTCTAAAGAGATGGAGCAATCGCCAAGAAGGCATGCTTTTTAGTTCTGTTATTTTGAACCTCATTTAGGGTTAGTGATCTTAATTGTCCCATCTTGGAGGAATGGGTATTTCAGGCTGATCTTTGCAGAAGAATGCATTCTGTCAGGTAGTGAGATCCCAAACTATTTAGGACTTGATATGCTAGAATCATTACCTTGAAGCTGGCACAGTAGTTAATTATTCCAGGACAGGGAGGTAGGTTCGTATTTTCTCACCTCAGTTAGTAGTCTGACTGCTGCATTCTGGATTTGTTGAAGCTTCGGCAAGTAGTCTAGTCTCAAGACTACCAGTGCATGAACTAAAGTAGTGAGTGATCGGATGTCCAAGTAGCGGTGCACCTGTGTCATCCACCTAAGTTGGAAATATGCAAATCAGACCACAGATGCCACCTGGGGATCCATGGATAGTATTGGGCCCAGTAATCTGCCCAGACTGCAGACCCCCCCCATCCTTCACAGAAAGAGCCGCACACTTGAAGGAAAGGGATGTTCCTATATGGGACTCCACAGTTGAGAGTCCAAGGGGTGGGTGGCATCTCACTAAGATGAACTCTCTTAGTTCGGTTCTCTAGGAAGAATTGGAACCAGGCCACCGATCCCCAACCTAGAGAGACTTCCCAGGAGGATACCACGGTTGATGGTATCAAAAGCTGCTGAGAGATTGAGGAGGACTAGCAGGGACATTTTGCCCTTGTCAGACTCCCTCAAAAGGTCAACTTGCAGGGACATTTTGTGCCCCTTGTCAGACTGAAATTGATCAAGGGCATTGGTCTCATCCAAAAGTGCCTGAAAGCCATCCTTTCAAGCTTCCTTAGGAATGGAACAGAGCAACAGGCCCAGTTTTTTAATTGTTGCTATGTTGATTTTAGGAATCGGTCTAATTACCATTTCCTTGAGGAGCCAATGAACTTTGCCCTCAGGGAAGGACCCATTAATAACTGCTGTGGACCATTGTGTTGTTGTCAGCTTAGCAGCTTGTATCAGCCAGCCCGGGCAAGGGTCTAGGGAGGTTTTGTTGGTGTGGCAGTGGTCAAGTGCTCTGCCCACCTCTGTTGATATCACAGGCTGAAAATGTGTTAGAGTAACTGGACAAGACAGTGCACTGAACGTCTTGGCTCAATCCACTAATGAAGGCTGATGGTCTAGGTCCCAGTGCATGGCCTCCACTTCAGATTTAAAGAATGATGCAAATTGGTTGCAGGAAATGGAAGTGGGAGGCCACTCACTGTGATCAGTTCCAGGTAGATTGCATATGATTCAAAATAGCTCAGGTTGCTGATTTCTAGCTTCCTTCAATGTAAAAGGAAATTATAGCACTGGTTTATTTCCTTTCTTACTTTTGCAACATAGTGTCTATTTGGAGATCAAATTAAACTTACAGCATTTGTTTTTCCTTTGCTCATTTGTTTAGTCTTAAAAATAGTAGCTGTGGTAATTGTGTAAATACTTGTAACAATTTCTACAGAACTTAGAATGAAGAAAGCTCTGTGATATTTAATCTCTCTGGTCTCTGAGGAACCTCTGTAGTTGGTCTCCTGATAGTAGAGAGGGCCTTGATCACATATAGTATACTGTACTAATAATGAACTGAACTAACGAGTAGTAACGAGATCATAGCAAAGGCAGGGTTACTAAAGGGAGCAATCAACATTCCCATTGGAATTGTAAGATTTGCCAAGGTAGAAAAATTGTTTAGGAGAAAAGAAACCTAAGAGGCTACAATCTTTCAACCCAAACAAGCTCACTGAAATCAGACTGTGCTTAGTGGTAACAGAAAAATGAATGTTGGGGGCAGGAAGAAAGAAAATTGGGTGCCAGGTGAAAACAAATGGAATGCATTTTCTTGAAAAAAGGGAGGTCAGTGTTGTCTCTAGCTGCTGGGCAAAAAAAAAAGTAATGGTAGTGCTGTGTCATATTTGTCTTACAATTTTTGAGATGTTTTAGTTCCTTTGAAACAGGTTGGTTGGGTGTGTGTGTTTTTGTTTTTTCAAACTCATTTTCAGGACTTTTCAGGACTCTAGGACAATTTCTCGTAAAGATATTTTGGAGTTCATCTTTGTTAGAACAGTTAAAAATCAATGTGCAGTATTTTTGGTTAGAAATAGAGAATTAAAATGGGCAATAAAAATCCCAGATGTGTGTAATTAAAAAGTGCAGACTCATAATGCAACATCTGGGTAGTGAGTTATCTAGATGAGGGTATATGATGAAATGCTGAATATGATTGTTCAGCATTATGAGAGCAGTGTATAAAGGTAGAGATGAGACATCGAATTGTTTCCTTTTGCCATTGCTGCTGATGGCTCCTGTTACATTCACTGTCTGAATTGCTGATTTGACTACTAAAGAAGATTCCTAGATTTTAAATTTCTGCTGTATGTGGACAATGTGAGCTGAGGTTGTTTTTTTCTACTTAGCATATTGTTAGTTATGCAACTATGATCTGCTCATGTACTTGAAGAGTGAAGATTCTGATGGATGGATGTAAATAGATGACAACAGAACAACTACTTTGACTCTCTGTACAATTACTGAGGGCTAGCACCACAATCAGTTTGACTCCAAAGCACTAACAATCTGAACAGTGCAAGAAGTCTCAGAATCCCTTGGTTTGTTTCCCTTTCTACGTCTCTTCATCACTCTGGCACTTCCCATGCTCCTGATTTGAAAAATGTCTTATGGAGCTGTTTACCTTCGGAGGTCTTCCTCTGGGTTTTCATTAGAATATGAGAGGAAGCATGAGGGGATAAGACTCCTTGCTACCACAGAGGTGGCTATGTCACAAAAGAGAAGACAAGCACACTCATTCCTCAACTACTTCCATAAAGTGGTCTGCTTATATACCGCCCCATACCACTACAAGTAGTCTCTGGGCGGTTTACAATTTTTTAATTACAGTGTGCAGGCTACACATTGCCCCCCCCCCCAGCAAGCTGGGTACTCATTTTACCGACCTCGGAAGGATGGAAGGCTGAGTGAACCTTGAGCCTGCTACCAGGGATTGAACCCAGGTCGTGAGCACAGTTTTACCTGCAGTACAGGCATTTAACCACTGCACCACGAGGCAAGGAAAATGTAAGAATCTGCACTACACGCATCAGAATTTATACAAATATTCATCTTTCTAACTGTAAAAATAAATTTATTTCCTGTCCAATTGAATAAACAATCAAAATTAGCATAGCATTATTATTTATTTTATATTCTTCAGGCTGAGCTTATGTGCCTCACCTCTTGTTTGAAAATTTCCCACTTGAAAATGTGATAAGCTCCGAAAACATGCAGCTAATGTTTTTCTTTATCAAGAGCCATATAAACAGAGTTTGTATAACTTGACATCAATCAAATGCTGCTCAAACGGTGGAACAAATTTCTCAAGACAGGTGTACAAAATTATGTAGGGAAGCTCAATCTTCTGCTTTGCAGCCTCTCAAAAATACCTCTGGATTGGGCCAAGAGCTAGAATGTCAGGTGTTGCCAGAACTGCTGAATGTTTTGACAGCCAGTTGAATGTTATCACCACTATGTATTTTGAGTCCTCCTCTATGATATTTGTTCTAATACCCTCATCCTACCCTGCTTCCCATATAAGCTTAGGCTTTATATTTTCTTCCAGAGAAATGAACAACATACAACATTTCCTGCTAAAGTGTATATCTTACATGTAGGGTGACCAACAGCTAACTTTTCTTTACCGGGGAAACTCGACAGGTAGATAGCTTGGAAAGTTGCTTTAGTGCACATTCTCTGCAATAAATGTGACAGAAGAAGTTTGAGAAGACTTCCAGCTGGGAAACTGTGTTCTCTTTGACAATCTTTTATTCTTAATTCTTTTATTTCCTTCTCTTTTCTCTGTGTGGAACCATAATGTGAAGAATATAAATGGCCTTCTTTATTACTTCTGCAGATGTTTCATTCCGTGTGATAAATGGAACCATGTTGGTTTCTTCGCCTGCTGCCATGCTGCCAGGGAGGCGGCACAATGACATCTCAGGGGCTTTTAGAAGGTCAACAGAACACCTGGGCTAACTGGTGTTAAAGCATTTGATGTGTTGGCACAATGCTGCTATCATCTCTGGAGGCTCTGAAGTGAACGTGCAGATGAGCCCCAAATATTGCGCTGCGTGCAAATCTCCGTTCCTTCTGTTGTCATTTTAAATGTGTTCCCATCCTGGGATAAGCACAAATTTCCCTTTGGAAAGTCTGGAGAGTAAAGATACATGACAGGAAACAAATGATGACAGATCGTCCATTGCTTGAAAAAGGTCTCTTAGCATGTGGTGCTGAAAGTTGATTGGTTGAGACTGATGGTGCTTAGATGGCTTATTATCCATACTAGTTTTTCAAATTCTGTTTCTTATGCTTTCCCCTGTCAAAGTAAATTGAATATCCTAGGTGGATCTGAATCCTCCCCGCAAACATGATTGCTAAGTAATCTTATAATACATGAATATACATCCTACATGGCCAGCACTTTTTCCTTTTCCTTCCACTATAAACCTTCTGAGCATCCGCTGTATGTTAAGCCAGGTATTTGTGTAATTAGATGGGAGAATTGGTTTCCCAGGGGTTAGACTTATGGATGAGAGTTTCTGGTACTCCACAGCTTAATTCTTGACATACAAAAGGAAGATTTATGCAGTAAATGACACTGCCTCAAATCAACAAAGCAAATGCCCTCCTGAAAGGGAAATTGGAAAAAGAAAGCATGTTTCTAGTAAGAATGTCAGGGGAAAGAATCTCTTATTAAGGGAAAATAGTCAGGTAGCACTCAACGTGATTTGGATGCTTGAAAAATGAGGATTCCTTATTACATGGAATGGTGTCTATATACATAAACGTGAATGCAACTGTGTACCAGAGATATGACACTGTTTGTTTGTACCCCATGGAGTAAAGTCAGACCACAGTGACACCATGCACATTTGTTCTCCTGCAGGGCAAAACCAGGTATACTTGTTGGTTTGGGTATGGACAAAACCTGTCAGATAACAGAACCTCTAACTATTTATCTTGAGTTATTGCTTAAGAACAGCAATAAACATAAGTACAAATACTGCACTGAGACTAAAATGGATATATATACAGTGGACCCTTGTATAACAAACAGCTTGTATAACATAAAATCTGTACAACATAAAAAATTCCAGAGATAGGGGAAATTTGCTTAACATAATTGCCTATGGGGAAAATCCGTACAACATAAAAATGGGATTACTCCATTTTCAATGCATTCCTATGGGAATTTGTATAAAGGAAAATTTGCTTAACATAATTTCATTTGGAATGAATTAATTCCTTTATACAAGGTAACCACTGTATTTGATACTGAAATTTTGCAAGGTTCTTAACAGAAAGTTTTTTTAAAATGTGAAGAAGAAAAGGAACTTAATGAGTAGTCATTAAAGAACAGGCAGTTATCTTTGTTTCTAACAACATCCTACCATTTTGTTTTTCAGATGGATACACTAGAGTTCTCGGGAGAAGAGTTCAGTGGCATGGCCAGGTGTCCTTATGATGCAAAACATGCCAATGTTGCATTGTTTGCAGGTAATTTTTAAAAAAAAGGAAAAAATAAGGCAGCAGTGGGCTTATTGTGATATAGTTATTGCTCAAATTACACAGCACAGTTGTTGCCAAGCCTACAAGTATGTGAACATGCAAGCTGCCTTCTACCAAATCAGCCCATCATTCATCAAACTTGCTTTGTTGAGTTTGCTGATCAGGGATTGATTCTTTAGGGTTTCAGGCAAAGTGTTTTTCCTGGCCTTTTCTGGAAGTATTTGGAATTGAACCAACCTGGGACCTTTTGCTTGCAACAGCATCTGCTCTGCCAACAAGTTACGGCCCTTCCCCATGGAATGATTTGGGAGGAAATGATTAGTTTATGATGCATCGCTGAGCTTGAAAATAATTACTAGTGGTGAAAAATATATAGGCCTATCCCTTTTGTGAGCCATTATTTTTAGTTGTAAATTTACAATGTACCAATAAAATACCAAGCCAGGGTGCCGCAGAAAATTCTTTTATATCCCACTTCAGTTTAGAGGGATCCCAAAGAAAACATGCCATCTCATCTACCATAGTAGCAGGCGACTATGTGTAGTTCTTCACTTTCTGGGCTAAAATGAAAGGGGGGGAGGGGACAAACCTGATGTGATTAAGCTACTTGATGTTGTGTTACCAGCTGTGGCAAGGGAGGGAGCTAAAGTGGAGTCTGGGTTTAATCATGATTTATTATGCATGCAGTGAAATGCAATTAACTCTTAATTCTTTTTGCGGTAGTTTTTAAAATTGAGTGCATATTAGTGGGGTTAATTTGGGCCATTGATTATAGAATGGCATTTTGGAATTTTGCTCTTTATAGATTTTAGATTAAATTGTCTCATTACTGAAATTGTGTTAGCATGAACCCCAATGATCCCATTCTGAATGTAGCTGTAAAATATTCAGTTGCATTTTGGAAACCATCTGGGATTATCTTTTGGACTGTTCTTCAGCAGGTGGATAGCTGTGGAATAGCTAACGCCACCTCCACTCTCTTCCCCAATTAGGTAAAATGTTCTCGGTTGTGGGTTATATACTAATCCACAAAACAGCAAAGCCAGAAATGTGAATTTATCCAATATATAGCTCAGTCCCAGTTCTAGATATTTGACTTACTTATTGGCTTATAGTGTTGGTGCTGCTTGTATAATAATAACCTTGGAACTGTAGAGCTGGAAGGGCCTCAATGGGTCATCAAGTCAAGACCCTGCCAAGGAGGCACAAATGGGGAGTCAAACTCCCATCTTGAGGTGGGCACTTATCAAACCAACTGGTTTGCGAACCAGTTTGGGGATTTTGTTTTGCTTCAGCAAAAAAGATCCCTGCCCACCTGCTTCCCACTGCCACTGTTGCCTCCCTAACTGGCCCTAGCCCTGCCATGATCAGGGGAAGCAGGACAACTCCCCTTCCACGAGCCAGGCCCTATGCGCAGAGTGCACCTAGAAGAAAGGAATGGTAAATCTCTCCTGGGTACTCTCTACCTAGAGGATTGCCATGTTAGAATTGACTCAGATGGCACACAGTAGCCTCTCTTGCCATGGTTGGCTGTTGTTAACCTGAACCAACGGTTGAACAAGATCACTAAGAGAGAAAGAAAACATCTGTTCCCATGCCATGGCAAGAAGTGATGGTGGGCTCTTCTCCCTGTTATCTTTAGGGACGAAGAGGCAGCAGTGGAGGAGTAGAATGCTACAATTAGAGAACTTTATAACTTTGCTGATGTTAATAGCCTCCACCTACACTGAGGGAACCATCTGCTCATTAAGTGTACATTGTACTGTGAAAGTGAAATATAATGGTAGAAAAGCTTTTGCCTCTAATACCACATCAAAACTTAGGAAACTTCATCATATGAAGGTCAAACTTAGTTCCATCTGGCTCAGTATTGTCAAACTGCATATGAACAGCTCTCTGGGCTTTCAGACAGCATTTCTTCTTAGCCCTATTTAGAAAGATTGGGAGTGAACTGAGGATCTTCTACATATCAAACATAGGCCATGCCACTGAATTATAGCACCTTACCAATGCACCATGCAGTATTCCCAGATTTTCTCCCAACTCAAGTACTAAGCAGAACAAGATATGATTAGGCATGTCTGATATGATAGCTATGTTTAAATATGATAGGGATGTCACAATGAAGAAGGAAAGGGTTTATTTTCCATGGCTTCAGAGACTCGGACTCGGGGCAATGGTTGAGAGTCTGGAGGAAATGTCTTATGAGGAACGGCTTAGGGAAATGGGAATGTTTAGCCTTTCAAAAAGAAGGCTGAGGGGGATATGATAGCTATGTTTAAATATTTGAAAGGATGTCATATTGAAGAGGGAACAGGTTTGTTTTCCATGGCTTCAGAGACTAGGACACACAGCAACGGTTTCAAACTCCGGGAAAAGAGATTCCATTTGAACATTAGGAAGAACTTAATGACGGTTATTGCTGTTCGGCAGTGGAATATGCTGCCATGGAGGGTGGTGGAGTCTCCTTCTTTGGAAGTTTTTAAACAGAGGCTAGATGGCCATCTGTCGGAAATATTGTGATGGGGTTTCTGCATGGCAGGGGGTTGGATTAGATGGCCCTTGAGGTCTCTTCCAACTCTATGATTCTATTCTATTCTCTATGATTCTATATATTCAGAAAGGGATCATTGCCCTACCATGGTGTGTAGTGATGAGAGCCTTGATTTAGCAAACTTCCTTATCAATAGGGTGGCTGCTGCTCCATCATCAAAAGGAAGGATACAGATCACAAAAAGGAGGATGTTTTAGCATTGCGTTCCCATTTCCTGATTGATACTGATACATGCAAATATTATCATAATTAGATATTATTCACATAATTTACATTATGTTGGAATACAACACAATCCAGCATAATAAATTTAAAATGTAAATAGATGACCACCTTAGGGCCCAGTGTTGAGAGAAATGGAGTATAGAGATTAGATAAAGCATTGTGTTTAATTACGTATTTAGTGAAATGCTTCTATCGCTTGCATTTATTTTGCAGCACACTAGAATATGGATACATATGGAAAATAAATTACTAAGCCATTAAGAGACAATGTTACAAAAGTGAATTAAGTGTCAGTCTGGGCCTCAGAAGATCTGCTTAGCCATGGAGACTCACCAGGGATGGCAATTATGAACCACTCCTTGAAAAGCTCATGTGCCTTGAAAACTGGGTTAGGGTTACCATAGGTCTAAAGGGACTTGACAGCACATAAATTTCTCCTCCATTTATAAAAAACACTTTGTTAGCAGTAGCAACATGTGTTAATGGTTTCTCTTAAACAACATACATTTCTCTTCTTTCACATCTCCCTCCTCCTCAGGGCAGGAGCCTGCTCTCTCACTCTTGAGCTAACACGTAAGTGCTGAGAGGAGGGGGGGATGTGTTTTGAGGGTGAGGAAAGCTGTTTTGGCTTCTCAGTGGTGCTGTGCTGTTGGGGCAAAAAGGAGAAAGTTGGTATCCAGAGGAAAAGAAACAGTTCAAATGCAGGAAAGGATGCCATGATCTCTCTCTCTCTCTCTCTCTCTCTCTCTCTCTCTCTCTCTCTCTCTCTCTCTCTCTCTCTCTCTCTCTCTCTCTCTCTCTCTCTCTCTCTGTATGGTTTGCCTTCAGAAGAAACACTGCACCACTGTGCTGCCATGCAACCTGAGGCTAGACCCAAAATCAGACCAAGGAACAAATGGAGGAGTATTTGGCCCACATCCAGACCTCTAATCACCAGCTCTTGTTACTAGAAACATTTCCACTCTTCAAAATTCTGAAAAGATGAAAGGAAATTCCTATTCACAGTTTCCTTGAGCTAAAGTGGTGCTTTTTCATTTAAATGAGCATATGGATAAACCTTTCCCTTCCTTTAGTTATATCTTTTAATATTTATCAAAGTGTAGTAACTAGATGGCTCATTTCTGGATGTTGCACTACTACTTGTAGTTGAGTCACACCGTCTTCTATAAAAGAAAAACTGCACATGTTCAAAATGAAACATTATTAAGCTATGTCATTCTCAGTGAATCTAAGAACAGGCCATTTTCTTAAGGATTAACCTGTTATGCATCTCTGCATTACTTGAAAGGGAGAATTATCCTATTGTGTGACATCTGTGATAATGACAGGATGTTCCCTCTGAGAATCATTTTGTATTATTTCTGATGGGCTGTCTGGATAATCGTGAGGAAATATAATTGTTATTTCTCTCCCTCCTGTCATGTCTGTTCTCAAACCCAAAGAGGGAAAGCTGTATTCTGCCACGGTGACCGACTTTCTTGCGATAGATGCAGTGATTTACAGGAGCCTTGGAGACAGTCCAACTCTGCGGACAGTCAAACATGATTCAAAATGGTTGAAAGGTGAGTGAACAAAAGAGGAGAAAAGAAGAGCAGCTCCTTTGGCTCCTGTTGGATTTCAGTCAGATGTTGCGGCACTGTTCGACTTACCTTTACATGCTCCTCTAGAATCCAGTCCTTTAGTGAGAGTTTCAAAGCAAATCCATTTACAGCTGTACTGCATTTGAACTTTTGTTAAGAGAAGGGCACTTAGTTGCCCTTTTTAATGGTGCAGTTTGGCTGATTTCTCACCCCTCCCAAAATGGAGTTATTTTTATAGGACTTATGGGAGCCACCAGAACAGCATGTATTTTGTTTGTTCATTCTTCAAGCTTGAAAACAATGATGTCTTCAAGCAGGTGAAGGATTGTTTTGGACAAATGTCATGGCTTCCCCTCAGTTTTGGCTAGGTAGGTAACTTTAGGAAGTATGGAAAATTTGTTCTGCAACATTAAGATCCATCAATAAAAATAAGATAACAGAACCTCCATTTTATTGTCACGAAGTACTGAATGGATTCTGCTGAATTAGGCAATTTGTATGTTCTAAATAACCTCATTGTTAAGAATGTTTGCCATTCATTCTTTTCTAACTGCCTTATGAATGGGTGCCACATAGCATTCTGTGATTGTGAAAAGCAGGCTTTTGCTGTAGTAAAAATTTAGAAGAGAGAAAATAGTCTGAAGAGAATGGTTAGTGCCTTTTTCCCCTTTAATTTTTTTTAACATTCAAACCAGCATTTACTACTGTGGCACGTAACTAGGTGCAATATTGCTAATTCCCTTTGGAATTTTATTTGCTTCTGCAAATAAAAGGGATCCAAATTTGGTATTTGGGGTAAATTATGCAAATGAAATACTTGTGTTTCTAATTTATTGCTCTGCATAATTTAGCCTGCCTTTTGGGCTATTTTCCTCA
Source organism: Phrynocephalus forsythii (assembly GCA_029282475.1). Lineage (NCBI taxonomy): Eukaryota > Metazoa > Chordata > Lepidosauria > Squamata > Agamidae > Phrynocephalus > Phrynocephalus forsythii. The sequence goes on from JAPFRF010000004.1 coordinate 61,982,288, forward strand.
AAGACAAAGGACAAAGCAGTGAAAAAGAATTTAAGAATGGTAATTTTGGGGAAATTGCCAGCTGAGACAATGGATAGGGAAAGGAAGCCATGGGAACATTGCAGAGCACTGAATGCTCAGATAGCACCCACAACTAATGGTGCCATTATTTTAGAGCCATTAGCCAAGTCTAGATCTTTTGAGTATGTTCAGATACCTAACAACTAGATGCTGGAAAAGTATTTGAAAAGAAAAAGAACAATATAACTTCAACAATCATGTTTCCTGTTCCTGTTAGCTAGGGGGCCAGGAAGATGTGATATAAAAGGTGGTTATCCAAACTGTGGGGGGTACCTATAAATAAGATCCACACTCCCACAGGCTAGCTCCATCTCTGCTGTCCTGTGAGCAGCCAAGAATTTTAACTTCAGGCAGGCTTCCCCTGAGGGCCTGGCTACCTGAGTGGGGTTTTTAAATGGATTGCTGCTTTGAATATATTTTGATATTACTTATGTATTTTTAATATGGCATTTTATTATTTGTTTGTTTGTTTGTTTGTTGTTATTGTTAGCTTTAAATACTAATACTGTATATTCCATCTTTTAAAGGAGAAAAACAGGTCAAAATAATTTTTAAAATAACATTTTTTCAAGTATTTCTGTAATCTATTTGCCACACAGACAAATCGGCAAGCATTTTAACTGTTGTTCCTAAACTTTTAATAGTATGTTTCCACAAAACTAACTGAAAGCTAACTTCAGAGAACACATCTCTTTCTATATAAATAGAAAAGCTGCAAGCAGCCACAGTGTCTTTGTTCTAGATAAAGACTGTTGGACACCACTCTGCATAATTATCTAATTGAGGAAGGACTTCAGGCTGATGAAAATCACGAGGGCTTCCCTAACTTTTTCCAAAGAAACTTAATTTCAGCTCATATTGTAATGATCCCATGGAAGGATAATCAGATATGTTTCATTTGCCTCTAATGCACCCCAGTCTGAAGCAAACAAACTAAGCACAATGTTTTATATGTCTTACTTTTATTTTTTTACCACCATTACAACCAGCAGGATCTGATTCTGAGATGTTTGAACATGTCAATTTATGCTTCAAAGAGCCAATAGAGAGATGATGGTTGTAAGCCAGAGGGAGGTGCCCATACCATGCCGCTCTTTGTTTGAACTAGCCTGTAAAGTCCAGCCCCATCGGATCATGCTGCCCTGTGCCTTCCAAGAAGAAGCCTGGCATCCATCTTGCCAAGTTAACTTTTAAGAACTCCCTCCTGGCAAATTACATCCCTTGTCATGTTTGGACTTCTATGCCTGCTTTGAAAAAGAGAGCTTGCACTTGAAAGCTCAGCAACCTTTTTTTTTTTTTTTTTTTAGTTTTCTTCTAGCAGCCTACGAAGGTATCACCCATAGTCTAGTTTTGCTTTTGTTTGAATGGCTGCATGGCTCCAAGCCTCTTTTTTTTTACTACATGTTGATTTGACAAATCTTTCATTGTGGTTGAAGACTTTTGAGGTGCTTCACATCCTCCTGGGATCACAGATCAGTGCTATTTCAGTGCCATGATCAACTAGCATCCAGACAAAATATCCTGCTATGCAAATTCATATTATCTGCAGCCCCACAAATCCATCATCTGTCTTAGCCACTGGGAGCTGTAGTCCAAAAAAAGAGAGAGAAAGGAACTTTCCTAAGCTCTATGGTATAACAAGTATTTGTGCATGAATAGCAGTGAAATATCTATTCCATGTTGATGTGTCTTCTTCACATTTTTCATATTTATATATGTATATTTACAGTATATTGTCCTTCTTGCAGAGCCCTATTTCATTCATGCAGTTGATTACGGCAACTATATCTACTTCTTCTTCCGAGAAATAGCAGTAGAATACCACAGCATGGGAAAGGTAAGGAGTGAAAACATTCTTGTAGACCCACACAGGTTAGGAATGACCTTGAAATGAGAGCCATAAATCACAATGACAAGGTCATTGTTTTGAGATGCTGGTGCTTATGCTGAAGGTTGGTTGGAATGTGGCATTGCGGTTCCTTGATACAAAACATTGTTTTCTTTTTTTCACTGACGGCAACAGATGAAAAAAATAATAATAAGTCTGCCTTCTCGGTAATAAACTGGAAAGCATATGGCAAACTGATTCAATGCAGAGCTCAAAATAATCATTGCAAGACTGACTTTAAAGCAAGGAAGCAGCTGTATTTGGAAGGACTTCATTCTTAGGAAGATATGTAAATGGGAAGAAATTTCAAAGTTGCCATTTCATAAACAACAATGAAAGCCCTATTGAAAGGGTTTTTTTTTACTGTTTCCACAATAAACGTATTAAAATGCTTACAAGGTTAAATAGGAGAAAAGCATGGACAAAAGCTTGATGAAGCTTGCATACTTTTAAAGAAACCACTGAGAGTATGAGGCACAGAGGCTGGCAGTGTAGGCCACAAAGATTGCAAATATAGAATGTGCTTTTGTTTGCAGAAACAGAAAACAAAGTGGCCTGCATAAAAATGATTTTTATATGAGCTGGGAACGGATCTCCTGATGGATTTGCTCCTTGTGTATGAAATGTCACGGGCTTATCTTTTGTAGCACAGAGTTCCAGCGCTGCATTTTCTTCTGTTGGTTGCTTGTTACAGATTAAAGAAAACATGAGATCAGATGAAGTAGCCAGCATTGTAATTGTGATCTGTTTCAAAGGGAAGGAAAAGGCAGAGCTCTAGTAAATACGTATTTCAGTTTCTTCTCTCCTCCTCCTCTTCACTTATTATTGTAGGTCGTTTTCCCCAGAGTAGCTCGGGTTTGCAAGAATGACATGGGTGGATCTCAGCGAGTGCTCGAGAAACAGTGGACTTCCTTCCTCAAGGCGCGGCTGAACTGTTCAGTTCCTGGAGATTCGCACTTTTATTTTAATATACTGCAGGCAGTTACTGACGTTATCCATATCAATGGCCGGAATATTGTCCTAGCTACGTTCTCCACTCCTTATAACAGGTAACCCTCTTAATAATCAGGTTGCTGCTCTTTCTGGTTCTGTGATTATATGCAATAAATTGAATTAAATTTGCAGTAAAACATGAGCTCTCATACACAGTATCTCATCATGCTATATGTTTTAGAGCAAAATAACATGTTTAATAAATGAGACTCCAGGGTTCACTGTGCAAAGTTTCTCTTCCTTTTTTCCCCACTGGACATGTTTCATTCTCCCAACATCTAGCCAAAACCATAATTTTCATAGTTTCCATGTTGAACCCCTGTCCCACAAATTGTATTCTCTCTGAAGCACAGGGAGAAAAAACATCTGTCAAATACAAATACTGAAAAAGGGGGCCCTCGACTTATATGCGGGTCAATACTTTTAGCCACTGATGCAAGTGCTTGGGTCGGTGTCTAAAAGTCATTTTAAACATTGCATGCCGCTTCTCATGACCCCCCTCTGCATCACAGGGGAGTCTAGGGTGGGAAGTGCAGCAGGGCCTGGCAAGTGCTTGGGTCAGCGGCTAAAAGTCATTTTAAACATCACACACCACTCCCCCAACTCACAAAGGAGGAGCTGCCAGGCCCTGCTGCATTTCCCACCCTAGACTTATACTCGAGTCAATAAGTTTCCCCAGTGTTTGGGGGTTAAATTAGGGGCCTCGACTTATACTCGGATCGACTTATACTCGAGTATATATGGGTAACTCGTCCTCATCATACACTACAACTTCTCTTCTGTGGATGGTCATGGCTTCCTCTTTTTTAGTACTCCACTGGTGCAGCAGATGGTCTGAGTACGGTGATGCCCTTTGCTTACAGCTGTAGTAGGGGCAATAAGGAGCAGGGCCCATTATTCTAACACCCATAGTTTTTAGCTAATAAAAGATGGTTATAGCATCACCTCATTTGTGAAGAATTTGTAAATGCTGGTGTCTTGCCACCCACTTCCCAGTAATTTATGGAAACCTGCTATGGTCTTCAGTTTCTAAGGTCTCCAGGAAACTTTAGCAAATATGCTAATTAAAGTGAAAATGCTGCTGTGACAACCAAGGCCTGCTTCCTTTCCCATGCTTTTTGTTAGAAGGGACATTTGAGGGAAGAAGTTTTTCAGTTCAGATACTCATGCTGTAGATTGGCAACCCGGAGTCAAAGCATAACTTCAGCTGGGTCAAGGACTGATTTTTCATTGCTTTGCCATAAGAAAAAACTGCAAAAAAGTGACACAATAGCTCTTATTGACAACCAAATTATAACAGCTGCTTTGGAAATGATTAAGCCATGAATTAAAATTACAGCCAAACACAGGAAAATGACACATTTTGTTTTCAGGAAAGACATTGTTGAAAATATGTATTTAATCCAAATGGGGGTTTGGAAAAGGGGAAGCAGTTTCATTAAATTTCATTGCATTTCATTATCATTGTTAGATAATTAGACCATGTACCTAATTTCTCTTTTAGTTTAGTTCTGTAATAGGGCCTTGTTATATTATTCCCTCAGTATTACCCACACCACCAGAATCTAAATTTTGATGGTAGAGTATATGATAATATTTTGCCACTCTAAAACAAGAATATAAATCTCAGCTGGTTGGTGTTTGCTGTCTGACCAGATTCATATTATAGCCTAAGTCAGACACAAGCATGCTATAGTAAGCCATATGCAAATAAACAATAAGGTATGAATAATTCATAACAAAAGATCCATTGACTAAAAGAAACAAAAAATGTTTGTGTAAGACTGTAATTATATTTAGTGACTGCTACTATTAGGTTACATGCAAACAATCGGAACGTTCAGATTTGAATTTTTGTGGGAGTAAAGCAAACCTGCACTTGCCTCTGCAAACGCTTTACAGCTGACTGAATCAAGTGAATTCCTGTTCATAGGAACTCAGCCAGAACTGGCAGGAAAATCAAATGACGCTCAGAACTTCAACGGTTGGGTAGTGGCATTTTGCTGAACCTTCAAGTTGAGTGATGTGCATCAGTATGCAAAATGTATCTGCTCCAACATCTGAAAGGTTTCTAGAATGCAAATGGAGACATAGCAGGGCCCAGCAAGTTTCAGATACAAGAGTATGTTCAATTTGGTACAAGGGTATCCATTCAGAACATGAGCTATGTCTTTGATAACATAGCAAATTGTTGATACTACTAGAAGTCCCCTCCCCCTCTCTCTCCTTTCCATCTCCCCTCTTTCTCTGAAACTTTTGAGTCTCCAGAATTACTGTAATCGGCTGTTGCTTTTATCTTTTGGAAGAAAGCAGTAGTGACAGGAACTGGCTGGCTACTGGAGCATCTCAAATATCTGAAATGAGGGCAGCCCTTTGCTGTCAATACCCAGAAGTCAGAAGGTTCAGAATTCAGTGGCCTATGACAGGAAGCCTTCTATGCAGCATGTTTCTCTGACAGGAAAAAAATGAATATAAAAATATGCATAACTTCAGAATGAGTAACAATTTCTGGAAATGTCACATTGCAGCATCCCTGGCTCAGCTGTCTGCGCTTATGATATTCTTGACATTGCCAATGTATTTACTGGGAGATTCAAAGAACAGAAGTCTCCAGATTCCATATGGACACCAGTCCCTGATGAACGAGTGCCCAAGCCCAGGTACTTTTCTCTGCTGAGTGTGTTGCAGTACAGGGCCCTGGAGATCAAGGGTCTTCATAAAAGTGGAAGGTGCAATGTACCATGTAAGTGCAGAAATTAAAATGAAAAGTCAAATACAGAAGGAAAAGTAGGTGTTGCCTAAACTCTGCCAAGGTCAAAACTAGGGGATGGGCAATTCATTTTGGAACCAGTGCAAGCCCATGTGGTGTTTGGAAGCCTCTGACACACAGGCAGCCAATCACTTACCTTGTTCTGCACCCGCACAGAGCTGAGCTCCAACAAGGATGCAGGCTCTGATGTCATCTTTGCTTCTCCATGTTGCTGGCCAATCATACAGGGAGGCAGGGTTATGCCTGTCCCTGCACAGCTCCCAATTGGCCAGCACCACTGAGTAGCAAAGATGAGGTTGCAGCCTGATTCCTGGTTGGAGTTTAACCCCGTGCAAGCCCAGAGAAAGGTAAGACATTGGCTGTGTGTGTGTGTGTGTGTGTGTGTGTGTCAGGCTTCAGAACACCACCTGCCAATTCCAAAATGAATTGCCCATCCCTAGTCATAACCATTGCCACCTCTGGCCCAATGTGAGCATACGTGCAGGCTCTCTCACACACCCTGTAATGGCTATGGTTGACCATAATTGAAGAATTAAGCTAGTCTGAGCCATTATTTTCTAGAAGACAAAGGAGAACTAAACTATTTACTCAAGAGGATGGGGGTGTCTGATTCAGAAGATAGTCCTGTACTAAGTCAGAGGAAAAGATAACGATGCATACCCCAGTGGGACTCTGTGCTCTATCTTCTTCATCCACGTTTAGCAGGGAGGAGAGCAGGCACCAGTAAGTTGACTCCTCTGCGGACAGAAATTAGAACTGGAAAGCCTTGCATTCCATCCAAAGCTACCACAAACCATTCACCAGTAGCAAAGATTGAAGGACCACTCCTGGCCTCACTTCTGCCTGAGGCATGTCATGGAATCGGGCCATGCTTTTCATATTTCTATTTCTGTGAGATTTTTCATGAAGAAAATCTAGTTTCCAAAGTTCATACAAAGGTTAAAAAAAGGTGTGAAAATAATGGTAGATGTTAGGTTAAAGGGAGTGCAGGGGTTTTTTTTAAATTAATACCTGAGCTTTAAAAAAAAACTTCTAACTCCCTTCTTTTTGTTTCTTAGAGTATTTGCATTTCATTTCATTTCATTTTATCTATCATGGTGCCAACTACTCTTTGCATATTTCCTGTGCGTACACCCTTCCTGTGCTCAGAGGGAGAGGCTTTCTTTTTTAAAAAAGCCTTCAAATAATCCTACAATGACACAATTGCCACTATGCATCCCCCAAAGTTCATAATTTACCTTGTAGCAATCTTGCAGTTGTCAGTTTGCGTGTCTCAAACGCTGCACTGTGTAAACCTCAGATGCCAGAGAAACATAACTACTGTCCAGAGGAGGGAATTTTAGAGAAAAGATCCTATGAGGAGAGGAGATTCAGCAGAAGAAAGTAGATTTTTATGCTGCCAGTATCTTACTGTTCTAGTCCAGGTTCCATTAAGGTACTGGGGAGATTCCAGGAATAAACTGAGCCCATTTGTATTCCAGTTAATCTGAGACAGATAACACTGTGTCTTATTAAAGGACTCTGCAGACTCAAGCTTAACAGGCTCGGGTTTTCATACTTGTCAAAGGAATCATAGCAAAGAGGATGTTTACTCTGATGCTGGCTGGATTCACCCTTCAAGCTGTGTTTTTAAGCAGCTTTATTTCAGAATTGCAAAGGAATGTAACATTTCTCTTCGACATTAAGTATAATTGTACTTAATTCTAGGAATTGGAAAGATGGGAAGTGAGTCAGAAGCATGCATACAGAGAGTGTGTTTCCCTGCCAAACTCTGTATATGTTTATTGGGTTCCACGTCGATAGATGAACTGCAAACTAGCATTTTACAAACTTCAGAATCTGCTTTGGAAATTTATATTTACCAATGGTCATAAATCAGATATTCCCACGATAATGTATAACCAAGTGCTGAATGTTAACTGCTTACAGTGGAAGGACTAGTCCCTAGGGAAATTTAAGAGCTTTATAATTGGGGTATTTTTCCCCCTGGCATTTTCACCTAATAGCTGATCCTTACAAAAATAATGTTTGTAATAATATAATAATATTAAAATTAAAATTAAAAAAAAACAATGTTTGTAAAATATTTCCACAGAAGGAGTAGATAAATGTGTTTCTTCTTGCCATGTTTCTCAATGTAGACCTGGTTCCTGTGCTGGTGCTACATCACTTGAAAGGTATACCTCTTCCAATGAATTTCCAGATGATACTCTAAACTTTATCAAAACCCATTCTCTCATGGATGAAGCAGTACCCTCAATTGTCAACAAGCCGTGGTTTCTGCGGACAATGGTCAGGTAAAGAAGCATTTCTTTTGATTCCTTCTATGTGCATTTCCCCCCAATTGAAAGTTTCACATGTTGCATAAATAGTGTCTGCCCTGCCCTCCAATCTAGCTTGGAGCTGGCTTGGAATTTGGTCCAAGAAAAAAGAAGAAGCAATAAGTAGAAGGTTGTGGGGCTTATTCTATGTTTTTGTTCTACAGTGCTGCTCGCAGTCCGCCACTATGCTGTTTAAAATAATCATATACAGTGGTGCCTCAGATAACGACGGTAATTCGTTCTCCGAGGTTAGTTGTTATCCGAAACATGTTGTTATCCGAAACGCAGTTTCCCATAGGAATGAATAGGAAATCATTTAATCCATTCTGGAGCCTAGGAAAAAGGCACAGACACCTGGTTTTTTGCTCAAAACTCTTTAAAAAGTACACTTTAAAGGTACAGATGCAATTTCACCTGGGATAACTTTTTTACTGATGCATGCTGGAAATTCATTATCTGAGGCAGTCCATAGGGAAAATTCGTTATCCGAGGCAGCCCATAGGAAGATTCGTTCTCCAAGGCAGCCCATAGGAAGATTCGTTCTCCAAGGCAGCCCATAGAGAAAATTCATTCTCCAAGGCAGACTATACCTAGGAATTGTGATTTGTTATCCAAGGCAGCCCACAGGGAAAATTCATTATCAGAGGCAGCCCTATACCCGGAAATTTGCAGTTGTTATCTGAATTATTCGTTATCTGGGGCAGTTGTTATCCCAGGTACCACTGTAAGTAAATAGGATACATCAAGTAAATACTGGTATCTTTAGATTGAATTTATTCAGAGTTCTAACATCTCAGGTAGATTTGGAATTGCTCCGATAAGATCTCTCTTAATGGGGAGGAATATGTTGGAAAGAGAGCCATATTTTGCCAAGGTTCTAATGAAGTTGCGTGACACAGTTTTGTCAAATCTTCTGCCTATATGTCAGGGGACTCCTACTGCTTCCTCTTGTCATCATGGCTATAGCGGAGAGGTGTCCTCATTTCTAAAGTGGCACAGTAGGATAGATGGCTCCCTGATTCACTCTCTTTATGAATTCATTTTTGCTGCTGCACATGGGCTGGGAGGATACTTGGCTTCCTACCATGGGCAACAGGGGAGTTTGGATCGCGCTTGCTGGGTGCAGTCGTCAACTGTGAAGACCATATCTCAAGAAATACCAACATGGGATCAGATTAATTGTAGGCACATCTTTTACTGTCTTTCACTATCTGAACTGTAAGCCTTCGTCCAGGGTTGTCCCTGACAACCCCCTGCCAAACAAAGTAGGGTATAGCCTTGATGCCCTGTTTCTTGAATCCCCAGAGTGTCTCATGTATGTAATGCTGTTTTAGGTGCCAAAGCAATAGCCTTTATTTTCCTTGGCATTTTAGTGCTTTCACAGGTTTATCCTGGTTTAGCTTTATTTTTTATATTTGCTGTTTATGACTTGATCTTGGTTTTTAGGTGACTTCTTTATTGCTTTATTGCTATTTTATATTTTATGTTTTTGAATTATAAACCAAACATATGCTACTGAGTAGTTTTTAAAATATAATAAATAAATACATTTTGTATTTTTTTCCTTTGAGTTCAAATTTTTAACTACTTCAGTAAAAATTCTAGACAGCTTTAACAAGTAGCTGAAGGGCACATCAGCCAGATATAAAACATGCCTATCAGGATGTTTTCAGGATATGCTGCTGAGTTCTGCCAGGATATGTTAAGGGCAGATCCAATGTTTACATTATGTATTTCAAGAAAACTAGTCAGACAATCCCATTTCAGAAGAAGAAATAATTAAATTAGTTTCCCACCGAGTATACAAAAATCAGCAGCACTGACCTCCAAAACCTACAATATCTGGTTGAAAAGTTTGTGAGCTTTGTACTTGGAAATCGATACTTTTATATTGTATATATGACAAAATAATGTTTATTTTTTACTTAATAGATATTATTAGGAAGTTAACTTCCTGATCGCTATCTTATGAAACATGTATGAAAGTAACACTTTAAAATATCTTAATATTCATTTGCACTTTACAACACAGAGAGAAGCGCGCGTGCACACACACACACACACACACACACACACACACACACACACACAAACTGTCATATACAAGAGTATGTTGCATGTGTACAAAAAATATAGGCAGAAAACGCTTAAGTCAGTAGGGAAATCAAAATTTAAAAGCTATAGTTTTTCAACCCCTAGGTTTGGCTGTCTTCATTTTTGTGCTTCAAAGTTACTCATATAGATACAACCTACAATTGAACCTTGATATTGTCTTGTTTAGGACCAGCCAAGATTGGTGAATTTGTATTTTACTGAAATAATTTGAATTCTATCAATTTACCCAAGGGGAGTATTGTCTTTATAAACTTTATAATGTTACTCAAATTTTATTTATAATCTAGAAAGAATGATAAAATAAAATATAGGTCAATGTGCTGATTAAAACTTATCATTTAAATGTTATCATTTCAGGTACCGCCTGACCAAAATTGCTGTAGACAATGCTGCTGGGCCAAATCAGAACCACACTGTGATTTTCCTTGGATCGGAGAAGGGAATCATTTTGAAGTTCTTGATTAGGACAGGAACCAATGGTTTTCTCAATGACAGCCTTTTTCTGGAGGAGATAAGCATTTATAATTCTCAAAAGTGTGTATTATTGGTGTCTTTTCCTCTATTTTTCATAAAATTATTTTTGAATTCTCACACTTTGTGATGGTCCCATAACAAGGAAAAAAGTGAATATAGTTTTTTAGAAGTGAATATAGTTTTTTTAAATAATTGGATTCTAAATGTTTATTCCTGTTTCTTGTGTTAATAGATTTGTACTTCGTTAAGAAATTATCAGTATGATCAACACATAGTAACAAATAAATTTCTGTGCATTGCACACCAAATACAAATAGTGCAGCACAATCCTTGTTCAAAGAGCCTCCTTAAATTTCCCAAAATAAGTTCTGTTAGATTTTGTTGGCGGAACTGTATCTCCAGTTGCAATGACATCTTGCTGGAGACCTCAAGAACCCAACTTCCCTCCGCCTCCTCGTGGATTAAATCTGAGATGGTGGGAAAGAAATGTGATCTGTGAAATATTTAAAGCCATGCCACTGATTGATGAGTCTTTGTTTACAAGGGAAGTGTGACCTATATTTGTAAATTTGCCTCTTGGTATGAGGACTGAATGAAGCAACTTGGGGGGGGGGGCAAATATAAAAACCCTCACAAAGAACCCACTCCCATCTCTTACTGATACTAAAGGGAGAGACATCAGCATGGTCACTATTTATGGAAGATCCCCAACTAGAACCAGAGCCTTGCTCAGCTCATGATCATAGTCAGTTGGGTTGGAAATGATGGATGGATTCCATTGGGAAAGATTCCTTGATTCACCCATATTCTACCCTCTATTCTGCCATGTTTTAACTGTGCCTTCCACTTGATCCACCTTTCTGCAATCTCTCATACTGCTATGCACCCCTGATCCAAAACAGGACTATAATGATTGCAATGAGAGGCAGAAGAGTTGTGAATGTATTTTCTCCCTCACACATACTCTAATACTCTACTTTGATTAGATGTGCCAGACCCTTAGAGGAGTTATGTTAGAATTCTTTGATTACATCCGGTTGATATCTTCTATCTCTCTCTTTCTCCCCTCTTCCCCTGCCACCTGTTCAGGTGCAGCTATGATGGAGTAGAAGACAAGAGGATTATGGGGATGCAACTGGACAAACCAAGCAGTGCCCTTTATGTAGCATTTTCAAACTGCTTAATTAGGGTTCCCCTGGGAAGGTGTGAACGTCATGGCAGGTGCAAAAAGTAGGCATTTCTTAAACTTCCTTTCTCTCACTGTTCCATTTTCAGACACACCAAGTATTTACACATATGTTTTGACACTAAGATCCTGAAAAGTGAGAACTTAAGAATGATCTGTATGTGTTTGTTGTGTTAAGGGCCTGCATAGCTTCTAGGGACCCATACTGTGGATGGATGAAGGAGACAGGGACATGCATGCAGCTATCACCGGGAGCCACGTAAGTTATAATTAGTACTGTACCTAGGTTTTAGTAAAAGGATTGGTCAAATAGGCTTTCAGGTGGAGCATTAGAGTTTAGTAAAACTCTTTAGTAAAAACTATCAGGTACTAATGGTGTTCCTGAGAATGAATAGTAATAAATGCTTGATTGCTTTCTGTTGACTCTGTTACCATAGTAGAGTTTAATGCAGATATCTTTTTGATGAAGAAAACTCAAAAAGGTGAAACTTGAAAAATTAGAATATTGTACAAATGTTCACTTATTTCAGTAACTCAACTCAAAGGGTAAAACTAATATATGAGATAGACTCATTACATGCAAAGCGAGATATGTCAAGCCTTACTTTGGTATCATTGTGATGATTCTGGCGTACAGCTTATGAAAACCCCAAATTCACAATCTCAGAAAAGTAGAATAGTCTGAAAAGATTCAATATTCTAGACTCAAAAGTGTCCCACTCTAATCAGCTAGTGAATCCATAACAAGTGCAAAGAGTTCCTGAGCCTTTAAATGGTCTCTCAGGCGTGTTCAGTAGGAATCACAACCATGGGAAAGGCTGCTGACCTGACAATTGCGAAGAAAACCATCACTGACACCCTCCATAAGGAGGGAAAGCCCCAAAAGGTACAGATTGCAAAAGAAGTGGGATGTTCCCAAAGTGCTGCATCAAAGTACACCAATAGAAAGTTATGTGGAAGGGAAAAGTGTGTAAGAAAAGGGTGTCCAACTTCACAAGCAGCAGGGATGACCGCAGCCTGGTAGAGGATTGTCAGGAAAAGGCCATTCAAAAGTGTTGCGAGCTTTCACAAGGAGTGGACAGAGGATGGAGTTAGTGCATCAAGAGCCAATTAGGGACTTTTTAAGTGGCAGAGCGGCCATCAAGATTACTATCAAGATAATACAACAACCCATGAGGATGATGGATTTGGCAAGGGGGAAGCAATCTGTGAGGATGGGGGGCTTGGCAGGAAAAGGGAAAATTGAAAAAAAGAACTTCTGGCTTAGTGAATTTATTACATAAAATGCTTTCTGTATTCTGATTGTACTGATTAATTGATATGAAATGGGAAACAGAAAATGGAAATGTGAAGACAAACCTGACATATAAATAAATGTTAATCTGTTACATTTTTAAAATAATAGAGGCAGTTAGGTATAGACAAGAATTTCTATACATAAAGTGAAATATATAGACCAGGAGGTAGCTCGCTTATAATAGCCCATAAAGGATAATTAGAGATGATTTCTGAAATTAGGCACTTTTTGGAAGAATGGTTAAATATATTTTGCATTATATATAGAATATATATAGTTAGCCAAATCTATCCTTAATTGCTTAGTATCGAAGAGCTTAATAGCGAGATTGAATAGATTGTTGAGATTAGAAAGGCTGTATGCTTTGTATTAAAATAGATGTAAGTAAAGTTAGAATATGCATGAGATAGTAAGGAAACTTAAATATAAAAGTATGTTCATTTAAGCTGGAAAATGAGATATAAACTATACTGGTGTCAAATGTTGGGGAAAACTGTGATTGAATCAGTAACACGACAGGAGGCAAGCAATATATTTGTTCTATGTAATTTAGTAATAAATTACAGTAAACCAATGTATAACAAGCAGTTTGTTTAACAGAAAATCTGCTTAAAGGGAAACATTTCCGGAGATGGGGGAAATTGCTTAACAGAATCACCTATGGGGCAAATCAGTACAACAGAAAAATGGTTTCGGTTAGGGATTCATATTCTTCTTGACAAGCTGCTCCTGAACACTGTTGCTCAGTGGTCCAAAGTCCTCTTTTCTGATAAGAGCCACTTTTGCATCTCATTTGGGAAGCAAGGAGCCAGAGTCTGGAGGAAGAATGGAGAGGCACACAATGCACAATGCTTGAAGTCCAGTGTGACCTTTCCACAGTTTGTGTTGATTTGGGGAGTCATGTCATCTGCTGGTGTTGGTCCACTGTGCTTCATTAAACCCAGTGTCAACGCAGCCGTCTACCAGGTGATTTCGGAGCACGTCATGCTTCCTTCCACAGACAAGCTTTATGGGGATGCTGACTTCATTTTCCAGCAGGACTTGGCACCTGTCCACATTGCCAAAGGTACCCAAACCTGGTTCAGTGACCATGGGATTGGCCAGCAAACTCACCTGACCTGAATGCCATAGAGAATCTATGGGGCATTGCCAAGAGAAAGATGAGGCACATGAGACCAAACAATGCAGCGAAGCTGAAAGCTGCTATTGAAGCATCCTGGTCTTCCATAACACCTCAGCAGTGCTATAGGCTGATAGCATCCATGCGACGTTGCATTGAAGCAGTAATGGATGCAAACCAAGTACTGAGTACATATGCATGATTATACTCTTCAGAAGTCCAATATTATTCTATTTACAATCCTTGTGTTATTGATGTCATGTAATACTCTAATTTTCTGAGATTGTGAATTTGGGTTTTCATAAGTTGTATGCAAGAATCATACCAAAATAAGGCTTGACATATCTCACTTTCCATATAATAAGTCTATCTCATATATTAGTTTCACCTTTTGAGTTGACTTAACTGAAATAAATGAACATTTGCACGATATTCTTATTTTTGAGTGTCACCTGTACAAGGAATATAGGATCTTATCAAAAGAAAAAATTGTGTTCATCATCTGTTATCATGTCCTTGATGTGCTTTCTCCAAATCATTGGTAGCTTCTGATGTGAGCACACAAATCCAACATGTGACTTAAGGCCATGGGGTAAGTGAGCAAAAGCTGGATTCCAATCACCTGAGTCATAGAATCCAGATGATCCTAGTAGGGATGGCATACTTTAGTTATTTGTCCTGGATTTATATAGGGTTTTCTTTCCAGAATGGCCTCAGATAGTTCTCTCCATCTGATATCTACAAGTACATTTGAAAATAATAATTGTGTGACAGCAAGTCAATTCTGTCTCTTGGTGACGCTTCTTGTGGTTTTCTAGGTATAGAGTATTCAGAAGACTTCCCTTTTATTATTCCCTTTTTTCTGGGGGGGGGCAACATGAGATTGTATAGCTTGCCCGAGGCCCCATAGTTTTTCTCTTCTGGGATGCACAGGTGGGAGGAAAGCAAGTACAACACAACAGAGCAAATAGATGTGTGCCAGGCCAGTCAGCTTTGTTGGCAATTGGGGGTAGATTGGGATGGGTTTCCAGATTTTAATGACACATCAAACTTTATCTTCCCCCAGTAACACTCACACTGAGATTCAGTTTCCCAGCTGGACACCTAGAGAAGCATAGGAATTCTCTGAGACTTCTGCTAGTGTCCTGAGAGCTGGCAGTCTTGATAAATAGATAGTTGTTAAGCACCAACATAAGCTTTGCAGTCCTCTTGCCCTGTCATTCTAGTAAGCATTGCCTTTCCTGCTTTGTGTGTGTGGATACATATGCATGAAACCAATGCTCGTGTATCCTGGCATAAGCCACCTGTGAGTGGAGGACCTCTTATTGCCAGGAGGCAGTTGATCAAATTGAGCTCTAGTGATGGCTGAATCAGGGGAAGTAGGGTGATATTTCCCAATTTCCCAGTGCTTGAAATGTCTGACATCAGGAAATGTGCTGGAGGAGTTTGAGGATCCTCTAGGAAAATGGAAGAGCTCGTCCTAGGGGCTGCATACAAAAGGCGAAACCTGAATAGCACCCCCTACACACCCACACACATTTTCCACCAGAGGGGCCATTCTGAAAGGAACTGCAATTTTAAGGTATCCTTAATTCCGGTGGAACAAAACTGTATCCAACCTGCATTTTAAAACAAAGTCACAAAGTGTGATATTGTTCATCCAGAGAAGCAGCCAGTAGGTAAAGTAACACAAAACCTCTTTTGTTTGTGCTTTGCAAGAATTGGAAGAATCCTTACCCTTTGCCTTGTTTTTTTTCTCTTTCTTCCCTTCTAGTTTCTGACTTGTATGTGTTGAGACCTGTAAGGGTAGGAATTTACACCATTCTGTTTGTTTCTGTTGTTTAGACTGGCATTCGAACAGGATGTAGAGCACGGCAATACTGAAGGCCTGGGGGACTGCCAAAGTAAGCAAAAGTTGTTGAACAATTCTATTTTATTTTTCATTGGAAGATTTCTGTATATATTTGAGTGCTACCAGCTCAAACTCAGCTCATATAAAGACAAAAATGAAGAGAGAGAAAACAATAACAGTACTGAAAGCAACATCCAGAACAAAAGACTTTAATTAGAATAAAGTGAAAGAACTTTCATGGAAATTGGTTCTACTTAGATATCACATGTCTCATTGCCAAATGTATTGGCATCTAATTTTAAAGGAAATTTAATTATAGATCTCAGCTGATTTGTTCCTCTTAACTCAGAACAAAGTCAAGAATAGTGTTTTCAGACTGAGTTTGAGATCTGCACAAGGATGAAACTGGAGGAGAAAAATTTCATATTCTTCATTGTGGAAAATTAAAATAAGAAAGGGCCATGTGATCCTTTAACAATACAAGTGCAAGAGAAAGTGATATCTTTATTAGAGCGCTGAAAATTGAATGTCAAAGAAAACAATGGGTGGGTGGAGGTAAAGACAGGTTATAGTTCCTTTCCATTTTTAGTTTTCCATCTCTCAGAGTGGCATTTCCCCCCCTTTATATTTGTTGCTTCTCCTTCGTGGCCTCATCATCTCCAACTTTATATATTCTCCCATGTTGTAAACTGCCTTGGGTCCTTTCTAAGGAGAAAGTCAGGGTAAAAATTTTATGTAAATAAAATAAATAAATATTTTGTGGGGGGTTTTGTTTGAAGAGTTCAGAGAAGAAATGCTACCTGGGTTTGAAATCCCACCCCCAATGGCATTTGGAGCTTGTGTTCAAACTAACCTTAAGACCTTGCACAATCATCTGCCATGATTTTATGGGACTCTCTCTCTCATGATTGATTGATTGATTGATTGATTGATTGATTGATTGATTGATTGATTGATTGATTGATTGATTGATTGATTGATTGCACTATCCACAAAATCCTGGGACAGAGTCTGAGAAAGATGTATTAGTGTCAGAAGCTAGCGGTTTATTTAGTTTTTAAGAGGTCTAATCAAGGTATCACTGCTCTGCATTTGTATTCTGTAAGGACCCCTAGACCTTTGCAAACTTTTTCTAAGTAGCAGAGGTTGGGACATGTGTGTTTGAATAACTGTTTTTCCACTGAGCATGTCCTCAAGCCATCTACTTTTGCGAGTTTTGAAAAGGGTGAGTGTTTTTTTTTGCATAAAACTGAACTATTGTATTTTTTTTTAAAAAAACT
Source organism: Phrynocephalus forsythii (assembly GCA_029282475.1). Classification (NCBI taxonomy): domain Eukaryota; kingdom Metazoa; phylum Chordata; class Lepidosauria; order Squamata; family Agamidae; genus Phrynocephalus; species Phrynocephalus forsythii. Next base: position 61,999,644 of record JAPFRF010000004.1, read on the forward strand.
AATTTTATATAATACAACAAATATGTCTGTGAAGATTCTCAGTCATCCAGGTGAGTTTATCTGGAAGTTGAGTCATGGCTACTGGACTTCTTTTTTGAGAGATAGAAATGTTTCGCTGCTCATCCAAACAGCTTCATCAGTCTGAATACAGCTAGTGCTAGTCTTCCATCTTATAGTCAGCTTTGACCTTTTGTCACCCTGGTCTGAATTAGGCTCATAACATGAACAATGGCCTGAATAGGCTCGTTAGGGAGACAATAGTATCCATAGCCTTAAGGTGAACAATGGCCTAAGGTGCTGAAACCTATCAAGAATGGGTCGTTTGTGGGTTTGAAATAAACAGGGATGTGGTGTTAGTGTGTTTGTAGTGTTTGTGGTCTGGGTCTCAGACTGATCCCTTGTTCTTCTGGGATGGCCCACTGGTTTGTTGAAGGCCCACTTTGGATATCCACAGGTCTTAAGTGCTGTCTTCCTTCTTCTTGGCTTCTGTGGAGGTGGGGATGCTCTCTGCTCTGTGGCTTAGGGTCCTGATGACTCCTAGTTTGTGCTGTAATGGATGGTGGGAGTCAAACAGTAAGTACTGATCTGTGTGGGTGGGTTTCCTGTAAACTTCTACTCCCAGGCCACAGTCAGGTCTGATGATGACTGTACAATCCAGGAAAGCCAGCCTGTTGTCTTGGATGTCTTCCCTAGTGAACCTAATATTAGGGTCCACTGCATTGATGTGGTCTGTAAAGGGCAGTACCTCCTGAATCTTGATTTTCACCCAGGGAAAATCCCAGAAGAACAAGGGAACAGTCTGAGACCCAGACCCGACGGAAGAACCTGGTCATTCCTTACATGGCTGGAGTGTCTGAGAAGCTTAAAAGGATTTTTGGCAAACACCACATCCCTGTTTATTTCAAATCCACAAACACACTAAGGCAGAGACTCGTCCACCCAAAGGACCCAATACTAAAACACAAAAGGAGCAATATGGTATATGCAGTCCAATGCAGTGAGGAGTGTTCAGACCTCTACATTGGAGAAACTAAACAGCCATTAAACAGAAAGATGGCCCAACATAGGAGGGGTAACAGCTCAGGACCAGAATCAGCAGTACACCTCCATTTGAAGGACAAAGGGCACTCTTTCAAAGATGAGGATGTACACATATTAGACAAAGAAGATAGGTGGTTTGAGAGAGGAGTAAGGGATGCCATTCATGCAAGCATTGAAACTCCCTCCCTCAACAGAGGTGGCGGCCTCAGGCACAGTCTATCTGCTACTTATCAGGGTGTGCTTTCCAAAGTACCCAGACAAATCAAAAAGCCTTCACCACCAAGGCCATAGCTAACGACCCATTCTTGATAGGTTTCAGCACCTTAGGCCATTGTTCACCTTAAGGCTATGGATACTATTGTGTCCCTAATGAGCCTATTCAGGCCATTGTTCATGTTATGAGCCTAATTCAGACCAGGGTGACAAGAGGTCAAAGCTGACTATAAGATGGAGGACTCGCGCTAGATGTATTCAGACTGATGAAGCTGTTTGGATGAGCAGCGAAACGTTTCTATCTCTCAAAAAAGTCCAGTAGCCATGACTCAACTTCCAAATATATCAAATGTGTAAACTAATAATGTAAACCCTGGCAGATTAATAGACGTAGTCATAAAATAAGTCAAGTTGAGGGATAGCGCTTAAGGTTTCCCCTTTCTGATTTTCATAACTCCTGCATTTTCACCTCAGGGATCAAAATATTTATTTGCCCATATTCTGGTATTTAGAACAAGACCTAAAAGTCTCTAGCTCCTCAGCAAATGACAAAAAGATCAACAGCATTCTTGCACTATAAGAACAAATCTAAATATGTAAAACGATCAGAACAGAATCTGTCCCTGGAGATGAAAAAACACACGTGGCCAATTATTTAATATTCAGACCTCATGAACTACATTAAATAAGTAACCTTCTTCTCTAACTCTTAAAATCAGGCCTGTCTGTGCTAATCTCAGGAGAAGCATTTAGAAGCTCATATGCCAAACGTCTTTTAAATTACGTCTGCTGTGCCATGCTTTTACACAAAGTGGCCATTTCCTAATTCCTTCTCCAGCGGTTAAGGATAATTCAAGGTGCATTTTCAACTCACCTTAAATATTCTTATCCTCATAACTTTAATTGTTTTAATTGGTTAAATGGGAGAGGGAAAGAGGAGAGCCAGGGATGGTGAGTGATTTAAAACAAGAAATAAAAAAATATGGCAATGCATTTAAAGCCTTCTAGCCTGATTCTAGTTTGACTACTTTATCTAATCTACAAGTGAATTTCATTGCTAAAAAGGATACTAAGGGCTCATTCAGAGGAGCATCTAACCTGGTATTTTGTGTGTTGCAGGGGTAGATAGTTTGCTGTTTTTTCTAGTGACTACATGGTGCAATTACTAGAGCAGACCAGAGTGTCCCAATCCACACTTCTATTTTTTTTCAGTGTGGAATGGTGTGCACAAGTTTAATCCATTCGCAGTGTGTGCAGTTCCTGGGAATGGAATAAAATGGAGATGTCAAAGCAGCCAAGGCTCCTTCCACTATCAATTTCCAATATCTTAATAAGTGTGATGCTTCAGGGTATTGGCAAAGTGAACACTGCCTCTGTGGAGAAGCAGGGGAAATGATTTGTTTTTACGGTGCAGTCCATAACTGTTGTGCTAAATCACTTAGATTAAATTGCAACAAAATGTATTTGCCATTGTGTGAAGTGTTGATTGGCGCCATAAACAAGGCAAATGTTTTTTTAAAAAATAAATTTTAATCTCAATTATTTAGTGCCTGCGCTAGACCACTAATGGGGGATGGGATTCACTTACAATTGGATGGCTTAGTGAGGTCTCAAGCAATGCAATATATACTTTCACTGGTATAACAGATTTAAAAAGAAAGTTATTACATTATAATGGATGCTGCATGGATTATAATGTATACTGCAAAGCATCAAACCTGCAACACCAATTTGAGTGCCAAGGAGCCATCAAGAAATGCATGAAATGAGACTGGAAACATTTGAGAGCGACTGACCCACAGAGAATGTTGTTTTTTGGTACCACTGCACATAATGCTACCGCTCATACTGTATATTTGCACCTTTTAAAAAAAACTGCTGTGGTTTGATTTCACTGAGGGAGCTTGTCCCTCTTCTGTATCTGTCTGAAGATCAAGAATAGGAAGCTTTCTTGTGATGATTTGGGAAAACACACATTTCTGTGTACTGTAATAATTCCATTCTGTAGTTGAAGGTGTAACTACTATATATGAGTTTGATCCTGCCAATCCCTGTACCATAGCAAGTGGTTGATAACCTCCTCATGTGCAGTTTTTCTCACTGGGACTCAAGATCATGACATCCTTCATTGCATTCCTCACTCTCATTGCCATGTGTTTGAACAAAGATTTTACTCCAGACTTATTTTTAATTTATAAATTCCACCAAAACTGAATGAGAGTATTTGAAAGGGAATTTGAAATTCAAACCTTTAAATATACAAATGTAATCATCTTGAAGACAACTTTTTCTGTCTTGGGCAGGATAGAAATAAAATAAATAAACGAATATATTCTCCCAAAGCACTTCATGGTCCTGTTTCATTATGCTGGGATCTGTAGTTTTATGGTGTACTTGGCATTCTCTGTTATACTTCAGGGGAAAGCAGTAGAGCTTTCTGGTAGAGTAAGTACCTCATCAAAATAAAAATTCCAGAGCTCCATAGGACAGAATCATAGCCATTAAAATGGAATCAAGCTGCTATAACTCCATAGTGTAGATAGTCCTATGTTTAGTTTATGGTACTTAGTTTAATTTCTATAGTTTACTTACAGAGCCAGTTAACACTTGGGAGTGTAGCTGGGAGGCGCAGCTCTTCTACAGATGCTTCTAAAGACAGAAGCATTTGCCATTCACACTCATGAGAGAATGAGAGAGAGAATGCCTATGAGAAGTAGGGAGGGACAGGCAAACATATACACTCATCGGAACTACAGTGGTACCTCAATTTATGAATTTAATCCATTCCGGATGCATGCTTAAGTCAAACTACTCTTAAATCAGGGTACCTATCTAAAAAATTGAAAAAATAAGTTAAAAAAATAAAAAATGGAAAAAAATTGTAAGTCGAGCAGACCATATCTAAAATTTGTCAGGCGGCAGTTAAAACGGCAACAGTTTTCGGCTCTTACGTCGAATTGCTCTTAAGTCGAGCTGCTCTTAAGTTGGGGTACCGCTTCAATTCCAGTGTATCTTTCAGCCTCTACCAGAGGGCATGTGTCTTGGGAGCAGTACGGCTTGGTATCCTTAAGATCCAAAGCCTTTCCAAGTCCACCCACCATATGTCCCAATGTTCCCTGGGGGTTTTCCATTACGGCCATTGGAATTATCCAATAATCACTAGTTATGTGATTTCTACTCAGGCTGCACCCTTTTGGTTTTGAAAGCCTAAACTCTCCACCTATTTTTTATCAAAATACCTTACAAAAACCTGCCTTCATTTTTGTTATTAACCTAGTAATAATTCCTGTTCTTCTGTTGCTGATTAGCTCATATGGTTTGCCCTTGGCTTGTTTCCTTTTTCCTAAGCTACACTTGGGTTGTGCAAAGAGAATGTCATTGTAGTAGGCAGGCACTGTGGTATATGAGGAAGATCTCTGTCTATAAGCTCAGTTCAGGTGCCCATTTTAATGACTGGGTGGTCACTTCACAAAGTTGGATGAGTGGCGTAACGGAAGAGGAGAATTGTGTCAACCTCTCTCTTTTCCCTACATGCCTAAACAGGAGTCACATCTCAGACACAGGATACTTTGGATGTAAGGATAGAATGTTTCTCTTTGCAAAAAACAAAAGCTTTTACATAAGGCAAGATGGGGCATTTAATATTATCATACCATATCAGATAATCAGCACAGACAGACTGTTGTGAAGACTGAACAGTGACATAATATGAACAAAGATTAGTAAGAATGCACACACCGAATGCTATTAGAATAATTATTTCCCCTCCTCCTCCTCCTCCTCCTCCTCCTCCTCCCTCTCCTTTCTCTTATTTTTTTTTCCAGATTCGTTCGTAGCACTGAATGGTAAGGAACCTCCCTAGTCATATGTCGTTATAATACCTTTTTATGTAGATCAATTTTGGAGGAATCACGTTGAACAATCTTGACAAATACTTCCATGTTTTTAGAATTGTTTTAATACTGTGCCCTACTTTTTTCATAGACATTTCAACCACGTCATCAGATTATGAAATGTCTTACACAACTGTGTATGGTTAGTTTTTGATTAATTTTTTTAACACACAAAATCTTCCTCAGATCTTCATGTTTGCTGGTAGTTCCAGTGATGAATAGAAAAAGCGTCATTTTCATTTCTGGGCCTAGTTCATTAAACTGATACTGAGATTACATCCTCTTCCTTACAGCATAAATATTTCAATATTCTTTTCCTTCCAAGAGGTCTCTTTCACTGAGCTTAATGCAGAGTGAAGCTAAATATACTGTAAACGTGCATGCCTGGACTGTAGAAAAGGAGGTTATAGAATAAAAGATTGTTTATATTCCAGACAAGGTTTGGGCATTTGAAGTCGTATTTTACTGCTCAAACTAGGATATAACAAGACCCATGCTGTATCGGATCAAAGATCCATGTGTTCATACACAGTGGCTAATACATGCCACAGTACTCTCCAATTTATCTTTCTTGGTAACAGAAACATATATTGAAGTATACTGTTTTCAGTTATAGATGCAAAAACGTATATGCCTTGGCTCACAGAGCAACATTTGGTCAATTCTTTCCAATTAGCATTGTACACTGGTGCTATGTTGCAAAGGAAACATGGGCTTTCCTTCTTAAAATTTCATTACAAAATTTAAGAGCCTCATGGTGCAGTGGTTAAACTGATGTACTGCAGTTACAACTTTGCTCACAACCTGGGGTTCAATCCCAGATAGCTGGCCCATGGCTGACTCAGCTTTCCAAGGTCGGGGGGGGGGCGCAATGTGTAGCCTGCATAATTAAATTGTAAACCTCCAAGAGAGTGCTTTAAGCACTAGGGGTCACTTTAGAAGCAAAACATTTTGCTTTGCTTTTTAAAATTTCATTTATGCGTACAGTGCACTATGAGGAGTGTAAAATGTAATTTCGTCTTCAAATCCACAGTAATCAAAAAAAAGAATATTCATTAAAAATAGCTTACATAGTATGAACTTGTATTATGCAATTGGTCTTCATTCATTCATTTGTTGATTTATAACCACCTTTCTTTCAATAAGGGACTCAAGATACCTTACAAAACATCTAAAAGACATATGCACTTAAGAATACACTAAATGACAATATCAAAAAGCAGTAAAGCTGATTAAATATTCAAACAACATCTGAATAAAAACATTTAGAACAGTTTAAAAGCACTTTAAAAGTTAAAAACTACTGCATTCCCCTCCCCCTCTTGAAAATAATAAGCCTTCCTTAGACTCTGCTTTGGATTTTTCCATCTGGGTCTATAAATTTGCAAGCAACATTTGTTTCCTGGTATAATACTGAAAACACAGGAAGACCATCAGGGAGATGCCTGACCATTGTTTTGCATGGAGAATAGTGTTTCATTTTAATATAGAAATTATGTTTCATGAATAATTAATGAGACATTTTCAGCATTATACCTCTAAACCAGAGCCTGAAAGGGCAACTTTCTAGACTACATAGTTGTTGTGAATTTTTCAGGCTGTTTGGCCATGTTCTGGAAGTTTGTCTTCCTGACGTTTCGCCATACTCTGCAGCTGGCATCTTCAGAGGGCAAGGAGATCAGGGAACAAAGAGTTTATCTCTCTGCTCTGGGGTATAGAGTGAGTGAGACTTGGGTTCTTAAAGTTGTGGGAAAGAGGAAGCTTGTCCTATGCAGGAAAATAGGTGTTAGTCACTGTAGTGTGATGGAGGGATTAAGAAGTTTCAATATACAGTGGAACCTTGATTTACATCATTAATCCGTTCCGGAGGTCTCGACATAAGTCAAACATGCCTTAAGTTAAATGAACTTTTCCCATAGAAAGTAATGGGAAAGTGGATTAAACCGTTCCAGATGATGAAAAAGACCCCCGAAAACAGCAATTTAACATATATTTGACTGGGATAGGAGATTCCTACTGGGGATGTAAATGAAATGTCTCTTCAAAGAGGGGAGGAGGGAGTGGAATTGTAATCCACAAGTTATACGCCTCCACTTTTTAATGTTCATAGCAACAATGTCTAACATTTAAGTTTTACTGATTTTTAACCTGACGTTCCAAGATCTGAACACCTCTATGCTTACCATTAGAGTCCCACAACTGTACAGCTCCCCAACTAAAATGCTTCCATTGTGGACAAGAATTCTGCAGCCATATTTTTTACAAGACTGAGCCAACTGTCTAACCAGCGAGGCCAGCGCTGAGCTCCCGGCCCTTCTTCTCCTCCAGCAGCAGTGGTGGCTTCGGTGAGGCCGAGGACCAGCTCCAGGTGCTCAGAGCTGGCCTCGCTAAAGTCGCCGCTGCTGGAAGAAGGCAGGAGCAGTTTGGAGACAGCAGCCGCGATGCTGGGTTGTGGCTGCCACCAGATTCCGGTGCCTTGCGCTGGGCCTCCGAGCTGTAAGTCAAAGCCTGCGACTCAAGTCAAACAGCCCCCTTCTTGCTGCAAGTCAAATATGCTGCAAGTCAAGCAGCATGTAAGTCAAGGTTCCACTGTATTCAGGGGTAGCAACGATCCTAATATGTAGTTGATAGGTGTGTAGTTGTTCTATTGTGTGAACTGATCACATTTGCTGTGGCTGGATAGGAATCATTGAACTTTGACCTTTTTTCACTCTGCAGTTTTTTAGTACTGGAAGCCAGGCTTTGTTGATTTTTAGACTTTCTTCTTTTTGTTGAAAGCAAAGCAAAGCCAAGTGCTCTGCTTATATACCGCCCCATACCACTTCAAGTAGTCTCTGAATTGTTTACAGTTTAATTAAAGTATGCAGGCTATACATACTTTAAATTTTGCCCCCAAAATTTGGGGCCCCCACCCCCAGCAAGCTGGATACTTGTTTTACCAACCTCAGAAGGATGGAAGGCTGAGCCAACCATGAGCCTGCTACCTGGGATTGAATCCCTGGTGGTGAGGACAGTTTTACCTGCAGTACAGGCATTTAACCACTGTGCCACAAGGCTCCTATAAACTGTGCTTGTGTTTGTGGATTTCAATGGCTTCCATGTGTAGTCTGACATAGTGATTGGTAGTGTTGTCCAGTACCTCTGTGTCCTGGAAAACTCACAACAACTCACAACAACTATAAGATCCCAGCCGTGAAAGCCTTCAAGAATATACTTTTAGGCTACAGCTCCCTGGCCGTGCTAGTGGCAGACAGCTGGAAGTTGTGATTAAACAAGTTACCCCTTCCAAGCTCTGAGGTAAATATACAGCATTAGTTGAAACATTGTGAGAATATCTGCTGGTAAAAGGTGAGAAGGTTTCACGTTCCTTTCAGTCTATGGCAAGTAGCAGGATCATTAGGCTTTTTAATCTATGGCTAAAATCCAGTCACAACAAGAGTAGGGCCATTAAATCAGTGGGGATTTGGTAAATCAACACTGATTAAATGGGCCAATTCAAGTTGTAACTTACTGCAGTACTTGATTTCAGCCCATAAATCCTCAAGAGTATATGCAATAAATTGTAGTCGAGCAGATGATCTGCTAGTTGATAAAAAGGTATAAGACAGACTTTGTTGAGCATCTCTCTCTTTTCTGATTAGTACCCCACTACTAAGCAAGTTTAGTGGATGGAAACAATGTTTCTTCATCCTTGTAGGTTTGATCCAAATGCTAAAATAAATAAATCTCTGATATCCATTGTGCAAACATTTGTTTCATAAACACCTTTTTCCTCTCAATTATAACCAAAATAAAAGGAATTTGTTTTCCTTAGAAGAACATTATATCCATTTCAGCTAAAAATTTAAATATTTAATTTGTCTGATCAGGTAAAATGCATATTTAAGCGGCAGAGAGAGGGAGGGAACTACCATAGCAAGTTCCGAAACGTTAAGCAGTAATTGATTTTCTCCCCTTTGAGATTTTCTTCCCGTTGTGATCACATATCTGCTTATTCTATGCTTTCCCCACTTACTCACTCAGTCTTTGGTTTTTCAGCATCTGCACTGGATGATAAACTCATATAATCATTTCTAAAACAGATGATGAAACTGAAATGCCTGTGGAGCTGACCTTCTGTACACTGTGTTTTCCCACTTCCAAAATACTCCTGCCAACCATGCAAAACACCTGCTCTTGTTCAGTTTAAAAAACAAAAATCAAATACATAGACACAGTCACAGTCACAGAGAGACTGGGGGACAAAACAGCCTTTCTTCCCACAGAACTTGATTTTGATATGCATCATTTTAATGAACCAGGCCCTCGTTTGCTATGGCGACATCTTGTCTCCCTCTGTAATTTTGGCTTAACATCATAACTTCATCATCTTACTAGGTTGCTCTTCTTGCCTAACAGAATAGTTTGTAGAGCAGCTTCATGTCTGCTGCCTCCCAGAACAAATGTAACAATGTGTTGATGACACCATTTTCAACAGCATTCAGTGCTGCAGCAGCATCCGTTCTTTTCTCTCTTTTCTTGCATATAGTCATTTAAAAAATCACACTGTCCTAAATTTAGTGTTTTAATGTGATACAAATTTCTAAATTAGGCTCAAATTAAAGCTAACTGGAGAAAAACCCCAAGAGTTGGGGGGGGGGGACAATGTTTTTAAAATACTGGATTGATGCTGGATCAAATCTGTTACAGTAATAATTCAAAACATAAATGTTAATTATTCTGGGAAACTTCCGTTTAATTCCCTTTGAGGTATTAAACTGAAGGTATGTTCAGACCACAGCTATATTCATATAGTGTACTGTATGCCTGACTTACATTTTCAATAATTCTGATATTACACAAGTGCATAATACATCATTTGTAGTGCTCTGTAGTACAATAGTCATAATCCTAAACATTCTTAATTGCAAGTAATCCCATTCGTTAAATTATTCTGCTGTGTATTAGAAATATATTACAATGTACAAATGTCATTCATAGGTCTGCATCTTAAACCACTGCTTAATTGCTGTCTGTGTTCTTGCACATATGAGGACACTGCATGGAACTTGCTGGCAGCCCCAGAAAGGCCTGTCTCTCTCATCAGCACTATGTGCAGTGATCCATTGGTCTGCCTTAACATTAAGCAACACTTTTTATGTTGCATAAGAATTGATATTAGGCAAAGCATGGAGCAAGGCTTTGTGCTAACTCAATATTCCAAAGGTAAGTATTACCAAGAGAGGTTGGTCCATGGCACAGGATGGCCAGTCAGCAGTGGTAAAGGCTAGATCTGAAGTAGAAATGGATTAGTGCTTCCTCCTTTGATTTGGCTCCCTTCCTTTTTCTCTCTCTCTCTCTCTCTTTTTCTCCCTCTTTCCCCAAGATGGGGAATTTATCTTGATTACATGTAGAAAATCATTTCTCAATGTGCATTAGACTAACACATTAGTAGCAGAGTGAATAGGCTCATTTTTTTCATTTGTGTGAAACACTCACTTGCCGTACTACCATCTGGCACTCATTAATTTCTTTACATAGCTATAGCTTTCCATTATCAGTAAGTTCTCCACATAGCTGAAACATATGGTTCAGGAACACTCGTTGCACAGCCGGTGTCCCTTGGGCCAATATTTCCCCTAGATTACTGTATTAAGAAAAGGTTCCCCTTAACCCTATGCACATCTCAACCATTAAACAGGGCCTTGAACACAGTTAAAAGTAAAGTGCCAGTACTGACATTAGGATGCAAAAGGCATGTCAAATCCAGGTATAAAATCTGCTATTTGACAATGTCTTGGGCCACATGTAATGTCTTTGAATACAACTAATTCTTTTCTCATGCTGCCAAATATATCCCTTGTCAAGTTAAACAGGATTTGGTGAGGTACTAAAGGAGGCAAATAGTCAGGACCAAGGATACTTGCCAATACTGTAGTACTCTAATCGTTGGAAGGAAGAGGATGAGAAACTCATGCTGTACATTTGCATGGCTCATCAGTGTATTAGGACTAGGGATATCGCTTAGACATGCTTTCACTTTTTTTCTATAATGCCCCTTTTACTAACGTAGAAAATGGCAGTTAAGTACATCAGAATCCATTCAAGGACTGAAGCCAAGATGCCTAGCCATTTGCTTCCTGCTTTATAGAAGACATTGTTAGACGAGACGGTATATTCCCCAAATGCAAAGTATATGTTTTGGGATGGGGTTTTATATCTCCTTGCCAGTCCTACATCCACCTCTAATTTAAGGAATTCTAATTTTCTTGGAAAACCCAAATGGCAGCCTCCAGGTTTCATTATTAATAGGCACTGGTGGAATAGCCCTTCCTGACAGGGTAGATAAAGAATAATGCAGTGCCCTTGTCAATGTAATTCTTCAGCCTGGGGTACAGTCACATAAATTAATCATGTTAATGATTAGCTGTTGCATCTGATGGCTCCACGGTAACACACTGTGAATTTGACCTGTTTTCCTGCAATCCACTTACATGCATGAGAAGGTAATATTACAGAGACAGAAAGCATTCCTTAACTACCCTAAAAGATAATATGGCAGAGAAAAATAGCTTCCACTTTAGCCATTCTGCATTGAGTAATTTGTGCATGCACACACACCATGCCTTCTCTTGCTCCCCCCCTGCCCCATTCCCCTTATCTAAGTAATGTACTAGTTTTCCTTAATACACGCTCTCTCTCTCTCTCTCTCTCTCTCTCTCTCTCTCTCTCTCTCTCTCTCTCTCTCTCACACACACACACACACACACACACACACACACACACACACACACACACACACACACACACACACACACACACACCATAATAACTGATATTATCAAAATAAAAAATCTGAATAGCAAGACATACATTTCTTCTAGGACCCTTGGCCGATATATAATCTTATCATTTTCTTATCATCCTATTTACAAATGTGGTTACAAATCCTTGACTTCTAAAGAATGTGCATTCTTCCTTGGCCTTGGATGCCCGAACAATATTATTCTTCCAGGAAATTATCTTTGTTACCAAGGTGCTTGTTTTCATGTTCCCTAACTATATTTATGATGCAAACAGGACACTCCAGTTCCCTCCTTCCCAGTGCCACCACTTCAGACTCTCCAGCCCAACAGGGCTATGATGCTAGGGGGCGCATGCTAGATTGGAAGGATCCACTTGGCTCTTCTGAGAACATTAACCCATATGTGGCCGTCTCATCTCATAATCACCAGGACAAGAAGGGTAAGGCCTTGGAAATCATTCTTCCTGTGGTGGGAAGTGAGGGGGAGTTACTGCAGCAGTGGCTGCTTCCAGCTCGATTGTGGTAAAACACTATAAAACCCTCCCTGTAATTAATGGCTTATCGCTAAAAGAAGGAAAAAGGAAAAAGAGCATGAAAGGAAGACAAACAGAAGCTAGGTAGAAAAATTAAAAACTTGATTTCAGTTGTTTAGTGGCTAAGAAAACCATGCAGAACAAATGCGGACACATTAACATTGAGAGTGTTTGAGGACAAGATTCAGAAAGTTTAAGCTAGAACAGACGATGATGACAATGATAGAAGATGAGCTTTGGTTTTACATTATTCACCACTTTGCACTTCCAGTGGCCTGGTTTGAAATACTTTTGATGTTTAATTCATTTGAGTTACAAGCCCAAGACACTTAGATGTGTTATGCAGAACCCACTGATATTAAGGGCGCCATCCACTAAGAGGTTTTCCTGCATAAGGTAGCTAAAAATTGAGAGGAATAAGAACTGAATAGTGTTCTTTGTTAAAAGGTCCATTCCCTGCCATAAACTTATACAGTAACTGCATATATATACACAGAGTGAGAGAGAGATTAGTGGATTAAGGTTCCAGACCCCACTGAGGTATAAAATTCACCAGGTGATCTTGAACCGTTTCATAGACTTGTGGTGAAAATAAGTAGAAAAAAATGTGCCATGAATGCTGACTTAAGCACATGAGAAGATAAGCAGGATATAAACTTCACAAATTTCACCACAACATTGCCACAGTTTCCATTAATTTCATTTGGCACTTGTATGAGAATGCCATTCAAATCATCATCATCATAACATTAGAACTGCAGAACTGGAAGGAACCCTCTATATCAGACATGTCCAAACTTTGGCCCTTCAGATGCTTTGGACCGCAACTCCCACCATCCTTTGCCATTTTCAATCTAAGCTTAGAATTCTGGGAGTTGTGGTCCAAAACATCAGGAGGGCCAAACTTTGGACATGCCTGCTCTATATCAACGAGCCCAGCCCTGTTTAAAGAGGTGAAGTGGAGCAAGAATCCCTTCCAACCTCTGGCTCTGCAGTCAGTTACCTAAACTGCTATCCAGCAGTTCCCTCTGAGAGGGGATGTCAGGAATGCTGAGACAACAATCATGGAGAAAGTGGATTTGGAGCCCCTGGTTTAAATGAAAATGAAATGACATCTCTCACACTGTTTGAGACTGGGAATGCCAGTTTCACTTGGTTATTTTGTTGTTGTTGTTTTTAAACACTAAAATAACTTCTTCATTTTCTTTAATCAAAAAGATATCTTGCAGTTATGGAGAGCTGAAATATAAATGATCACATAATATCTCAGAATAAATGTACTTAGTTGTTAAAAATTTATATACACTCTTCTACAGCAAAACTTCCCAGATTCTGTACTAAGAACAATATAAGTTCCTAAAAATAAAATACAGTCAACAAAAGCATGCTAAAAACATAATAAAATATAATTAAGATCACTGGAAAATAATTGGCACAGAAAAGATAGCAGTATTGGTAGGAAGCATGCCTCTTTCAGGAGGCAGGTCCACAAAAGGGCTGCTACTGAAAACAAAACCTTTTCTCTGGCCACTATCTACCTTATCTTCTGTGTTGGGTGTGCCAGCATATACCAGCCTCTGTGTATACTGATACTTAGGTGGGTTACTATGAGGGCAGTCATTTCTGCTAATACTTTTGTTACCATGCCACATGATATCTTTAAAAGTAAGCACATATAAATCTTTTGAATAATGCACAGAAATTGATCAAAAGCAAATTTTATTGTTTCTGGTAGAGCAACCCCCCCGCCGATCGCGGGGGTTAGGGACCCACCCCACCCACGATGCATGAAAATCCGCGATATGCGGAAGCGGAGGGCGGGGGGCAATCGCGCGCCTGTCCAAGAAGTCTTGGGGTGGCGCACGCAGGCGGTGTTACGGGATCTTACCTCCCACCACCACCCGCCTGCACCGTCCGAGACTTCTCGTTCGGGGTCATCTCCATTGAACTGCATTGGGTCAATGCATTTCAATGGAGAAAATTTTCCCCATTGGAATACATTGGCTCAATGCATCCCAGTGGGGAAAATTTCTCCATTGAAATGCATTGAGTCAATGCATTTCAATGGAGATTACGGGCCCCCCGCCGCCCCCCTGCGCAGCCCCGAGGCTTCTCGGAGGAGCATGGGGGCAGCGCGGAGCAACACGATTGCCCCACCGCCCCGAGGCTTCACGGAGGAGGGCAGGGAGCGGCACAGAGCAACGCAATTGCCCCCCGCCGCCCCCCCACGCGGCCCTGAGATGCAGGTACTGCAATCTCACTATATAGTGGGACCGCAGTACCTGAACCGCGAAATGGCGGGGGGTGACCGTACTGACGAAGTATGTTCCCAACACAAGCAATGCCAATAACAAACAGCCTGGCATTTGTGTTGTGAACTAGAGATACTAGAGACAGCATGAATCTAAAGGTTGTTTATTCATTTTTATTTGTGATTCACTGAGGTTGGCGAATAATGAATTTATGATTTTTCCTTATGAATCAACAAATCAGTTGAATCAAAAGGTCAATTCATTTTTGCATTCAAAACTCTATAGAATGGCCTTCAAGGCACCTAAGAGACACCAAAATTGCAAGGAAGCTTCCCCAGATTCTCCTCTACAAGTCCTGAAAGGTTAGTGAAGTTCAGGTTCCAGTGTCCAAGTTATGCACCCCTAAAGACTGGATTTCTCTAAACCAGTTGCTAAATAGCACTTTCCTGGGGGGCACTTTGTGGGTATAAAACTCAGTTCTCTTGGACCAAATCTTCACCAAACTTTGAGGGTGTGTAAAGGAGAGTCAGAGGAAGCTTCTTTGCACGTTTGGTGTCTCTAGTTAACTGATGGGGGGGGGCTGTTTGGAGGTACCTAACTTGGACATCAGAAATCCAATCTTCACCAAACTTGAAGGGATTTTAGAGAACTGCCCATGAAATTTGGATGTCTGTAGCTGCCTTGGGGGCCATTTTATAGCCCAAAAATGACAAATCAAAAACTGCAGAAAATCATTAATTTGCATTTGTCAGGGGTATTGATTCGTATGACTACAAATTGACAAATTGATGGTTTTTGAATGAATTTTGCAATTTGTTTTTAAATGCTTGCCCATCTCTAATAGATGCTAAACAGTCTACAGAGGCACATACGCATAAACCAAATTGCAGCAGTCAGTACTAAAGGTGACCAAAGGTGGGTAACAATTGTGAGACTATGTCTGACTAAGGAGGATGCCCCTGACTATTAGACTCCTTCAATAATGAGTTGTCTCTGTTAAAAAGCATACCTAAAAGTGATGAATACTGTAGATATCAAACGATCTATTTAAAGATAATAAGTTATTATTTGGTTAAAATGCAGGTACTTAATAAACTAAAAATTCTTCAGGCAGTTGATATACCTTGAGGTTTCAAAGATTGCTCTACATGGTTGATGGAAAGCACTTGTTCTTTGTGGTTTTTAGATTTCATTAATATATTGCAGAGCATTGGTTTTAGTGGGAAATCAGGCTAATTTCTGAGTCATTTTGCATTCTCTTGACAAATTTCAAAAGCCTCTCATGAAACTACTCATAAGTGTAAAGCTGATGGGTCATGATTGTTTTCACTAGAATTTTCCTAATGATAAGATTGCCAGGAGACTTTATTAGCACTTTACTTGCTTATTTAAATATCACAGATTCTTTGGGGCCTAATTAGGAGTCTTACCAAAGCTGGAAGCAGTCTGTACAAGTTAAAGCAAACAAACAATGGTGGCAGAGGTGACCGCATGGTTGTTTATCATTATCATGTATCTGTTTGCTGTCTCTCCTTCCCTTGCCCATGCCAAGCCCAACTGGCATACAGAAAATAACAGTTATTTATTGTGTTACTTATTTACTGTTCAAGGGCAAAGGAAAGAGTTGTTATGCCAAGAAAAAAATGAGAATGTTATGCTTAATCTTTTGTTCTGTTCACTTTGGTTGTGGTTGTTTTCCTTCACAAATATATATATTTTTTCTGCTTTATATTTTTGTTTTGCAAAGTGCTTTTATGGTGTTATTTTGTGGTTCTGTTATTCTTGTGGAAGACGTTTTTCTTTCCTTTCTCCCCACCCTTACCCGATAATGACTTGCTTCTAATTGTACTAATTCTTCAGCCACTTGGTGCTTTGTTTTCCAAGTCACTGATGCCTCGATGATGTCACATCCATATGTTCAGCTTTTAATTCAGTTCAAACTTCTGGGGGATATCTTGAAACAAGATGCGAGAAATGAGGAGGGGGGGATAATTAAATGGGTTGACTCATGGGAATGTGACATTTGTGCACACTACAGCTTTGGTAGCTAAATATACTCCGGAATTGCTGCTCAGAGAAATCTCACCATTCTTGCCCAGATGAAAGCATAAATTGCAGTGCACAGCACAGAAGTTGTAAATTGCCTCCCTTCTTGCCTTTGCATTTTGCTCATTGAAAAATGTAATCCATTGATGAGAGAGATGGAGGAGCAGATAATAAACTCATAAACATTTTTCCCAGTTGTACTTGGCCAAATTTTGCAACTTTTTCTGTTGCTCGCTTTTCCGGAGTATGTTTTAATTTTGCTTTTGTTTCTTGCTATGTCTGCAATGTTAATTTAATTCTGTGTGTTTCTCACCTTTATGAAAGCTGGTATAACTCACACTGAAATCTAACCCTGCCTTCTGCTGCCATTGTACATAGTCTCTCCCCCTGCTGTCTTCCCAGTAGAAAACCTTTTCTGTAGAATGTTCCAAGGCTCTACCCTCCTTAATACAAAGTAGTACTACATTGCTATGTTTAGACATTCTACTAACCGAAACAGTGTAAAGGAAGAAAGCGGAGTAATTTTTTCAAGCAATAACCGGGTTTGCCCCTTCATTATCTTCCTGCCCTTTCTCTGCCTTTTTTCCTCTTTAGAAATGCCCAATATATTTCAAGGCTTATGTTCATTAGTCAAAGACTTTGCTTACTGCTCTGTTTTCACTCTTATTCATTTGATGTCTAGAACGACTCAAGCTGTCCCTTTTTAGTCCAAGTGTTGAAAATGCAACACAAATGTGGCTTCAGCTTTGTTGGGTTGGCTAAAGTTGTTGCATTGCTCTAGTCATTTAAAGTGTGGGTGAGGTGGTTTGTTCCACTTACCGGTAATACTGCAAGCTTGAGAGTTATTTTTAGCACATTGTGCAGCATTTTCTTCTTTGCATTCAGAAAAAGAATATCACTCTGGAAAAATGATCCCAATACTTTCCTTCCCTTAAAACATACTGTGTAAGATTCAGATAGTCATGCTTCAGAGTGGACTAAATTTATCACATTTGAATCCAATTTGAATATATCTTTCCAAATAACAAGTCAGGACAAACAAGTCCCATTGATCTAAACATATCCGTTCTAAATATTTCTGAATCTAACCTGAAGCTAATTAGGCTTGAACTATAAATTATTTCTGTTTTGAAAAGAACAAAGATTGTTCAAAAGAACTGATCCACTTCAAATCATTTCCTGGCTCAGCTATACCAATTTATTTCCATAAATCATAACACAACTTAGTATCAGGTTACTATCTGAACAGTGACTTGTGAAATTGAGACAGCAGTCAGATGTAGCAACCACGTTTCCCTCTAGGGCAGTGATGGCGAACCTATGGCAAGGGTGCCAAAGGTGGCACTTGGAGCCTTTTCTGTGGGCACCTGACATTGCCCCTTCATAGCCACCTGTATGCAGGTTAAATTACTGTATTGGCACTTTGAAAAAAAAATAGTGGGTTTTGAATTGCAGTTTGTGCACTCGGTCTCTAAAAGGTTCACCATCACTGCTCTAGGGTCTGTGCCCTTTCTGCATAGGGCTTTTCCTCCCTGCGCACCCAAAGCAACAATTTTTGTTTGGGTCACAACACAACCTGTGTGGGGACACCCAGAAAGAGCCCCACACAGCCGGGCCAAAAATTAGAGGGCACATTGGTCAGAACTGATTCTGTGTACAACCAGCATTATTTTGTGAACTCTCTTGTTCGAGAGGGGGCATTGGCTCTGAACGGACAAGTAATAATGAGTAAATATAACAGAGCCTACATTATTTTTAGGAAGCTACAAATTGTGCATATATGACTAACTTTCCTTGTTTGCTTGGACAATATTGATAAAGCAGACATCAAAGGGAATTTAAATCCACATTTCTTTAAGCTGATATGAACCGCTGAGCTGTTCCTTCTTTTTTTTAAAAAAAAGTTGCCACCTTATTTATTTCTGGTCAAGAAATTAGACAGGAAAAAATGCCATCTAGCCGGTGAATAGAAATAGACATGAACTGCTGGTTGGTTCAGCAGTCTGGCCCAATTCATTTCACAGCTTATCAGCTCACTGGGGTGCCCACTCAGTGGCAGCAGTCCACCCACCTACTCCGAACACTGCCTTGTGAGGGAATGCCTGCAGGAGGGACCATGATGCTGAACTGCAAATCTGCTGTTCAATCAGGAAACGAAACACACCAAACTGCTGAGCCAGTAGTTCATCCCCATCTCTACCTGTGAATATTAGTAGAGCTGAAATGCTCAGAATGTGCCCACAGAGATCTGATTCTAGTGTTTCACTTCTCACATGGAAGTGACCAAGAATGCTTCTTCAGACTCAACCCGGAGAAGACCGAGGTTATGTTCTTTGGGGTTCCCTCTTCCGGATGCAGAGGCCCTCTCCCCAGTCTGGAGGGTGTTTCCCTCCAGCTGGCGGACAGTGTCTGGAAATCTGGGTGTGGTCCTTGACTCTGCTCTCTCCATGAAGGCCCGAGTGGCTGCCATTTCTAGGACTGCCTTTTTCCACCTTCGGCAGATTGTCCAGAATCGTCCGTATTGTTATTGCTTTCGTTTTGTTGTAAACCGCCCAGAGTTCCTCTGGAAGACCGGCGGTAAATAAATAAATAAATAAATAAATAAATAAATAAATAAATAAATAAATAGTGGCACTTGAAATGGGATTCCTAATACTTGTAAGCAGGCTTGCAATGTGGCTTGTCCTAACTACGTAGAGAAAGTCCGTACTCATATTAGCAGCCACCGGTCATCTGAAACACTGCTGTGGAAACCTGCCCCATCCATGCAATATCTGAATAAACCCTAAGGTATTTGGGGGCATTGGTAAGTAAAGAGTATGGAACCCTCAGGTATAAATTACGACAGTGGCATTAGGTTTCGTTTTGTTATCAAAGTCAGCAGACATTATCAGAAAGTAAACTCATGAGAAAACTACTAGATGTACTGAGTGGCTTCACATTTCGGCCCCAAATGAGCATTTGGTGGATTGTGCTTTGTCTCTGGCTTTAAGAGAGTTTTCTATATTGATGATTTGAACAGGGTTGTCCATCGTGCAGCCCATATGTAGACTCTGCCACCCTCGTTTAATGTTGAAACAAGGCACATAGGGAAAAGTGTGTTCTTTTAGAAGAGTATCATATTCCTAGAAGCCTCTGAAAGCTGAATTATCCTATAAAGCAATGCCTGCAATACTGATGCATTTTGTTTTAATGCCATTTTCTGTCCAGAAACAAGGACTGGGAAAACCCACTACCACTTGCCACCCCACCAACAACTAATTACATGGCCAGCTCTGGTGGTACACCACCCATTTTCAGCAGCAAGACCCCACTGTGATATCCAGTAGCCTAAAATTAATTTAAAGGCACACCCAAGCTGCATATCCCTGCATCAGAAGCCACAAAATAACACGTAATACAAGAACAAGTAAGGGCATTGACTATGTATGAGCCAAACTGCAATAGCTGCTAGCCCTGCTACAGCATTGCCACACACACTACCAGTCCCACACTCCAGGGCTAGAGTATTAAATGTATTCAGTTGAAAGCGAGTAGATGGCTCTCGACAATCATCCATCATGCACAGTCCTGGGGCAGGAGGGGGGAGGCTTTCAAGCTTGTTCATCCAAGGAGATTTGGATTCTCCCTGCAGCATTTCATATCCAGGGGCCGGCACGGAAGGACAGAGATGCCTGAGGACTTGCAGACCAGAACATGTGTACCTGCACATCTGATGCTGCATGCATTTTGTACTTTGAATGCCTAAAAGGAGCCGTACATTACAACATCACTGTTATCAAGATTATAATCTGAAATGTTGCATGAAATAAGAATCTACTAAGACTGTCTAAAAAGTAAGAGTGGAGGAAAGGAGAACTCAAACATTCATGACAAGGAGGGACTAGTTAGTTTCTTCAGCGCTAGTTGGCTCACCACTGCCAGTTCCTTGCTTCTACCACTACTAGTCTGTTTCTACTCTGGAGTACAGTCTAAGCCAGTGGTTCTCAACCTGTGGGTCCCCAGATGTTCCTGAACTGCAACTCCCAGAAATCCCTTCCAGCACAGCAGAATTGCAGTCCAGGAACATCTGGGGACCCACAGGTTGAGAACCACTGGTCTAAGCCAAGCTGGACGGAGAGTGCAGCATTGCCAAGGGGGCTAAGTAAACTGGGAAAGGAATGAATCAGGTGCCAATGAGTAAGATGAGACAGCAACGGTGTCTTCCAAATAGTTTTGGGAGGAGGATAAAGTATCATTATGATGATTATTATAATAATACATTCAAGAACAATGAAAAAAGTCTGTGCAACATTTCCTACCCTATTTCCTTAACTTTGTGATCTGAAAAAATATATATATTTTAGTGACAGTTCCTACCAAAATTATCATGGAAGTACTATCTCTAAGATCAGTTTAATACCCTGTGGCCCACCTAGGTCATGAGAAACCGATAAAGGACTGGGATGATGTTGGAGAGTCATGTCAGTATCAAGTAGCAACTGCATAATCAATCCCATCTTTGGAGGCCAGAAGGGAGATCTGTTCTTAAGACACATCTGGCTGGAGTCATTTGTGTTTTAGTAAACGATTTTGACAACCAACATCAAAAGCAAGCACTTGAGTATGTGACAAAAAGGCAGATTCTCTCCTTTGTTGTGTTGGTTTAACAGCAGTATATTTCTCATGCTTTGGGTGCTGGGAGTTTCCAAATAGCATAACAGGGCAGAATTAGTCCTGTCTGTCTCCATTTCCGCTGTTTTCCCAACATCTGGCAAAGGTCTGTGACC
Organism: Phrynocephalus forsythii; assembly: GCA_029282475.1. Taxonomy (NCBI): domain Eukaryota; kingdom Metazoa; phylum Chordata; class Lepidosauria; order Squamata; family Agamidae; genus Phrynocephalus; species Phrynocephalus forsythii. Next base: position 62,021,175 of record JAPFRF010000004.1, read on the forward strand.
AGACATTAGAAACTTCATAATTGTAATCTATTATTTCACACATCCAGGAATTCTCATTGAATCTCATAAACAGTCTCAATATTTGAATATATTTAAACATCTGTATCCCTATTTAGATCGAAATATAAAGTTCAGCCTTTTAAATTTAAATGGAAGTTTATTTAAGTTACTTTGATCTGTATAGAACCGTACAGATTTTCTTTTAAGATTCTTTGATGAATAACAATCATATTGTTATAAACATCCTTGTTTATAAAGAACATATTATTCATGCATGTCAACAAAGTTATTTTTAATTAGAGATTTCAGTAGAAGAAAGAGAAATTTGAAGCGTTTCTATGATATAGAAAGATATTAAAGTAAAATAATGAGAACCCAATTTATGATTGGATGAAAAGCGGGCAGTATATAAATATAAACAAAAATAAATAAAAAATAAAAAAGCATGGCTGAGGACCGATTCTGTAAAGAGACCAAGAGAAACAGCACAGAAGAAAATATTCAGTGCAGGTGGAATACTGAAGATTAAGACTATTGACCAAAGGCTAGAAAGTAATGTTACATACTACATGAGTTATATATCAACAAGAATTTGATCTTTATCTCTTACAATAGTAATGTGTTGCTATCGTTCCTGAAACTGACTGATCTTCTTATCTGGAGAAAGGCAGCCTTTAAATAAGACAAACACATTTTAAAAATAATACAGCTGCTGCTCTGAAAAGTATACATGCTGCTGTTGAGAGTCTTCAACTAAATTCAGAGGTCATACTGAGCTGGCACCAGGTGGAAAATGCTGCTGTTGTACAAAAAGTGTTCACCTTGAAGAAAACTCACCCTCCACTCTTGCAAAGGGTGCCATCCAATTTGACTATACAGTACTGGTAGGACTTCCTCCTTAGTGGAATCTCAGTAGACCACTGGCTAATCCACACAGACCAGTGCCAGTGGATGAGAAGCGTTGAGAGTGAATTACAGTGCTAGTGTCACTAATCAATCTCCATGTTGCATTTTAAGTAACTCTTTCACACCACAAAAATGATCCCCACAAGCAGTTTATTACACAGAAATTGGGGTGGAGTTCTGATGCATATATGCTTGTGAAGGTACACCCCTAGCTAACACAACAGATTAAAAAGGAAAGATATCTTTCTGAATTATCAGAACAGTATTCATTCATAGGTATAGGACACACTAATATGAGCAGGGACACTATTCAAATTTGTGGATCTGTTCACACAGCCTTTTTTTTTTTGTTACTTCCACAAAAGGTTGTTTTTAAAAGCCATACTGCAGATAAACCAGAAAACAGCCCAGATAGCTGAATCAGCCTGACATTTTTTTGAAAAAGTCAAGTACCAGCAGCTGGAGATTGTTTGGCAATGGCTTGATTCAGTGTTTAGAGAAGAAAGAGCCCACAATGCCTTTTCATCATTAAACAGTGAGGACCCTAAGACTGACAAACAAGGAGTGCGGCCGGTGAGCTAACTCTAGGCACAAACTGAGATTACACCAGGTATCTATTATTTGGAATAAAAGAAACTCTAAACCTTCTTAAGTGATCATTGGTCCTTATTCTCTTAGCCTACTGTTTAAACAAGGTAAGCTGAAGAGGACATAAAATGAAACTATTTAGCCGAATGAAAGTTTGGACACTGTCTGTGGATCAGAGAGGTATGCTGCTCATGGCCTCAGCACACAGCCCATAATCTACCCCTTTTTAGGCCCAACAGTGAGATGGGGCTTCCCAACACTGAAGTCTCACGAAGCCCGAGGGATTGTGGTTCCTGACCAGCTATTCAGGGTTGTCCCTGCTCGCTTTCTAATAATGTATTTAACATCCTGAATTACATTGCTTTCAGTGAAGTCCAGGATCTATTCGCACATTCAGAATAGGGTTAATCTGAACATGTGAGGAAAACGAACAGGCCAGCTCTACTCTCTCCATTATCACCACCTTCAAAGGGAAAATGGTAGTCTGATAAAGACCCTGACCCTATGCATATGGCCTTTCAATGCAACTGGAAATCATGATGGGGAATGGAGTCTGGATCGTGTGTTAAGTCAAGCCTGAACTCGCACTAGAGCAAAAATGAGTCTACAGAGCTTTCCTCAGTGAGTCAACTGAGCCTGCCCTACCATGCACATACAATGATAATATAGAAGTGACTGGAATAAACTATATGACTGGAGAAATTGGGATGGAGCAGTAGGAATAGAGGAAGACATTACATGAGGTGGGTCGATGCAACAGAGGAAGCCATAGTTGTTAATTTGCAAGATCTGAGCAGAACTTCATGGAAAAGACAATAGGCAGTAGAAAGAGAGAACACCCTAACGTGAAATGGTGTTGGTTTGCAAGATATGAGCAGAGCTGTTAATGAAAGGACATTTTAGAAATTAGTAACTCATATGGAGCCTGTTCAGACTATCATATAGTTATGGTATATGGAACCCTGATGGCAATGTTTGGCATGCAAGAAAACACCTCATCCACAATTCCAACTGATGTATTGTTCCTTTTGGGTCTGTTTTGCCCTCTTTGTTCACTGCCCGGAGTTCCTTCAGGAAGATGGGCAGTATAAAAATAAATAAATATAAATGTTTCCGACTAGAATGACCCATCCTACCCTTTTCAGAGCTGTCCCACACAAAACTGACACAGGACTAGGGCATACAATCTATTTGGCACAATTCATTGTGGTACAAAGTATGGTAGCTCTTTCTTTAGCCTTCATGGATGGGTAGTTTCACCCAAATGACACTGGGGTTGGTGTTAACTGAGGAGACAACGCTGTGAGTTGTGGCATTGAAAGGGAAAGTGGAGACACCCTTTGTCTATTTTCCCCTTCTTTTATTTTTAATATTCCCCTTACTAACACAGTGAAATTGTTAAACCAGTGCTAAGTTGATGCATTGCCATTTCAATATGCCACTTACCTTTTTAACCAACCAACCTTTTTAACCAACCAACCAAGAACCCATGGACAAGGTTTGAGAAAAAAGACAGAGAAGGAAGTTATGTTGACTCAGTGGGCTCTGGTCACACAAGACAGCACTGCCCCAGCAGACGAGAAAGGCAGGAAGAGTTGGGGCTGCCTCGCTTCTGACTCCCCAGTCTTCACTCCATTGTCTTCCCCACATGCTGCAGCTGTCCTTGGCTGCTATTCCTACGGTCTTCTTACTTGTGAGTAAAAAGGAGAAAACCTTTTTGCAAGTAAAGTGGGTAAAACTTGACTTATCATACCAAGTAACAAAGGAAAAAGCCAGGAATTTCATACCTTAAATGAATCCATTTCCAAATATTTATTCTATTTTTAAAACATATATTTAAATATTTTCACACCAGAAATAGAAACTCTTTTAAGTATCTGTTTGGTCAGGAAGAAATTAAAAAAGTTCTGAGAATAATTTAATTTGTCCTGCCTGGCAGATTCAAACTGGCAGGTTTCTTTCCCTGTACCAAGCTAGAAAGAATATTTCTGTTTAGAATATTCATGCAGATCAGGAAGCCAGAAACTCAGAAGTATTTTTGCATCTCAAGTTGCTATTTTTAATGTTAGTATTACAGTCCCTTCCAAATTTAAAAGAAGAAAAAAGGAGGTCAGGGACTGTTCATTCTATTTTAAGATAAGCAGGTTTGGTCTTTCCATTGTATTTGATTTGTCATAATTCTGGACACACAGAAGGGGACTAGTGATTGTATGGGGGGGCAGATTTGCACTTACATTTTAAAAATCCTAACTTGAAAACCATTTGCTCAAATGTCCCCAAATGTGCCACAGAGAAAGAGCAGACTGTCTGCTATATCTGTGCCAAATCTGGTGCTGATCCAAGGTCCAATTTCAAAGTTATAATATTGTAGGTGCACCCCTATTTTTGTGTTTGCTTATGGAGTATAGAATTGGGCTTTTGCACAATATCTGTTGTGCACTTTTGTACAGAAATAATGAATAAAGATTAAGAAAAGATGAAAATAAATAAAATTCAGAAAATTTGGTCACACCGTGAATAACAAAAGGCATAGATTTTACAGCTGTTTATTTAGAGTCACATAAATGAGGAAATGAAAGAAGGAAAAATTATTGTCTCAAGAACCTGGGAGACAACTTTAGATGCAACATGAAAATCATTTAGAGTTATTGGCTCCAAACTCATATAGCAGTGTTGGTAAATCAGTGGCACGGGTGCCAAAAGCAGCATGCAGAGCCCTTTCTGTGGGCAAGTGACATCAGCTCCTCACAGCCACAGCACTTCTCCTTCTGCTCGGGGCACACCACTGTGCTCCGGGCAGATAGCCAGCCAAAAGGGAGGCAGTGGTTCATGGGCTCGTTTGTAGCCTCAGTTTACTCTCCAGCCATGCCGCTTTTGGGATACCCAAAGCAGCATGGCTGAAGAGTAAACTGGGGCTACGAATGAGCCCGCAAGCTGCCGCCACTCCCCCTCGCTTTCCCAACATTGTAGCACTCCATTCTGCTCTCTGCCCAGGACAGAGAAGTGAATGGGGTGCTACCCTTTGGGATCGAAGAGCAAGGATCGAAGAGCAGGTTTTTGAATGTATTCCCACAGCCACATTTATTTTTCACAAAGTGCCAATATGGCAATTTAACCTAAATACAGTGGTACCCTGGGTTACAAAGGCTTCTGGTTCTACCCTTTGGGAAAGCTAGAATCAAAGAGCAGTTTTTTTAATTTCCGATGGCCACAGCACCCTGGCTGTGGCCATTGGAAATTCAAAAGCCTGCATTGCTTTCCCAAAGGGTAACACCCGAAGCATTTGTAGCCCGGGGTAGCACTGTGTTCAGATTAAATTGCCATATTGGCACTTTGTGAAAAATAAGTGGGTTTTGAATCTCAGTTTGGGCACTCAGTCTCCAAAAGGTTCGCTATCACTGTCATATAGCAATGATGATGCCCAGTGGTGGTGAACCTTTGGCACTCAGATGTTTTGGACCACAACTCCCAGAATTCTGAGCCTACATTGCCAGTGACAAAGGACTGCCGGAGTTGTGGTCCAAAACATCTGGAGTGCCAAAGATTTTCCACCACTGCTCTAACAGGAAAGGAACAAGAAGTGTCATTCTCCTCATTTATTTATTTAAAATATATCTATCCTGCCTTTCTCCATGAAAGAACCCAAGGCAACTTACATCATAAAACAGTATTTAAAAGTTAACATTAGAAATATACAAATATTAAAAAGGAATTATATTTTTATAATTATATATTTTTATATTTTTATAATTATATATTTTATAATTATATAATTATATATATTTAAATAGTTTACTAGTAAATATAAGTATGAAACAAACTTAAAATGAAGCACATCCAGACCCTCTCAAACCACCAGTCATTAAGGAAAAGCCTGCCTGAAGAGAATATAGATTGGCAGCGTGTGGGCCAGTCTAGCTTCCAGAGTTTCAGAGTCGGGGAGCAGCAACAGAAAAGCCCCTCTTCTGAGGACCCACCTTCCATATACTGGAAGGCACCTGTGAGGGTGATGCCTCCCCTGATTATCTTAATTCCCTGGGCAGGCTCATATGGGGAGATGCAGTTGTTCAGATAGCATTAACCCAAGCCATTTGGGGGTTTGTAGGTTAAAACCAGCACTTTGAATTGTGCCTGGAAACAAATTGGCAGGCAGCAGAGCTGTTACAACAGGGGAGTTATATATTCCCTGTAGCCAGCCCCAGTTAACATCCTGGCTGTTACGTGCATTGCAGTAATCCAGCCAGGAAGTAACTAGGGTATGTGTCACTGTAGCCTAGTCCAACGTCTCAAGAAATGGGCGTGGCATGCCACCCCTGAAACCTGGGCATCCAGGCTCAGGGAAAATTCAAGGAGCCCCGCTGGCCCGCCAAAGAGGCATGCCTGTGTTTTCATCCAGCACAGGCTGCATCCCTATTCCTTGATCTAGCTTTCAACTCACCAGCATTACCTCTGTCTTGATCAGATTAAGATTCAGTTTATTTGCCCTCACCTAAACCGTTACTGATGCTAGACACTTATCTTGGACCAAGACCGCTTCCTTGGTGTTAGATGGAAAGGAGACCATACTGATGACACCGAACACCAAAACTGCAGACAATCTCTGCCAGCATGTAAACATTTGTGTAAATGCTAAAGAGCATAAAAGACAAAATAGAACCCTAAGGGAGACCACAGGCCTAAGGGAGTCCCCCAGCACCACCATCTGAATTTTCCCCTCCAGGAAGAGCCAAAGCCACTGTAAAAGCAGTGTCTCCAAGTGTCTTCCCTAGTAGTTTCAAAGACTTGCAAGACCATAAGAGAGAGAAAAACAGCTAAATATAATCAATATACTTTTTTTTACCCATTAAGAAACTCAAAACAGGTTGGGTAAAATAGGTGTCAGACAAAAAAAGAAAAACAGAAAACATCCCATCCACTATGTATTGAATTGAGGTTTTTAAAGTTTAAAACTTAATCAAACAATTCTTCCATGCAGCAGCTACCCACCACACTGCCATGTGAACTCATAAAAAGAGCAGATGCTGGTACAGACAGTGGAAATAAATAGCTCATTAATTGATTTCATATTAGCATACTACATTTAAGATTCATGAATTATTAAATGTGTAAAACATAAAAACATTACAGGCATATGGTATTTATTTTCAACTCCTGTCATGCCAGTGCTTCAAAGGGATGAACTTTTGCTTCTATACTTCCAGCTCTTAGTTTTGTAGGGTATTTGAATCTAATATTTTTTTCTGAATCACTGACTGCTAAAGACATGGACAGATGAATCCTGATAGTGCAGTCCTAAGCATGGAGAAGCTCTGCTACAATTGAGTAAGGCTCACCTCTACAATCTAGCTGTGAAGTCCAAAGATATATTGGTAACATTCCTTTCCTCACTCACTGAAATCCCTTCATGTAGAGTATCCAAGATAACTTGGAGCTCTTGTTTACATGGTTCTATATACTGGAGATCAGGAAATTGTTTCATTGTCTATTAGACCATCGATATATTAACTTAGAGTGCCATTTAGGCCAGTTGGGTGGGATACATACATACATGCATGATATAAATAAATAAATAAATAAATAAATAAATAAATAAATAAATAAATAAATAAATAGTCTGAAAACCTGTGGGTATCCAGCTATGAATTACTAACACTAGCTGTTGGTTTTCTTGTTTTGTTTTTTTGTTTGTTATTTTGTTCATTTTTGCATCTGCTTTCCATTGGCTAATCCTGGTTGGTCCCATAAAATTGGAGGTTTATAAGGCTTATCAACTCAGGATAATTGCATATGGCAAAAAGGCCTGGGGGAAGGGTGGATATCACGAGGATGTATTATGCTTCTAGGGTTCTTTGAATGTATTCAAGTTCATAGAGGCTGTAATTCTATTGGTATCACCACTAGAATAGTCTAGAGTTCAATCAGTGTTATTTAAATACGTGTTGAATCACCATTCAACAATTGATTCACTGGGTCCACTGGAGTTGAGACCAGCAATAGAATCTAGGGCAGAATGTTGCAAAAAAGTGTTTTTTAAATATGAGTTGGTTAATCTTTCCTCCCTCCTACACTCATTCTCCCTTTGGATTTATTTCTGTTAGCAGATTTTTCTCCAAATATAGGTTCATCCCAAAGAGAGAGCATCCCTTTTCTTTTCTTTTTCTTTTGTCCTAATAGTGTCCTAGAAAAATTACTGTAATCTCTCACCAAACCTCTTTGCATTCCGCAACCAAATGCACACAGTAAATATTTTCGGGAATCACGTTTTGTGTGTTTGATTTTCAGCCACTGGACTTCAAGTGCATCAGTCTCTCACCATTAAGTCTAATAAATCACAAATTTTAAACTGAGAGGACTAATTCCAAGAGTCAGAGTCTGCCTTTCTGCTTTTCTCTTTCTCTTGTTTAATTTTTAAGACAGGCTATTAGTACTTTTCCAGGATTCTCCAAGGATATGCAGCAGAGGGCACATATTCATTAATTAACTACCTAAGAGATTTAATCAAAGTGTGGATAATTAGTTCAACCTGATCTCAATTGGCTGGGTATAGTATGATGTAGGAAGGAAACTAAAAGGTATTTTAAAGTTATTTATTTATTCTTTGCACACTCTCTGCCGTCATGTGGTCATGTGTGAATTCCTATTCTTGCATATGACCTAGCAAGCAGGGGAAAGATGCAAGCTTGAACTGGTAGTACAATTTTAAACCAAACAATGTTGTGCCTTCATTTTATTTCTTATTCATGTCCAGTACACTTTTACACTGTATTGAACACCTTTTCCCTCATTCTCCTTCATATTCACTAAAGGGAACCATTCAACCTAGTCCAATTAAACTGGCAATTATATCACACTTTTAAAATGTAAAACTACAAATGCAGCGTAGAAAACTCCTGTTGAGCTGCCCTTTTGCCCGCATGCATGGGGCTTTTGTGGCCGCAGAGGCTACAGCATGCACCTCCTAGATGATGGAAGCAGAAAAAAATAGTTCTGTTAGTATGAGGCTCTTGGGAATCACATGTATGCCAAACTCCATACGTTAAATAGATGAATGGGCAAACAAAATCTGCTTTCATCTGCACGGGTTTGTTAATTTGAGATGGTCTTAGTGATTTGGAGAGCTAAGCCTAGCATTTTTTTTTATGTTTGGCTTTCTCCCTTTCTCCCTGAGCAGCTCGGTCGCAGTTGGGACAGGGAGTGAGCAGACCAGGACAGGGGAACTACAATGTTCTTTTATGGGCACTCTGAAGATACTCAGAATCCATAATGGAATTAATTATATCTGCATGGAGGAGTCAGTGGAAGGCATTCTATGCATTTTACACCAGCAGACAAATGCACTGCAATTAGCCAGGAACCCTACAATGAGCTCTACTCATATATCTAAACCTTAATGAATCCCAGCTGCTTTTGAGTTCTCCCAAAGTAAACAGCTGGCTGTATTTTAGCTCATCCCAGGCATAGCAGAATGGTCCTATAATGTGTATAAAGCTTGAAGACAACCACAGCGCAGGATTAAGAGTTGAAAAGACACTGAATCTTAAGAAGAGAAGTGTTCTCAAGTGTGACTCTACAAAGAGTGTGCCAGATACTTTATCTTTCTCTGCATATGTTTTGAGGCTCGCACAATTTATTTCCATTCAAGCATTTCTTGGTTTTAAATCTCAATAAAGAGCAATTCATGTCAAATGCCCCATTCCCTTTCCCCCTTTTCCCATAATAAGACTCACATCTGTTTTAATTTCACACTTGTGGGAAATTCTGAGGTGGCAGGCGAAGCTAGGGAGGTTAAATGTATATGCAGCTTCCCTGCCCTGAAACAGTCATGGGACACATGGTGGTGGAAACACGATGGTTATATCTGTGGAAATACTGAAAGCCACATTCACTTTTTCCAGGGAATAGTGTCGGAGTGGGGGGAGGGAGTTGACAAAAAAACCCATTACTTGTACATATATGACCTTGAGCAAACTAGACTGATAAAACTAGAGCAAATTTTTCCATGTGCCAAGGAGACTGCTGGCTTGAGCTCCATGCGGCTGATTCGACAGCTGGTGGAAGTGGATGTGGGCTGCTTCCCACTCAACCACAGTGGGCATTGTTTCAATATGTGAAGCTTAAAATAACGGCTATGCTTGGTGCGTTTACTACTCACCGCCTGCCTCCTCCCTCACCATAGCACATTTCGTTATTGAAACTTTATACCCCAATTAGCAGTTTCCTCTTCATCCCTTCCAAAAATCACATTGTATTTCATTTACTGAGCCTCACTTCCATTTCCACGGGTGCCAGCATTTGTGGAGAGAGGGAAGTTATTGCATTACCATCTGGCCCGCATTAGATTAGAAAACAAGAAGAAGATGACAGATTCCTACTGTGGAAACCACACTGTGCTCCGAGTCTCCCGGCCACTCCTGCCACGGGATTGCTGCAGCTCAGAAGGCCATTTAAAATAGCAGGGGGGTTGTGAAGGGAGGGCAGGGGGTCAAATGTTAGTGGAGAGTAAAATTTTAATTAAAGCGTGCTTGGATTGGACTAAAGAATTCTTGTATTTTCCATAGTACAGTAGTCCTGACCAGAGCCTGGAAAAATGACATGTGTGTGTTTGTGTTTAATTGAACTACTAGAATCCATACTGGCTGAGTAATTCTCAGAATATTAGTCAAAAAACAGAGGTAATTTTTATGAGCTGAGGTCTCTATATTCATCTGCTGCAATAACCAGTTAATGTTACTGTTCCTGTCTTATGGGAACAATCCCTATTTCTCAGTTAACGTAGTTAACCTTGTGTTGACTTTCAAAGAGTCAAAGGGACTTGCAGCACAACCTCACCTCTTCACAAGCATTCTTGTTCAGGGATCTGGCCAAAAGTGACAAACGCCAGGAGGCTAAAAGCCAGGTGGCCAGAGTACACTCTTCCTGAAGCCGTTGACTGTGAGTCTCAACAGCCGTTAGCTAGCATAACGAACAATGAGGAAGGCTATGAGTTGGAGTCTAGCAACAAATAGGGGTCTACATGTGGCTCAGCCTTGCCGTAAGCTCTGAGAAGCTTTTCATGGGCACTGATTGTGTTCCATTCTCACTGGAGTTTATTTATTTGCTCACTGGCTCATTCCTAAAGATTTTGGTCTAGGCTCTGTTCTGTGCCTCTTGAAATCTTGAAGTTGCACTGAGCACACGTATACCACTCTTTTGTTCCCTGGGGCCCCATTTTGACTCCCAAGGATGCACATGGGAAGGAAGGAATTCAGGCAGTGAGCAGTGATGTGAGAGGAGGGATGTTTGTATGTCTAATAGAATATTCTCATTTTCATCTGTGAAATTTTTGAGGGATGTAGCAATGCCACAAAGACAGGTTTGTTTTCATTCACCAAAGAAGGGACCGTAGGAAGGATGCCACCAGAGCTGCAGAATTGCTTTCTGTATCTAACCTATTCCAGACTCTATTCTTAGAGAACTCAGACACTAAGACTTCCCTTGGTGTTTTGCCACCAATTCTCTGTGACTACAGATAAGACAAACTCTGGCTTGTAACATGTGAAGACTATTTTGTTCTCTCAGATGATGTGTGATGGAAAGAGAAAACGCATAGATCCCCTTTGTAAGGCCTGCAGTCTTCAAGTCCCTTTTCTGCAGATGTGTGCTAATAACGTCTTCCTATGAACAGCAACATGCATCATATATTTTTAAAAAAACACCAAGCTAGAGTAGCTATACTAAGTTTCACAGTGCAAAGACCTGTCATATTGTACAACCAAATACCTTTCATTATCTACTATTACAAATTAGTGCAAATATAATGTACCTTTGTCTTTGCATTTGAGTTTATCTCATGACACCTTGTCAAGCAGTGTTTCTGAAATGTGTGATTCACTAAAAGTAGGAAGCTACTGTCCTATGAAATCTGCACTGTCCTCAGGAACTATAATATGTGGCGTTATAAGCATAAATTGTGCTTATATAACAGTTCGGATTTCAGGAACGCGTTTCCTCCCTCCGCAAAACCAATTTCAGCATTTTGACAGATATGCAGTACGATTATTATCCTTTTTGCTCCTAGACTCCACAGCTATTCTCGTCTGTCACACAACAGAGGTGGCAGCCTGCCAGCTTTTCCAATCTCTTGGAACAGAGCTGACGGCACTACACACCAACTGTCCTTCCCATGTTAAAGGAGGCTGCTGCCCTTGCGTGATGTGACCCTGTTCTTTTCTCCATATTGAAGTAACATTCACCTGCCAACTATTTGGCTTCTACATGTAGAATTGAGAGGGCACAAATCTTGCCCTTGGCCTCAGACAAGACATTGCTTGGCAGCCCTGGTGAAATTTCTGCTGAAGCATTTAAGATCTCTGAAAAGAGTTTGTCCATGAAGACAAACATGTTGGAGAGAGTTGTGTTTTGTTTTCCATTTTTCCCATCCTGCCAAGGACCTTACATCTAAGAAATAACTCCTGGCAAGTCCAGCTTTGCCATGTAATAAGCTATTGGTACTGCTCTGAGGAAGGGGGTTTCACCCTTGAAATATTAGCAATGTTTTTGTGAATTTTCTAGTAACCTAAAGGTATCACCTGTTCCACTTTTGTATTTTAAATAATATGACTGCAAAAGACACTGGAGTCTTTAAGAGAGTCTGAGAGAGAGAGAGAGAGAGAGAGAGAGAGAGAGAGAGAGAGAGACTGGAACTTTAATGAGGACTTGCCCAGATGGGACGCAGATGACCTTAGACAGCTCTCTATGTAGACGGCAACATAACTTTCCGTGCATAACTGCCTTTGGTCTGTTTCCCAAACTGTGATAGCCATCAGCCTGGCTGGCAGGAGGATTCTAGGAGCTGCAGTTCAAAAAGTAACATTTCTGACCTCAGCACTATACTTGATACTTCTGAAGTGTTTGCAATCCACAAAAAGGTAATTTTAGCAGTACAGGGTTTGCAATGTCTTAATGTCTCTAAGCTGCTTAATTGTGATGATGTGTGTGTCCTCACCCCACCGTGCCCCACTTTTCTACTTACCACTTTGTGATATTTGTTGCAGGAGTGATTCGCGAGAGTTACCTCAAAGGGCATGATCAGCTAGTGCCTGTCACCCTCCTGGCCATTGCAGTTATCCTTGCCTTTGTCATGGGGGCTGTCTTCTCTGGGATCATAGTCTACTGCATCTGTGACCACCGCCGCAGAGATGTGACCATTGTGCAGAGGAAGGAGAAAGAGCTGTCCCAGTCCCGCCGAGGGTCCATGAGTAGCGTCACAAAGCTCAGCGGCCTCTTTGGAGACACTCAGTCGAAAGAGCCCAAGCCCGAAGCCATTCTCACTCCTCTGATGCACAACGGCAAACTGTCTACCCCAAGCAGTACCGCCAAGATGCTCATCAAAGCTGATCAGCACCACCTAGATCTGGCTGCTCTACCAACGCCAGAGTCCACCCCAACCCTTCAGCAAAAGAGGAAGCCTAGCCGTGGCAGCAGGGACTGGGAAAGAAACCAGAACCTCATCAATGCTTGTACAAAAGATATCCCACCCATGGCATCTCCCGTGATCCCCACAGACCTTCCATTAAGGGCTTCTCCCAGTCACATCCCGGGGGTGGTTGTCCTGCCCATTTCTCAGCAAGGCTACCAGCATGAATACGTTGATCAGCCCAAAATGAGCGATGTGACCCAGATCGCAATGGAGGACCAAAATGCCACTCTTGAGTACAAAACCATCAAGGAGCATCTCAGCAGCAAGAGCCCCAACCATGGGGTGAACTTGGTGGAAAACCTGGAGAGCATGCCACCAAAAGTACCCCAGAGGGAAGCCTCACTGGGTCCCCCGGGACCTTCGCTCGCTCAGAGCAGTCTGGGCAAGCGGCTGGAAATGCATTCTTCCACTTACAACGTGGACTACAAGCGAAACTACCCTACGAACTCGCTTACCAGAAATCATCAGACATCAACTCTCAAAAGAAATAATACTAATTCTTCTAATTCCTCCCACCTCTCCAGAAATCAGAGCTTTGGCAGGGGAGACAACCCCCCTCCTGCTCCACAGAGAGTGGACTCTATACAAGTCCACGCTGCTCAGGGTCAGACCGTGACTGTATCGAGGCAGCCCAGTCTCACCACGTACAACTCGCTGACAAGATCAGGGTTGAAACGCACACCCTCTTTAAAACCCGACGTACCCCCCAAGCCCTCCTTTTCCCCTCTGTCAGCATCCATGAAGCCTAACGATGCATGTACATAATCACCGTGGGGTGGGGCAGGGCAGGAGCAGAGTGGGGGAACAGCAGGGGACCAGAGTACGTTCTTTAAAGCCAGCAATTTGGCAGCCCACAAGGATCGTGTCAGCTGACCAGGAGGCTGCCAAACTTGAGGATATCATGCTCTCTGGGAAAAGTGGAATATTTTTTAACAATTGGGCCATGGAGTCCCAAGGTTTGCAAGTTGTAGGACCCCACCCACCCCCACAATGCAACAGGTCCTTACTCAAAAGACTAACCCCAAACATTGAGCCAAAAGCACATACACACACACAAATGATGACTGTGATAATTCCACTCTCAGCTGCACAGTGCACCCCAGAACTGGGAAAAGGGGTGCTTTGAAAGCAAAAAGAATAGGGGAAAGAACCACCACCAATAGCAGCAGCAAAGGAATTCATTGATTAAGCTAACTCTAACTGAACTGTGGCAGACTTTGACTATGTGCAGGTACTGTGAAATGCCCATCAGTGTTACAGCCATTTGGTTATAGCAGATTGCCATGCTGGGCAACAATTCTGTCATAGGTTTCTCTGCTACTTTTGTCTTTTAATGAATAACATGTGACTGTTAACGCAAGTAACTCCTATTATTTATTGTTCATCCTTTTTGAATTTTTTTTAATTCCTAAGGAAATTACTTCTGCATATCATCATATGAGCAGCTCTCTCAAGAAGGGAAAATTTACAGCAACGGCAACAAAATGCATTGAAAATTATGCCTATTTAACGTGAAACCCATTAACTGGAGTAATTAATACTCTTTTTATTTTTCCAATAAATTCACTGAGTTAAATAAGATGGAGGTGGAATGCTGAACTTTTGTGTTTGGACTCTCTGATCTCTTTCTGGCAATCCAAAAGCGGGGATGGGGGAGCATTGATTTCAGATTGAATTCGTTTCACTGGCTGGCCTTTCCCACCCCTGTGCCAGTAACAAAGCAGCCAACCTGTCATCAACCCCTAACCCAGGTCTTCTCTCTTCCTCGAGTGATGTCCTGCAGAGGAAGTTCTCTGAAGGCTGCACTCCTGTGCCCCAGTAGCTGTGAACATGGTTTCTTGTCAGTAACTAGTACTGTTCTGTGAAGGCACCAGCTTGTTCTCTGCCATCTCATTTCACCCTTGCATGTGAAATGGCAAACAAAACAAAAAGAAATCCACAAACAGTGTGAACTCATTTATATGCAGGCTTTTGCCATGCATAGAGTTTATGGTCTTACTGCACAGGTTTTTCTTTGTGGGACTACATCTGTGAATAGCCTGTTTTCTTCCACATGTAAATTTGTGCCTTACACCCTCGGTTTGTGCATATTTGTGAGCTGTAGTATCTACAACCTTGACTTGTTTCTATAATAAATCAGATATTTATTCATCTCCATCCCTTGGTAATCCTTCTGGAGAACTGAGAAAGGTGCAGCTCCCAGAAGATCCTTGTAGTTACTGTAGTAACAGCACTCCGGCTCCCAAGAAGACAGGCTGATAAGCTTTGCTGTAGTCGTCGTTCCTGTGTCAGTTCTCCAAACATCTTGGGCTGCTTCTGCCAGTATAGATGCTGTATTACAAGCAGCATTCCCTTCAGCCTGACTCTTTTCATATCCTTTCAGCTTAGTGATTATATCCTTAATCATAACCAGCAAGATGTCCTGAATGGGCTTTCACCATAGGGTCAGCAGGAGGCCAAACCTACGTGCAAGTAGCTATCTGGTGCACAAACCCCAGGCACATGTGTGGCAAACAGGAGGCACATGGAATGAAATGGAAATAAATAAGAAAGCAGGCTGGTTCCTGCTGTTTTCTATAACTGCTACAAGTAGGTCAAATCCAGTAGTATAGGTGTATTACCTTTTTGTTTATTTGTTTACTGGCATGATCTGATGTTGATCTGATCAGATCCCATTTGTTGGGTTAGAGAGGGCATACGGTTGCATGGAGTGTGTGTGGATCTGTATGTTTTGACAGTGTTGCAGTTGCTTGTGCACAAGCATAAATTTTGCTTTTACAGTGGTACCTTGTATAAAGGAATTAATTCGTAACAAATGAAATTAGGTTAAGCAAATTTTCCTTTATACAAATTCCCATAGGAATGCATTGAAAATGGAGTAATCCTATTTATATGTTGTATGGATTCTCCCCATAGGCGATTATGTTAAGCAAATTTCCCCTACCTCCAGAATTTTTATGTTGTACAAATTTTATGTTATACGCTGTTTGTTATACAAGGGTCCACTGTAATTTGTTCCTATAACTGTGTCAACATGCTGTAGCAAAAGAGAAAAAAACAAACAAAAAAACCAGGATGTGTGTGTTTTATATTGCCTGGACTGAATGTTTGGAAGGGGAGGGTGTTGTTTTTGGTTTGGACATTTTTGGGAGGGCAGGACGTTTTTTAAAGAAAATAATTTTTTATATATGTCCTTGGGATTTATTTTGTTGGAAGGGGGGACATTCGGAGTTGTCAGACACAAAAAGGAAAGTTTTCAATTTGGCTAGCAGCACATGGGTGGTCCATTTAGAAGGTCTGAATAATCAAAACCAAAGTGGTTAACAAGGGTGCTTACCTATCTGCTCCTTTTGTCTCATGCCCATTAGCCTGGTTTGTTCATGGTTAGTGCACTATCTGTATTAAAGTCAAAGCAATCCTTCTGTTCAGGACCTATTTTTTTATCCCCTGCTGATTTCTTCCTGAACTTCAGGGGAATCGTCAAAGAAGAACAGCAGTTTTTTCATCCCCAATTCAACCTCTTAGAGTTCCAAAGGATATGGTGCCCCCTTGCTATATACTTCATAGCAAGGCATTGTGTTAGAACAGAAAAAAATGAACCATCGCTGCCACTTTCTGCAGGGGTCTGCCTTGGTAATATAGATCATGCCAACCCCTGGGTTGACCTTAAGGTGCCCATTTTATACTCCAGTGTGCAGAGCTTCCTCTGCTTCCCCACATATTTACCTTCCCTTTGTGTGAAGAGGTCCTTAGACCCATGTGTGCCTTTGCTTTCCACCCTTGCTTATACTCTGGTAGATGCAACCAAGTCAGACTCTCATTTGTTGTAAAGTTGTAAGCTATTGTGATGTCACAAACCAGCCCTCATTCTTCACATCGCCCTAACATCTGATTCACATTTTAATGTATGTTTTTATTGGGGAAAAAAAAAACAAAAACAAAAGAGGGAGAATTTTTTTAAAAAACAGCAAATGGTGAAAAGGGCAAGGAAAGAAAAATAAAGTCTCTTGATGATATAAATATAAAGTAATAAAACAAGACTGTTCTACCTTCAGTGTTGTCTCTTGGTTCTTCTTTTTATTATTATTACTAAAACAGATGTACAACTGAGAGGATTACTGTTTTTTATATGTATGTTCCAATAACATATGTAATGATGTCCCTCTGTTACAGAAGAGCAGCTTACAGAGAAATTCACAGGCACACCGGAATGGTGTATATATTATCAGAAGCTCTAATTCCAAGTTCTGGTTCTAGCCATACTGATAGGAACATGTATTGCCTATTGTACCTATAGGAATGGATTTAGGACACAATTGGACTTTGGAACCATTTTCTACCTTACCTTGTTGCAAATTTAATGCAATTGGTGCTAAAGCAGGTCTATCATGGCCCAGTCTTGGGACAGATCTAGAGCGGAAGTCTTCATCTCTAGCTGAGCTGGCCAGGATTTCTGGGACTTGCAGTCCAGGAACATTTGGGGACTTACAGGTTGAGAACCACTGGGCTAGAGCATGCAGAAATGTTGCATGTCTGGAACAGGCTTCAACTAAGACAACTCAATGATGAACAGCAGTGGAACTGAAGAGTAGCTTTAGCCATACAGTTGCCGTGTCATAAAATAGTGTAGGGAGCTCCATACATACTATTAGCATCTAACATTGTCAAGGTAAGTGTATGTTAGATTTTTCTGAATACTGTACATTTGTTTTTCCAGGACCAAGGCATCAGTTATGCCATTCGTTACTATGTGTCCAAAATTGTCCAACACAGTCACACAGTTTTATATGTTCTTTACAGTATGAATAAGGAAAAAGTAAAGGTTCCCCACACACACACGTGTGTGTGCTGGTCGTGTCCGACTTTAGGAGCAGCACTCATCTCCATTTCTAAGCCAAAGAGCCAGTGTTGTGCAAGTCCATGACCAGCATGGCCAAACACATTTCTGTGCACAGAACACTGTTTACCTTCCCAGTTTTTATGGCAGAACCTATTTATCTACTTGCAATTACATGTTTTTGAACTGCTAGGTTGGTAGGAGCTGGGGTTATCAGCGGGAACTTGCTCCACTGCATGACACCCGGGATTCGAACTGCTGAGCTGCTGACTTTACAGACGACTTTCAGTGCTTTAGCCTGCTGAGCCACCATGCCCCTTTGACTAAGGAAAGATTATTATAATTCTAGAATATTATCTATCTTCACAGATGTTTCTTCCAGAAGTCTGCAGGAGTTCCCTCAGTCAGAATTTTTATCCAATAAAATAAAATAAAAATTTAAAATTTAAATCAAACTCCTCTCAGATGCCTTTAATCATTGACAACTGAGGAACAAAGGCTGTATTGGACATGCTGAATCTTTGTGAAGGTGGGGAGAAGTACCTGGGCAGGGCTAAACTTGTGGAAAGTGCAAGGCCTTAAGGGTCTGACAGTCTCCCTATCCATTATGGTTAGTACAGAAAGGGTCCCAGGAAACCACATGGGGGAATGAAACAGTATTATTTTCCTTCAATATCCTTCATATATCTTAGTACCTTTAGCCTAAGAGATTTATTTTTCTATGCCCTCCATTGGTAGCCTATAGGTAGTTTGGAAAATTATTAGGCCAACTCACAGATGCCCAATTTAAGAAGGCCCTCAAAACACCAGGGTCCTCTTACAGGGACACAGGCAACAACCACTAATAACTATACTGGCAGGGAAAGCTGCCCTAAGATGTTCATGTAGTTTGGCTCAAGCTTCCAAAAAAGAACAAAGCAAGATAGCCCAAGTGCAACATCCAGGAACAAGGGTGAGTGACACATTTATTAAATTTATAAAGCCAGTAACAGTCTAGGACTTTGTTACCTGACACAGCATCTCTCCCTAAGATTGTCCACTTGTGCCACCTGTCCAGTCAGTTTTCATATTTGTTTGTGGTTACCCCTATGGTGGCCCAGAAAACTACCACCAGGAACCCTGTCTTCTCAGTGGTAGCCACAACACTAGGGAAAGCACGTCCAGCAGATATACAGTAATCCTCTTGTTGTGGGGGTTAGGGTTCCGACCTGACCTGCGATAATGGAAAATCCACAATATACGGATGCTGGTTGGGTTGGGACTGTTTCAGCCATGTAGACTTACCTTCTCCTGGTACTGCCCTGAACAGGCCTCCAATAGACTTCCCAGGCCTGTTGGAGACCCCAGAAGCGGTTCCCAGCAATCCTGAAGGCACTTCCGGTTCACAGGAAAGCACTTCTGGGGCCTCAGACAGGGCCAAGAAGCCCATCAAAGGCCTCTTTGGGTTAGCACCAGGCCTGGGGTAAGTGCAGGAGGCCTCAAACAGGCCCATGCAGCTTACCCCAGGGAGCCTTGCCTTTCATACACTGCAGTCCCATAATATACTGGGACTGCAGTACAGTCACCCCCCGCCGATCACGGGGGGTTAAGGACCCACCCCACCTGCGATGCATGAAAATCCATGATATGTGGAAGCAGGTAGGGTGGGGCCTGGGGGTGATTGCGCGTCTGTCCGAGGCTTCTCAGAGGAGCCCGGGGGTGGCGCGGAGCGACCCGATTGCCCACCACCACCAACCCATGCGGCTCTGAGGCTTCTCGGAGGAGCGCAGGGGCAGTGCAGAGCAACCCGATCGCCCCCGCCGCCCCCCGCACGGCTCTGAGGTGCAGTTACTGCGATCCCGTGATGGAGTGGGACTGCTGTACTTGAACCGCAAAACGAAAAACAAAGTTCCCTTTAAAAAATGAAATAAAACAAAACAGAAATTTTCATTTTGTTCTGTTTTGTTTTCATTTATTATTTATTTTGCAAAATAAATAAGAAAAATAAGTGCTGACCAGCCAGCTCCATGACTGTGACGACTGCCCCACAGGCCAGCTGGTCAACACTAGATTTAAAAAAATGCACTGACAGGCCCAGGGCCAACTGGTTGGTGCTACATTTTTTAAAAGCACCGACTGGCTCGCGGACCAGCTGGTCAGTGTTAGGTTTTTAAAAATATGCCGACTGACCCACAGGCCAGCTGGTCAGCGCTAGGTTTTTTTAAAAAAGTGCCCACACTAAAAGGGCAGGGTATGAATGAATGAATGGATGGATGGATGAATGAATGAATGAATGAGAAGGAAAGTTGTGTGATCTTGGTACACAGTCCAAAGATAAGGGTGGGTGATACCTTTCTTAATAATTGTAATTGTCAATTCTGACTTATGGTGAGCCCTTTTATGGTTTTCTAGGCAGAGAGTACTCAAAGGTGGCTTCCTTTCTCTTCTGGGGGTGTCCTGGGATTGTGCAGCTTGCCCAAGGCCACACAGGCTTGCCTTTCCCCTGGCAGACACCGTTGGAAAATGAAGTCCCAGCCTCTGGCTCCACAGCCAGATACCTAGCTCTTATGGGAGAGTTGTGCAGGTCAGTGGAGATCTAAATTCTGTTCTCCTCAGTCTTGATCCAGAGGTCTACCTGCTGCACCATTGTGGTTCATACCCTTCAAAGTGGCATATTAATTTTGATTGTCCTATCTTAGTCCCATTCATTCTCAATTCAATATCCACTAAAAACTAGACGCCTCCATATTTGTAGCCTCTGTATAATTGTTCATTTGAATTTTACAGTATTTTCACTGGGTAATTTAAGACTTGTACGATACTCTGAAAAATTCAAATCCTGTATTGAGACAGCACGTTGTACTCTTTTGAAGGATGAAAATTTGAGCCCAGTATCTGCTATCACACTGAGTACTACTCCCTTTCAGTGATAAAGTCTTGTGTTTCAAAAAAGAAACAAGATAGTCTTTTGCAAAAGTCTCACTATTCCAAGTGTTTAAAGAGCTTCAGTCATTGCTTTGATTGCAATGAAGAAATAATGTTGATAAAATCAGTGAAAATGCCAGCTCAGCAATGACACTAAAACCTACTCAAAGTTTGACTTGTCTAGGATGGAATGCATGTTGATTTTACAAAGGATAAAGAGGGCAAGGGGAAGATGCAGTCAACCCACGTAGTACAGTGCCATGGATACCTACAGAGCCCCTGTGTGGCAATGAATAGACATCATGCCTGCTGTCAAGCATATATTCCAATTGCCCTTCCAGATAAGAACCTCCCTCCACCAACTAGTAGGGAGTTGGACAGGCACAATAGTGAAGGCTTTGGTGTCATATTTTTCTGATCTGGAATGGGCAAGGCTAACACATAGAAGGTTGTTTACAAAGATGGCAGAGAGGATTCCAGATGAGTCGTCTGTTCCTGGGATTTGACAGGCGGTGATTCAGCATCCTTTATTCTTTCTCATTGAGGCCATTTTCCTTTGGGAGACAGATCAGGGTGGATAAAAGCAAGTCATTCAACCATTAACCGTGTACCATTGGAAGGCTCATGAAGAGGCTGATCAACTGTTTTCTGTGTCCCAGTTTCAAACATAAGGGGCTAGGCTCACCATGATCAGCTAGGATCCTAGGGAAAATACTGGAATCCCAGAAAATAGTGAGGCTCTCCCTGGCAGATGTGTCTGTGAATGCTTGCTTTAATTGTCCCTGAGTCTTATGTAGGACACCCTGAAACATTACAGCCCACTGGACTGAAGTTTTCGCCTACCACATAAGAAGGTTGGATGGATCCTGACTCTACAAGGAGGGTTGCTCGAAGATATTTTAGCCAAGGTCACAAACTGGAACCGGTTCTTAGAATGGAAATACAGGTGTCTGATCCATCTGCTAGACAGCAACACAGCTGCAAAGGATAAGGGAAAATCCCAGTGTCACTAAACAAAGGCAGCCCTCCTCTCCATCTACCTTTCTGAAAGCATTTTCTGGGGAGGGGAGATATGACTGCCCTCTGCTGAGACTTCTATTTATCCTGCAAATGGTCTATAGGAATGTTTGATAAGTGGAGGAATAAATGAAGAACTAAGTGAATGTGCACAATGAAATATGAAGCGTTTTCTTCTTTCAGAGGCTAAAAGGATGTCACCATAAGAAATGAATTATTCAGCAGTACTGTGTTGGATTAATTCTTCACGTTTGGATAGGTGGGGCAAAAGAACTTGCAGGAGCAAAGCAATGGGTCTCTGAGCTGTTTAATCAATGCAGTGGCATGAGATTCATGGTATTAATGGTCATCATGATCTCCTCATTTACAATGTCATTTTGAAATATGAAAGCTCATTGCAAACCAGCATATATTTGCATAATATACTAGGCTATTAAGGGAGCAAAATTGTTTTATATAAAGGTATCCAAGCCCATTGTATTGTATCCAGCTATGTCCATCTGCCAGTGGAAGGTACCCTCTTGGTGCAAAGAGCATTTTCTCTCCCTGCAGCCCTTCCCATAACTCCACACTTGTTCCAGAAGCTTGCTGACCCTCTGGAATAGTCTGGGGTCATAGGAGATTGCAGTAGGGAGGAGAGAAAGGGAAAGCCCCATTGTCCAATATCAAGTCCACTTATGCAACATTGAATGGAACCTTTGGATCCTTTGCTGGAAGTCCTGAAGTTGGGTTGATAACTTGAGTACAGATCAGAAATGTCAATATGATATGCCTTGAAAAGCAAAATGTGTTCTGCTTATATACTTCCCCACAGCGCTTCAAGCACTCTCTGGGCAGTTTACAAGTAATTATACAGGCTACACATTGCCCAACCCCAGCAAGCTGGGTACTTATTTTACTGACCTCAGAAGGAGGGAAGGCTGAGTGAACCTTGAGCTGGCTACCTGAGATTGAACCCTGAGTCGTGAGCACAGTTACAGATGCAGTACAGCAGTTTAAGAGCTGCATCACAAGGCTCATTATTAGAATTCGTCAAGTCACTTCCATTCAGCTTGGCAATATATTTTGGACAAGAATGAAAAGGAACTGATACATCCACCAAAGCCACTAAGCAGGAAAAGGACTGTGATGGCGAAACTTTTAGAGACTGAGTGCCCAAACTGCAATTCAAAACCCACTAATTTTTTTGCAAAGTGCCAATACTGCAATTTAACCTGTATACAGGTGGCTATGAAGGGGCGATGGCGGGTGCCCACAGAAAGGGCTCCGAGTGCCACCTTTGGCACCCGTGCCATAGGTTCGCCATCACTGTCCTAGGATGTAAAGATTATGCTATCCACTTCATTCCAAATCAAAGGCTCAAACCGTTTCAGCTTGCCTACCAGTGATAATTTTTGGAATCTAGCATAACAGAACAATAGAGAAACTACAGTAGAAGGGGAAAACTCATCTATTTCTGCAAGAAAGCTACAACTGAAGTCAATATAATAAAAACAGCTAAGAATGTTAAAACACATTAAATGTTCGGATTTATTGAGGCATAAGCACTCATGTTGTTAGGTGCCTTCCAGTCAGAACCGGACTTTCAAGGTAAGGGAGAAACCATATTTCATCAAATCCAAAATCTTGAATGTGCTTGGAAACCTCAGTGGGTCCAAAACACGGCAGCCAGATTGCTAACTGGGGCTGCTCAGAGAAGTTACATAACTCACTAGTTCCTGCAGCTACACTGGCTGTTGATCTATTACTGGGCAAAATTTAAAGTACCTAACCTATAAAGCCCTAAATGACTTGACGGGTTAAGATCACCAGGTAAGGCCTTTATTTCAGTCTCACCATCTTCATGGGTACATTTATTTTGTGGGGACATACTTCTCTCCTGCTTCCCCAAGACTCTGGAACTCCTTCCCACAGGAGGCCAGGCTGGCCCTGTCCTTTCAACAACCTTTCTCTGCAATTAAGCTTTCCCATAATTACTGACTGCCAGTGTGTAGTTTTTTAAAATAGATTCATGTGCTTTGCTCATTGAATGTGTTCTTGGTGTTCTGTTTACCATCTTTTACTGTGATATTGGCTTAACTATTTTATTTTATTTTATTTTAGTTATGTTTTGCATTTGAGCTTTGAATACTGTCTTTGAACGATGTGTGTCCTCTTGGGTCCTTGTAAAGGAAAAGGTGGAGTAGAGATCTTTTAAAGAAAGAAGACAAAGTATTGTTGCACCTTAAACACTAACTGCTATATTTTAATGTGAGCTTTCACGGACAAATCCACTTCCTTAAAGCTTTGCTTGAAAGTCTTGCAACTGGGTTGGAATCTCTGAGTAAAGATCGAAGGTGTCAATACGATGACATTCATATGGATGTCCACCAAAATTCACATTAAAATATAGCAATTAGTGTTTAAGATGTCACCATGTTTTTGAATTCTTTATCTTTTGACTTCTTTTGTTTTGGGCTTGATACGATTGCTATATGGAAGGCATGAGGTATTTAAGGAGTCTCGCAGTTCAACGCACCAAGTGAGTTTCCATGGCCAAATGTGGATTCAAATCCAGGACTCTTGACTACTAGCCCATCATTCTAACTACACTGTGAGTCTATAGCTGGCTGGATAGTTCAGTGGTTTAGGCATCGGCAGCCAGAGTTTGGGAGTGTGATTTCCCACTGTGCTTCCTGGGAGAAGAGCCAGCCTGGGTTGCCTCAGGCAAGGTGCCTGTGGTCAGGTTGGCCTTAAAAAAGGAGAATGGTAAATTATGTCTGAATATTTTAGACCTAGTAAACCCTGAAAAGGCTCACCATAAGTCAGAATTGACTTGAGGACACGCCGTCGTTGTCATCATCATTAAGCTTTCCTAGACCACTTTGTCAGATGCATAAATTGTTCTGTCTAATCTTGCTGGGAGATGATCAATTTAGCTGCAGCCCTTCAGGGCAAATTGCAGAAGTCTATTCTTTTTATAGCTGACAAAATTATTCTAGGTTCATAATGTGTTTCCAAGGGATTTTCAAACTCTTTAACTGAAGGGTACGAGTCCCTTATTCGTGCGTACCTTTTTTCCCCTTGACATACAGCTGGTATAGTAAAATGAGTATTCAAATATTGACTTCCTTGTTTCTGTTTTACTTTGCAGGCAATAAAATTAATTAATTCATTAAAATATATATATGTTGCCTTTCTCCTGATGGATCCAAGGCAACTTATAGTGTTAAAAGAAACAAAGTTAAATTCCAAATAATAAATTAGGGCAATATTTTAAAAAGCATTATCCAAATATATTAAATCTCACAATAAAAACATTATTTAAAGCAGATGTAAGACACAGAATAAAATGCTTACTTTAAAAAAATCCCTTTGGTCCATCAGTCATTTAAAGGAAAGCCTATGCAAACTTATGCAAAAGTTATAAAAATAAACTTCAAAAGCAAAATCAATAAAGTGAATATATTGAGTCCAACCAAAATATAATGCTATTGGCTTAAACTAAGAACTGCATGAAACAGAGAAATAGTTTATATTTTATCAAATGCAGTGAAAAATATCTGCAACAATTTAAAATTACTTTTAGTAATATGAATTTTGATATAATTGGAAATTGTTGTTTTATTTTATTCTGGAATTAACTCTTTATTGGGATGAATGCCAGCTTTAACTATCACAGGTTTTGATTTTTACCTAACTGTAAAGTTTTTTAGATATCTTAGGGAAATGTTCAGGCATCTCTGACCTGACAAGGGATCTCCTTACCTCCATCTCAGTTTGTTGTCAATAACTGTCTTAGGAGCCTTGTGGCGTAGTGGTTAAATGCCTGTACTGCAGGTAAAACTGTGCTCACACAACCTGGGGTTTGATCCCAGGTAGCTAGCTCACGGTTGACTCTGCCTTCCATCCTTCCAAGGTCAGTAAGATGAGTACCCAGCTTGCTGGAGCGGGGGGGGGGCAATGTGTAGCCTGCATACTGTAATTAAAACTGTAAACTGCCCAGCGACTACTGGAAGTGTTATGGGGCAGTATATAAGCAGAACACTTTGCTTTAATTCTTTTGGGAAGACACTCAACTTGTTCTGATGGAAACATCAATCAAGCAAACTGCAAGAATAATATTACATGTGCATGTGCTTTGCTGTTGAGTGCATGTTGCTTGAACAATAGCATAATCGAGAGCAAATTAATAAAATAAAAATAAAACACTGGAGTAGTTGTTTAAGAAGCAGTCCACCATCCCATATGATTAGACCACATTGTCAGTACTTAAGGTTAAAACTACTTCTGGCAGCAGTGATTTTTCAGTCATTAAATAGTTCCCCATACCTCACAGCCCCCAACAACTTCCCCACAATCAAAGGGGTTGCTCAAGACCTCAATGAGAGGGTAGTATTCGGGGGGTTAACTGAAAAGTTGGTGTGGCTGATAACATCGTCTGCCTTGTGCAACACAGCAGTCTTTCACCTGCATGTTTTGTGTGAAGTTAAAGCACCACAACACTGAGTTTCTCTGCTAAGATTATTAATTTGTTCCATTTTCTGGTTTATTTGGAAAGAATGTTTTTCAGAAAAATATTAAAGCCCTAATCACATGTTTTGCACAAAAAAGATGGATGTGTTAGACTTATCCTCATGAATAAAAACAGGTGAGTAGTCATCCAACCTTCTGACTTCGTAATTTATACAGTGTAAGTCTGTAGGGAAAGGCTATAATTGGAGTCAAAGTAAGTGGAGGTGAAAATTACTAGGTAGCATGGCCATCTGCATCTCTTAATTAGACACATTCTTTGCCAATATTCAGACTTCAAATTAGCCACATCTTTGGGGCATTTTATCTACCAGTCTAAGAAGATCAGCCTATATGTCGAAAGATAGCACTATGAAAAAATGAGCAAGTCTCTGAACAGTCAGCTAATGGTTAACATTTAGAAAGCAGAGACAAAGTATGATTTACTGAGATCATGGTCACATCTACTTAGTGTTCCATGACAAACTCTATTAAGCAGAACAGAGTTGCTGTTAATTCAATTAGATGAGTTGGTTCTTTTGCAGGCCAAGATGCATTTGGGAGTCCCAACCGTGATTCAGAAAATATTGCTGATAACCTTTCAGATAGAACAATAGAAACATATTTAGTAAAAGTGTGTGTGAGAGATGGTGGTGGGGAATTAATAATGCTATTTTACCTAGAGGCCTTCGGAAATAAAGATGAATCCTAAAAACAGGGGGAATCACAATAAACCTGACCATAATGGCCAAGTGTAACAAGGATAGATAATCTGTGTCATTCCAGAGGGTTTTTTGCCATGGAAGAAGTTGATGCATATTATAAACTAGATTAACAAGCAAAAAAAAAAGGATACTCCTTGCACGCCACCCCATAGCACTTAAAGCACTCTCTGGTTGGTATCCAATTTAATTATGCAAACTATTCATTGCCCTCCTACTGACCTTGGAAGGATGGAATGCTGAGGGAACCTTGAGCTAGCTACTTAGAATTGAATCTAGGTCATGGGCAGTGTTTTAGCTACAGTACTACAGTTTAACCACTATTCCACAGACCTCTCACTGGTTTCTTAAGTCAAATATGGACCCACCGTTCATCTGTGTATTTGAGACTAGAAATGAGCACAAAATGAACTTTTAGTTCATTTCATTATTCATTATTCATTATTTGTTTTGTTACATAATGAAATGAATAACAAACCAAGGGGTAAATTTAAAGTTAAATGAAACAAACTGAAAAAAATTATTTGGTTTGGTTCGTTTTGCTAATGGGGGGGGCGGAGATGTCTCCTACCTGGTGCTGGTCCAGAGGTCTGGTCTTCAGGGACGACGGGGGGGGGGGAAGCAACGGCTGCACTACAGCGATAGCAAGGCCACGTGATTAGCAGTTTAAAAAAAAAAAAAAAAATCAAATTAAAAATAAAAAAGGAGCTCTGACCCGGCTCCAGGGCTGGCTGGGTTGGCACACTAAAATCGTAAAAAGCACAGACACAGGTAAGTCCTGGAAGATTTTAGAGTCAGTGATTTTTCAGCATCCCTTAGATATGCAACAATAGTAATCAAGTTCATGTTAGAGATAAAAGGTTGAGAAAGGGAATACATAAAGACCAAACGGATTCAATTCCATGGATTTTGCCCACCTGATAGAAGTGAGTGCAGGACAAATGCCACACATAGCTTCCATCAAAAGAACACATTGGTTTTTTGTTTTTTTTCAGCCTTCAGACTTTTTCCTTGGAGGTGACAAGTTACTGGCATGACCTCCACATCAATAAAGCAATGAACAAAGGTCAGTCTCGCCTCTTCTTCTGCAATCTGTTTTGGAGTATTGGTGAGAAATAGATGTACTGTATTCCTTTCCAAGAAATATCTTGATACAGACACCCTGATGGTACCATAGGTGCGATGGTACAGAGGACCTGATAAAATTATTTAGGGGAAATTTTAAATGATTTCCTCCCAGGGTTTCAGTTTCTGTGAATGAAAAGGGGAGCTGGGATTTTTTAAATGAAATGAAATACAAGAAAGATAATGGGCTTCTTTTATATATGCCTCAGAAATAGAACATAATCTCATCATTTTTCAGCAAATACAATCTAAAATGTTTAAGCTTCTGGTAAGTGGAATCATCTTCATTGGTGCGTCAAATTGGAGACCAAACTCCCCTCCCCCCACATTACACTTAATAATGCTTAGAATCACCTGGGAAGCAATGTCTTATGAGATAGGGTGGTTCAAACAATTTTGCAAAGAGCAGGAGACAAAGAATTCATTTTACACTCAACTGGTTTCCTTGGAAACACACAGAAAAAATACAACACAATGTCTTTTAGAGATAGTTCAAGGACCTCTCTAGCTGTCTTGTGATACAGCATATTTCCATCTGTTTCTCTCTTGAGATCAAACAAGGACAGAACAAATTTTTAATACAATTCCAAAGTGTCCCTCTCATAACACTTTGCACTTTTTAAATGCACAGATGCATACAAGTATTCATTTTAAAATAAACAGCGAGTTTCTTGTAACAATTTAGATTCTTGATGAACTAAATGCATGCAACTTTGAGAGATTATTACTATTTTTTTCTGAAAATGAGATCAAAAGAGACTCCGGTGATCATTAAATCTATTTTGGGTGAGTCTTCTTATTAATTAGATAGATAAGTGGAATTTTGCCCTTGTAGTTTTTCAAATATCGACCTCAAAAGTGAGATTCAATTTAGTTCTTTATATAATGTCAACTTGGCCATCAGCTGGTCAACACTGTTTACTTCAGTGCCCATTTTATCTCCCATATTAAAATTCCCACCAGCCCCAGCCAGTATGGCCAAAGATGTCTGCCCCTGTGCCTAGTTCAAAAAAATCTGCAGGGCCAGAGCTACCTGCTCCTCATCTAGGTCCTTCATCTATTATAAATTCAATTGACACAACCTGGAATTGACATTTTAAATAGCTAGTGTCCTAATCCCCTCTTTTTGAGAACTGCAGGAAACAGTTCCATTGCTTCCCAAACAAATTTGTTTGTTCTTTAGGCCTCCTCACAGACAAATCTGAGCATACTCATAACAAGAGATTTGTTTCTGGCATCATTCACCTTTTGCTTGGCACAGGGCAGCCATGTGCCATATTTTGGAAAGCAGCTATGGCATTGAAAAAAGAGTCTTCTATAAACTACAACAAGAAGGGACCCTGAAGCTTATACCAGTAGTTAGCACCTGAGAGCAGACTGAATGGGCACATTCATGATTTCTTCAGCACCTTCCCTGTTGTGAGAACTTTTGCATTCCTGTGTAAACCACATTTTCTCTGTATTTACAGAGATAGGAAGGAAAGAGGGAGTGGGACAGAGGGAAGGAGAGCTGTTTTATGCCATTGAAATCTTCCCTTGAACTCCTTTTTGGCAAGGTGTAGTGGTCACTTTGTTCTTGAGTGTCAAGGTGAATCAGAATGCCAGAAAAGGTGCAGTAGAGTATCACTCCCGCTGGACTCTATACAGACCAGGGCCTGAAAGGTTATTTGTACTACTAGTCTCAAAACTGCTCAGCCACTAGTCATGCTGGTTGAGGATAATAGGAGCTCTTGTCCTGAAGAAACTTTCCCAAGCTCCAATATAGCTTTATAGAACTGTAACAACACACCCGAGCTGCTTGCTACCATGTCACCATTGTTGATGCATTGCAAGTGGGCTAATTGCATCTGTCCTATGGCTCCTATTATCAAAGGTCAAATTACCATTGGAAATGCACACAGAACTGCACCAATATAGCTGCATAAAAATGTCGCTATAAACTACATAAAGCATGCCTGCACCGAGACTGGTTATTCATTAAAGCATAGCCCAGGCCAGCAAAATAAAGAAATAAATTGAGAAGATCCTTATGATTTTATGCATATGATCAGATTGAGGAACCCATGTGCCAGTAATCAGCCCATGAACCCAGACACTTTGCTGCCACATATCTGGGAAACAATGCTGCAGACCGAGGAGAAATGAAATGGTAAGAGTGGCTGCCTCTTCTTGCAACTGAAGATGGAGAACTCCGTATTTAAAGCCCTGGGCCCCGAGATAAAACGAGAACACCACCAAAAGCTACAGGAAACTCAGTAAACAGGAAACTCCTACAACATTAAGTACACTGGGCTAAAGTTTAGGACAGATTGAGTCTGTTTGGTATCAATTTAAGGATCATAACAGGCCTCAGTTACAGAATCTAAAACACCTTCTTCAAGGACTTGCGAAATTGCTTGGTTTTCTCTCAGCCACGTCCCCACTCCTTGCTTATACACATTTCTCGACAGTTCTTATTGCAGGATAATCAGAAAGCAACATAAATGTCACTCTTATCCAAACACCAACAAATTGTGGTATGGCCAAGACAATGTTTGTGATTTTAGAGTCCACTGCTATACAAAAGTACCATTATACACGCCCATCTCGGCAATGTTCTCCAACCATGCAAGAATGAATGCTTTGCATGACAAGGAATCATGAACGTAAAAAAATTAATTATACAGTAATTTGCTGAGAATGTTCCCTCAATCAATCCATCTTGAGAAAGGAGATCAAGGAGCAGTCCTATCTGAGATGTCTTGTGGGTCAGCTGTCTAGCAAAGTGTAAGTGAAGGAAAAGAGGAGGAGTTTGTTACCTGTTGTATATCCTCAGAATTCTTGGGGAAACAGGCAGATGGACTAAACAGGAAAGGGAAACCTGCTTCAGAGTGCTTTTCAGTTGCATTTCCCAACTATGCATAGAAATGTGTGTGTGTTGTGTCGTTACAGTCGTGACCGACTCTTTGTGACCCCATGACCATGGAGTTTTGTTGGCAGAGGTACTGGAGTTGTTTGCCAGTTCCTACTCCAGGAAATAGGCCACTGCAAGATTTGCAGCATGCGATGCTCTACCAACCACTTGAAACTGCTAACAGGGAATTCAGAGACAAGTTTTTATGCCAAGTCATTGAGATGATACCCTTGGCCTTGGCCTTTACTTCTAAATAGGTCCATGCTTGTCCATGTTCATAAAGTTGAAAATCCCTTCTATCCTGGTCACATTTATCAAACTGGCACTAACATGAGCCAGACACATGTGTATGGAAACACACACAAAGTCACTCTTCCATGCACATGTGTCTGGCACACATTCATAAGATGAGGGAAATGGATACAGGCTGTTTTTAGATTCTGTTTCTGTTTGTGCATCTCTCTCATCTTTGTCCCAATGGGCCTGGTAAGCACATTTTCACACCTTCCATCAATCATAGAACTCAGTGCATCATACACCAAGTTCACAGCCAGGTCCTGAACACACAGAGATCTGCTTTGCTTCGGACCAGGATTATTTACTTAAAGACCACGGATCAGGTGTGTGCGAACAAGGGATCTCTGGTGCAGTTGCCTGTCAATGCTTTTCAATGGAATCATCCCACATGCCTACCGGCCAATCATCATATATCTCATAAATGAGAAGCAGAGAAGTCAAGGGATGAATACACGTGTGTTACCAGCCAGAAGCCACACAAGCAAGGGATACATAAATCTCAGATGCATTCCACGTTTTCTTTGAGGTTTCTGCTGAGCAATTTCAAAGGCAGCTTGTTGCTTCTCCAGAGAAAACTACAAGTTTTTCTCACTTTGAAATATATTACTTTTCAAGGTCCCAGATAAGCTAAAATCCCACTTGTCTCCTATTTGTCAGATCATGGGTCTCTGCAAGTTTCATGTTCAAAACACACATCTTTGCAAACGTTGTCATTCTGTACTAGAGCCCTCTTCCAAATACAGCTAACTACATACTCAGTGAGTACACCTTGTGCCTCTGATGATTGATTGTCACATGCCTTCTATAGCTCTACTACTGTCTCGTTCAATTTCCAGTAACAATATTACTTTTTGTTTTTGTTTTTTTAGGTTTCATAGAAACATAGAAGCATAGCGTTGGAAGAGACCTCAAGAGCCATCTAGTCCAACCCCTTGTCATGCAAGAACCCCCATCACAATATTCCCGACAGATGGCTATCCAGCCTCTGCTTAAAAACCTCCAAAGAAGGAGGCTCCACCACCCTTTGTGGCAGCATATTCCACTGCTGAACAGCTCTAACTGTCATGAAGTTCTTTCTAATGTTCAAATGGAATCTCTTTTCCTATAGTTTGAAACCATTGCCCCGAGTCCTAATTTCTAGCTCCCATAATCTCACAAACAAAATAAAAAAGAAAGCTAAATACTCTAAGCTATATCTGCATACTACAAAGACCTGACAAGGCAAATACTTTAGTTATGTATGTAAGCAGTTAAATTACTTGCAACATATGGGCTAAAAATCAGTAGGTAGAATTTATGCCATGTAAATAATGATAACATCACATCACCACTATTTAAAATTTTAAAAAAATTCTATCCCCTACTAATGCACGCACACAATCTGTGGAGGAAGATTTTTACAATTTTTAAAATAGAATGCAAAGAGAAAATGGAAGCGGGGATAATCTCCCAAATCAGCTATGTAACTTTATTTATTTATTTATTTATTTATTTATTTATTTATTTATTTATTTATTTATTTATTTTCACTCCACCTTTCTCCATAAAAAGAATCCAAGGCAGTTTACGCCATTAGACACAACATTTAAGAGTATATCCAAGGAAACCCCCGAGTTTCCTTCCAACCCTATGATGATTCTGTGATTCTATGATTCTTCTAAGTATACAAATATTTAAGGCAGTGGATATGACCGGATGGGCATTTGTCTCACAGTTTGGTCCAGAGTGGAGACCAGCTGTTTTGTTCCTTTCCCAGTGACTACATGATGTATGTACCATCATGAATTGGCGTGCTCTGATCTATGCTTACCTGCATCTCTCTGGTCCCTGTTAGAGGCAGCTGGGTTTGTTTGTTTGCTAGATGTAGGATTGCTCCATTTTGGTTTGGTTCCAGCAAAAGTGATCATTGGGTTCACACCCAAGTGTCTGACTGGCTGTTCCTTTGCTGGAGCTGCTTATTAAAATGGAAAGCTGCCATTCTTCTTAAGTGCAAAGGAGAAGGGAAAGGAAGTCACTAGGAGAGCTTAGAACAGTCTGATTTGCTCAGTGGCTTAGAAAATTCTCCCATGTCTCCTGGGAGAAGAGTTGGCTGTAGGGTCTTGAGCAAGCAGCATGACCCCAATGCACCAGGGATTGGTATGCTACTCCTGAATAATTTCTACCTAGAATATCCGGGGACGCTTTGTGGCAAATCATATTGCTTTGAGGACACATGCTTAATTAAACTTACAGTATTTTTAAATCCAATACATTATATAACCCATAAGAGAGCCTTTTTGAAAGTAATAATATTTGCTTTAATTTTAAAGGACATTTTAAAAACTTATTTTACTACGTTTCACTTATGGGTTGCTCCTTTTTTAAAAAGTAAGATTAATAAGAGAATGGTAACTGAAGAACTGGAAAAGTTCCTTTCAGAATGTCTAAATAGAGTAACCTTGGAAAGTAACTTAAAGAAGTAACCAGACCATGTTACTCATTATGATTTCGCACTTGAAAACATTAATGCCCTTTCTGTTCATCTTGTATGAAGTTTCATTATATCTTTGTTACCAAACCCTTCACTTTCAGGCTGTGGTCACCATTTCATTAGACTGGACTGGACTTTGCAAATTATTTAAACCTTTTACTGAGGCCTCATGGCAAGTCTGGACATTTAATGGTGGTTGGTGGGGGGGGAGAGAGAGAGTTTATAATGCACTGGCATCTTTTTGGCCCTGGCATATCTTTGGCACCATTTGCGCTTCAAAAGTTTTAGTCAGCATTTTCCTCTCATTGATGGCCTTAGGAAAGTAGTTGTACAGAGCTGGCTTGGCCCCATGGCTTTCTGTGACCTCTTGTGTTTGCAAGAAAAGCATCCAGAGCTACACTGTTGAAAAGGTTCCAGTAACATTTCTGATTCTGATCATTCTACCCAGTAAATAAAAGTTCACAGGGGCTCAAACTATATGCTTAATAGAGGCCAGAATTGTACTGCAACTGCAAGCATAAACCAGAAGTTCCGTAGAGACAGGCATGTATCCAAAGGACCAGTGGATATTGTCTATATGTATTTTCAGAAGTGTTTGACACAGTCCCTCACCAAAGGCCACTGAAAAAAACTTCACAGTCTGGGGATAAGAGGGCAGGTCTTCCTATGGATTGAGAATGGGTTGAGATCCAGGAAACAGAGAGTAGGTGTCAATGGGCCATTTTCACAATGGAGAAAGGTGAAAAGCAGTGTGTCCCAGGGATCTGTCCTGGGACCAGTGCTTTTCAACCTGTTCACAAATGACCTGCATACCAGGATAATCAATGAGGTGGCCAAGTTTGCGGATGACATGAAACTTTTCCAGGTGGTGAAGACCAGAAGGGACTGTGAAGAGCTCCAGTAGGATCTCTCCAAACTCAGAGAATGGGTGGCAAAATGGCAAATGCATTTCAATGCAAGAAAATGTAAAGTAATGCAAAAAAAATTAATCGAAACTTTACTTATCAGCTAATGGGTTCTGAGCTGTCCAGGGTGGATAGCTCAATGAAAGGGTCAACACAATGTGTGGCAGCAGAGAAGAGGCCTATTCCATGCAAGGGATCATTTAAAAGGGGATTGAAAATAAAACAGCCAATACTGTACTATAATGCCAATGTACAAAACAATGGTAAGACCACACCTACAGTATTGCATACAGTTCTGGTCTCCTCATCTTAAGACATCATGGAACTGGAAGAGATGCAAAAGAGAGTGACTAAAATGATCACTGGGCTGGGAAACCTCTCTTCTGAGGAAAGGCTACAGCATTTGCTGCTCCTTAGTCTGGAAAAAAGGTGCCCAAGGGGCAACATGATTGAGACTGAAAGTTATGCAGGGGGTGGGTAATGTAGATAGAGGGACACTCTTTTATCTCTCATGTCTGTGATGATTCTCAGTCATCCAGGTGAGGTTATCCAGAAGGTGAGTCATGGCAACTGGACTTTTTTAGTGTGTGAGATTGAAACATTTCACTACTCATCCGAGTAGCTTCATCAGTCAAAGGAAAGTTGGTGCAATGCCTCCACTTTATAGTTCACATTGGTTCTACGCCCCCCCCCCGGTCTGAATAGGCTTGTTAAGTGGACACTGGTTTGAAGAGGCTCATTAGGTAGATGATGGCCAGGACAGGCTTATTAGATGTACAATGGCATGGGATGTGTGAAAGTCTTACCCATTCAATCCTCCACAATGACTCACTAACTGGTTCGTTAACCGTGGCCAGTTGCCATGACTCAACTTCTGAGATTCTCTCTCTCTCTCATGCAATGTCAGAACCAGGGGTCATCCACTCAAATGGAGGGTTGGGAGAGTGAGAACCAAAAAAAGAAAATATTTGTTTCCCCAGTGTGTTGTTTGTCTATGGAACTCCATGCCACAATATGTGGTTATGGCATCTGGCCTATATGTCTTTAAAAGGGGACTGGACCAATTTTAGGAGGGAAAAGTTCATCACAGTTTACAACTCATGGTGGAGATACATGTTATCTCAGGGCTTAAAATGAGGGTACCTCAAAACCCCAGGTGCAGGGGAGTGCTATCAGGAGACAGGTATCTAGTCATCTCATGTACTCCCAGAGGCATCAGGTGGGGCCAATGTGAGATACAGGAAGCTGGACTAAATGGGCCCTTGGCCTGATCCAGCAGGGGTTTTCTTATGTTCTTAAGTTCTTCTGAATTTGTCCAAGTTTGGCCCATAGACTGAGGTTGAACCAGGGCAAGATGGAGATCCTGTGTTTGGAGACCCCCAATGTCTGTGACTTGGGATGCTCCCTCTCATTTGGGGGAGTAACTCTCTCCATGAAGGATGGAGTCTGCAGTTTGGGTGTCTTGTTGAACCTGGTGCTCACCATGGAGACCCAGCTGGCGTCAGTGGTCCACTTTGCTCATTACGATCTGCTGAGGATTGCCCAGCTGCAGGCCTTCCTGGATGTTGGGGCATTGACCACACTGGTCCATGCACTCATAATCTCGAGATGAGACTACTGTAGTGCTCTCTACATGGGGCTGCCTATGAGGTTAATGCGGAGACTGCAGCTAGTGTAGGATACAGCAGCAAGATTGTTAATGGGGTTAAGAAGTTTCCAGCATATTACCCCTGTTCTGGCTGCTCTGCACTGGCTTCCTATTCTCTACCTCACTGACTTCAAGGTTTTGGTATTAACATACAAAGCCCTAAACAGTTTGGAACCTCAGTATCTGACAAAACGGCTCCTCCCAAGAAGCCAAGCTGGCTATCTGCAGGTACTGGCCCCAAGGGACATCTGGAAAGTAACAACATGGAACCAGGCCTTCTTGGTGGTTGCACCCCACTTGTAGAACCAGGTTCCGCAAGAGATTCACCTGGTGCCATCGCTACAAGACTTTAAGAAATTCCTGAAAACCTGGTTTTATAGGTTGGCCTTATCCAATCATTCCGTTCCAACCTCCTTATATAATTAAGCCACTACTCTTCCTCTCCACCTTATAATTTTTACTAGATCTGTATTTTTTCATTTGTTTTTATTTTAAATAGCTAAATTGTTTTGATTTACATAATTTGTATTTACTTGTTGTTCTTATCATCATCATCATCATCATGTTGTTTTTATTGATTAGTCTGTTTATTTACTATTTTAAGTTGTTTAATGTGTTTTCTTCTATTTTACTTATGTTTATAAACTGCCAGAGTAGCTTTTCACTAGATGGTTGCAGTATATAAATCAAATTTTAAAAAAAGTTCCCAACCTTCAGTACCCAAATGCTCTTGGACTACTTTTCCCAGAAATCCTAGAGAGCATAGCTAGAGGTGAAGGCTTCAGGGAATTTTAGAATATCTGGGAACATAAGGTTGGGAACCATGACCTAGTGGCTGAAACTGAGGAGTAGGTAACAACTAGAGTAGCCCTATTGAAAAAGTGGGGATTTTGTGAGCCAACACCTATTCATAGGATCAACATACTACTCGATTTCAGTTAGTATTTCAGGGATTGCCCCTCATGCACCTTGTCTTTTAGGAGCTGGCTTTATGACCTAAGAGAGAGAGAAATACTAATATAAAATCTGCTTTTTAAAAAAATTATTTCAGTGTCCTCAAGGCCAAATTAGAACAAAAGCAAAAACAAAATCCCAGTTACATCATTTTGAGAGTGAGGTGTTTTTTTGTTTTTGTTTTTTGCTCTCCCACTTGAACTAATTAATGTTCTTTTTTCCATATCAATAATAACATGTAGAGCACTCAAAACAAATGGACTAACAGGCTCCGCTTCACCTTGTGCCAAGGAGAAAGAAACCTGCTGATTTAATTTAAGCTTTTTCCTCTCAACTTGTAGAGCTGGCAATTTGCAGGGTCAGCGAATAGGTGGGGGGGCAGGCAAATGGCAGCCTTCCTTTGCTTCACATATGCCAAATCGGCAGCTTGGCATACGCAGCTCTGTGCTAAATTACAATTGATCTCTCCAGCTCATAGCGTTCTACCCTTGGATGCTCAGTCCATTAAATTTTCCTTCTTTTGTATTATGTGTGTCAGTTATCATCAAAAGTGCAGAAGGATGAGGATAGGCTAAATATAAAATCAAAGTTACTTCCTCACCCTCCTCCTGCACCACCACCCAGTGTTCTCTGCTTCGTTTATTTGTCTTCAATTAGACTATTCAAAGGGAGTCTCCCCCATCTGGGAACTGGCTCAGCACAACACAGAGCCATGTAAATAATATTAAGGTTCACAGGGTTACCTAACATGCCGTTCCTTGGACCTTGGTGGTTTTAAACAATCCTATAATAAAATAAACATTGTCCCAGCCAGAAGAGACTTTGCATAAATAATGGATTTCAAAATCTGAGCTTAATCTGTAAGAAATAGTGGCTGAAATTATATTGCTTAGCATAGTCAGTTGAACTAGATACCTACCCATTGAATCAATAGAGGTCTGCTGATTCCACTCCATCAAAAGTCCCATTGATTTAAAAGAGCCTCCTCTAGCTGCAACTTTACTTAAATCACCATTAGAGTAGGCCCATTTGAATAATGGCTCTTACAGAGGAGCTGACCCACAAAATCCCCACTGATTCAAAGTGCTCACTTTAGCATAACATACTATCGTAAGCCACAGGACTTCAGCCACCATTTCCAAACAGCTAGCCCTGTTAGTATACTTCAGCATGTGGAGCAAATTAAAGGAGGAGGGAAGTGGAGTTTAATTCATAAAAAATCAGACTGAAAGAAACCTAATCCTTTTTAAGATGGTGCAGTATTTTTGCAGGTATTCTTGGAGCAAATGGGTAGGTAGACTAGATCCATTTCAACGTGGGCTCAAGCTGCGCTGTGGAACTGAACAGCATTGGTTGTTCTGCAAGACAGTATCCTGAAGGAGGAAGATACGGACAGTACAACTGTGCTGGTCTGAAAGTCCTGGCAACTGGACTTCCTTTCTTGAGAGACTGAACTGTGCAGGTCCTCCTGCATTTTTCTGTGGCCTTTGTTACTGTCAACCAGGAATCCTTCTGGAACAGCTATCAAGTTTGAGATTTTGTTTCTCCATTTTTCAGTGGTTCTAGTCTTTTCTTGAGGACTGGTCCCAAACGGTCTACCCCTTGATCCTCACAGATGGATCATTTCCACAATGCTTTTTAACATCTATATGAAGCTTCTGGGAGATGTCATATGGAGAATTGGAGTCCGTTGTCATCAATGTGCAGATGATATACAGCTTTGCCCTTTCTTCATTGAACATGGACTGGACAAGGGCCAGTACACTGGTACTGAATCCATGTCAGAGGAAGATCCTACAATTGGAAGGATCATTAGATTGGTTTAGAGGAATTTTAACGTGGCCTCATGGGGTTACACTTCCCTTGAAGGGTCAGGATGGCAATTCTTTTGGATCCTACTCTCTTTATGAAGTATCACAACTATCTGAGGTAGCCAAGAATGTATTTTATCAACTTTTGTTGCCTAGCATTTCCCCTACCTGGATAGGAAATGCCTAACAACTGTGATCCATACATTGGTAATCTCTAAAATAGACTACAGTGGTCCCCCGCCATTTCGCGGTTGATATTTTGCGGTCCAGGTATATTGCAGGACAGCAGTATATGAAAGGCAAGGGCCCCTGGGGTAAGCTGCTTGGGCCTGTTTGAGGCCTACTGCACTTAACCCAGGCCTGACAGGCTGCCCAAATGGGTCTCCAACAGGCTTCTCGGGCCTTTTCAAAGGCCCCAGAAGTGGTTTCCGACAAATCGGAAGTGACTTCCAAAAAACTGGAAGGGACTTCCGGATTGCAAGAAACCACTTCTGGGGCCCGGGAAGCCTGTTGGAGGCCCGTTCAGGGCAGTGCCATGCCCCCCAGTCCTGACCTGACTCATCATCCCCATATCGCGGAGTTTCAATTGTCATTGGTTGGGTTGGGTCCCTAAAACCCCCACAATAGGTGGGGGATTACTGTACTATAACACTCTCTATGTAGGGCTGCTCTTGAAGTCAGTATGGAAATGAAGCTACCAGAAGATATTAACATATACTGCCACTCCTAACACACCTTCCTTGGCTCTCTGTTTCTGTGATCAGTTTAACGTGCTGGACATATCCTATAAAGCCCTTCCTTAACTATTAGGACCTGGATTTTTCTAGGAACATCTCTCCCACAAAATAGCTACCCATCCCACTTGCTCCTTGAAGTCTTTGATGTAAAGAATTATATAGCACTTGAGGAGGCCAAAAATGCCAAAGCTCAAAACTGAACTTTCTTAACCGTGGCCCCTTCCCTCCAGAATAAGCTTCAGGAAGCACATATTTTTACATTTCACATTTTCACGAGGATTTAGTTGTTTTATAGGTGTATGGTGAATTCAGGAAGTCAGTTACAAAGATGTTGTTAGCCTGGTGAATGTGTCATTTGTTAATGAGAGTAATGGGAGGGCACTATCGATGACAACAGTAATGCAATATGTGAGAGGATAGTTGACGAGATGTTGCAGTCTAAGGAAAAGAATTGTCTTCTCTTATGACCTGCATATGGAGGCCAAAGATACTGATAACTGAATCTTACTTCAGCACTGACACTGTCTCAATTCCTGAAGCCAACAGGCTACTTGAAGGGGCATAAAAGTCAGGGCTGGTTAAAGGGGCAAATACAGCTCAGCATTGTGTGTGTGTGTGTGTGTGTGTGTGTGTGTGTGTGTGTGTGTGTGTGTGAGAGAGAGAGAGAGAGAGAGAGAGAGAGAGAGAGAGAGAGAGAGAGAGGGGGAGTGGCCCCCTCAGGAAGAATGGGGAAGACTGGTGCTGTTAAGCATCTGACAGTGGAGATAATTGTCTATGCCTAATGGTAGGGCCGGCCCTGATAAGCAAGGTGTCACTTGGTACATGACTGTACCTAGAGCAGATATATGTACGAGGCTGAGGATTCTCTTGTCCCAAGATGATTTGGTCATATTCATTGCTGAGCAGGAGAATGGTAATGAGGATTTTATTAGCTATCAGGTGAAGATGAGTGCAGCGTGCAGCCCTAATCCATGAATATTTATTGTTTAGAACTTTGAAAATGTCTTGCATTAGCATACTCCAATGGAAGAGCTTGTGGGCACAGCCAACAATTATATATACCTCTGTGCAAGCTTCCAGGGAGTTAGATAAGGCCTGGAAGATGTAGAAGGCAGATAGGGACAGATAGGGTCTTAACAAATGTTATTTTATTTATTTATTTATTTATTTATTTATTTATTTATTTATTTATTTATATACTGCCCAATTTTCAAAGGAACTCTGGGGAGTTCATAACAAGAGAATCCAAATAACTATACAAACATATATAAAACAGAACCAATTGATAAGATCATTAAAATCAATGAAAAAACATGGGATATAAGATTGGATATAAGATGGCGGCGAAAAAGAAAAGGAGAGAAAAAAAGTTAGATCAAAATAGCGACCACTAAATGTCAAGATAGACCTGGCAATATGTTAAATGTTCAATCTATATAAATAATAACTGAAGGTAACATCTGAAAGCCTGAATGTATTTAGCCTTTATGTTACAATAAACTATTCTTATTTATTTTAAAAAGAGTAGAACGTGTGAGACTCCATGATTTTAAGTGATACACTTGGTCCAACTAGGTGTTAATTTAAGTGGTGGCAGCCTAATTACCTATGCACGCGGCAATGAGTTACAAAATGACTAACTTTATATTCAACTTTAATTTTGTGGTGTTACAAAATCATCCTTCCTTCGTTAAGGGAAGAGGTTAGCAAAGTTGTCATCTGCTATGATCATAACAAACATTTTCTTCTCCAACACTCTTCATGCAATACCTTTTTTCTTTTTTTCTTTTTTTCTTTTTTCTTTTGGTAAATATGTTGTTGTTGTTGTTACTCATCCTTCACAAAAAGCAGCCCATGTCAAAGCTAAACGGACTAGCTTGGCCTCCACATTAGAATTGAAAGTATCACCCTTCATCTTGAAAGTCATTTGGGTAACTTCTGAAGTCCCCGACTCCCCATAGCAGAGACAACATTCCTGTAATAGTACAAAGACAGCGAGTGAGCAAGTCCGACAGCTCAGTGCTTCTTTGCTGCTCACCAGCCTTCATGCCAAACACCAGGCTTTAGCCTTCTTCTTCTTCTGCCTTGTTTTATGCTTTATTGAAGCATAAATCCCTGGCTGTGTAGTCAGGGGGAAAAGGTCTGCAGCCCTCAACATTCTTCTTTTCTTATTTCTTCTTCTAAATCTTTGTTTAGTGCAGACAATGGACTCAGTGATTTTTTTTAAATAACAGCTGCTTTCTCTGAAGCAATCAAGGGCATGTTTTCTGTGATCCTTCCTGTAACCCTGTGTTCTGTATTTGAAAAACGAGGAGCTCTCAGACATGACACTGATTAGATCCCACACTGAGTGAAAACTATAGACAGTAAACTGTTATAAACTCCACATTTCTGCCATAAAAAGAAATGAATGAGATACAGAAAGGTGCAGACTGGATAGAAAGTAGCAGAGTAGGAAATGATTGAACAGAGCATGGAATGAAGAACATTCACATTGTCTAGTAGGATAATAAATCTCAGTTGTTTTACAAGAATTTTCTTCCAGATCTGCAGAATTTTACTATTTTAATTCTGAAGACTGCCTGACTTTTCTATCTAGTTATGACCAAAATTACCATACTATGTGTGGTGGGAAACTGTATCCATATAGTATTTATTCCTTCTAATGTATTACATTTTCCACTAGTAGAATGTATCCCATTAAATATACTCACTTTTTTCCACTAGTGAATAGGCAAGTAAAAAAAATCACTAAAAAGAAATAAGAGTAAAAACAATTAGACAATAAAATCACTAAAACCTCACAGTATTCAAAACTATTAAAATAATTCCAGTGTTATGGAATAATGTAACAAAAACATCCCCTTCCTGTTTGCTTGTTGCGAAGACTGTCCAAGAATATGTCTTTTAAAGTGTTCTGCTTATATACCACCCCATACCACTTCAAGTAGTCTCTGGGCAGTTTACAGTTTTTAATTATGCAGGCTACACATTGCCCCCAACAAGCTGGGTATTCATTTTACCGACCTCGGAAGGATGGGAGGCTGAGTCAACCATGAGCCAGCTACTGGGGACTGAACCCCAGGTCGTGAGCACAGCTTTAGCTGCAGTACAGGCATTTAACCACTGTGCCACGAGGCTTTTTAAAGACCTTAACATCTGACAGATTCATAATAAGGCAAGCCCTCCCTTACATAGCCATGCTCCAGACCATTTAGGGCTTGATAGATTAAAATCCATGCCTTGCATTTGGGCTACGAAAGAAACTAACAACTGGTGCAGGTGTTTCACGACCAGAGTTATATGAACTAAATATTACCAGTCAAGAGCTTAGCTACTAAAGTTTGCACTAAATGCATCTCGTAAAAAGCACACTGGAAGGGTAACCTGCCACACAGCACACTGCAGTATTCTAAATATTAGATGATCAAGGCAATGGGTATTTGTCGTCAAGATAGTCTTCTCAGAATGTACTGTAGCTGGCTAATAAGACGAACTGTATAAAAGGTGACATGGAGCAGTAGAGTTTAGCATCATCAGCATATTGATGGCATCTCACTCCAAAGCTTCAATGGTATCTCCCAATGGCTTCATATAGATGTTGAATAATTCTGTAGGATTCCATGTGCAAAAGGCCGCAGTGTTGAATGGTCATGCACCAGAATCATATTCTAGATATGACCTAACAGGATGGACTGGAATCACTGCAACACTATGTCCCAATATCCATTCTAACAAAGAAGTCTGCAAGGATACTATAGTACAGTACATGCAACCAAAAGTCATTGAGATCAGAAACAGATGTCAGAGATTGTCTGCAATAAGCTGAAAGCACATTGCAGACAAATGATCGAAGCAGTCCTTCCATACGTTTCATAACTCAAAGGAGCTTTAATGCCCGAAAAGCATTCACTGATAGAGATGGGCACGAATCGAAAAAAATATGTTTTTGTTTTTGTTTTTTCATTGTGGGTCCATTTTGGTTCATTTTCATTTTTTGTGAATTTTTTGAAAAAAATTCATTTTGTTTTTTCGTTTGTTTTTCGTTTTTACCCGCTTTTTGCATGACTTAAAGCATTTCTGCGCACAGACATCCCCCAACGCCCCAGACCAGAGGGAAAACACTAAAAAAATGATGCTGGCAGAGACACAGTATAGACTAGGTACGCAGGTAGGGTGCAAAGGCAGTGGCGGGCGTTGCCCAGGGTGTAAGGCAGCTGCAGAGTGACTGCACTGCGGGGCACGGGAGGGTACTCACCGAGAGGTATGCACGCACACAGGGAGGCTCCAAGATAAATCTCTTCTTTCTCTCCCCTAAGAGCCAGGTTGCAGCCAGCAGGAACACAGACACACACACCTGCCTGGCTGGCCTAAAGTAACAAGTCGCAGAGACAGCAATCCCACCCTAACTCCCAC
The DNA here is from genome assembly GCA_029282475.1 of Phrynocephalus forsythii. Lineage (NCBI taxonomy): Eukaryota > Metazoa > Chordata > Lepidosauria > Squamata > Agamidae > Phrynocephalus > Phrynocephalus forsythii. The sequence goes on from JAPFRF010000004.1 coordinate 62,065,354, forward strand.
TGCAGACTGCAAGGAGGACGGGGGCTGCCAAAGCTTTTTATGCCCTCTGTGGCTGCCACACCTACCCAGTCTGCAACCTGGGCATGCTATTGGTTGAAATTGTCCAAGAATTTACATGATCCCATCACATAGCTTGCATCCATCTTGTGGCTGGAATCCATTTTTGTGTCATCCTTAAAGGGAAAAGAAAAAATACATCCCAATGGGAGAAAGACAAAAACAAACGTTTTAAGGACCACAACCCCTGGTAGGTAATAATTTCAAATAATTATCACTGCATTTTTACGGAAGTCCAGGTGTGAGGGTCAGATTGATAGTGAGCCATCTGAGAAAGCAACTATGGAGCTGAAGGTGGCTGAAGAGACAAAGGAGGGTGAATTGATGAGAGCTTTTTTAAAGTGTTGTTCTGAAAGAGAAGAATATAATGGACGATCCTAATAAAGAAGTATTGTGGGTTGCTGAGGATGCACGCGATATGGGAGGGAAGCACGAGGAAGTGATTGACAGTTGGGTAGAGAGAGAGAGTGGAGGCATGAGAGGTGGCAGTTGGGAGAGACCAGTGACTGACAGGGGCAGTCAGACCGATAGCAGCTTCCCTCAGGAGGAGGAGAAAAAAATGGAAGAGAAGAGAGCCTGAGGAATTCAGGTGGTCTGTGCAAGTCAAACCTTTAAGGTGGTCCGAGACGAGTGAGAGGTTTCAAACCGAATGGCGGAAAGTCAATCAAGAAAACCCGGTAGTTCACTGGGCGAGACACCCGTGCTGCGGCACTCAATGTCTGGGTCAGGGGACCATCGGTCGTCCTTATCGTTAAAAGGGCTCATTCAAGAATTTAGCCCAATACTGTTAGAGTTGGAAGAACCTTTATTTGAACCAGTTGATGTTTCTAAGTTATTAAAACAAGCTCAAGTGCCTTACAATGCTGTATCTTCAAGCTGTCAAAAACTGTCTGTTAATAAAAATCCCTTTGAAGTTTCACCACAAAACAACTCTGGACTCATCTATGGATCGGAACCGACCTTAGAGAGATTCGAACCCTCACACTGGGGCATTTTAATACCCAAGAAATCAATATTAGGCATCTGGGAGCCATTTTGGGTCGATGTCCCCTAACTCCTCTTAAAGGAAAAAAAAAAACAGCGATCTGAGAAAAGACATAAATGTACATTTTAAGGCCCCCAACCCCCTGGTAGGTATTATCAGGCAGAATAAATAATTATCGCTGGGTTTTTACGGATATTCAGGATGTTTTTTAACATTTAAAAACAGCTCATTTCATTGCGCATCGCCATTAACGAAAACGAAACGTAACAAACCTAATTTTCATGGTTCTGTTTGGTTTGTTCCAATTTCACCACAATTTTTGTTATTCGTTTCATTTCATTACATAACGAAACGAATAATGAATAATGGAACAAAAATTCTGGGAGTTGTGGTCCAAAACATCAGGACATGCCTGCAAGTAACCAAGCCAACCTCAGTTCTATATCCTGGCTGAAAGCCTGAATGAAATGGGTCCTGAGTAGAGATGGGCACGACCAGAAAAAATTTTTTTGAGTTGTCGTTTTTGGGACGGGTCCGTTTCGGGTCGTTTCCGTTTTTTGCGAAATTTTTTAAAAATTTGTCATTTCATCGTGTCGTTTGTCGTTTGTCGTTACCACCGCCGTGATTTTGTGCGATTTGATGTCCCAGCGAGTGGCGTCCCGCCGCGCTAGGTGTTTTTGTGCCCTAGGCGGCAGGCGGGGTGGCGGGGGGCATGGGCGGGCGGCGGCAGCGGCAGGGGGGGGCGGGCGCGTGGGCACGCGGGCAGTGGGCACAGGTCCCGCAATGACCCAGAGCAGGCGGAAAACACTTTAAACTGACTTGCTGCACAAGACTGCATCGAATAAAGCAATTGCAATTTTTGCAAACAAAGTGGGCAGTGCACCCACAGCAGAGCTGCAGGCAGGGTATGAAAGGACCTTGGCTTGCCACCAAGCAAATGAAATTTTTAAAATAAATCCACACCTCCCCTCCCACTCAAACCTCCCCCTTTGAAGCACTATCAGAAAAGAAATCCTAACAAACTGCAGGAGAATAAAAAAGAATAAACTGTGTTGCTATTCCCCACAGCAGACAGAGCATGAAAGGAATTATTATTATTTCCTAAAAATTCAATTGAATCAATTCCCTCCCTCCCTGCCTAACTGAAATCTAAAGGCTCCTGAAAATTGAAACTAGTCTAGCACAGCAGCCAGCTACACACAGCCCTCTCCCACCCACATCCAAGCCCGGACTGCGACTCTTCTGGGAGTGCCTTGGCTTTTTATGCCCTCTTGCACATCCAGAAGTGTCAGTCAAAACCTGGCCATGCGATTGGTAGAATGGGTCCAAAAATTTGCATGGTCCCATCCCATGGCCAGCCCATCATTGCGCAGGTGTAAAAAAATAAAAATAAAAATAAAATAAAATAAAATCAGTGCGACCTTTTACTGCTATAAAAAACCCACTGCTGCTACTGTAAAAATTCAAGCATTTAAAATAGCTAATTTTCGCATGTTTCTGTGGTGCTTTGGTGGTTTTTTGGACCACGATTTCAAAACAAATATTGCGGACGCCATTTTGGATCCCCCACACCGCATGGCAAATGGAGACGCCGAGGATGCCCCTCCCAGCCTGGTACCAGCAGCCCAGGACAGGAGGGGGGGAGGCTGGGGACCCCCCCCCAGAAACCACCCCTCTGGTAGGTGCCCTCAGGCAGGCATATTTTCGCCTGCTTTTTTGGCCCAGAATCGGGGGTTTTTTTATTTTAAAAGCCGCGCGATGCCAGGAACGACAACAACAACGACAAATCAGATCCAATTTTTCTTTTTTCGGTTCGAGTTCGAGTTCTGACAGCTTAATTGTCGTTACCGTTTCCGTTACGTAACGGAAACGATATCCGAAAACGGAAACGACAATTTCGCCAAGTAGTGCCCATGTCTAGTCCTGAGTCCACTAGCATGTCATGCTAATAAAATGCTTCAATTTCTGAAAAACAGATCAAAGGACTTCTATAAAATCCTCAATATTAATTATATGTACCGGACTTCAAAAGTGGTTCTTTATCATTTACACTTTTCCAGCTGAGCTATTTATTGCTGAGCAGTAGGATGGTAATAAAAATTCTCAGTATTGAGAAGGAAGGATCCATCTCAGAAAGCTGACAGGTGATATCACCAACTGACTTCCAAATAGAAAGCATAGCACTGGCTTTCTCTTCTCAGCCATTCATTTAATTTTACCTTTACCTTATACCTGCATATACAGTATTCTATGGAAGACATCATTATATTGAACCAGTTTAAAACATGCAAGATAACTAGTGGCAAGAAGAATGTATTGATATAGAAATCTCTAGGTGGAGGTGCTCAGTAACTGTGCCTTTGAATTCTTAAGAGCTATAAAAAGCTCCTTGGAATTACTTCAAGAAATATTCCACCCCCTGCAATGGGATGTACAAACAAACATAGAGGTATCTGGAAATAGCAGCTCAGAGGGGTAGCTGGTAGAATGGACCAAGTGATCTCTATATTTATCCGCCTTATTTATCTGCCATAATTTGCAAATATTTTTAACAGCCAGTGTGGGGGAGGATGTGTGGGTTTCTGCTCTATTAAACCTACAGTCAGGAAATCCACTTTTGCTGTTTGAGAATTGATCAACCTCAAGGAATAACTTCATTTTGCAAAAACATTGTCTCAAACCATTTGGGGACAAAAGCCCATGAATTAAGGAGCAATGAAGAGATGGGTGAAAAGTGTCTCCTCCCAACATTTCTGGGAACTTCACCCCATGACTACGTCCAGTTTCTAAACGTTCAGTACATCTCTGCCTTAGGCAAACAAAGGGAGCAGTCACTTGCTTGGTGTTTTCTGAGAAATCCAAGACAGCTGGAGGATTCTGCATTTGGTGATGCAGCCGTTTTAGTTACACTACTACCATACCTCTGTTTTACAGCAGCTGCAAGTGTCAGCTTTAACAAAACAGTAAAACATCTATGGATGTCACAACCTAGGCTCAGGGCAGATGGCTACTATTAAAATAGCACATACTTGTGCCTTTGGTCTACAGCACCAATAATTCCCCAAGCAGCATGCCACTGGCTGCCTAGAAATTTTGGGAGCTATAGTCCAAAATCACAAATGTGCATATCTGCAGCTGTTATACTAATGAGTGTTTTAAAACACCAGTGCACATTCCACTGCAGCCATTTGTCTGTCTGTCTGTCTGTCTGTCTGTCTGTCTGTCTGTCTGTCTGTCTGTCTGTCTGTCTGTCTGTCATCTACTAAATCATTCTTCACAAAAGAACACAGAATAACATACAAGTAACAAATACTGTAAAAATAAAAATACAAACACAGATAAAATGATACAAGACAAATCCACATATTAGTTAGATCCACTGGACAGTGAAATTTAAAAAATGCTCCAAGTTCTCGCTTCTGCAAAGTCAGAGTAAAAACAATTTATTCAAGGTACTGATGCAATTCCAATAGTAGGACATTCCATAAAGAGGGAAGCAGGACAAAAAAAAAGATTCCAGCTTAGGTCACAGCTTCTCAGTGCATCACCCGTAGGCAGGAAAATCTAAAATTGGAATAGGTAAGGAGCCTGAGTTTCCTTACTGTCTCCATCTCTGCCTACAGCTCCCCACCTCTTGCTCTTGGATGCCTCTTGTTGAGACACTAATGAATTAAAATAGTCAGATTCTTCTCCTAACTAGGTCCTGAAACCAGGCCTAGATGAAAATGCTTTCATAGCTGCCACCACATGAATCTTGTTTTGAGATGGGAATGATTTTTTTTTAAAAAAAATAGTGATTCATCATGATTCACCGGGTTGATGAATTGATGAATGGATGAATTTCCAGTGACTAATAGATGAATTGATGAATTGATTCATCTCCCATTTAAAATGGTACAGTATTTTTTAAAAAAACCTAGGATCTAGAGGCCCAAATTTACAGGGGTGCTTCATTGACTCTCTTCTACAAGCCCTGAAAGTTTGGTGAGAATTACAGATGTCTGGGCTCTGCACCCCCAAAGAGCCCCCTCCGGAATTCATCCCTTCATATTCATCAGGGGAATTTATTTATGATGAATACAAACTGACAAATTTATCAGAAAATGTGGTTTGCTTTTCAATTTGTCCCCATTTCTAATTCTGTTAGGTCTATTTTTCTCTGTCCTCTAAATGCCCGGTTCCAGAAGAGGATGTTGTTTAGACTGACCTCTCTTGGGATCTCTACTTGAGATTTCCCTCCCTTTGCACTGCTCCAGAAAGTACATGGGTTCTTGGCTTATTTCACAACTCTCTCCAGAATTTTTTTGCAAAACAGCCTGTTGAGATTAAGGTCACATAATTCTTGCCATCCCTAAATCTATCTTTCAAGAAGTACTTGCTCTGCATAATACCAATTCTACAATCTGTTTCCTTTTCTTTGTGGAGGATATGGCAAGCTTGGGGGGGGGTTCCCTTTCTTTTCCTCCATGTAGCAGGCTCTGCACCCCACTTTGCTTATCCCCAGCACCCGCCTTCCCCTGGAATTTGAATCCACCTTCCTGTAGTTTTCCTAGCCCCTTGAATGACTAACAAAGATCTCAGAAGAACCCTACTGAGTTTGCTTCTTTTTAATTAATATTTCCCCATAAAATTTCTGAGGCAAATATATTTTCTTATCTAGTCAGCTGGTTTGCTTAGTTAGTGCTTGCAATTCATGCAGCTCGTGTGTAATATTTGCTATTCCCCAGTGCACTCATTTTGTATATTTTAATTCTTCTGTCTTCAATTAAAAATTTCCCTGTTGAATAACTTTGAGTAAACAGGATATAGCAAGACCAGTCTGTTTTAAGACCTGCTACTGTAATGATTCAACGATCCTTTACAGGTGTGTATTCTCAAACATGCATGTGTGCATACCTGTGCCTTTAGAGCATGACAAATAACAGTATTGTTTCTTTCAATGCTGTGTCAGAACTCAGGCACAACAAAAATCAAAAATACACATTTGATTTCCTATATTTTAGTGAAGAATGGGTTTTCCATTTCACATAAACATAGGGCCATAAATTATAGGGTTAGGTAAATGCTGAAACAGGCCACATTTGTATCAGCCTCCTATACACCTGTCACTTCCAGCTCCATCCCCAGAACATTATAACTGCCTGGCTCTGAAATGGGCAATGACTTACAGTCTCTAAGGCAGCACCAAGATTTACAGTCAATCCCCTGGCAGCACAACTACTTTCGATGATTAAAAGATCTGCACCAAGGGAATACCTTTCAAATTTCGTAAAGAAAGTTTTATTGACCTCTTTGGTGGTTTGCTTCAGGATGAAAAACAACAGGTAGAGCTGAATACTTGGATCCACAATAGGGGCGGCCATTTCCAAAAAAACCTCCCTCCTTTTTAAGGACGACAGCTCACAAAATCTCCCAGCCACCATGCTGGATAGGGGTGGGGTTCTATGATTTTCCAAAGTCAACTTAACTATATAGGGAAATCAGCCACCTTAGATCAGACCATCTAATTAAGACTGTGATTATAATTCAGAGTTCACCTTTAGGAGTCTTTAAAGACATGTTTGCCCCCTGGAGCAGTTGCCATCCAAATCTTAAAAAATTAATCAGAAGCTCCTGAGGCTCAAGGTTATGTTTTCAGGTGGTCACAACTCAGGCATTGGAACCAACACCGAAACGGATGCCACTCTTTGCAAGCAAACTTGAATTCATCCATTGTGCAGAAAGCTTAGATTACTCCTGTGGTCTAGCCATCTTATATCAGCTTGTAGGAGAATCCTAAAAGGTCTTTTGCTCTTGACATTTTAGGTTAGACAGACAACGAAGACTAGGAAGGCATGGGGTGCTACTTCCCCAGGAGCAGGAATTTGGCCCTCATTACTGTCATTGAGATAATGGTGTTTCAAATTATGAAAGAAGGCAAGATGGGAGACAGCAAATTATTTCTAGTGGCATTATGTGTTGTTTCTGTGCAGACTGAAATCCTGATCTGTTACTTGGACTTGTGGAAAGGCTGATAGCATCACTAGCAGGGGATGGCTATAAGTAATTAAAAACTTTCTATATCCGTTTTGTGTTTTTTTACAACTCTTGTGCACTCCCCTTCATTGCAGGGAAGCCACTGGACCTGTAGGATGAAGCCTTTAATTACTGGACCACTACACACTCCAACAACATTATTCAATAGAAGCAATTTTCAGTAGTTAAAGATTTCAATCCCACAGCTCTCACGCAATGACAGGAACTGTATAGGAGTTTGAAAAGCTGCTGGACAGAAGTAGAGTGTTTTTCATTACATATAATCTACCCTTGCTGGTGACATCATGTATCATTCTGCAGCAGGCACAATTATGCCAACAGGATTTCAGTCATTTTGTTTGATAGTTGTAAGCGTGTAAGAGGAAGGCATACATATATGTATCTTTATCCAAAGACTGCTGAGGATGAGAGGTAAGTGGAAATGTTGCTTGTGCTTTGAACACTGTAAATGAAGGTTCTGGGAGTGATTCTTTGACCTTGGGAGTGAAAAGCCATTGTGAGATACTTCTTCAAACAACTCATCTCCTTCTATCCCTTCTTTCTGATCCCTTATGTGATTTGGAGAGGATGGCTAGCCAAGTAAGGAATTTTAATTTCCCCACAACAAAAAGCAAGCAAAACCCTTGAAGGTCAAATGGTGCACCAACTGACTTTTTTCCAAAGTGAACTACTAGGACATCCATCACTGAGCCAGCTAGCTTGGCAAAGTCCCAGGGTGATTTCAGGACAGAAGGTACATGCAAGAAAAATAACAATAAGTCTAAGCATAGGATGCAATGATCTAATTAACTAGGGGTGACTGAAAGGGGGACAGTTTATTCTCTTATAATTCCTTTCCTTACATGCCCTGCAAACTAAAGAAAAATCAAACTGAAGTGAAAACTTTAAAAAAAAAGTTGACTCCCTACTTCCCAGGTTTGCTTAAAATTCTGAGCATCTTGTTCATTACACAGGCACAAAGTAGACCATATAGTTAGCATGTCATTTAAAATGGAGTCTTCTGGCCTAATAAAAGATATCTAATTGCCCTAGCACCAATTTGCCTCACTGGTGATTTTCCAAATTAGCTTGCTTTTGGTTGGTGATTGGTTATCAATGAGATACACACATACCCTATTTGCATGCCTCATTTTGCACTAAAAGACTTGTGTGCCTTAGGGGAAAACCTTGCAACAGCAAGAGATACTTATCTCCCTTAACATAAGAGTTGATCCTTAAGAGAAATTTAATCTTAAAAGAGGTCAAGTGTTGAACAAAACACTTCCCTCGGCAAGACACAGAAAAGCATAGATCAAAAAATAATTATGTGCCAGATGCAGCTGTAGAGGCAGGAGATTTTCAGCTAAGCCACAGACACTATGTAGTAAGTTGCATGAGAGTAGGCAGTCAATGGATATTTGGTGTGTTTACCGCTCCATAAGGTCCACTCATTCAATGGGCATACTCTGGTTGTGACTTAACTACTGGATGTTAACCACAGTTTCTGTCAAGTAAATAATCTATAGTTGTCCTTCCCAAGAAGAATAAGGAGAATATTTATAACTTCACAGGCGAACGGCAAAGATAAAATATCAGTAAATGTCACAGAATACTTATAGGGTCCAGTGATAAGGTTCCACAAATACGTAAGAAGGAATTATTTCTTGTTATATTGGTGTCAGCAATGCCATCCTAGTTATAAGACAAAGGGCCTTTTCACATGACTCCTAAACTCCGTGGCAAATGGCTCCCAGATCCGGAGCTTAAAATTGTTTCCCCACCAGCTCTGGAGTTTACAAAAAAATTAAGTGCGACCACGCCCACCTAAGCACGTCCCAGCGCACTTTTCAAGTACCTGCTCTCCGGGGGTGAAAATTCCTGATGCGGATGTAACGTAGTGAGTGCTGGGCTCTCGCTTCTGTTTGTTGTTTTTTTGCCCCCACCCCCACCCCTTTAAGTGATACCAGGGCCCTTTGTACACGACCCCTAAACTCCGCCGCAAATGTTTCCCAGCTCCGGAGCTTAAAATTGTTTCCCCACCAGCTCCAGAGTTTACAGATAATTAAGTGCAACCACGCCCACCTAAGCGCGTCCCAGCGCACTTTTCAGGTACCTGCTCTCTGGAGGTGAAAATTCCTGATGCGGATATAACGTAGTGACTGCCCGGCTCTCCTTGCTTCTGTTTGTTCTTTTTTCGCCCCCCACCCCTTTAAGAGATCTGAATGCAGGGCTGGGATGGCAGAACGGAGGTGAGTGGCATTCTTTTCTTCCTTTTTTTCTCCCTCCCCTCACGCAGCCAGCAGCCAGGAGTGCGGAGGGGGTGGGAACGCAGGAACAGCAACAAACCCCTAAGATCTCTGGTCCGAATTTAAGTGGCCAGCAGATCTTAGGGGTCGTGTGAAAAGGCCCTAAGAGACTGGAATGCTGCTGGGAGCAGAGTGAGACGGAAGAACAGAGGTGAGCCAGCATTCTTTTCTCCCTTTTTTTCTCCCTCCCCTCACGCAGACAGCAGCCAGGAGTGCAGAGGGGGTGGGAACACAGGAACAGCAACAAACCCCCAAGATCTCTGGTCCGAATTTAAGTGGCCAGCGGATCTTAGGGGTCGTGTGAAAAGGCTCAAAGTAAAGCACTCCTTCAGACACATAAATGGGCAACACATTGCTAGACAGTTTATTATTATATTTTTTTACTGTGGAGGATGGAGTAGAGTTCTCACAGGATTCCCTCAGAAATGTAGAAACTTACTTTACAAATTAACAACTCCAATTGTAACTCCAACCAGTATGGCCCTGGGTCATGGACCCAAACAAGTACTGTATCTACCTCATGTACCAAAACAATTTTGCTGCCTTTAGCTTCTAAATACAGTAGATTCACTTGGGTTGAGGGATCTGCTGTCCTGACTCAGGCAGCAAAATGCCTTCAGCCCACCCTGTGTGTCTCCTAAAGGTTTCTAAAGAATCTGTTGCATCCCTCATTGCACCAGGGCATTATTGCCAATGCCTTATAATACATATACATGGCAGGGCATGGTGGTTTTTTTGTGACCCAGACATTGGCTGAAATCCAAACAAACTACACAGAAATCTCATTCACTCTCCCTTCAAAGAGAAACAGTGCTAATGAAGAATTAATTGCCTGGACCAAGGGATCCTTTATGGAGATTTGCAGAATATATTTATATGCTTGACTGATTCCCATTTTACTGGAGAATGTAGCTTTCCCCTGTGGAATTCCCATTCCTTTGGACAATAAACATCTTGCCAAGTGACAGCTGTTACTGAATGGGGAGAAAGGATGAGAAGGGTGAAAAGGAAAATGCAAAACAAGTCTGCGGGCCATTCTATAGAAACTGAACATAAGAGAAAACAAATTATGCTCTTCTATCCCCAATGGACAACATTTAATCCTCTGTGTACTCATATTTCTCCATAGTCTCCTCTCAAATGTACTTTTTTCATAGTTAAGCTCATTTATAGTGCCAGAGTTCAACTAAGGAGGAAAGCTCCAGAGGGAAATATCTGAGGGGTGGTATATAAACACACCCACACCCATTGTAGAAACTGAGCTCTATTCTCTGCTTCAGATATCATGGGGCTAGTCCCAGGATTAAAATAAACTCTTTGAATCTAGTTTAGTCATCAAGGGCTTTTTTCAATACTCCTTGGAAATGATAATCAAGGAAGGGGTAGTAATACCGGTATGATGTCTCCTTGGGTCCAGCTAGCTCACGACCATCAGCTGTGGCCTGCAGAAACTTTCTAGAAATGCAGGTATGGGTTTTCCCCAGTCCTACTTGGAGGCACCAGTGACTGATCCTGGGAGCAAGCACTCTGTCACTGTGCTATGAATTTCATCCGTGAAGAAAGCAGTCAAGAATATCACTGGAAGAGTGCAGTCTTCTTTGTTTAGAGTCTTGGAAACAAGTCAATATTAGCATGTCCAGAGTGCAGCAAACTACAGAAGCAACTAAAATATATGAAAACTCAGATGGCAATGCCTCCATAAAACAGGAGATTCTGGAACTAATGTTTCTAATTTTAATGAAATATAATTAGAATTTCATTTTGCATGTGTCTGCAAACTTAGAATAAGAAGCTAATTTGAGATTCATTCAGACAATTATATTGTGATATACCTTTGCAATTAAAATAAATGCTGAAGGACCTATGCATTTAAATAAACATCCTTAGTGTGATTAATTTACGTACTGTAGCGGGGTGAGGTAGGGCTATATTTAAAAGTCCAGTACCCACTGTACTTATGAACAATATGTATATGCAAGCAGATGTAATTGTGCAATTGTTAACAATGTGCTACCAACATCAGACATATAAAAGCCAACTATCTTTTAATTTATGTTGCCATTTATAAATGCCCACTACCAAGTTACAGCATTCTTTAATGGTTTCTGCTTGTGTAGATGCTGGAGAGACAATATGTTTTATTTATTCTTCACAGACCACTGGGAGCCAGGTCTGTTTACCTCTATTAATCCTCAGAACAGGAGAGTAGCTTAATACTGAACAAAAAATCATCAATTTATTTAAATAGCAATCCAACATTTTAACACAAATGTTTGGGGTATACATAATCCTTTATAGGAAGCATGTCATAAAACAATAGATAATTTAGGATGGTTCTTTGATTTTATTTAGCATTTGCTCTTCAGTTCCAGTTGAACTGAATGTGCTGATAAATACAACCCCATTAAAGCACTCTCTGGGCAATTTACAATTTAATTATGCAGGCCACACACACATACCAAAGACCACCTGGTAGTGGGGCAGCTAAAATCTTGTAAATAAAGAAACAGCACAAGTTGGATATTCAATTTACCAACCTTGGAAGGCTGGAAGGCTGAGTAAACCTTGAGCCATTTTACCTGGAATTGAACCTGGGTCATGAACAGAGTTTTGCCTGCAGTACTGCAGCTTTGCCAATGGACCAGTATAAATCCTGTGGTCGCATGAGCTCATATTCCTGATATACTTGATCATCTTTGACTCTGTGGTGTGTAGAGGGTGAGCTTCTCCCCATATACAGGTAGACCACAAGCTGCCCCTACCTTCGAGTTCTCTAGTCTTCCACATTCTGTTTTTGCTTGCATGCTTGGCAACTAGAGGTTGAGACAAACCCTTGGTTCAGTGCATTCCTTCTGTGCCCTGTCCCCTCCAGCAGGTGGCTATCAAGTGAAAGAGCCTAGAGGGGGCAGGGTAGGACACTGCTGCTGAGTACCGGAGGTGCCTGCTGGAGGGGATGGGGCACCCAACAGCAGACTAGCTGTTCGGCTAGGAAACAAACTGGACCAAATTGCTTATTCAGTGATTCGTGCCTATCCCTATTTATTTTATTTATTTATTTATTTATTTATTGCATTTATACCCCGCTTATCTACAATATATGCTCTAAGCGGCTTACAAAACATCGGGCCTCAATAGCCATAAATTACAAAAAACCAAAAATAAAACAAATAAAAATAACACTAAGCAAAGTTAAAACCTAATGGCACCTCAATGACTGACAATGATAGATAAAATAGTTTACGATGGCGGAGGAAAAAAAAACAGTTAAAGATCGCCAAAGGCCTCCCGGAAAAGGTAGGTCTTTAACGCCTTCCGGAAGGCCAGCAGGGACTCTGCAGAGCGCACTTCACTGGGGATGGAATTCCAGAGGCTAGGGGCCGCCACTGAGAAAGCCCGGGTCCAGTACTCGTCCTCCGGGCTTCAGAGCGTGTGCTGAACGGGACGGGCCGAGGTTGATCGCTGAGCGATACGCTCTGCCAGGTAGTCGGTCCCAAGCCATGGAGGGTTTTATAAACTAAAACCAAGACCTTGAATCTAATCCGGGCTGCAACGGGCAGCCAGTGCAGGCGGGCCAGAACTGGGGTGATGTGGTCATAACGACGCACACCAGATTCTGAACCCGCTGCAGACGCCGGAAAAGAGTCAAGGGCAACCCCATGTAGAGGGCGTTACAGTAGTCCAACCTCGAGATCACCAGAGCTTGGACCACTGTTCTCAGAGAGTTCGCGTCGAGGTACGGGCGGATCTGGGCGATCCGACGGAGATGGTAGTAGGCGGACCTGGTCACCGACGCCACCTGGGCCTCCAAGGTGAGCGCCAGGTCCAGGAGCACACCCAGATTCCGCGCCCTCTCCGCAAGCTGGAGGGAAACTCCCCCCAGACAGGGGAGAGGGCCACCGTACCCCGACGGCGAGCTCCCGAAGAACATGACCTCCGTCTTCTCGGGGTTGAGCTTAAGCCCGTTCGCCCCGGTCCAAGCCAGTACGGCCCCCAGGCACCCGTCGATGACTTCCACAGCTTCCACAGCAGAGGTGTTAAAGGAGAGATAGAGCTGCGTGTCATCAGCGTACTGATGACAGCAGACTCCAAAACTCCTGATGACCCCGCCAATGGCCTTACGTAGATGTTAAACAGCATGGGGGACAGAGACGGCCCTGTGGAACCCCACAGGGGAGAATCCAAGGGGCCGATAACTCCCCCCCATGCTGCACGTACTGTGGACGGCCCTCCAGGAAGGAACGGAGCCAACTGCGAGCAGTGCCTCCGATTCCAACCTCAGAGAGCCGGTCCAACAGGATACCGTGGTTGACGGTATCAAAGGCCGCTGACAGATCCAGGAGGACCAACAGGGTAGAGCAACCCCTGTCAGCCACCCGGAGAAGGTCATCTTGCAGGGCGACCAAAGCTGTTTCTGTCCCCGGCGAGGCCTGAACCCGGACTGGCAAGGATCGAGGCACTGCCGAATAATGACTGCAGCCGGACCGCCGCCACCCTCTCGATCACCTTGCCCATAAACGGGACGTTTTGGGCGATAATTTGATAGATCGTCCACCGCCAGGCCAGGTTTTTTCAGAATGGGCTTTACCACCGTCTCCTTCAGACGAGAGGGAAAAAACCCCTCGCTGAAGGAGGCGGTGGCGATGACAGAAGCCCATTCGGCCATAGTCCCTCTGGCAGCTCTAATTAGCCAGGCAGGGCAAGGGTCGAAAGGGGTGGAGGCAGGCCGGCAATGCGCCATAGCTCTGGAGATCTCGACAGCAGAAACAGGCCCAAGCGCATCCAACCAAGGAGACGAAGGCGGACCAGCAGCTGGGGATGGCGGGGCGGGACCACTGCAACCGGAGTCAAGGCCGGCACGGATGGCCTCTATTTTAGTTTGAAAAAAGGCTGCGAATTGCTCGCTACTGAACTCAGTAGGAGGAGGCCTGGCCAGACTAGGATTGCTGAGGTCCCGAACCACCCGGAAGAGCTCCGCCTGGCGGTTTGAGGCCTCAGCAATTCTCAGGAGTTAAAGGATGACCTAGCCTCCTGATTTACCGTCCAGTCTCTTCTCCAGCTGCGCTCTAGCCTCCTCCTCTCCTGCTTCATCACCCTGAGCTCCCCCGTGAACCAAGGGGAGGACCGGGCTCGGCAACGGAGAAGGCGCTTGGGGGCGATCCGGTCTATGGTGTGGACAGCTGTTTCAAACCAAAGGTTAGCCACATCCTCGACCGGAGCGCCAGTCATACCATCAGGTAGCCCTCCGAAGAGTTCACCGAACCGCTGGGGGTCCATGAGCCTCCGGGGCGGGCCAAGTTCGAGGTGGGGCCGGAATCGACAGGGAAAATGAGAGCAGGTGGTGGTCTGTCCATGACACAGGGAGGGCTACAATGTCCCCCACCTCCAGACACGATCCCCGGCATGGAGGTAAACACCAGATCCAGGGTGTGACCAGACCTATGGGTGGGGCATAAAACATGCTGGGACAGACCCATGGAAGCCATGGATTCCATGAACTCCAGAGCTGCACCGGAAAGTCCACCTTCCGCATGCACGTTGAAGTCACCCGCAACCAAGAGGCGCGGGGACCTCAACAGGGCAGCGGCGATGAACTCCGTGAGCTCTGGGAGGGATTGTGCGGGGTTGTGGGGAGCTCGGTAGCCCAGCACAATGCCAAATCTGTCCCGCTGTCCCACCAACAGGTGGAGGACTTCTAACCCCTGGCTAACCAATGTCGAGGCCCTGCTAACGTGAAAAGAATCCCTGTACATGATTGCGGCCCCTCCCCCCTTTTGACCCCCCAACCAAGTACCCAGGCGGGCACAGCAGGGAGAGGGAAGCCCCCCCCGTGCCCACCCAAGTCTCGGTAATGAACACCAGGTCGGGCTGCTCATCCGCGATGGTGTCATGGATGATAGGAGTCTTATTGTGCACTGACCTGGCGTTCATCAGGATGCAGGTAAGGTTGGGGGCGCTGGTGGAATGACTCCCGGGCACGTGGCAGTCGAGGGGTCAGAACGAGGACAGACACGAGTTGTTAAGTTCTTCTTGCCTAACAAACCCTACGGGCAAATAGCCCATCACCGTTGGTATGTGAGCCCCTGCTATCATGGCGGAGAGAGAGAAAGAGAGAGGGAAAAACACAAAACGATAAGCAACAATACAGTGCAAACTAACCAAGGCCAAAAACTACATACAAAGCGCCAAATACAGTATAACAATATAAAACGAAAAACTATAAATCACAAAAAAGAAAACAAAATTAATTAGAGAAAAATTAAACAATTAACGTGAGATAAACAAGGGGCACAAACCAGGGCAGAGTGGAAAAACCAGGGGGAGAGGGGAAGAAACAGAGCGGCTGGTGGAGGGGCCAGAAGGACAATGCCATCCAAGGACAGCTATGGGGAGTTGTAGAAGATGGAAGAGTCCAACTCTGGCAGTCCAGTCTCAGGGGAGGGGGAGCAACGATGGAAGGGCTCAAAGCCCAGATCCCCTAGCAGTTCAGGCCATTGGGTGGGGAGCAAGATCCCCTAGCAGTCCAGGCCATAAGGTGGGGAGCAAGATGGCAAACGGAAGCCCCCACGCAGCAGCAGTCCAAAGGATCCTGGACATCCGGACCTTAGAGGGAGGGTGGGGGAGCAAGAAGAAAAGCTCTACACCCCCAGCGCAGATCGAGAGGGAACCAGGGAGGGTGGGGGCAACAGGATAGTTCAAGCCCCCAAGCCCCAGGCAATCCGATCCCTCAACAGTCCTCCAAGGCCGGGCCAGACGATGGAGACGACGATGAAAAGGGCGAGCCGGGGAACGTGGTGGTAATGGTGGCAACCTCCCGGCCGACCCGGTGCGATGGTAAACGGCGGCGGCGGCGGTAGTCGGTATGCTCCGGCGCCGGCTCACCGCAAGGTCGAAGTGGCGGTAGGTGGCGGCAAGATGGATGGTAGGCCGCAGGCACCGGAACAGGAGCAAAGGGCAGCCTCCGGAGCCACGCTGCAAACGCCATGATGTTAGACGGCGGCAGCGGCAGCAGCAGCGTTGGTCAGCGAGCCGCCGGGCGCAACAGCCCCCTCACCACGGCGAAGGACAACAGCGGCAGCGGGCGCGGCAACGATGGCCAGCAACGGCAACTGATCAAAATAAACTGGGTTCTCAATATTTTTTTCTGCTTCCTAAGCATGATGAAGAATTGGCCAAAAAGGGGGGCTCGTGATTGAAGAGCCATCCATCTCACACAATGAATAAGTTCTGAAGCCAGCCACGTCACACCATAGTAAATCTCCAGTTTCTGAATGATTTAGGAAAGGGGTAAAAGAACTCAGCTAGCTTTTCTCCACTCATCTTTAAATGTTCACTGATCAACTCTGGATATTTGTGGCCCATCTTGAGGATTTTGTCAATGCACATCTGAACTGCTGAACTGGGAAAACTTGCGAAGTTGACATCTTTTAATTTTGTATAGCATTTGCATTTCAAGGATGGAAACCTGACGAGGTTTGTAAAGTAAAACAATCGAGATCTTTAATTTGCCTGACCGCCACTCAAATAGTACATCCTATATGGGTCACTTGTTTTATACTCATTGGAACTGACCTTGAACAATTTATTCAATGTTCTCTGCATAAACAGTCTTGTACTGTAGATCAAAACCTTCCCTTCGGAAGACAGGACATCAAATCAAAACCTTGGGAGAAAGTTTCATTTGTTCAGTGACAATCCCAGAACAACACACACACATACACACACACACACACAGAGAGAGAGAGAGAGAGAGAGAGAGAGAGAGAGAGAGAGAGATAGTGAGGGCTTCTCCAAGGGCTATAATCCAAACTGGATCAAACCTACTAATGAGGAGAGAAATCTACCCGTCATCAAATTTTAGATGTCTCAATCTAGTCTTTTATTGCTAATAACTAGTCTTTATCCAAGGTTTGGAATGGTCTTAGAAGCCCTGTCTTCATTAAAAGAGGTTCTTTGACCCAGGAAGTTAAGTTCCTAAAGTCATGCATTCATTAGAAACCTCTCTTTCCTAGTGGCTGGAGAAAACCCATTGTCATAGAGCAGTGGTGGTGAACCTTCAGCACTCCACTGAACAATGTTGAACAGCAATTGATGGCCTCCTTCTAACAGTCTACAATAGAAAGTGTCCTCCTCACATACTGCATTACAGTCTGGTATGCCGGTTTAACAGCCGCGGACAGAAAGACTTTACAGAGGGTAGCGAACACAGCACAAAACATCATGGACTGTCCCCTGAGTCCACTGGATGACATTGCCAGAGACCACTGTCTTAGGAGAGAAAGGAAAATCACCAGGGACAATTCACACCCTGGTCAGCACTTGTTTACTCTCCTACCCTCAGGAAGGAGATATAGAAGTATAGCAAGCCATACCAACAGGCAAAAAAATTAGTTTTTATCCGTGGGCTGTTAGACTGTTGAATGAGACATGATAACTTGTGATAGACTCATGGGGCCAGCGAGTTGTGTAGCAAGCACACACAGTGAATTGAGATTGAGTGGCTTTTTAGTGAGATGGTGATGGGGGGGAGGGAGACTCAGTCAATTTCACTGTACACAGGTTGTATACTGACAATAAAGGTTGTTGTTGTTGTTGTTGTTGTTCCAGATGTTTTGGATCACAGTTCCCAGAATTCCGAGCCTATATTGCCATATTGACAAAGGACTGTGGGAGTTGTGGTCCAAAACATCTGGAGTACAGAAGGTTTGACACCACTGTCATAGATGAGTCATGTACTCTTTTCTTTAGCTGTTTGCAAAACAAGTTCTAGTTACCTGGCAATCAAGCATGGGTAAATGCAGCCATGGTAGCTCTGAGGCCATTGTGTTGCATGGGGAATATATTCCAAATGTTGAAGAGAACATTTTTAATCCAGACAATGGAGTGCAAAAGTATGATCTTGAAAATCTAGCTGGAAAGAAGCAGACTGAGACCTCAGGTGCATCTCTGACTTGTTATAGCTATTACCCCTTGTGGTGTTTTCCCTTTTAATGGCTAACATGTCTATACAGGGTTAATGCTTATGACCAAATAAGGAGCGTGGAGGTGAAGCCCAAGTGCTTAAAAGGCTCAGCCTGAGGTTTGTGAAATGAGATAGGGAACAGTTAAGAGGAAAAACGAGTTAAGATATGAGACAGATGAGAGAGGTTTGAGGAAAGGACAGAACCTGAGTGTAACAGCTTAGAGTAAATTTCAATTAAGAGTGTGCAAGGAAAGCTTGTAACTGAAACAACTTATTGTATTCAATAAATGTTATTTTGTTTTATTCATGTTACAACTCAATTGGGTCTTGGTTATTTAAACTGGGATACCCTGAATGGTGGCAGCAAAAATAAAATAAGTTTATACAGGCCAATGATCCGGGAAATGACTGGGGGCTCTGTATGGTAAACGCCACACCCATTGACAGAGAACAAAACTAGATACAATGCTGAACACATTCTTAGCAACCACATCTGCCTGTTTACAACATTTAGTAGCAGGGGGTATGCAATTTTCATTAAGATTCAAATGCTTAGGAAGTTTAACCCTTTCCTTTCCTCACCTGAAATCACTTCCCACCCAGACCTCTCCTATTAGCACAGAAGGCAAGCCTCCATTGGAATCAATTATAGCTTTTCTTCTGCATCTAAAATAACAGTGCTGGGCAGATGGTGTTTAGGAACCATGACAAGAGAAGAAAGGGTTAAGGTAAATTTCCTGTTCCCATGTGTTATAATCTTGATGGAAATCCCTATTCCCTACACACACACACACACACACACACACACACACACACACACACACACACACACACACACACACACACACACACACACACACACACACACACACACACTCCAAGCCTGCTGTTATTTTCTTTATAAGTAGATATTTGACTACTAATGATACATTAAGTATCACTTCTAATTTGGCCTTGAGGCTCCACCTACTGCCTCCTATGTATTTTTAATGGTAGAAAGTGCAGACAATTCCCTTTCTCCTCACAGACAAACTGGTTCCATATCTGCTGCCTCTAAAGCTTTAAGCAGAGGCAGAATGAAACCATACACCACTATCACACATTCTTTGTTTTGACAATCTATAAACCTGCCTTCCAGTTTTAAGAAACACCCAGGATGAGGTTATTTCCCAAACAGCAGATATGTCCTGTGTAGGGAAATGATCAGGTGTGAGCTTGCCCTAAGGACCAGCAACTCAACAGGTGGCCGAACCAACTGTCAATTCGCTTTAGCTCCTTCGAAGTGATGCCAGTCTGCTTTATTCCACCTCTCAAAATGCATGTGCACATAAAACATGAATGAACACAAATGGAGACACTTGGGTATTTTTTATCATGGCTCTCCCACATGAGCCGTCTTTGTGGGAAGGCTGCCTACTGACTCGCAATATTTTGACAGTCTTTAAAATACAAACAGACAAACAAAAGAATAAACATTTTTATCACATTCCAGAGACACTGTTAAGATCTCTTGTACTGTGACTTTTTTAAAAAAGAGAGAGATCTACTTTTCAAGAGTGGTCAAGTTCTGCATGAATAACCCATGTTGAAGCATTTACAGCTCTTCCCCAGCTCTAAGGTGTCCAGTGTGTACTCATGCACTACCCACCAGGGTTTACCTCAGCTTGCTTCCAGAAGGCTTTGAACTGACCAGCCATATTCCTGGGGCCTTTGAATCACCTTCAGCATGAGAGGAGATGGAGATGAGTAGTTCGCACCCCTACAATGTGCTTGTAGCAAGCAGCAGTAGCCCATTTCCATGGGACTTAGCATCAGAATCTGTGCAGAAGCAAATCACCTCAGATTCTCTTTATTGCTGTGGACAAAAGCTCTGTAACTTAGGCAAAATAAAAATGAGCAATAGAAGGTTCTCCTTCCTAATATCTCATTGCAGTAATGAAGAAAATGAGAATGCAGCTTGCTCATAAATTTAAATTAATCCTGCTGAGTTCAATTTATTGGAGGAAGAAATACATCTAAAGAGTCAATATTAAGCACCAGGTGAAAATCTGCTAACTAGCGATGACACATTCAAGCAGAGTTCTTTTTGTTTTGCTACAGTAAATCCTCACAATGCCTGCTTATTATTCACCAACCAGAACTCCAAACTGAACACAAAAAGGCCAGGTAGGATCATATGATGATTTTATAACAACTTGCCCTGTGGTGAATCCCTGATTGGATAACATACAGTACATGTATATGACATCTAATGAATTTAAAGCACTTCTCAATACTTACTATTTGTTTTGTTTTATTATTAAACATGACAAAAGTGTTGGACTCTGTGCAAAGTGAATGCCATATTTTCAGTCTCACACTAATATTACTGACCATTAGTTACTTAACTATTTTCTGAGTTTATTTTTAAAGATAATTACATTTAGAGCAAAAGATTTGTAAATTTCCATTTTTTGAAATGGATTTTCTGGATCCATTTCAATCTGGTTTCAGGCCAGGTTTTGGAACAGAAACTGCCTTGGTCGCACTGTACGATGACCTTTCCCGGGAGAGAGACAGGGGGAGTGCGACCTTGTTGATATTCCTGGAGCTCTCAATGGCTTTCGACACCATCGACCATAGTGTCCTTCTGGATAAGCTGGCCAGGGTGGGAGTTGGAGGCACTATCTTGCAGTGGTTCCACTCCTTCCTGGCTGACCATGTTCAGAAGGTGGTGCTGGGGGGTAGTAGCTCTGCTCCATGGCATTTACGTCATGGGGTTCCACAGGACTCAATATTATCTCCCATGCTGTTTAACATCTACATGGAACCTCTGGGAGAGGTCAGCAGGAGGTTTGGGCTTGAAAGGGTTCACCTCGGGTTACCTTGCCGCTGTTAAGGGAGCCGAGAGTTGAAAGAACACGCCAAGGTTCAAGAGACACGGAGAAAAGGCTTTAATTCGCTGCAGCGAGGCGCCCAGCCGAATACAGTCGGAAAACTGGGGCCCCGAACAAAGGAACTTCACAATTTTTATAGAAAAACATTCTCCCGGTACCCCTCCTTTATCAGAAAAAACAAGGACACATCTGGACGCCATAAATCGCCCGCAAAACAACAAAGAAACTTCAAAGGATACATAGTTATCACATCGTTACAAATCATTTGTCAAAAAGAGTATACACAGGATACTATCAATTTTGCCCTATGGCGCCACCTGTCATGCAGTTCTCGGAACTCTCCGCTATACCGCCGAAAAGCGTTTGACAGCTCTAGTGATATATCGATGCTTCGACGGATGTCTGGCTTATCTCTCGCGCGGGAACCCCTTTACTGGTGGTCTTCCCACACAGATAAGTGTTTGTCCAGCAATTTTATGGCCTGGTATCTCCTGACACAGGCTTGGGGAGGAGAGTGTAGTGCTTTGTGTTACAGTTTTGTGAAGGGAAGAGGGGTGAATAAAGGGACACAGAGCTGGATTTTAATTGAACCAAAGTACTGCCATTTTATCTACAATGGCAGCTTATAGACTATATTAAAAACCCCTTCTATCAGGCTGAGGAGTCAGCAATATGCTGATGATACTCAGCTCTACCTCTCATTTTCCACCAATCCAGGTGAAGTGGTTTCTGTTCTGAGCTCGTGTCTGGACCAGATAATGGACTGGATGAGGGTTAATAAATTGAAACTCAATCCAGACAAGACGGAAGTGCTGTTAGTGGGTGTTTCACCGGACAGGTTAGAGGGCCACATCCATGTCCTGGACGGGGTTGCGTTCCCCCTAAGGGACAGGGTCCATAGCTTGGGGGTGCTCATGGACCCCGGTCTAACTCTGGAAGCCCAGGTGGACTTTCTCCAGCTGCGGAAAATATATCAGCTGCGCCCTTACCTGGACGAACAGAGCCTCATAACAGTTACACATGCACTGGTAACATCCCGTATTGATTACTGCAATGCGCTTTACGTGGGGCTGCCTTTGAAGACGGTCCAGCAATTGCAACTGGTTCAGAATTGTGCTGCGCAGCTGGTGACTGCCAGGGCCACCAAGGAACACATTACGCCGATTCTGTATAAACTTCATTGGTTACCAGTTGCTGCCCGAGCCCAATTCAAAGTGCTTGTTTTGACATATAAAGCCCTAAATGGCTTAGGACCTAGATACCTGAAGGACCGCCTCCTTCCATATGAACCTACCCAGCAATTAAGATCTAGCCAGGGGGCCCTCCTGAAAGAGCCATCCCTCAAGGAGGTGAAAGGGATGGCTTGTAGTAACAGGGCCTTTTAGGCAGCTGCCCCCAGATTATGGAATGCCCTCCCAAGTGAGACCCACCTGGCACCAACATTGATGACATTCCAGCGCCAGGTTAAAACATTCCTTTTCCAGAAGTTTTTAAACTGATTATTGTGGGTCCTGATGGCGATTTTAGTGTAGTATTTTAATATATGGTATTTATTGTATTTAAATGTTTTATTGTCCTGATGTTTTAATTGTCTGAATTGTTTATTTTGATTGTGAGCCGCCCAGAGACCTTTGGATAGTGGGCGGCATGTGTGTGTGTCGTTACAGTTGTTACCGACTCTTCATGACTCCATATCCATGGAGGTTTTTTGGCAGGAATACTGGACTGGTTTGCCAGTTCCTACTCCAAGTGGGTGGCATACAAGCTATATAAATAAATAAATAATAATTAAATAAAAATTTCAAGAAGAAAAGCTCTTGAGAAGACATGATGGATAACCTCCCAGTCTTCAATGGAAATTGTCATCAGTCTTAATACATTGAAGACACTTGCTCTGAATAACAAAAGAAGGATCTGAAAAATTGTCCACATGACCCTACATGCCAGACTATATAAGTAAAGCAAAAACAAACCAACAAAACCTCCCTGCAGAATATTATCTTGAGGTTTAAGGTAAATTCATGTATAATGCTTATTTGTGCATGCATCTGAACTATCTCCAAATTATAATGCACACAGTCTTACATTATTATGTATAATAGTGCTATATATCTTTTTCACCATATTTTGTATGGGGATCATTGCTGGCACTGAATTTATGCAATGAGTAATAAAGTATACAAAAGGACAAAAGAAAAACACAAGGCATTTCCTTACATTCCAAGGTAAAACACAGGAAAAACAGTATACCACACAAAACAGCACAGAGGAGAGTTAGTGTAACATCATGGAGTTGTGACAAAACAGGCAGTTGATTGACACTGATGTCATATATCAGAAAGAGCTTTGTGGCCTAGAGGTTAAAAGCCTATACTGCAGGTAAAACTGTGCTCACGACCTGGGGTTCAATCCCAGGTAGCAGACTCGTGGTTGACTTATCCCTCCATCCTTCTGAGGTCAGTAAAATGAGTACCCATCTTGCTGGGCAGGGGGAATGTGTAGCCTGCATGCTATAATTAAAACTGTAAATCGCCCAGAAACTACTTGAAGTGGTATGTGGTGGTATATAAGCAGACTACTTTTTGCATGTGGCATTTAGTAGTAAACTACAAGGGTGTGGTGGCTCAGCGGACTAAGGCTCCGAAAACTGTCAGCTGCAAAGTCAGCAGCTCAGTGCCACGCAGTGAGCTCCCACTGGTCACCCCAGCTCCTGCCAAACTAGCAGTTCGAAAGCATGTAAATGCAAATACAGTGGACCCTTGTATAATAAACGGTTTGTATAACATAAAATTCACACTTATTGAAAAACAGCTCTCATGCTTTGTGTTTGGGTGAGAGGTACTAGTTAAGTGGTGAAAAAAGGACTCACCTTCCTAGGATTAACTCTTGTGTGGTATACCTTTGTGACAGGCAGTGAGGCACAAGAGGATGTCCTATTGACCATCCGACTAACAATGGTGCTATCAATATTCAGGCTGCCCTTTGCTATACAAAGCTTGGCATCCATTTTCCTGCTGACAATGCCGGACATTGTGCAACAATATTGAACCATTTCCTGGCATTTTGAATCATGGGTAGCACAATACCCCATATTCATAAATCAGGGGAGTTTTTAAGAACTGAATGAAAATATAATCCCAACAACATGTCTGTGACTAAATAAAGATAATCCTCCTCATCAGTTACATATACTATACTTACTGTATCTTTTGAACGTTTTCACTGTATCACTGCAAAGATCAATGACCTCAGTGTGATTGCATTAGCCTCTTAATATGGCAGTTTGTTACTAACATAGCATTTTGCAACTAACTAAGGCACCATTCACCTAGGAAAGGCATCATTATGGTGAGGAACAGCAACTAAATTGTAAGATTGCCACAGCACCCAGTTGGAGGCAGACAGAGACCTGCTGGAAGGTGTGAACTTAAGAGTATTGATTTGATGCAATTAGTTCAGCTGGTAATCATCAGGACTTTATTGACTCATTGCCTAGGAAAGTTAAACTGATGTCAAAAGAAGATGGGTCCAATGAAATAGAGCAAAGTTTAACTTGAAGAACGGGTTGCCGAAAGAAAAGGAATAGGAAGAATATTAGGAAAGCAGGTACATAGAAAATGCAAATAAGATCTAAAAATGACAGTATATATACTGTTCATATAGATCTTAAGACAGTGATGGCGAACCTATGGCACAGGTGCCAAAGGTGGCACTCAGAGTCTTTTCTGTGGGCACCCAACATTGCCCCTTCATAGCCACCTGTATACAGATTAAATTACTGTATTGGCACTTCACAAAAAAATAGTGGGGTTTGAATTGCAGTTTGGGCACTCAGTCTCTAAAAGGTTCGCCATCACTGTCTTAAGAGATGTTGGACACAAGAGTCAAAATTGACCCACTATTATCAGCTATGCCAGACAGCATGCCTACTTTCCAGCAAAGAGGTGGAAAAGTTAGTAAGTTAAAAAGTTGCTTAATTTTTAGGGCTTCAAAATTCTAATCCATCTGTACTTGAAGCTATGCTTTAATGTTATGTTTTTACCAGGTGAATTTATGTTATATTGCTGTAGAAGAGCATATTCAATTACAACAATAAAGCCTTGCTGGAAGGAATAAACTCACAAAAATGCTGAGTTGGTTGGTTACTTCTGCTAAATCCTCCTGAAGGAGAAAATGCTTTAATTCTTTTTGTTAAGAATATGACCAAATTAATCTTCGCATTCCTACAACATGTATTAACAATTAGCCTCAGGAAACTGTGTGAGAGTTTCTAATAAATATTCTGGATCGGATGTATATAGCCAGTTCTCTCTCCCTCTCTCCTCCCTCCCCTCCCATGCATGGCTGATTAAATTCACTAGACCAAAACCTGTAAAAAGTAAGATTTGTAGAGAGTAGTATGAATTTTAGGACAACAAATAAAGGGACTGAGACCATGAATTAGAGACACATTGAGGAACATCTTTGACCACATTGTTTGGGTGCTCAGATCCTTCCCTTGCAATGTTGTGTTTGTGGTTGTTGTGTGTCATCAGATGGCTTCTGAGCCTAATAATTAGCAACCTCCAAAAGGTCCTATGATTAGTCGCCCTGCTCTGTTGTTGGAATGGCTCCATGTAAATGCACCCGTGTTGTTTTGCTGCACAAGGACAGCACTGAAGAAGGTGACACAGAAAAGGCTTGTACGTGTGTTAGACAAAATGAACAGCGGGGGACAGGGAACTGAAATGCTTGGAAACAGATAATGATGTTTTACTTTTGCTTCTGGTAAATAGGCTTTCACATTGTTCCCACCCCTGCAAATCCCATTTTAAAAAGAAGTGGCATTGGAACAATAAAACTCTGCTTCCACATCATGGGGAAGCAAACCATTTAGGGGAGAGGGAAACCTTTCATCTCCTTAAAATGAGCTTCATAAGTCATTATCAGCCCCATGGCCTATCCTATTGTGTTTGTGATATACACTGTATGTGTCATTCTAGTATCACATCCCTGACATGGAAAGTGTTTTAGTAAATTCACCATCCTCAACTGCTGGTTGGAACTATTTGAATGGACTACAGTCTCAGAGGTCGCAGAGGATGGTGTGTAGAAGAGTGTGGTGTAATTAAGACCTTGATGAAGTTATTTTTTTCACGTGAGCAATGGTAGATTTCCAGGCTCTGATAAAGATGGAACAGGGGCACTAAAATTGAAATTGCAGCCTGGCACAACATAGCATAACCTGAAGCATCTACCAGTTTCTATAAACCACCCATAGTAAGCTTTGGTCTGATGGAGCGGTATATAAACCAAATAAATAAATTAGTAAAATCAGTCAGGTCCTTTTCCCATAAAAGCTAAGGTGGCAATGGTTACATACTATCTACCATCACGTTATGTTGGACTTGTTATGACCATTCCATGAATTGTAAGGACACATAACAATGAGCTCAAATTACAAGAACCAAGATTTCAGCTAGAAAACTTTTCTAGTTGTTAAAGCAGTACAACAGTGGAACTGGCGTGAGAGGTGGCAAGCACTCAAAAAATGTAAGGCAGGGGTGGAGAACAGTTGACCCCCTAGATGCTTTGGACTACAGCTCCCAGAATTCCGAACCTTTGCTGCAAACGATAAAGGACTGTGGTAGTTGTGGTGCAAAACATCCGGAGGGCCAAAGGTTCCGCGTACCTGATTTAAGGCATTCACGAGAAAGCTAGGCAGCTATCTGTCAGGTATACAGTAGTTTGATTTAGATTCCTGCATTAAGCAGGGCATTGGATTGAATGGCATTATGAGCCCCTTCTAACTCAATTATTTCTGAGTCTATGGTTCTATATACTGTCAATTCAAGTACAGCATATAATAGCAACCTTAACAGGGTTCCCAGAAAAGAGAGACATTTAAGGAGCTGTTTTATCAGTGCCATTCCGCCCCCTCCCCCAGTGAGCCTCAACAGTCAAGAAGGGATTTTAACCCACACCTTCTGTGTCCTGATATTACTTCCTTTGAATTAGTGACCTTCAAAAGATCATTAACAACTTTATTTTGGTCTTGCTAACCCACAGACTTCCTTTACTGAGTCAATCCATCTCATACAAACCTGGGGAAAGGAACTGATTAGCCCTCTGAAGTGCTCAACTAAGCGAAGGTGAGTTCTCTACAGATGCACAGGTTCAAAAAAAGCAAAAAACTCATATCTGGGTGCAGCAATTACAAGAAAGGAACAGATGAAAACAGGATTTCCTAGACATGTATCTGCAGCATGATTTTAGATTATTATTTATTTATTTTAGAGTATTTTTACCCTGCCTTTCTCCTTGGAAAGGGACTCAAGGCAGCTTACAGTAATGACGGAAAATATACAGTTCGATGCAATTAAGATATGATAATATACAGTCCAATACAATTAAGACATGTTCAAGTACTGAGAACAAGGAATCGAGGGACATCTTACAGCATTAATAGAAAAACATTACATTAAATTTACATTATAAGTAGTTATAAACACAAAGTCTATGTGAACTTATAGATTCATATAAAAGACACATAATAGGTAGTCCATCATTCAGGGAAAGCTTGCCTGAAGAGAAAGGTCTTTGCCTGTTTCCGGAAGGACAACAGAGATGAGGCAGTCCTGGCCTCTAGTGGGAGGGACTTCCAGAGTCTGGTTATGATCTTTAGGCCAGTCAGATTGATTTGATATATTGACAAGAAGGAAACAGTTGCAAAGATGAGCAACACCTCATTGGTGCTGATGATATCTGGCAGTAAACAACATTTTTACCATCTTCACACTAGTTAAGTATCATGCTGTCATCTAATATAGCTCAAACCTGGTATAAGTAACTTGGCAGCCTTCTGTTGATTGTTTTATTGTTTTTTGGACTACACTTCCTTTGGGGAAAAAATGAAAATAAATAAATAAATAAATCAAAAAATCCATTTGTTACCTTTGTAACAGCTGATGGGAATGCAAATCATCCTCAGAGCACCAAATTGCCTATTCCCAGACTTAGAAAACAATTTCCTTGATTTTTAGACAAGGATGGGGTCAGAAAAACAGGTAGGTAATTTTTGCTTTAGCTGAATGAAAGAGCAAGTGATCAAATTAGCATGATGGAATTAGGGCAATGCCAAGGCATCCAAACACTAGCTGACAAGAGGCTTTCTGGTCTATTAGGCTGTGACTACACAATGAAATGCTACATGATTTTGAAGCATTTTATTTTATCACACAATGCTAAGGCCAATTCAGATTGGTCTGGTCCCTTTTTATTTCAATGTGGGTTTTTTCCACTACCAATGGAGGCCTCTACAGTTTTGGCTTTTTCTCATGTGATATATTGGTTTGTTCTTTTAAAGATATGGGGGGGGATCTTTCTGTTGATAGTATTTTGGTGATATAGGCATTTGGGGCATGATGTTTATGGGCATGGGAGCACCTGCCCACATATTCTTTTTCCTCTATTGTCCTCAGATGTTGTTTTATCTATCTATCTATCTATCTATCTATCTATCTATCTATCTATCTATCTATCTATCTATCTATCTATCTATCTATCTACACATTACGATGGCTGGCTGGATAGTTCAATGGTTAGGTATCTGGCTGTGGAGCCAGAGTTTGTGAGTCTGTGTCTCCTATGAGCAGAGCCAACCTGTGTGGCCTTGGGCAAGATGCACAGTCCCAGGGTGCCTCCAGAAAAAGGTATAGCAAACCACTTCCGAGTATTCTCTATCTGGATCATCCTGGAAAAGGCCCTCCATGTCAGAATTGACTCGGCGTCATGTAATGATGATGCAAAATATGGGATTAGCACTAGATCACCTTGTCACTTCTATTGATGTACCAGTGTCATGTTAAACCACCTCCATATGAATTGAAAATGAATTAATTACAAACAAAACAGAAACAATTACCAAATAAAAGACATTCTTGTGGCATGTAGTATTTCTTTAAATATTAAGAACAACTTTGGAAATTTGCTACCTTTTCTGACACACTGTACAGCCCTTTCAAAACCAAGCAGCTTGGCAGTGAACCATTAAAGAAATCAGCAGAGGCAGGATCAGAGGAAGGAAGCAAAGAAGGAGACCCTGTGGTATGAAACAGGAATTGAATTGCATCAAATATATAGGCACTGCCACTGAACTCCTGAATCAATGTATAACCCTGGTGTGGTGACCGACTGGGAATTCAGCTGTAATACAGGTTGCAAATCAAAGGGCTTGATAGATAGCATAGTCACAGCCTTAGTCATAGTTTTCCAAGATAATGTCTTCTACTGCAGAAATCCTGATGTCATATGACAACAAATGAAGGATGAAGCACATACCATCAGAGGGAACACACATACACAAAGTTAACGGAGAAGGAAATGCAAGATCAGTAAATATTTTACTCTGGAACTGTGTGTCTTTGTGTGTGCATGAGAGACAGAGGGAGAGAGATGTGTTTGCCAACTATGCTGTGAGCAAAATAGATTCCTGCTGAAAACTTGCCTTCTCTGAAAGCAGCTTCCCTTAATGCTGAGAGCCATCAGAAAAAGAAGAGAGAATGGAGCGAGTGATGTTTGTGCTCTCAGTTCCCAATTCAATTAAATTATCTTCTTGATCTGCACAAAGGCTAATGCAATGTCAGAAGCTAACTGTGATCAAAAATGACACACACCACAGTTGCATCACTAAGCCATAAATACACATGCGGTGAATTGAGAGAATTCAAATATAAACATTCTTCCCATGCAGGCATCATTTGTGAAACACCAAGTTCACAACTGCAACTGCCAGGATGTAGGCTCAACAGAAACAGGGATTTTGGAGAAGGCACAGACTTGAGACACATTAACCTTCTTTTCTAGATCATGGTATAGCAATCAAGGTCATCCACCGGGCCCTGCATGTGAGGGAAAAGATAGAAAGAGAATTGATGAGAGAAAATAAAGTTTGGTATGCTTTAACTTACTGAAAATTAGTTAAACAGTAGATTCTCTGTTATTGTTCCAGAGGGATGAAGTGCAAAATGTTGATTTTTCTGCGTTTATTCAGCTGGAAATATGAAGCTGAAAGGGAACAGTTTGACCTTCCTCTTGATTTAAACCAGAACAGCCTCAATTATTCACAAAACCTCTGGTTGGTGAATTTGGGATATTGTGCTTCTGTATCCACAATTCAAAAAGCCAGGAAATGCCCTGATATTGATGTACAATATCATGCCTGTGTTGTCTACAGGGAAAAGAATGCCAAGCTCTAGGTCAGTGATTCCCAACCTGGGGGTTGGGACCCCTTTGGGGGTCGAACGACCATTTCACAGGGGTCACCATGAGCCACTGAAGAAAAAGGCACAAACGGCTTGGGTCTGGATGGGGGGGGAGGAAGGGGGGAAAGAGTGTGTTACAGCTTGATAGATTGGAAGGGATGTCTGTCAATGGCACCGGAGGCTGCGATTGGCTGAGAGTGCATGTAAAGGGCAGTTCTCTATGGCACCTGCAGCAGTGGCCTGCCAAAGAGGGATTATGGCCTCTTCCAAGCAGGGCAAGGGGTCACCAAAACATGAGGAACTGTATTAGGAATGTTGAGAACCACTTCTCTAGGTCCAGTTTTATAGTTATAATTTTATGTTTGGGGTGTCCCTATTTTTGAGTTGGCTTATGGAATCCTGAATCCTTCTGTCAGCACAATATATTGCTGGCCTCATGTGCACCAATAATAACCTTGGTGGGTATGGAAGCCAAGTTCACCACCACCACCACTACCACCCCACTTTTTGCAAGCTGCACTAGGCCCACAAAGGCCAAAAATGGCCAACATTTGCCGATTCAAGGCACAATTACTCTGGAAAAAAAGTGAAAAGATGTGATTTTTTTCTGACCCAAAGCATGGACATGAGGGATCAATGGAGACCTTGTGGACCTTTTTAAAAACACTCCTTGTGGCACTTTGCCCACCTCAAGTTTCACTGAATAGTGTACACAGAATAGAAGACCAGAGGTTGTAACTGCCTTTAAAAGGTAATTTGTTATCATAGTATCACCAGGGTGCACCTTTAGAGTTAGCCAATATTAGCCAGTATGACACGTTTATGGTTAGCCATAATTAGCCTTGGCAGTTTGACCACAAACCAAAAATATTATAGGAGATGTTGTTACTCATAATGGTGTCTTCCAACCTTGCACAAGACAAGAGAACAAATGAAATGACTTCACTTCTTGGGCTTATCTCCTAGAGTTTTTGCATTTCTTTATAAATCCAGAACTCACCAGCACAGAATCAATATAACCCACCAGGATGAATACTGGTTCTAGGTCACTGAGTCTGCTTATCACTATTTATACTCCCCAGAATGCCCTGAAATGTTGGCAGGAGGTCCCAGGCCCCTGAGGGATCTTCCTGAAAGCATATTGGCCATGGCTCCATTTAACCTGGATTTGACTTGTTCTTATATCTCATTCTCCCAATTACCACTTTACAAAGACTAATTTAATATGTGAGGGTAACGGTATATACCATTTATAATTATTTGTCATTGGTCATTGGGACTGCAGGAGAAAGGAACTTCTGAACCATCACACATTTCCTGTATTAGATTTAAAGAGCAACTTAACATAATCACTTCCATTTGTCTACAGTGTGATTATATGTGCATTAACCATTCCACTGAGATGTCTCTCTTGTATTTCAAAAGCCTTTAAAAACATAAATGTTTAACATATCATTTTCTGGACCATCACATTCTCACATTTTTTAACCATCCTGCTTGCTACCAGTTCATTCAGCCACTTGAGGTCCTTTTAAGGAGGAAGGCAGGATAACAATATTTTAAGTAAGTAAGTAAGTAAGTAAGTAAGTAAGTAAGTAAGTAAGTAAGTAAGTAAGTAAGTGTTACTTAGTTAGTAGGTTCTCTGGAGTTCCACATAACCAGTGTTTACTTGTCTGCCTTTCTCCCAAAGTAGACAAGATGGTCTAGGACTGAATGCAGAATTTCTGTCAATGGAACAACTACAATAAAGAGGTCAGTTTTGAATTTAGAAAAGGTCATAATGAGGTCATCTTTTTCAGACAATGAAATTAGGCTGGTGTATGTATATGTATTATTATCAGAATAACCTAAGACGTTCATACTTTTTTCTAAAAGTGGTACCTTACATGTGTGGAATGATCTTCTCAAGATTATTTTATTTCCAGAACTGAAATCACCTTGTAGTGAGTTTTCCACTTCCGGTATGGGTGTTTTTTCTTTCATTTAGACAAGCATATTCCAAGATGGTGCCGTTGAGATGTTATATAAGTTTGTTTATTTGTTTGTGTGTGTGTTTAACATATCATCATCTAGCCGAAGGCAGGCAAAAATAAAGCAATAATCATAACAGCATAAAACATAACATAAATTCAAAAATAAACAAAAAACAGACAAAACAAGTAAAATGTACTATAATATGTACAGTATATAAACATTTTGGTGGCAGTA
Organism: Phrynocephalus forsythii; assembly: GCA_029282475.1. Lineage (NCBI taxonomy): Eukaryota > Metazoa > Chordata > Lepidosauria > Squamata > Agamidae > Phrynocephalus > Phrynocephalus forsythii. Next base: position 62,098,002 of record JAPFRF010000004.1, read on the forward strand.
GATCTCATTAAAGGCTAAAAGGTTTCAAACTAAAAAATGTGAGGGGTTTCCACCAATGGAATATGTCGAATGGCCTGCTGAAACAATCAGGTTTTTAATAACTTCTTAAAGGTCACCAGCATAGAGGCCATGGGAATATTAAGAGGTTGTTCATTCCATGCTTTCATAAACCTTGACCATTGGCTATGACAGCTGAAGAACTGTCAGCCAATAATCAAAGGGCACCATAGTGAGGAACCCTTACTTACATTACAATTTATGTATGCGGTTTTATATATTTAACATCTAGCAGATTGGTGTTTAATAAACTGGTAAAGGGTGAGTTTCCATCTTCCAGATAGATTCCTTGTTTAGACTATTGATTTTGAAATAGCTCAAGAAACCATGTAGCATTCTCAGAGAATTTATTTCTCTATTGTGGACGGAGAGGAGAAGCAAAATTATTAATGTTGTTATTTGCATCTGCTAGGCCATCACTGATGTGCTGTATCATTTCGATTTTTTTATATAAAAAATGCCTTTGTGTGAAGTGGTGGTTGAAACCATGGCTGCGGGCAGTTTCGGTATTAACACTACACACAAAGAAATTAAATAATAATAATCTAAGTGATTCATTGCATCAAAGACAGCCTAAAACAGACAAAAATATTGTCACTTTCAACAGCCCTCTGCAGAGAAGCAAGAGAAGTGTTCAGTTGACATTGGAGAGTTGCTTGAAGTCAATACAGTGGACCCTTGTATAACAAACAGCTTGTATAACATAAAATCTGTACAACATAAAAAATTCCAGAGATAGAGGAAATTTGCTCAACATAATTGCCTATGGGGCAAATCCGTACAACATAAAGATGGGATTACTCCGTTTTCAATGCATCCCTATGGGAAATTTGTATAAAGGAAAATTTGCTTAACATAATTTCATTTGGAACGAATTAAGTCCTTTATACAAGGTACCACTGTATACCATTTGGACATTAGAATTGCGGCAAATGGCATGTAGCTTCTCTCCTTTTTCTCAGGCAACCGTACTCAGAATGTACCAAAAGGGCCAGTGTAGATGTGCCTTCTATTATGAAAGACATGATCCACACAATGATAACTGAAATCCATTTGAAAACATTCTCTCCCAAGGGTGGGGAGGGAGGGGGGAGAGAACAAAAAGGCCTGAACCCCTCTACAAATGACTGTTGTTTTTTACATTGTTTCTGACTATATCTATAAAAATCTCAAATTAATTCAGCAGCACAAAGAGGAGAATGGTCACACATCAACAGAGTCACTTCTAACACTTCTCAAGAACTGAAGCAGTGGGATGAATGTGCTCTTTGGCTAATTATTACTAATTATGCATGGGATGTTAAGATTGACAATCTTGTGCTGCACCGGGACAGTTCTGACATTAATAACACTACACTTGAAAGCATTGTCTTTTTCTATAATTAGCATGGAGCTCTGCAATAGGAATAAAAGGATTTTTAAATTCTTTTTTAACATGTTTCTGACATTTTAACCATACTTAAATCGAAAGTGCTTTGACATTAACAGAACCCAGAAATGATTTATTGGAGGCATTTGTTAAAATTAACTGGTAACCCAGCACAAGACCACACTCTGTAGCCCTGAGCTACACACAGTATTTGTCACTGACACAGATGAATGGATCTCAGAATAGCACCTTTCATAGTGTTAAATGTTCCATAAAGTTCAGCAAAGTGCTCAATAAAAAGAAGAAAAGGCAAATACTGCCTGACCCCTTCTTTACTCAGCTCAGTAAGGTGGCAAAGCCCTACATGTTTGGTAAAAGATTTAGAAAAGTTCTATGGGATATTGCTTTTATGCAAAATAAACACAAAATATTTTGTTTTCTTTTTCAAGGGAAATATATATTAAAAGATACCTGCCTGAAAAGAATCCCCACTGGGCCATGAAAACTTGCAGGAATGGGGGTGGTACTTGTGAAAACACCCCTTAGAAATATCTGACATAGGCTATGGGTACAAGTCCAAAACATCCATTTTTGAATGCAGTTAAATAAGTTTGAAATCAATTTTTAAGCTTTGACTATATAGTGTACAGAGAAGCATGGACATTTTTTGCCCAGGAAGTGGGGATTTTTAAAAAATCAGAATGGGAAGTACCATATTTTCCACAGAGATCTCCGGACCCAGCAGTGGCTTCTGTGGTAGTGCCTGGCCACTGCTGCTGCAGGGACCTCCGTACCCAAAATATGTGTGAATATTTTTTTCACACATACATACTTCTAAAAGTTTCAGCATATTTTAATGCCCCTGTTGGTGTAAATCATTTCTGTGGGGCTCCTATCTGTAATACCAAATTCTATTTTGCAAGAAATAAAAATGACACAAATATTAAATATAACACTAATGGCAGAGGCAGACGGCATGCGGAGGGGAGAATGGAGGCTGCAAATATGTTGCATTTTAGGCTTCATCCTCTGCCCACCTACCTTTAGGCTGCTTCCAGTGTGATGTTTAATATTTGATTTATTATTTTTATTTCTTGCAAAATGGAATAGTGCTGTTTCAGAATTACAGCTAGGAAAAAAATAAAACAGAGCTGACTGTAAGGTTTCCCTGCAGCCTAAAGCCCATGATCCTGGCATCTATTAATTGTCAAACCCCACAACATGAGAAAGAGCCAGCATGACAAAGAGCAGAGACAGGAAAATGCCTCAAATTCAATCCTTTAGAAAGACTTGTAGACCCCATGACCAATATTCAAAACAGACTAAAATGGATCACAATTGTCCCAAGAGGATGCACACACCAACCAGAATCCACATGACTACTATATGACTTTAAACCAACTTAACCCTCTGATCAGTCACACATTTATTTCAATAGTGTTACTACACACTTAGTTTGAAATCCCTATTAGTGTTACTAAAAGTCTGTTCTGATTTGACCGAACATATAACACCCATAAGCAATGAAGAGCATATCCATTTTAAGTATGGATCCAATCCATAATGCTGGCGAGCATTTAAGATTTAGATTTTTTTAAACTTGAGTATGATTAAATAAAGCAAGATAACATGAGATGCAATGACATCTGAACAGGTTTTTAAAAAGACAGACCACTTCTTTGCCTCTTTGGAGAAAAAAAGAATGAGTTCCGTTGTAAGCAGATTCATAAACAATCTCTCAAGGCTCAAACAGTTGGCATAACATTTAAGGAATATAAAGTGCAAGTGAGAACGAGTGAAGTACTTTTTATGAAGTGTCAGTGGCTTAAAATAACTCTCAGAGAAAGCTTTACATTTCCATTCTTCCCCCTCTTCTCCATTTCTAAAAAGACAGCTTGTTGGATGAACAGTTCTAGAAAATGTGTAATCTGTACATCTTGTTGAGAGGTGCCGTTGCGGCAGGCAATAGGGCTCAGGCACCTCCCCCGGGCTTTGCGGAACCCACCAAGGTTTGTTTGGTTTTAAAAACTGGAGTGAAAAAGTTCCCTTCTGTTCTTTGAATGGCAGGGAGGACTAATTGTGGCACCTATCAAGGGACCCCAGGACCCCATGGGTTCTTACACGACCAACTTATGCCAACCAAAAACTGGTTTCCCCTTGATATCCCCTATGTTATCATGAGTTTTCATGGCCAAGCAGAGACCTTAGTCCTTCTCTGACACTATCCACAAAACCACACTGGCTCACTATACGTGCAGGCCACCGACACATAAGAAAACTTAAAAGTGGTAACATGTTTAGCTAGCTGTATTCTGGGACACAGAATTCTTATTAAATACAATTTTAAGCTGCAGATAGAAGACACGCATATTCAGAAAGCTCCTAGTTACTAAGCCACAGCTGTTTTGTAATATACTCTGTAAAGATTAATCCAAAAATGATTATATGAATTAGATGAAAGTTGAATTAGTATTTATGTTAGCCTGGAGTAGGAAATGGCAAACCACTCCAGTATTCCTGCCAGGAAAACTCCATGGACATGGGGTCACAAAGAGTCGGTCAGGACTGTAACGATGCAACACACATACACACACATGCCACTTATTTAGTTAGGATCTCCCACACAGTCACCGAACATTTTGCTAGCAGCATCTTGTTTGTTTATATATTCTCATTTTCCCTCGTGTCCACAATGTATATGAAAAAAATTATTATTCATGTACATTGCCTACATTTGACACGTTTCTTGACAGAATTACAGAGTCTTATGTATGCAAGCTGTAAAATGGGTTCTGTCACCATCCAATTTGTAAGAGGCTCCAAATGGCTCTAAAAAGCCATTTAAATGTACTTTCATCAATCCAATTTCCTAATAATGTTTGTCTTTATAAATGAATCAAATACACAAGCTGATTCAGCCTTCGTTGTTATCAGAAGACTGTAACACATTCAACTCAAAATTATTTATTTTCAAATGTCTTATATAACTAATGTAAGAGAAAATTGTCTGATCAGCTTTGAGCTGATAATAGTTAATTGTAATAGTTAATTGTAATAGTTGATTACAACACAAGTTTATACAAGTCATTATAAATACAGACAGATACAACCAGTTGCATATTTTTGCATTTTCATTCCTGACAGAACTAATATGTCTTGCATAATCACATTATAAAAAGATTTTTTTGCAATCAGAAGGCTAGTTAGCCCACCATTTAGTCCATCACAGGGATGAATTTAGGCTGAATATCAGGAAAAATCTAAAAATCTTAGAGCAGTACAGCAATGGAAGCAATTGCCTCAGGAATTGGTGAGTGCTCCAACACTGGAGAAATTGAAGAGAAAATTGGACAACCATATGCACTTTATTTTAGGTTCCTGCATTGACTAGGGGGTTGGAATTGATGGCCTTATAGGCACCTTCCAACTCAATTATTCTATGATTCTATGAACTTGTCAGAGCTACCTGCATCCACTGGGAGCGAACACAGGTTGTGAATTTCAGCTGCAGTACTGTGGTTGAACCTCTGCACCATGAGGCTCCAACTCACTTCCCATCAGTCTTTTACCATGGATTATCAGAACCAACATCCAAAACTTTGGGAGATGTTTGTGTCCTCTCTCTAGTATTAAAGGTGTTTAATTTAAATCCTTTGATATAAATTGTGTATAAACCATATGAGAGGAGGTTTACAGTCTTAGCCAAGAATCTGTTTGTCTATGGAAGTTATTCAAAAATATAGGCCTTGTGTCTAAACTGCCACATATGTTCTATATCTGAATATGTCAGGCTAAATCAAATCCAGTTGAATTATGTCCATTATGTGATATTCCACAGTTCTCTTATGCTGAATAATATATGAATTGTGCTCTATAATTGCAAGCCCTTGCTGCACCTGAAACAAGTGACAGGAAATAATACATACACTTCCATCACAGAACCCTACCTTTATGATTATTCTCACAACCAGGAAAATTAGGAATGCCATATAGTAATTTTAAAGCAAGAATTATGACCTTGGTATCACAATGAAAGTCTCCTCCTTTTCCATCTCAGTAGCTCTGCACTGCAGCCCTCTTAAAACTGTAGCAACAATTTGCCCTTTAGAAAGTTTGTGGGTTCTTTCCTTCTTAAAAGAAACCTTCAAAGGCACAAGCAATATCAGCCAGTGAAGCCAGCTGCTTTTACTTGGTCAGGGAAAAAAGAATTATGTTCTCTGCGTAATTATAAGCATTGTAATAACCGGAGTAGTGGGCAGCTCTATAGCAACCGTATTAATTGCAGCTAATGGAGGCATGTTGAGGCAGGCCACGTGCCTTTTTTCCACAGTATAATCCTTAATGTCCTCTCCCCACTTGGTTATTGTATCCATCACCTGCTGGTTTCTTTAAAACGCACAAATGGTTTGTTCTGCTAAGTTTTAACATACTAGGTCCTTATTTTGTCTTCTTTCTGAAGCCAGCACTTTGACAGGTGTTACTGGTGTTCAGTGCAACTCTCTGTGAGGGTCCTCTTTTTTGTGGGTTAACTGCTGTAGCTCAATGAGAGGATCAATTAATTTATTGCAGTAAATATAGCAGACTGAGGCCCATTGATGCAGACCTTCGTAAGAATTTCCAGCATTGAAGCAACAATTTTGCCTTGTTTTCTTTGAAGTCTGGTTCTTGGCATGTTTAATAAAAACAAATCTCTCTCCCACTGTGTGCCTAGGCAGCTTGAAAATTGAAATGAAGAGATGGCATGCAGCTCTGTGGTAATAAGTGGCAAATTTACCTCAGTGTCTATTTCTGGACAAAGAGGTGGACATTTATGGAGTGTTAGTTAAACGAACCACTATTAATAATTCTTATTTCATGTTGGTTCTTTTAAAATGGTCATATTAAAATATCCACACATTAATGTAGATGAAACAACAGCCAAACATTATGCCTGTATTTTAAAGTGTTGTTAGAGCTATGCTACAGTCTCTTACAAGAGAATGCATTTTATGCCACCCACTGGTATTTATGCTAACATCTGTTTCCTTATTTCCTTAAGTGAGAAAGCATATAGAAGGTATCACAGGCGTTGCTCACTAAAAGGATGATCATTAAATTGGCAAACACAAAATAGTTCATTTTTGAGATTACAACAAACCAGTGAGTGTTCATAGGTTTCTGGACTCCATGTTAGTGATTTCTTGTTCTTTGTTGTTTTGGAGGTTTGTGATCAACATTTCCCAGAGGAAATGAGTGCTGGAAAGCGAATAGGCACAGTCTATTGAAACCCTCCACCATCTGGAAGGCTTCAGAATACCTGATGGGACTTGTAGTCTTCCATCGCTGAGGGACACCAGGTAGTCTATTAAACATTCTTCTATTGAAAATCAGTTGGATCTAATGGGAGCTGTGCTAGTGGCTCCAAAGTGCCTTTTGGCGTATCTCTACCAAACAGCAGCATTTGCCTTCCACTGAAGAGCTTTGATTGTGACAGACGTCTGTGGCCGCACAGGAAGACATTCAATCTCATTTCAAATTTATACACATAGCAGATGAAAACACTAATAGCAGTAAATTGGCATATTAAAACAGGAGCAGAAAGATATCTTCACTAATGCTCTTTGAATGGCCTTCAGTGCTGTAGCATACACAGGGCAGCACATGTATTTTTTTTAAAAAAACCCAACATTCTTTAAAACTGCCAAGTTTAAGACTACAATAACGCTATACCATGACGGTTCAAATTCTTGAAAGCCAAGAAACTGGAAGCTAAGGCTCATGCCTGAACAGACATGCCACTATAATTTGAATCTGCTTTGCTGAAATATAAAATATATATAAAATGTAGGAGTATTACTACTTAACTAAAGGCAGCCTTGACTCCATTTCAAAACAGAGCATTCAGAAAAATGTATAATTCAAAGAAATGAAAAAAAATGCTGGCAAGCATGTCAGCTGTTACACATCACCAAAGGGGAGGACAAAAGAGGATACCAATTTGCTTCCAAATGCAAATACTTACTGATATGTACACATGGGAAATTATACAAATTTTTAAACATTTAGACACTACTAAAACACTTTTCCTTCAAGGAACTCCATAATTTGCATACCTGCCATCTGGGTGCAGAAAAATAGGGGTTAAGTGGCAGTAGCTCTAGCAACTTGTTTGACTTGGTCATCATGCCTTACTGCCGAGTAACATCCACAGGACTGTAGTTCATCAGATGCAGATGTTCACTTCCCATCATGTTTTTCATAAGCACCATGCATACATCGGAGCAATATTTACACACAGTATTTCTCTCTCATGCTCAGTTTTCACCTCAATGTTCTTTCTGTTTGTCGGAAACAATATCAGCAGGTGTTATTTGTCATCTTTCTTGTTCTATAAATGTCTTCTTTTTTAGAACATAAGAACATAAGAAGAGCCATGCTGGATCAGGCCAAAGGCCCATCTAGTCCAGCTTCCTGTATCTAACAGTGGCCCTACCAGATGCGTCTGGGAGTGCACGAGACTAGATATCTGTCTCCTGATACCACTCCCCTGCATCTGGTCCTTGAAATATCCCAATTTTAAGCCTGTTTTTACTGGGTGCAAAATTCAGCAGTACAGGGTTGCCTCTGTTTCCTCTGCCAGATGTCTGCCTGTCCTTTCCCTACTCCTTCCATTTGTCATCCCTCCTTCTATCCACCATGCTTTCTTTGATATTTTTCCCCTTGCACCTCTATTTGTACGTGTGGATGCATGGTCTTTTTTTCATTAACCTGTAATTAAAATTGTGCATTCAAAGATGTGAATAAACAACTTTTTAAAAAGAAAAACAAGGGGAGAGCCGAAGCAGAGCTTCCCACTGTGTGATGTTGTGCCTGGCCCTTGACATATTTATGGCAACAGTGTGTACATTGAATTAAAACAAAGAAAAAAGCACTGCAACTTGGCCATGTGTTATGAGCAGATTTCCACTTGTCTGCAGTTAATCTGCAGTTAACCTACAATAAAGTTTCACCAGTTTATTGTAAGCGTGTGGTTCCAGTCCTGGTCACCCTATTCAGAGTAAGAATTTCCCCTCTGAATGCAATATAGGAGAAAAGAGTTACATTTCACCATCCAGCATGCTGCAGTTATCCAACTCCGTAACTATACTGTCACCATTTTAAAAATCCTATACCTTAAACACGGATTAATTTAATGATAAATTTTGTTTGGCACCAAGTCTGACACAGCCATAATTTTAAAGTGGGAGACAACTGGTGATTCAACATGGTGAATCGTCTGCTGTCCTAACCTGCAGAGGTTAAACTGCAACATTACAGTCAAGAAACAATATAAAAAACTAAAAACAAGTTATTAAAACATTTTTGCCAGAGAAGCATCTGGAGATAATTCAGATTTAAGATCCCCACAGCAGATCCAGCAATAGACTCCGGAGAAGGTACAGTAATACCTTGCTTTACGAGTGTTTTGCAAGACAAGCAAACATTCCTGATCAATTTTGCCTTGATCAACGAGCAGTGTCTTGCAATACAAGCACTGGAGCATGTCACATGATCACAAGGGACCCATGGTGGCTCTCTTTCTCCATCCCTCCCTGCTGGATTATGAGTGATTGGAATGTTCCATCTCAGGTAAGACGAAGGAAGAGAGAAAAGCCGAAGGAAGAGAGAAAAAAGGTCTCCTTTGCACCAGCCAGGAAGAGTTTCAAAGGTGGGGACTTTGGTTTTAAATAGCACTGTTCTCTTACTGAACACAAACTGCCATGGAAAGGGCACTGAGTTTTATACCTGGCTGTTTATTTCAACAACTGGTTTATAGGTCAAAGAAGCAGAATATTTGTGGGATTTAAGCCACTGCACTTATGTCATTTGACCCTAGGACTTTGGAAAGGTATATGCACAGGGGGAAAAAAATAGCGGCTTGTATTTTACACCTGACACAAGTGTGACACCCACAGGATGGTTTACAAGGAGTTTTTCAAAATGTAAACCATACCTTGACAGTTCATATTGATGTGTGAAAAAACCTCCACATAATAGTGTCAGTCTCCACTATCTATTAGAGATGGGCACGAAACGAACAATTTTTCATTTCTGTTTTCTTTTTTTCATTTTGTTACGCAATGAAACGATAAACAAATTTTGTCTCTAAAATGAAACAAAATGAACAGAAACACCAGAAATTTTGTCGTCCGTTTCGTTTTTGTTACGGCAATACATTGAACAGCTTTAAATGCTAAAAAAAAACACAAAAATTGAAATAAATGGCAATGAAACAGTAACGAAACGAACGAAAATGAAAATGATTTTTTTGCAAAAATTCACAAAAAATGGAAACAAACTGAAACGGACCCCCTAAACGACAAACGACAAACGAAATGCCATTTTTTTATTTGTGCCCATCTCTACTATCTATCTATCTATCTATCTATCTATCTATCTATCTATCTATCTATCTATCTATCTATCTATCTATCTATCTATCTATTTCTTAAAAAAACACAGTTGGCAAAAATTCAACAAGCAGCCAATTTAGCTTTCATCCATTTAGCAAATAAAAACCCGAGCCATTGACATAAGGCAATTTTAACTGCTGGGAACAGCTGACAGGCGTTGTGGCCTCTGATTCCCCATCCCCAACCCTGGGGAGGAGAAACCCCACCTCCCCACTGTATCTTTTATACTTAAACAAATGAAAAATTAAACAGATCTGAAATCAGATTTTCTGAATTACTTCTTCCTCAAGGTGGCAGATTCTGAGCTGTGCTCCATCCATCCAGCATGGCTCATCTTCAGCCCACTCCCCACAGCTACCATTAGTCATAGAGAAGAAAGAAAGGATCCACGCAACAGAACAGTACAAAACCTCTAAACACGTCGGTGTACCAAAACATGTCTAACAGTTGAAAATCCCAGTACATAATGCCACTTCCAACACCTTCTTGACCTACATCTTGAGGCTTGAGTGTTGTTGTTTTTTTAATTTTCTTTTCTAATTTTCTTTACCTCACTTTTATTTTTTCATTCATTCCCACAAATAATTGCCCACCCCCACCCACCCCATTAGATGCAGTATGAAGGTTCTGAGGACACAACAGTTTTCTCAGTCAGCTAATTTGTTCCAGACATTTTAAAGGATAATTAACTGAAATATTGGTAGATAAAGGACTCATAAATTTATGGGATTGAATGAAACAAATGCAAAATAGGAAAAAAAGGATTTAGGAGAAGAAAGTTGTTGTTAAATTTTATACAATTGGAAAAAAAGGAATAAGGCTGGAAAACCAAAGTAGGAGAACAAAGAAAATTGACCAAATCTGAAGAAATTCTACAAAAGAGATGCAAAACAGAGAATAAAGAAACTAGAAAATAAATGGTAGATGTGATATATATTAATACAAGAGGAATATAAAGAGAACAGGTTAAAAGAGATATGGCAAGAAGATATTAATTAAGAAATTCAAAAGAAAGAATTGAATATAACGTGGAATAAAAGAATAATGAAAAATATGTCAGTAAGAGTAAAAGAGAATTACTGTATTTTTCTGTCTATAAGACATTATGGAATATGGCTATTAATGATAAACTTTGTGAAATTAAAATGAGGAAAGGATTGGGAAAAAGTAGTGGTTTTAATTTAATATGGTATAAACTATTGGTATATATATATATATTTCAAACAGGAAAAGGGTACACACCAGGAAAAAATGCAAAGTATTTCTGGAAGGAAAAAAATGGAAGATCTCTATCTTAAGAATTTTAAGCATGGAAGTGGGCGCCACAGGATTTGTTTTGCTGTTTGCTTTGGTTTGTGTTTATGTTATTTTGTTTTTATATTGTATATATGTTTAATAAAATTGGTTGAAAAAATTCTGGTGAAACATCCTCTTGAATGAAATTATGTTGTGCAGGAACATGGTGTCAGTTTGACTTTCCTACTTCCACAAACTCTATTACCTATTCCTCCATTACCCACCATTGCTATCATTTTAAATGAAGCTCAAAACCCTCTACTATGTCTGCATTTATGCTAAGCTCCCAGAAGCAATGCTAGAAGCAGTGGCATGTTAGAAGTGTGTTTGTTTGTTTTTAAAATAGGTATTCAGATGATAAAGCAGCATTTTATACCTTGGCTGCATTGGTGCAAAGCTGTTACCGACTTTCCTATTGGATCTTCATGAACACACCAACAGATACAAAGAAGGAAGCAGCTGCTCGTGACTGGAGTGTTCTCTGTGTAATGGTATTAACACTGCAGGGTCACTGATTTCTCACAGGAGATTATGAGCTCTTTTTTCCACCATTTGGTCAACAGGAAACTATAGTATCCATCTGACTTAATCATAAAAAAGAGCTCTGCCACAATCTAGATGCACCGGTAGGTTTAGCTGTTTTATCACAGGAGTATTAAAGAGATGGCTTGAACTCTTACAGTATATCACAGAAGTGAGTATACCCCTCACACTTTGCAAATATTTTAGTATATCTTTTCATGTGACAGCACTGAAAAAAATGACACTTGGCTACAATGTATAACTATGTAAATGTACTGTCCCCTCAAAATAATGCAACACACAGCCATTAATGTATAAACTGCTGGGGACAAAAGTGAGTACACACCTAAGTGACAATGTCCAAATTGGGCTCAAGTAGCTGTTTTCCCTCCCTGGTGTCCTGAGACCCGTTACTGTCACAAGGTCTCAGGTGTGAAAGGGGAGCAGGTTGTTGCTCTCACTTTTACATTTGGTGTTATCAACTTTCACTCTCTCACACTAGTCATTTGAAGTTCCACATGGCACCTCATGGTAATGAATTATCTAAGGATCTGAAAAACCAAATTGTTGCTCTAGAGTCTAGATAAAAATGGCCTAGACCACTGGTGGTGAACCTTTGGCACTCCAGATGTTTTGGACCACAACTCCCAGAATTCTAAGCCTAGATTGCCAATGACAAAGGACTGTGGTGATTGGGGTCCAAAACATCTGGAGTGCCAAAGGTTTGCCACCACTGGCCTAGGCTATAAGCAGATTGCCAAGACCCTGAAACTGAGCTGCAGCATGGTGGCCAAGGCCATACACTGGTTTAACAGGACAGGTTCCACTCAGAACAGGCCTTGCCATTGTCAACCAAAGAAGATGAGTGCCATGCTCAGCATCATATCCAGAGGCTGGCTTTGGGAAATATACGTATGAGTGCTGCCAGCACAGGGTGTGGGGGTCAGCCTGTCAGTGCTCAAGCAATACACTGCACACTGCATTAAATTGGTTTGCACAGCTGTTATCCTAGAAGGAAGCCTCCTCTAAATATGATGCACAAGAAAGCCTACATGTGGTTTGCTGCAGACAAGCAGACTAAGGTCATGGATTTCTGGAACCGTGTCCTGTGGTCCAATGAGACCAAGATAAAATTATTTGGTTCAGCTGGTGCCAAGCATGTGTGGCAGCAACCAGATGAGGAGTATAGAGACAAGTGGTGTTGTGCCTACAGTCAAGCATGGTGGTGGCAGTGTCATGGTCTTGGGTTGTATGAGTACTGCCGGCAATGGAGAGCTACAGTTCATTGACAGAACCATGAATGCCAGCATGTATTGTGACATACTGAAGCAGAGCATGACCCCTATCTTCGAAGACTGGGCCACAGGGCAGTATTCCAACATGATAACAACCCAAAACACACCTCCAAAATGACCATTGCCTTGCTAAAGAAGCTGAAGGTAAAGGTGATGGACCGGTCAAGCAGGACTCCAGACCTAAACCCTATTGAGCATCTGTGGGGCATCCTGAAATGGCAGGTGGAAGTGTGCAAGGTCTCTAACTTCCACAAGCTCTGTGATGTCATCATGGAGGAGGGCTCCATTGGCAACCTGTGGAGCTCTGGTGAATTCTATGCCCAAGAAGGTTAAGGCAGTGCTGGAAAATAATAGTGGCCACACAAAATACTGACACTTTGTGCCCAATTTGGACATTGTCACTTAAGGGTGTACTCACATTTATTGCCAGCAGTTTAGACATTAATGGCTGTGTGTTGTGTTATTTTGAGGGGACAGCACATTTACATTGTTATACAAGTTGTATATACTGCTTTATTTATTTATTTATTTTTATTTATATAGCTTGTATGCCGCCCACTACCCAAAGGTCTCTGGGCGGATCACAATAAGAATGAACAATTAAAACATCAAGACACAATAAAATTAGAACAATAAAACATGTAAATGCAATAAATACAATATATTAAAAACACACCACTAAAATTGCCATCAGGACCCACAATCATTAGTTAAAAAACTTTTGGAATAGGAAGGTTTTTACCTAGCGCCGAAATGTTATCAACATCGGCGCCTGGCGAGGGCGAGTCTCATTTGGGAGGGCATTCCATAGTCTGGGGGCAGTTGTTGAAAAAGCCCTATTCCTGCAAGCCATCCCCTTCACCTCCTCAAGGGATGGTTCTTTCAGGAGGGCTCCCTGACTAGATCTTAATTGCCGGGTAGCCAAGTGTCATTTTTTCAATGTTGTCATATGAAAAGATATACTATTTTTTTTTAAATGTGAGGGTGTGTACTCCTGTGATATACTGTAGCTATCAGGATTTTTAAATTTGCATCGAGTGCATTCTGAGGTATTATTTTCATACCCTGAAAATGACAGTATATTCAAGGTTAACAGTCATCCAGGGTTAGCATTGTGGATCAATGTAGAGCTGGCGGAAAGCTTTAATGTGCACTTCCTATATTTACTGCACGATCGACATCTTGTACAAGCAGCAATGCCACAGATTATCTACCTTGCAAGTCTACCTTTGTGTGGATTCTGCCAAAAGTCAAATGATGCTAGGTAATTAAAATATCCTGTTCTGTTGTTTGACGGTAAAATAGAGAAACAGCATTGTATACAAATCAATCCCTGGAGGTTCATATTCTCTGTTTATATTAAAGCTATTTTAAGCCACATAACCAAGTCCAATCATTTCCTTCCTCTCACATAAGACTTACTGGAATTCCTCAGCTTTTTTGTGCTATAAATTGCTCAACATGTTTAAGTAAGTAGATGCACCTTTTAATATAGGTTGGTTTGTGATATAATCATACACTGGCTGTGGATTTTTAAACATTTGTGTTGCTTCTGCACTAGACCTGGCTATGTAATGCCCAGCCTGAAGAAAACTTCTGCAGCAGTCTAATGCTAGCTGTGTCCATGAGATTTCAGTGGAATAATAAAAGCCTTTGCCTTCCAGTTAGATTATAGCTGTGTTCAGACATTACACAAAACTCTTTCCACAATGAACAACTTCCCTTCCCATTTGTGTGTGTTTTGTCGTTACAGTCGTGACCGACTCTTCATGGACCCCATGTCCATGGAGTTTTAGAGGAAATAAATACTAAGAGGCACATTTTAAGTTAAGATTCCTAAACATCTGACCAAAGCTGTATTACTGCTCAATTCTCACCTGAGGAATAAAAGAAATATATATACTGTCAATCAGTAATATTATAAAAAGAACAACCAAGTGTTTTCATTCATACACAATGTTACACATTTTGTAAACACATGTAAAGTGATAAAAACATCTATCTGTTAAATTCTTCCATAAGTTATCATGTTGAAAAGAAGTAATATCCACTTAAAAATCCCACAAGGAAGTTCTCTCTTGTAAGGGATAATGAATCCTTGTCTTTAGAGACTAGAAGGCCTGTTCTACACTATGCTCATAATCCTGTGTTCTCATTCTTTTCCTCTTATGGCCCAAAAGGCTGCTAACTTCTTAAGCCATTAACACCAAGGTCAGGGAATGTCAGGTTGCACAAACAGTTTCCCACTTGTATCTTTCTTTTAAGCTGCACTGATGTTTGATTTAAAATAGTTACCTGAAATAATGCTGATAGATATCACAAGCTTAACTCCCAGATGTATTTGTTACAGACACTGAGGCAAAGTGTTAAGGAAAGAAAATGAAACACTTTGTCAATACAGGATGTGCTAAATAAATCAGCTACTTTTTCATGGGGGTGGGGAGGAACTTTAAGCAAACAACATATTTCTTTTCAAGCAGAGGTCTTGTGAGACAAAGAGTCTGATATAGGGATTAATCCACTGGGAACTCTCCCAGTACCACCCACAATAAACTAAATGAGAACCATGTGTATGCCCTCATTCCATTGAATGGGATTGTATCTGCAAAATTTCTATTTCCTCTATTTCTTCTATGCTTTATCAAAATATTTTCAGAAATGTTACACTTAAGCAATACATTCCACAATGGAAATGTTATTTTGCTGTTTATAGGTTCATGGTTTCCTTTTTGCCCCAAGGGACACAAAGAATGACAATTGAGTGAAAGTGGATTGGTTGAAAGAGCACTTTTCCAAATGCCAGTCAACATTTCCTGCACAGAAGCACAGAGCTTTAACCATACTTGTTTTCTCTTTAACATTTTGTAGAATGTTATAGGTTTTTCAATTTAAATATAAAATTGATTTTAAGTGTAAATAGGTGAGACATTAAACTGAAACTCATATCCCTTTAATTATATTCTCTCTCTCTCTCTCTCTCTCTCTCTCTCTCTCTCTGTGTGTGTGTGTGTGTGTGTGTGTAATTAATTTAAATAGGCATTCACACACAGGTGTAGAATACTTATAGCATTATGGAAGTCAATACAACCCCAATGGGTAAGATATTCAATTTGAAAATAGAACAGTCTCTATTATCTCTCATGTTCCTTATTGCATGGCATTCTCTCAACCTGATACCCATCTTATAAAATTGGAGTATTAATAACAGTGACACACTAGAGTAGACTGAGTTTCTGAGCACACCAATCTACCGTAAATGCACATCTTGATATTCCGACAGTGTCCATTGTACATTAATCCCAGCTAGTGCATTAAAAGGATACACAAATGATTGCTACAGCAACAGCTTGTTTTCATTTTGCTTTATCCCTAATTAGGATGAAACAGGGTGTTATATTTTGGAGGACATTTGAAATTGAAGGATATTCATATTTTGCCTCATTGTCAGAGTCTTCGTCATGCTGCCAATTTAGGTATGCCGATAATAAATGCACTATGTATACAAGATTAAGGTTCTTCACTAGAATGAGATATTTGAATTAAAGCTGAGGATGTGTAGAGAAGTTTGCACCCTCTACATTTTTAATCCCCTGTGGATATTTAAGATTAGTTATATGGTAAAACATCTGGATAAGACACCAGAAAGGTTTCCTCACAGTAAATACAATCCAACAGTGTTTCTGACACTGAAACTCAATCTTAATGGAAAGGCAGCTTGCAATCTAGCCTAGACTGACTTCTGAAGAATGGAAATTCATGTAAAATGCAACAGGTTGACCTTGATAATCTGAGATTCTCATTCTTACCTTTCAAGCTATGGATCTTTATCTCTATGCTTATGGTTAGCCATAACCTGCACTTGTAAACATGCTAATTTTTGCTTTTACTGCTATATTCCCTAAACTTTCTAATCCCATGCTTTCTTACGCAGCAGGTAGCTCCTTGAATCCAGTTGCAACAACTCCTACCCAGATTTACAGGTAATAGCAGTATATATGATTTGTTTGGATATGAATTTTCTTATGTAAGTACTGCTATTGGCACAACATAATCCATACCAGAATTAAATAATTCAGTTATTATTTTCCATCCCACATTATTCCAATGTGGAGCATATAAAGCTTTCTTATCTTAATGTTGTTGTCTAATACCAATTCTTGAGATTTATTTTCCTTTTTATTCCTATCAGATTTCTAAAGACTTCCAACTAGTTTCTGCTTTAGGTTTTATCCTATGATACACATGGCAGCAGTATCTAATAGATCACAAATATTGTTCTCCTTTACATACAGTTTACTGTAATTCAGTGGCTGCAAGATCACAGAATGACATTACAAATGAAGCTTCCTTTAATCGCATTTTGGCTGCTACTAATCACCAAAAGACACGATTTTACTGATCCACTATCCTTGGTTGCTCAAGTCATCTAATTGTTATGTGCCTTTTGCATATTTTGATTTTCCAAGAAATGAGCTCAGAATGAGATATTTGGGCATGACCCTGTGCTACTCTTACAACACCCTTGCAAGGCAAGCTAAGGTGACAGAAAAGCTGCCTTGCTCAAGTTAATTTTATGGCTGGGCAGGAGTTTGAAATAACTGGCTGCACCTTTGCAGTTCATGAAAAAATATGACTTTCAGCTTGAGGATTAATATCTCTAAAGATAAGAAATAAGAGGAGCGGGGGCAAAAGGTGAAGCCTAAATTGCTAAGGGCAGTGTTGAATGGGAAGATGATTAGTAAGCAAAAGCCAATACAAGTGATACCAGAAGCAACCTGAATTCTGTGCAAAGGAGCAGGGGGGGGCAAGGGAGGGAACCTAGCTGAAGCACAGAGCTCCTCATAACCCAGGCCACCTGGAGAAACAGCTCCTGTATGCAATATATTTGAGATTGTTGTGCATGGCTGGTTAAAGGGTGCGATTCAAACCAGAAGAAATAACAGAGCCCATAAAAAGGAGTATGCTTTAAAAACATTTACCAGAACACACAGCAGAAATAACTTCTCACCTAATCTCTGTTCTGGAGTAATTTACTAGAATAAAGCAAGACCAGGTGTTTAAACTGATAGGTGACAGAGATTTGGGGAAATAGCCCTTCATTCTCAGTCCCTTTTTTCCTCACAGCCTCTGTTTTTATAGATTGAAGTAGTCCAAATTAAGCTCAGCCTGAACTTTTCAACACAGGAAAGACACAAGAACAACAGAATTCTTAGTCTCTGGATTGCATTAATATAATTTTCACGTGCACTGCTGGTTTTCCAGTGCCCTTTGGAGAATATCTAAACAGAAAAAATAAACAAGTGATGGCTCGATTTTTTTCACAACAGTGAATGGTGGAACAAGTAACATGAGTGAATAGTATTTCAGAACTGCAACAGATAAAGCACTAATTCTCAGTTTAGAGCCTGACCACATGATTGATTGATTGATTGATTAAATTTATATACCGCTCCATATACAGCTACACAACTACTCTGGGCGGTTTACAAAACTGAACAGAAATCAAACCCATAAACAATACAATATAATAGATAAGCACAAATAAGTAAAAACATAATAACTGGTAAACATTATATATCAAAAACATTGAACAGGAGCAAGATGGGCTACAGATAAAAACAAAATAAAATATGTAATGGCATTAACTAAAAAAATACTCCCCATTCATATTATGCTAAGAGAAGGAGTGCTTGATGGGGTTTAGTGTATTTTATATCAATTTTTAGAAGAGTGAATACACAATGCATGTGCAAACACAGATTAATTTGACAGGAAATCATGTTTGTTTTAGCAGTAGTAAGTTTTTTAACTCCTCTGCCAGAGGTCCATTTATTTTAACACGAATATGGAACTGATTCATTAAAAACAATTCACCCTTTGTGAATGCCTGTCAATTTTCATTTTTAAGTAGCCCCCCCACACACACACACACACAGCTGCCTCTCACAGCCACTTGCCCCTGCTGTTGTTGTGCTCTTTTCAATTTAAAAAAAAAATCCTGCTATCTGATAAAACACTCTACCAGATAGCAATAATTATTAAGCAATTAAGAACAAATGGCAGCCAGGCAGGCACCTGCCTGCTCTCTGAAGCACTTTTCTTAATGCTGGGCTTCACCACTGCCCCCTGGCTCTTTGATCCCAAAGTGGCCCACCTGTGAAAGGAAGAGGTGAGGTGGTGGGGGAAGTGGTGGTGGCAGCATCAATAGTGGTCTATCAGATGACAGCAGCAGTGATGGCAGCGGCAATAGCTTCTACACTTTCTATGGATGCCTGATGAGGCTGCTTGGCAGCAAGAGCCAGATGCAACCAAAGGAGTCAGTGGGTGAAAAAAATTGAGGAGCAGCTGCTGTGACCATCATCCACAATGGAGGACCAGTCAGTGCCATCTGGTTCCTTTGGAACTACTGGAAAAGGCATTGCTGTCAAAGTGCCAGCTCCTTTTTAAAAAGCCAACAACGTGAATGATCAATTGCCCTAGGTGATGTAGAGGACAATTCTAAGACCATGTGACTACCATGTACCCATAAATCCATTTTGTTAACACTGTGACATATTCTGAGGTAAATTGTCAATGTAACCAGGTCCTTAGCAAGTGTATGAATTGGTATTTAAAAGTAAATACAGTGGTACTTCTACTTATGAGTTTAATCCGTTCTGAACACATGCTCATAAGTCGAACAACTCATAAGTAGAGCAGCTGTATCTAAATAAATAAATAAATAAATAAATAAATAAATAAATAAATAATAAAAATAATAAAAATAATAAAAATAATAAAAAAAATTACGTAGAGCAGACCGCATCTAAAATTTGTAAGGCAGCAGTTAAATGCCAATGGTTTCCGCTCTTAAGTTGAATTGCATGTAAGAAGAGGTACCACTGTAACTGGCACAATTGACATAAAGATCACATGGTGGGAGAGGGGCCTTCAGTTCTTTCCATCTCTCCTGTTCCTGATGCCTCCCCATGTATATTCATCCAGAAAGCTTCTTGTAGGACATGAAAACTATTATTGAATCCAAATAGTGGGGTAGAATGGGAAAACTGGACTCAGCAGCCATTAACAGGAGCTTTGATAGACTAGGCTTCCATGAGGTAGGGCTTACAGACAAATCCTTTGTTGAAGCCACCAGAAACAAGATAAACCAGATTTTGAGGGCAAGAAAGAAAACACAGAAGCCTCTCCCATTTGTATACCTTTAGGTCTGTTTAAAATCCATTTTGTTTACATTTTGCAGATTTCCATTTAAGCATTAGAATATAAGTACTGTATTGCTTTGGAAAAACAATACTGTCTTCCTCCAGTCTTATTATGCTAATATTAGCATCTAGGCAGAGTAACTAAAGGGTATGTTTTAGATAAATGCTACCTGCCTCAATAACATGGAATTGTTTTCATTTCTATGATACACATATTTTGAATACTTATCACTAAGAAGCATCATACAATCTGCTCAGGGAATACAGGTTATATTATCATGGTTTTGATCAGGAACAATATATCTTTGGCAGGAAATTAAATACACCAATATCTAAGATATTAAAGTCATACTTATTAAACATAAAAATGTCGTGGATGCCTTTTCAAAGGATGTAACTTGAACTTGTAACACAAATCACCATGAAATCTGGAAATGATTCATACTTACATTTCAGCGCAAACAGATTTTATGTTTTAGGTACTTCATAAATGCCCATGTAGCTGTAAGGATACAATGTCTGTTCCATTTATCCCATATTACATTCTACAGACTGCTTTCCACTATAAAAATTATAGAATCATAGAATATTGAAGTTGGAAGGGGTCTATAAGGCCATCAGGTCCAACCTCTTGCTCCATGCTGGATGAAGGAATACCAGGTGGTTGTCCAAATTTCTCTTGGATGCCTCCAGTGTTGGAGCACTCACCACTTCTTAAGGTCATGGGTTCCACTGCTATACTGTCACTAGAGTCTGAGCTGAATAAACATATAGGTAAAGCAGCAACTATGTTTTCCAGACTAACAAAGAGAGTATGGCTCAATAAGAAGCTGACAGAACATACAAAGATACAGGCCTATAAAGCTTGCGTAGGGAGAAAATTCTCTTAATGGTAGAGATCCAGAAGGGGTTGTGGAGACTAGCCCAAATGTTGCAATAGGAGCAGGACAAGAAGTAGTGCAGACCATCAGTGTGAGGAAAAACAGGTTAAGAAAAGGACATGTAAGAAGCACATGCAGCCTCAAATGTCTCTACACCAATGCACAGAGCATGGGGAACAAACAAGAGGAGCTGGAACTCCTAATACAGCAAAATAAATATGACATAATTGGCATCACTGAAACATGGTGGGATGAGACATATGATTGGAATGTAGTCATTGGAGGGTATAACTTGTTTCAAAGGAATAGGACAAGTAAGAAAGGAGGAGGTGTAGCTTTATATATTAAGGACATTTATACTGCTGAAGAAATACAAGATAAACAGCAGAGGAACCATGCTGAGAGTATTTGGGTGAAAATCAGGGGTGAAAAAACCAGGAGGGATGTCACTGTGGGAGTATATTATAGACCCCCAAGCCAGTCAGAGGAGTGGGATGATGCCTTCTTTGAGCAGATGGCCACACAGTCAAAAGGGAGAGATGTAGTACTAATGGGAGATTTTAACTATCCTGATATATGCTGGGAATCCAACTCAGCTAAGAATGCAAGGTCTAACAAATTCCTTACTGCCCTTGCAGACAATTTCATGGCCCAGAAGGTAGAGGAGGCAACAAGAGGCAAAACCATTTTAGATCTGGTCATAACCAATAAGGAGGACCTCGTAAATGGGGTCAAAGTGGTGGGATCATTAGGTAAAAGTGACCATGCCCTCTTGGAATTTGTAATACAGTTGCAATGTGAAGTTAAGCATAGTCAGACAAGAATCCTGGACTTTAAGAAAGCCAATTTTTGTAAACTTGGGGAATTATTGGCTGTGATTCCATGGTCCAACACACTGAAAGAGAAGGGAGTCCAAGATGGATGGGAGTTCCTTAAAAGCAAGATTTTAAAGGCACAATTTAAAACTGTTCCAACAAGAAGAAAATATAGGAGAGGTCTAAAGAAACCACAATGGTTTACTAAAGAATTTTCAACTCAGCTAACTATAAAGAAAAACAAGTACAAGGAATGGAAAAGTGGGAAATGCACCAAAGAGGAATATAAGCAAACAGCTAATATATGCAGGGGGGGTGGTAAAAAAAGCTAAAGCGCAAAATGAACTTAGACTGGCCAGAGACATTAAAGATAATAAAAAGGGTTTCTTTAGTTATGTCCACAGCAAAAGGAAAAATAAGGAAATGATAGGTTCTCTGCGTGGCGATAATAACCAGTTACTAACAGGAGACAAGGAAAAGGCAGAACTATTCGACACCTTCTTTGCCTCTGTTTTCTCCAAAATGGAAGAAAGAGATCCACTGGGACAAAGACTAGATGAGGTAGGATGGGAATTACAACATAGAATAGGAAGAGAGCTGGTACAGGAGCACCTGGAAACATTAAATGAATTTAAGTCTTCAGGGCCAGATGAATTACACCCAAGGATATTAAAAGAACTGGCGGAAGTAATTTCAGAACCATTGGCAATAATATTTGAGAAGTCCTGGAGAACAGGGGAAGTCCCCATCGACTGGAGGAGGGCTAATGTTGTCCCCATCTTCAAAAAGGGGGAAAAAAGGACCCAAATAATTACCGCCCAGTCAGCTTGACTTCAATTCCTGGAAAGATCCTAGAGAAGATTATTAAACAGGCAGTCTGCAAATATTTAACAAACAATGCTGTCACTACAAGAAGTCAACACGGGTTTCTTAAAAACAAGTCATGCCAGACTAATTTGATCTCTTTCTTTGATAGAATTACAGGCCTAGTGGATGAGGGGAATGCTGTGGATATTGTTTATCTGGACTTTAGTAAGGCCTTTGATAAGGTTCCCCATGGAATTCTTGCTAAGAAGTTAGTAGAAAGTGGGATAGATAGTGCTACTGTTAGGTGGATTTGTAATTGGTTGACTAATCGCACCCAAAGGGTGACCATAAATGGCCTCTCTTCAGCTTGAAGAGATGTGACCAGTGGGGTGCCCCAGGGTTCTGTTCTGGGTCCAGTGCTGTTCAATATCTTTATTAATGACTTGGAGGAAGGAATAGAGAGTATGCTAATTAAATATGCAGATGATACCAAATTGGGAGGGGCTGCAAATTCCCTGGAGGATAGGATGAAAATCCAAAAAGACCTTGACAGACTAGAGTGCTGGGCCAAAGCTAACGAAATGGATTTCAACAGAGGGAAATGTAGGGTACTACATTTAGGTAAAAAAAAAAATGAATTGCACAAATATAAGATGGGGGATACTTGGCTGGAGGATAGTACCTGTGAAAGGGATCTGGGAGTCTTGGTGGACCACAAATTGAACATGAGTCAGCAGTGTGATGCGGCAGCCAGGAAAGCCAATTCGATTCTTGGTTGTATCAACAGAACCATAGTGTCTAGATCAAGGGAAGTGATAGTACCACTCTATTCTGCTCTTGTCAGACCCCAGCTGGAGTACTGTGTCCAGTTCTGTGCGCCTCAATTTAAAAAGGATGTTGACAACCTCGAGCGGGTGCAGAGGAGGGCTACCAGGATGGTTGAGGGTCTGGAGGAAATGTCTTATGAGGAACGACTTAGGGAACTGAGAATGTTTAGCCTCTCTAAAAGAAGACTGAGAGGGGGTATGATAGCTATGTTTAAATATTTGAAAGGATGTCATATTGAAGAGGCAACAGGTTTGTTTTCCATGGCTTCAGAGACTAGGACTCGGGGCAATGGTTTCAAACTACAGGAAAAGAGATTCCATTTCAACATTAGGAAGAACTTCATGACAGTTAGAGCTATTCGGCAGTGGAATATGCTGCCGCGGAGGGTTGTTGAGTCTCCTTCTTTGGAGGTTTTTAAGCAGAGGCTGGATGGCCATCTGTCAGAAATATTGTGATGGGGGTTCCTGCATGGCAGGGGGTTGGACTAGATGGCCCTTGAGGTCTCTTCCAACTCTATGATTCTATTCTATGATTTTGTATTGCAGCGAGTCTTGGACCATCCATGCCCGACAGGAAAGAAAGCTTAATACTTTCCATATGTGCTGTGTTAGGCGAATATTCAACATTACCTGGCACGACAAAGTTCCAAATAGCATAGTCCTGAATTGAGCTGGAATCACTAGCATGTACACTTTATTGAAACAGCGACACCTACGCTGGCTTGGACACGTTGTGAGAATGGATGACGGTCGGATCCCAAAAGATCTTCTATATGGAGAACTAATGCAGGGAAAGCGCCCCAGAGGGAGACCACAGCTGTGGTATAAGGATATCTGTAAGAGTGACCTGAAGGCCTTGGGAATGGACCTCAACAGTTGGGAAACCCTGACCTCCGATCGCACTGTCTGGAGGCAAGAGATACAGCATGGTCTACATACATTTGAAGAGGCATTTGTCCAACAGGCAGAGGAAAAGAGGCAGGCACGGAAAGAACGAAACTCAAGGACCGGGCAAGAAACAGAATACATCTGTCCCCAGTGCGGTAGAGACTGCCATTCCCGAATTGGTCTATTTAGTCACACTAGATGTTGTTTTTAGGATCTCTACTCCAGGCATGATACCATAGTCTTTCGAGAGTGAAGGATGCCAATGATGATATAAATCAATTCATATATTTTGATGTCTAAACCTGTAACCATGTTTTCTCCATTTGTCTGGAAAGCTCCCTGGCATCAATTCTGAAACATATAGGTCTATATGTAGTACTATGTCATATATTTTGTGAAGGTGGATGAAGTGTATGGCTTCCCAAGTCTGTACAAATGCAACTCTTTAAGTGCTCCCCTTTGAGTCAGTGTAGAAAAAGAAAGCTTCTTCTTCTTCTTCTTTTGCTTCTTGCTTCATAGAAAGTCTACTATGGCAACTTAGAGCACAGTTCCCAAACTAGCACATCTGCTTACCTATCTGTTTTGTTTCCACAAAGTTATTCCAAGAGGCACAGAGGGTAGAAGTCTGGAATGTGGTGGCCTTTCAGGGTTGACATTGATTATTGAGTTCCATAAATATTAATATTGATCAGAAGTATAAAACCAACTCATGTAATTTTGTTTTTGTCAGCACTCTATACATATCCAATATGCTCTGTGCCTATCCTGGTTAACTGTTTATGTATTATTTCAGTTTGTGTACTTCCCCATAATGTATACACTCTCTGGGCAGTTTAGAACACATTTAAAGCACATATAAATACAACAATTACCCAACAATAAATACATAAAATAGATAATACTGTGTACCTAGCTAAACACTAATCTTCAGTAAAAAAATAAAATGGATATTAGTATCTAAGGTAGCTTTAAAAGGCAGCTTTGAATAATACAGTTTTTACTAATTTCTTTAAAATGGAAAAAGCAGGAAGCTGACAATTCTCTGCTGGACATTTATTTCAAAGGGCACCAATTGAAAAAGCACAGTTCCCTGTGTTGCCTCTTTTGGTGTTGCCATTTCTAACATCATGGTCTTCAAGAAGCGGGTGGGATGGGCAGCTGGTTTGTGGAAGAGATGTTCTGACAAATATCAAGGTCCTATACTGTTAAGGACTTTATAAGTCATTAGTATAAATCAAATTTACTACTCTATGCAGTGAGATTTTAACCACTGTTTTGTACAACAAGCTGCTGTCACATCCAACTTCTAGTAATCGTAATAGGTTTTTCATAATATGTAAGATATTTAAGAAGTGGTTTTACTATTGATGTCCAAGTGAGTTTCCATTGCTGAGAGCAGAGTAGAACCCAGGTCTCCTGTATCGCAGGCAGAAATCATAAATACTGTAAAAGCAATTTGGATGAAGAAAGACAGTTGTGCAAGAAAAAAATACTTAAAATTCTGAGAAATCATTCCATCTAAGAAACTTGGAAAAGAATGTGGGAAAACAGTATCAGATATTTGAGCCTAACTACATCTTTCCTTGCTTTGTCTTGATTTTGCCATATGGTCGGTCTGAAATCCTGTTGCTAAGTCACGCTGCAGTAGGTCCCTTGACTCAAGTGGGGATTGGTGACTCAACTCTTGCATAAGTTCTGATGATTCAGATGGGCCTATTTTATTTACAACTTAATATGCAAAAGTAAGTTGTAACTAGAGCAGGCACATTTGAGTCAATAGAACTAAATGGGGGGGGGATGACTCATCAAATCCCCACTGATTCAGTGGGCCTACTCTAGTTGCAACTTACTACAGCAAGGATTTCAGTCATCGATTACTAGCTGAGAATGGAAGTCAGAAAGCACTTCCGAATGTGTGGGATTTAAATCTTCATGCAAAGCACAGTTCAAAAGCTTGTGTGGACTGTATGTGGGATTCAATGTTGGTGGCATGAAATTAAAAAAAATCCCTCCCCATACACTGAGTTTTTCTGTACAATTTTAAAAATCAAAAGTCAGAATTCTGAACAGTTTAAGGTCTTCAGCTTTCCATGTACTAACACACCAACCTATGGCTTATGGCAGAAGTATATTTACTCTAGATGTGCTTTGGAAGATGTTGAGCCAAATTTCCCACTACTGAAATAACTGGGTGTTGGGCAGGCTGTACAGGTGGGACTTCCATGCATCTTAAGCCACTGTCCACCTAATGAGCCTATTGAGGCTACTGTCCACCTAACAAGCCTATTCAGGCCATTGTCCATTTTATGAGCCTATTTCAGACCAGGGTGACATGAATTAAAAGTGAACTGTAAAATGGAGGACTCGCAACTAGCTTTTCTCAGACTGATGAAGCTGTTTGAATGATCAGCGAAACGTTTCAGACTCTCAAGGGAAAAAGTCCAGTTGCCATGACTCAAATTCCAGATAAACTCACCTGGATGACTGAGAATCTTCACAGACATACTGAAATAAATGGGGCACATTTCTACTTTTGTGTCCCAGTTGATCAATGAGGCTACAAAATAAAACAGGCTGAACTGTGCTTTCATCATTGTAAGGCTAATTACACTGGTGACAATGAGGCCTGTAATAAGACTTCCTGGGGTAGGAACTGGCAAGCCACCCCGGTATCCCTGCCAAGAACATCCCATGGTCAGAAACAAAAGGCTAAAAGATATGACGCTGGAAGACGAGCCCCTCAGGTTGGAAGGTGTCCAACATGCTACTGAGGAAGAGCGGAGGACAAGTACAAGTAACTCCAGAGCTAATGAAGTGGCTGGGCCAAAGCCGAAAGAACGCTCAGCTGCAGACGTGCCTGGAAGAGAAAGGAAAGTCCAATGTTGCAAAGAAATATACTGCATAGGAACCTGGAATGTGAGATCTATGAGCCAGGGTAAGCTGGATGTGGTCAAACGTGAGATGGAAAGAATAAACATTGACATCCTGGGCATCAGTGAACTTAAATGGACAGGAATGGGTGAATTCAGTTCAGATGACTATCACATCTACTACTGTGGGCAAGAATCCCATAGAAGAAATGGAGTAGCCTTCATAGTCAACAATAGAGTGAGAAAAGCAGTGCTGGGATACAACCTAAAAAATGATAGAATGATCTCGGTACGATTCCAAGGCAGTCCTTTGAACATCACAGTATTCCAAGTTTATGCTCCAATTACCAGTGCTGAAGAGTCTGAGATTGACCAATTTTATGAAGACTTACAAGAACTTCTAGAACTGACACCAAAGAAAAATGTTCTTCTCATCATAGGGGATTGGAATGCTAAAGTAGGGAGTCAAGTGATAAAAGGAATAACTGGCAAGTTTGGCCTTGGAGTTCCAAATGAAGCAGGGCAAAGGCTAATTGAGTTTTGTCAAGAGAACAAGCTGGTCATTGTAAACACTCTTTTCCAACAACACAAAAAGGCGACTCTACACATGGACATCACCAGATGGACAATACCGGAATCAGATTGACTATGTTCTCTGCATCCAAAGATGGAGGAGCTCTATACAGTCAGCAAAAACAAGACCTGGTGCTGACTGTGGCTCAGATCATCAGCTTCTTATTTCAAAATTCAAACTTAAACTGAAGAAAGTAGGGAAGATCACTGGGCCAGTCAGGTATAACCTAAGTCAAATCCCATATGAATACACAGTGGAAGTGAAGAATAGATTCAAGGAACTAGATTTGGTGGACAGAACACCTGAAGAACTATGGATGGAGGCTTGTAACATTGTACAGGAGGCTGCAATGAAAACTATTCCAAAGAAAAGAAAATGCAAGAAAGCAAAGTGGTTGTCCAACGAGGCCCTACAAATAGCGAAGGAGAGAAGGGACGCAAAATGCAAGGGAGAAAGGGAAAGAGACAGAAAATTGAATGCAGACTTCCAAAGAATAGCAAGGAGAGACAGGGTGGCCTTCTTGAATGAACAGTGCAAAGAAATAGAGGAAAACAACAGAAAAGGAAAAGCCAGAGATCTGTTCAAGAAAATTGGAGATATTAAAGGGGCATTTCGTGCAAAGATGGATATGATAAAGGACAAAAATGGTAGGGACCTAACTGAAGCAGAAGAGATCAAGAAGAGATGGCAAGAATATACAGAAGAATTATATCAGAAAGATCTGGATGTCCCTGATAACCGAGAAAGCGTAATTGCTGACCTGGAGCCAGACATCCTGGAAAGTGAAGTCAAGTGGGCCTTAGAAAGCATTGCAAACAACAAGGCCAGTGGAGGTGATGGCATTCCAATTGAACTCTTTAAAATCTTAAAAGAGGATGCTGTAAAGGTGCTGCATAAGATATGCCAGCAAATTTGGAAAACCCAGCAGTGGCCAGAGGACTGGAAAAGATCGGTCTACATCCCAATCCCAAAGAAAGGAAACGCCAGAGAATGCTCCAACTATCGCACAATTGCACTCATTTCACATGCTAGCAAGGTTATGCTCAAAATTCTACAAGGCAGGCTTCAGCAGTGTGTGGAAAGAGAACTTCCAGAACTACAAGCTGGATTTCGAAGGGAAGAGGAACTAGAGATCAAATTGCCAACATGCGCTGGATTATGGAGAAAGCCAGAGAGTTCCAGAAAAACATCTACTTCTGCTTCATTGACTTTGCCAAAGCCTTCAACTGTGTAGACCACAACAAACTATGGCAAGTCCTTAAAGGAATGGGAGTGCCTGACCACCTTATCTGTCTCCTAAGAAATCTATATGTGGGACAAGCAGCAACCGTCAGAACTGAATATGGAACAACTGACTGGTTTAGAATTGGGAAAGGAGTACGACAAGGCTGTATACTGTCACCTTGCCTATTTAACTTATATGCAGAGTACATCATGAGAAAGGCCGGTCTGGATGAATCACAAGCCGGAATTAAGATTGCCGGAAGAAATATCAACAACCTCAGATACGCAGATGATACTACTCTAATAGCAGAGAGTGAGGAAGAATTAAAGAACCTCTTAATGAGGGTGAAAGAGGAGAGTGAAAAAATGGGCTGAAGCTCAACATCAAAAAAACTAAGATCATGGCCACTGGTCCCATCAACTCCTGGCAAATAGAAGGGGAAGAAATGGAGGCAATGACAGAGTTTATTTTCCTGGGCTCCTTGATCACTGCAGATGGCGACTGCAGCAACGAAATAAAAAGACGCCTGCTTTTTGGGAGGAAAGCAATGGCAAACCTAGATAGCATCCTAAAGAGCAGAGACATCACTTTGCCAACTAAGGTCAGGATGGTTAAAGCTATGGTTTTTCCAGTAGTGATGTATGGAAGTGAGAGCTGGACTATAAAGAAGGCTGATCGCCGCAGAATTGATGCTTTTGAGCTGTGGTGCTGGAGGAGAGTCTTGAGAGTCCCCTGGACTGCAAGGAGATCAAACCTATCCATTCTGAAAGAAATCAACCCCGAATGTTCACTGGAAGGACAGATTTTGAAGCTGAGGCTCCAGTACTTTGGCCACCTCATGAGAAGAGAGGACTCCCTGGAAAAGGCCCTGATGCTGGGAAAAATCGAAGGCAAAAGGAAAAGAGGACGACAGAGAATGAGATGGTTGGACGGTGTCATCGATGCAACCAAAATGAATTTGACAAAACTCCGGGAGGCAGTGGAGGATAGGAAGGCCTGGCGAGCTCTGGTCCATGGGGTCACGAAGAGTCGGACACGACTGAACGACTGAACAACAACAACAACATGTTCTACCACAGACTTATGTAAAATCAAGACATACATCCAAAGGTGCCTTAATGAACTTGCTATCATATTGAGTTTAGTATAGCCCTTGGGAATTAATTGTGACAGCTCCTTGGTCTAGAGGTATGATGTCCTTGTCATTGTAGACACCAAAACAGATGCATAGCTTGAGTAGAAGCTTCATGAACATTTTGAGTGCTGACTCTGCTGTCTTATCTTCCTAATTTTTACATAATCTTTTCCAACTTTTGGGTATAAGAGAAACCAGCGCAGAAACAGGGAAATCCACCCAAGGGTGCTTTCCCTTTTTTTTAAAAGGAACTGAAGAGATGAAAGGGAGATGAAGAAGAATGTTGTCCTATAACCTATCAGAGCAAAGGCAGGAACTAGATCAGTGATGGCGAACCTTTTAGAGACCGAGTGCCCACACTGCAGTTCAAAACCCACTAATTTTTTTGCAAAGTGCCAATACAGTAATTTAACCTGTATAAACATAGCTGTGAAGGGGCAATGTCAGGTGCCCACAGAAAGGGCTCCGAGTGCCACCTTTGGCACCCATGCCATAGGTTCGCCATCACTGAATTAGAACTGAATACCTGGGATGCATAAGCCCAAATGTTTGACACATAAATCCTGCCTATTATAACAAGTGAGAGTGGCAACAAGTAATGATGGCCTTCTACACCATAGGAAAAATATTTACTTTGTGTCTTGGTTTCCTATAACTAGAAATGTACTGAAAACTAAAGAT
Organism: Phrynocephalus forsythii; assembly: GCA_029282475.1. Taxonomy (NCBI): domain Eukaryota; kingdom Metazoa; phylum Chordata; class Lepidosauria; order Squamata; family Agamidae; genus Phrynocephalus; species Phrynocephalus forsythii. The sequence continues at coordinate 62,128,878 of JAPFRF010000004.1, forward strand.
AAGTAAATGTATCTGTCTTTAGTTTCAACTGTGAAGACTCATTACATCTTCTAATTCATAAGACTGGTCAGGAGTTCTATTATGTTTTTCTGCTGGTGTTCTGCAACTGGAATAAATCTTGGTGGCAAACTGCCAGACGTATTAGTAGAAACACACGATTCTGTGCATCAAGCCAGGCAACTCACTGCACTGAGTGTACTAATCAGGATTTTGGCTAATGTACAGTGGTACCTTGTATAAAGGAATTAATTTGTTCCAAATGAAATTATGTTAAGCAAATTTTCCTTTATACAAATTTCCCATAGGAATGCATTGAAAAGAGAGTAATCCCTAAACATGACCAATTTTATGTTGTATGGATTTGCCCCTTAGGCAATTCTGTTAAGCAAATTTCCCCTATCTCTGGAATTGTTTATGTCGTACAGATTTTGTTATACAAACCGTTTGTTATATGAGGGTCACTGTATTTGCATTTACAAAGAGTCAGCTCTAACCCAAAGGCATTTCATATTCAGTACTGTATGCTGGAAGCCTACTGTAGAAAGAGCCAGCATACACAATGGTTCCCTCTTTGGTATTTTACTGCGGTAGCACCCACTGTTTATCTGCATTGCTCTAGAGCCGTTATCCTACTTAATGCAACTGCTGTCATCCTAGTCTTTAATTCTTGTTTCAATATGGGAAGACATAGTATAACTGACTAGTGTCAAGTATTTTCACTGTGGATGCTGCATAAAAAGTATGTTGCTGGGGTGGGGGTGGGGCGGAGATATGCTCATGACATATGAATACAGGACATAAAATAGTGCCCCTGTTGATCCAAGAAATCTCACATTAAAATAAAACTACTAGTCTTTAAAATGCCACTTTATTTTCCTTTTTTAATTTCCTTGTGCCAATATGCTGAGACAGACTAAAGCAAGATAGTCTTTTGGAAACTGGACTTAACTGCATGTGATTGCTCATTACTCCTTCCCCATGTGTCAAGACAGCTGCCTTACAAAAACTCTTTAATAATCCTAAATGCATTAAAATGGGCAGACTTTTGCTATTCTTTTGACTTGGAAAGCCCAGAAAGTAATATAGGATATAAACAAAGTCAAACGATCCAAAACAAAGCATATTTATTTATTTGGAGAGAAATACTTTTACTTTGGTCTCCTGCATTTTCTTTTTCTATATTAAGTAATACAGTTTTCAGGATTTTTTAAGCAATATACATTTCATTCATGGTTCTCTAGTATCATGCAAAATGCTGCCGACTATTAAACAAAACTGAACAAAGATGGGCAAATGCACTTCAAAATAATTAAAAGAACTTCAAAACAATATGGTGCATTCCTCTCAATCCTTGCTGCATTAAACTTGTACAATGTATACTCTCGAAAGATAAAGACGTCAGACCTTTAACAAGGATTTTATTCGCCCAATGTTAGTGGTCAAAGAAGAGAAAAGTAACTTATTGGCAGTAACCCATTGGGTATTTCAGCAAACACTCTCAGCCAATCTATCTTCCAAATCGAGGTCGCAGGAATGTAATGGTGAAACTAGTCTTCACTCTGTATCACGTAAGAGAATCCAGCTGTGCTTGTATTGACTCCAACTATTTAAATAAAAATGTTAAAGGAAGATATTTAGAAACATGAACTAGAGGAGAGTCAGCAAGTCTGCTGAGTTCATAGTCATACAGCAGTGAGAAAGTCCTACAGTCACAAATTATGCATGCATTTTTTCATGATGTTCATATGTCAAATTTTAATGCAGTAACTGTCTGCTGACATAATTATTTGGCTATAAATTTACAATTTATATAAATGTTTATTTTGACAGTTAAATTTAACGTGTATATAAGCACAGATAATAAATGCCTTCCTGACATAAATCTGTTCAGAATGTTCTTTGTCCTCTTGTTACCGTTGAGATTTAAGAGCAAGCCATAGGACACATCACCTTGTTCAAAGTCACTCTAAACAGGAAATGTAAAACCTGCATTCAGTTACTACTTTATATGAGACATAACTCAAAGAGGCAGTGCCTTGGAGGGATGAAGCTATTATCTGTTTACAAGGAAAGCTCAGAGCAAAAATAACTAGGAAACAAAGGACTGGTAATAAAGACTTATTAAGGGCAAAGGAAAGGTTATTGAAATGTTAGAAAGTCAGAAAAACACCAATACAGACCTTGTTATAGAACTCAAATAGTTCTTCATGACTGAATTCAACAAACACTTTTTCCATGCTCTGAAAAAAAAAGGAGGGGAGGGGGGAACAAGGGCCAGAAATTTAGATTCTATAATGTAATTTTATCTACACTACTCTGTATATGATAGATCCTTTCACTTTGAAACTTTGGCTCATGGCACATAAGAATTGCACTATTTCAGAAATCCTCCACTGATTATGATACATTACATTATAAGAAAGGATTTTAGTCAATATGTTCCTCTGTTCTTCTGGAAGTTGATCTCCAAACTGTGATAACATGGACAGTAAGAAGAAAATCATCTCATTATTTTTTAAAGAAACATTTAAAATATAAGATTATATTTCAACTTTCTCAGCAGTCCTTATGAGAACAAGTGAATGCCATTATAATGAAACATTGGAGGCTATATGACTGAACTTGTGTATCCATTACAATGGCACGTCAGCACAGAGCCTATACCTCAAATTAATCTAACAATTATGATCCTACCATGAGTAGTTTTTAAAGTCATTTCGACAGATATACAGATGCTAACAACACAGGTCAAATGAGTGCTTAAATATCAGGGATTTCAATTTATTGTTGTCTATCTTCCTTCTTTTGCTGTGAGTTTAGTGTGAATGAGACTTCTTTTCATAAAGTGTCTGAATATGAACAACTGCATAGGACAGTGATGGCGAACCTATGGCACGGGTGCCAAAGGTGGCACTCGGAGCCCTTTCTGTGGGCACCCAACATCGCCCCTTCATAGCTACCTGTATACAGGTTAAATTACTGTATTGGCACTTTGCAAAAAAATAGTGGGTTTTGAATTGCAGTTTGGGCACTCGGTTCACCATCACTGGCATAGGACAAGTAAGAAGAAAATGTATTGGATGCATTTAATTTACCTAGTAGTATATATTTTTCTTATTTTCACTTCTGAAATGTTTACAATGACTTGCGATTGAGTTAATGTGAAGCTGATGGCCAGAATTCTATCTGTTACTTCTGCAAGTGCAATAGCAGTATCATACACTGCAACAGCAATTTGAAGGTAGTTAATAAGTCACTGCCCATATTCTAAATCGTGTGCCACCTGTGTGATTTGGCACATAACAAGAAATTCAAATGGCCACTCGTTAACTAATATCAACTTGTTGCTACACTTTACCTCACTGCATTTATTCTGATGTAAATAATATGAACATTCCAACAACAAAATATGAGAGCTAGCTAAAAAATGCTAATACTGTACTTGCATTATGGCATATCTTCAGCATAGTCCCAGAGCATATATGGAATGCAAGTCATATAACTGAGCACAGATGAACACAGTATTTCCCTAAGAGACAACTAGGCTAAACCAAATTCTGTCCCATTTTATACCCAAAATTCCAGTTACTAAACTCCAGACCCTTCCAGAAAATCTGGAAATCAAGTGTTGGGTTTCCCCAAACTTTCACAGAGTATCTTCTTCCCCCTCCTTGCACTCATCTGAAGCCATTGTGATAATGAATGCAGTACCAAGGAGTGAGCTGAGTCCAGCCTTGAAGCTTCTTTTCTCACAGAGATAAAGCATTTATGCCTTCCAATTACCACAGGGCATTTCTCCCCTTTTGCTTCATTAGATCATCCTAGGTACAAAATACAAAGCCTATTTTTCTAGAAGAGTAACTGAAACTATAATCCCTCATTTACAGTATCTTGACAACCTTTTCCCATCTCCATAGCCCTCTGTACCTCCTGAAATTCTGCTCTGAGGGTTTCCCTTCTCTTCAGAGAAGAGTTCTGAGGGTGCACAGGGCATTAATAGGGGATGCCCTTGTAGTTTTGCTGACAGGAACAATTTTATTGTTCTAGATTCCCATTCTATATACTATATTAGCACTATTTATAGTAGATACGAGCACATCACCCCAGTTCTGGCTCGCTTGCACTGGCTTCCCGTTGTCCTCCGGATTAGGTTCAAGGTCCTGGTTTTGATTTTCAAAGCCCTCCACGGCCTGGGACCAGAGTATCTGGCGGAGCGTATCTCTCAAAGATCAACTGGGTCCACTGTGGTGGGACTCTGGAATCATCTATGCAGTGAGCTGCGCCTGACGGAGTCCCTGCCCACCTTTAAAAAGGCCCTGAAGACTCTCCTCTTCAGGGAGGCATTTGGAGACCTTTCTAGTTAGTTGTTTTTTTTTCCTTTTTTTCTTTTCCCTCGCGCTTACTGTGCTTGGGTTTTGCCACCATCTTGTCTCCTGTTTCTCTTGTTTAGTGCTTCTTTATTACCTGTTTTTTATTGTAAGCCGCCCAGAGTTCCCTTTTGGGAAGATGGGTGGGGTATAAGATAAATAAATAAATAAATAAATAAATAAATAAATAAATAAATAAATAAATAAATAAAATATTTAGCTGTCCAAAAGTGTTTTTCCGCTGCTGTTTTCAATAGCATGCTTAGCAATACCCAAAAGATAGCACATTTCTTTGGAGTTGGCAACGTTATGAATTTTGGTATAAATCTCCACTGAACCTAGGATTTTGCAGTGAAAAATATGAAAAACCATCTTTGTCACTAGATCCAAACACCTATCAATATCATTAAAAGCTCCCCCCCCCAAAATTAAAAGAGCCATGATTTTTAGTTATAGAAATTTTATACACTATTTAAGAGAAGCCTTAAAAATACCAAAGGTGAAAGAAATGTCTTATTAAAGTACGTAATCCTACAATTTTAAACAAAATTACTAAGTTTATCTATTTTAACAAGAGAAATGTGATACTCAGACTTCAGACCTCTTGTAAAATGGCAGTGTGCAAAACGAGTGGCTAGGCTAACCTGAATAAATAAACTATTAAGATACAATCTCATCAATTAGAAGATGAAGATGGTTTTATACCTGTCTCAGGTTCCACCAAACATGAGGGGAGGGCAGAGGCAGGATGTTTGCAAGGACTGGATTTTGCCATTAGTCCAACTATTTCTGAGAAGTTGATACAAACATACACTGGCTCCCAACAGTATCCACCCTTTAAAGTGGATATTAACAGCCATAAAATCACTGGGGCCAGCAAGTCTACTTCAATGCCTCCCCCTCCCCTAGAGCAGAAAAAGGATTCTTTCTCTTAATTTAGGGAAATGCATAAAGGGCCAGTAATTTGTATGAGAGACCGGTCTTAACTCTGATGGAGAGAATAAAGCGATGCTGAGAACAGAATAATTATTTTAAAAAGAAAAAAGGAAAGAAAACAAGTACTGGAAATGAGGTTCCTTTCGCCACGATTCCTGCTGATTCTTCCTAAAAGGAACATAATATGCTAAGAGGAAAGAAAGAAGATTCTGTCAGGTCTTAAAACCAAGAATAAATCAACAAGTGGCCTCAGGAAGGAAAGGAGCTGAAGAAAAGGGATCCCATTTCTAAATTTTATCTTCATAACCCAGCTTCCTAGTTCATCACCAGCAATTCAAATCAATGCTAAAACACAATTCTGAAAGTCAAACATGCCAAGATCAGAAAATATTACTGGAAGTTTGTTCTTCATGCTAAATAAATGAAACTTGGGCAATTTGCTTAACTGTCAATCAAGATTTGCTGTTCACTAACATGGAGGCTCGGTTGCCAAAACTGGGCAGCTTCATCCACACAAAAGTTACTGAACAAAAACTTCAGTGTATTCGTGGGTATAGCTCTTAAAACATTAAACATATACCGTATATACTCGAGTATAAGTCGACCCGAGTATAAGTCGAGGCCCCTAATTTAACCCCCCAAAACTGGGGAAATGTATTGACTCGAGTATACGCCTAGGGTGGGAAATGCAGCAGGGCCTGGCAGCTCCTCCTTTGTAAGCTGGGGGAGTGGTATGTGATGTTTAAAATGACTTTTAGCCACTGGCCACTGACCCAAGCACTTGCCAGGCCCTGCTGCATTTCCCACCCTAAACTCCCCTGTGATGCAGAGGGGGGTCATGAGAAGAAGCACACAATGTTTAAAATGACTTTTAGCCACCGACTCAGTGGCTAAAAGTACTGACCCGCATATAAGCCGAGGGCCCCTTTTTTCAGCCCAAAATTAGGGCTGAAAAACTAGGCTTATATTCGAATATATACAGTAAGCATTTTAAAGGTGGAAGTAAAAGGAAAAAATGCTGATTCTAAAATCTGCTTTATATATTTTAAAAATGCTTATGTAATATCCTTACAGTCAAATCACTTCTTTATCGATTTCTAGAGTTTGTGTCTGATTAAAATGAACACTGGTCAGAGAATTTAATCTTGATCTAATGATTATTCCAGCAGACTCAAGGGATGCCACATTTCAGCATCCGTGATTCAGTTCAGCATACCATTCACAGTGCATATTTTGTCATTTCAAAACTTCACCTGCCTTCTATGAGACAATGCAACCTATCCCTAGTTATTAATATTTCTTCCCTGCTTCTCTTCAAATTTGGAAATATACATATTAAAAACATATGTATTAGCATATTTGGAAAGACCCATACAGTATTAAAAACATTAGCACATCCCATGCAGCAATAGCTGTACTAAGTGAAATCTACAAAGTTTCATTTGGAACTACTATGTCAACAATTACAAGAATCTCAGATGAACACTGTATATAATATTGGGATTCTGTATGATTTGTACTATTGGTAACAGAAAATTACATTGCCTTAAAGGTGTCTCTACTCTTTGGCTAAATCCCAGACATGTCTGTGAAGATTCTCAGTCATCCAGGTGAGTTTATCTGGAAGCTGAGTCATGGCAACTGGACTTCCTTTTCTTAAGAGATAGAAAAGTTTCACTGCTGAAGCTGCTTGGATGAGCAGTGAAACATTTCTATCTCTCAAGAAAAAGAAGCCCAGTTGTCATGACTCAATTTCCAGAAACATTCCAGACAGTAACAATAACTCAGGTAGAAGCAAGAAAATTCTCCCAAAGCAGAGTTCTTCAAAGCTCCAGAGAGTTCTGTGTCTAGCTCTCTTCTATGATTTTGATCTTTTTTAATTTTTCAAAGCTATATCAACATTATCCTTTCAATAATCTAAAGTCTGAATTTAACATAAAGATTTATGGGAGGAAATATGCTGGCCTTTACTATAAACAAAATATTTAAAGAAAATGTGAGATAAGGGAGACTAAGCAGCAACTACATAACATATCTTTCCAGAAAAGTATTTGGATGTTCTGTGCTGTATGAGCCACATAAAATGTGAGGCAATAAATGGATAAATAAATAAATAAATAAATAAATAAATAAATAAATAAAATATTTGATTTCTGTTCTGTATCTATAAGCTTAGCTGCCTTAGATGCCCTAAGCGCATCCAATCTCGCCTGATTTCGGAAGCTAAGCAGGGTCGGCCCAGGCTAATACTTGGATGGGAGACCACCAGGAAATACCAGGTGCTGTAGGTGCCTGGAGTAGGAACTGGCAAACCACTCCAGTATTCCTGCCAAGAAAACTCCATGGATATGGGGTCACGAAGAATCGGTCACAACTGTAACAACACAACACACAACACAGCATGTATAAGCTTAGTTTTATATTCAATGGTATAAAATGTGCAGATTTTAAAAGGATGTTTAATATTTTCTCATCAACATCCTACAAGATAATCTCTATTGAGACCAAGCTGTATGAAACCTCTTAGCAGTAACTTAAATCTCCCTAGAATTGTGAAGCACTTGAGATAGCCAAGAAACTGACTAAGCCCTCCAAATGAGACACAGTATACTTCCTAACCGCCACTGCCCAACAGAGAGACATGGAAACAGCAGTCCAACATCTCCAGAGGTACTAGGTCATGTAAGGCTACATATGTACCCATCCATATTGGGGAACTCTTCTGAATGGAAAATGGCAAGCTCATAGATTGCAGTGCTTGCTGGAACAAAAAAAATAACAAAAAAGTTCACAGTTCTCATGCTGTTACACAACTGTACATAAAACTGTTTTCAGTATCCCAGTGTGAGCAGGAGCAAGAACAGTAGGGTGTGCCGTCTGCACAAGCAACGAGGAAAGAAGTTATGAAGGATGAGATGAAGATAGAGGCAGTAGAAGAGTCAAAGAAAGAGGAAGGAGTTGAAAGGGTTAATAGTCAGGGAGGGGTAGTATCCGAAGGTTATTACCTAAACAAATTTGATAAAACTTTTTGGCAGACATCAATTTATAAAATTATATAGAAAATGTCTTTTAAAAAGAGATGCACTATCATGGCAAATTAATATCAAGTACATCTAATAATGCAGATGGGAAAGACAGGTTGGCCTCTTTCTTTAAAACAGCTGTGTATGGCATGGCTTTTAAATAGCTCTTACTGTAACAGAAACAGTCAGAAATTTCAATTCAGCCTGATGCTAGAAAGATCTTCACCCTAGTGTCCTTTTTTTTGAAGTATCAAGTCATTCACTGAGTGTAGTAAAATTTTACTAATAATGTACTAGGATATCATATGACTTATCCAAGTGCTCACTCAATCCTATAAACTCAATTCAAATTAATTGGAAGCCAATTTTATTTTAGACATCAGAGCTCACAGTTCAGTCTAAAATGTGCCTTTACAATTCGCCTTTCATATTAATTGTTAGAACTCTGTCCTAACCATATCAATCCATGGCTGAAATCCTGTGGCTTTGTTACACAGGTGAAGGGCAATCACCACCTTCTCTCATGTCAAGCTGGCAATTACCAAGTTGCTGCTGCAATTCTTGTGGCTACATATGTATATAGTCTTGCTGAGTGCTTGAAAATACCAGTGGGGACTTGTTAATTACTGGCTAGAAATTAGTGAATGTCGGCTCCCACTCCCCCACCACAATGATTGAATCACTGTTTCTGCTATCACTACTAGATGTATTCCTGAGAAGCTCGAATGTAAGACAACACCCTGTGGTATTCCCCTTCAAAGCAGTCAGCCTGCCTCGCCACCAGCAGCAATAATAATAAAGGTCATATCGTGATGCTCTTAAGTCAGCCTCATGTGATGGTCTTGGTGACACATGAGCTAGTTGGTAGTCCCATCACGGTCAGCCAGAAGAGCTATTTGCATGAACAGACATTTCCAGTTATATTGCACACATTGCGGTCATTTTTTGTAGTGACAGTGGCTTCAAGGTGTGACAACACAATGTCACTGAGCCATGGCACAAACCAGCAGGTTGACACCCTAAGTTCCCATGTGATGTGGGGGGAAAGAAAGAAAGAAAACCCCCAAAAGAAAGGCATCTTTGTGAGAAGGACGGGGAGAGGAAAATAGTTTCTCCCTCTGATGTCTCAGGCTCAGAGAGTTCTCACACAGCATCCTGGTGCAGTCTACTGCCTAGAGAGGTCTCTGCTCCTGGAGCACAATGTGACAAAATATAATTTAGTTCATTTATTTAAAATATTTTTACCCTGCCTTCCTCCTTAAAAGGATCAAGGCTGCTTGCCATCATGATCCTGGTTTATAAGGTTTAGGTTGAAAGCAATGAAAATATTTAAATTGGCTCCCTCTCTCCCTCTCTCTCCAGTGTAGCATTACTTAATTCTCAAAATTATCAGCTGTATTAATGTCAATAGAAAATGTGAAGAGGGCAACCTTCCTTGCTCTTGGAACACAATGACTTCTGGGAGCTTCAGTTCAAAAAATGTAACTAACTATTCCAGTCTTCTTCCTTCATCTATTAAATGGACATCTGCCAAGGACAAACTGACCAGTCATGAGTTTGTTTCCTTTTGTACCTGTCCTTCATCTGACATTTCTCATTTTTTTCCATTTTTAAACCAAACACACACTGAACAAATTACATTACAAACTATCTGCCAATCAGAACAGAGAATTCATTAACTAATGTATAAAAAAGTGTCTGGGTGTGCAGATATGCCACTATGATTTAAAAGCTCACCATGAAAGGCCTTGCCAAGAATATCAAAAGCAATATATATATGTTCCATTTGCTTTTGAAAATTGTTAAGGCTTGGTGTTGCTCTATAATAGGACTTTTCACAATTAATTATTGATTAAAATTAGCTGATTCTATTGTAACGGCTTTTTGATTACGTATGGCTTTATTTAACAAATAATATGTTACATGTTAAAAACTGAATTTTTGTTTATTTACAGAAATATATTGGATCAGCGGCAAGATCACTCATTTTAATCAGACTGATCTGAAAACTTGAGAGACAATAGAAAAGGCAAAAAAGCGACCTCTGATTTCTTCCATCAAGATTAGTATGTTGAAACAGTTATATGGAAATCACAGGAATAAAAGAACATGAAAGAAAAGTTAAAGCATTTCAACTACATTACTATCATTCTAAACTTAAACACACAGGGGAGGAGCCCCCAAACACACACACACAGAGTCCTTTGCTTTGGGAAGACTCTAGCCTAAATCCCATTAGGATTACTGAATATGGACTTGGAGAGGCAGGAAGAACACTCTGCTTGGTGTCTGTTGCACAATGAGACATATGACACACACCTTGTCATTCAACAGCAGCCACTTCTGCAACTTTCATTCCTTGTGCAGTACTGGCAATACAACAATGACCTTGAAATTTGTACAGATAATTTGGCATGTACTATTTTGTTAAATGTAAAGCATGAACATGGCAAGTGTGTGAACATGTTCCTCCCCATTGTTATTTATTACTGTATTGGAAGTATTGTTAGTCAAACTGAGGGACATGGGGACAATTAAAGGTATATGTGTGGGGGATAAGGAATATAAATTAAAAGCGTTTGCTGATGATTTAGTTTTGACGTTAGAGAATCCAAAAGAAAGTATTACTGAGGTGATGAAAATAATTGAGGAATTTGGTAATCTAGCCGGTTTCAAACTAAATAAGAATAAGACGAAGGTCTTATTGAAAAATGTAACAAAGAAAGATTGTGAAGAATTCGAAAAATTGTCCGGCCTCTCAGTGGTGAAAAAAGTTAAATATTTGGGAATTAACTTATCTCTTACGAACTTAAATCTCTTTGAGGATAATTATAATATGGTATGGAACCTGATTAAGAGAGATCTGGAAACATGGAATAGATTGAACTTGTCGTTGATGGGAAGAATTTCGGTGATAAAGATGAACGTGCTACCAAGGTTGTTATTTCTATTTCAAATGATCCCAATACTTAGAGGAATAGGCCACTTTAAGGAATGGCAGAAGATATTGTCCAAATTTGTCTGGCAAGGTAAAAGACCCAGAATAAGATTTAAATTGCTAACAGATGCCAAGGAAAATGGAGGATTTGCCATGCCAGACTTGAGATTGTACTACGAAGTGGCCTGCCTCGGTTGGATAAAAGATTGGATTATTTTAGTTGATGAGGATCTATTGGATTTAGAAGGTCATGATAACAGATTTGGTTGGCACGCTTATCTTTGGTATGACAAAGTGAAAGTACATAAAAGTTTTATGAATCATGTAATTAGAAAGTCACTACTTCAGGCCTGGGAACGGTTGAAACCCCTTTTAGAGAGACATACACCGAGATGGTTATCCCCGATTGAGGCATTGGCGATCAAGAGGAAAGATAAAGAAGGAGTGGGGATCACCTATGGTGATGTGTTATTTTTTTCAGAAAAAGGTCCTAGACTGAAGTCTTATGATATGTTGAAAGAGAAGTTAACAGGCTGGTTTCAGTACCATCAACTAAATGACATTTTTCAGAAAGATAGAAAGGTGTCTGGGTTTGGAGAGAAGGAATCTAAGTTCCAAACCATAATCATGGGCCCAAAAAAGAAATTGTTGACTAGATTATATAATTTTTGTTGGAGTTGAATCTAAAAGATGAACAAGTTAAAGAATGTATGGTAAAATGGGCTATGGATCTGGGTCATAATATTGAGTTAGATGTGTGGGAAAGATTGTGGAAAAAGAATATGAAGTTTACCGCATGTACTTTGATAAAAGAAAATCTGTTGAAAATGATGTATAGGTGGTATATTACCCCAACGAAGTTAGCAAAGATGTATAGGATGAAAGATGACCACTGCTGGAAATGTAAAGAGAAACAAGGTGATTTTTATCATATGTGGTGGACTTGTGAGAAAGTGAAAGAGTACTGGGCATTGATATATGATGAACTCAAAAAGATGTTAAAGTGTACATTCCCAAAACGACCTGAATTTTTTTGTTAGGGTTGGTGGATAATGAAATTAAAGGAGCAGACAGGACTCTATTTCTATATGCAACAGCAGCGTACACGAATGCTCCTGGCACAGAATTGGAAGACAACGTATATACCATCTTTGGATGAATGGAGGGTGAAAATATTGGACTTTGCAGAGATGGCCAGACTGACGTGCAGACTGAGGGATCAAGACAACCAGAAGTTCCAAAAAGATTGGCAAAAATTTAAGAACTACATGGAGATTCATTGCAAGGAATTAAAGACTCTTGCCGGATTAGGATAGAGCTCGAAGGATTACTACTTATTTTTCAAATCTTTTTATAAGTATATAAAGGGGTTTGTCTGAAAGGAAGGCTAGGAGATGAATAACACTAAAACCACGGGAAGAACAGAGGGAAGCCAAATTTTAGTGGTAGAATGATTTTGTATTGCTAATGCTTTGAACCTGACTTTTTTTCTGTATACTAAAATTTTCTAATAAAAACATATTAAAAAAAAAGTGTGTGAACATGTTCCGGTGCAAGTAGCAAGTTTTTGGTGCATGGGATTGTTCAAGCCCTAGAGCAGTGTTGGCGAACCTATGGCACAGGTGCCAAAGATGACACTCGGAGCGCTTTCTGTGGGCACCTGACATTGCCCCTTCACAGCCACCTGTATTCAGGTTAAATTGCTGTATTGGCATTTTGCAAAAAATTAGTGGGTTTTGAATTGTAGTTTGGGCACTCAATCTCTAAAAGGTTCGTCATCACTGCCCTAGAGAAATAAATCAGCATTTTATACTTAGGTTCTCATAGCAATAAGCTTATATACATTCTATGCCAGGTTCACTTTCACATATCTCAGTTCAAACAACCTCTACCTTTTCCTAATGTCTCTTCCTGTCACTTTTTAAATTTTCACCAGATACAGTGCCTGGAAATAACTATGGATAGAGGAAATATGGAAAATTTACCTTGCATTTGGATGACAGAGACTGACGTACTGTACTTTTCCTTCTATGACATCCCATGTACAAGACACTCCCATTTTTCCAAGCCAAAATTACAGCTTTGCAACATAAGATTCTCTCCTCTGCTTACCTCTGTGTATAGACAACCCTCAATTTTTAACCTAACTATTTTATGAAAGAACATAGACTTATACACAGAAAAATACTGTAATTTTGACTGTGTAGCCTTTCAGTCTAGAAGATTCTGGCAGCTGTACTGCCATAAAAGAACTTTTCCAACCAAAGACTATGAATGCTCCCCACCATCTTTTTTGCCCACTTGCCATAATGGAATCAACACTATCCTGCCTCTGAACTCTACAGCACTATGGAAAACAAATATGAGGTCTCAAACTCTAGCATGAACTTTTGAGTACTTAAGACCTAAACATTGAGAAGTGATGGTAGATTTGCTGAAGACCAATTAATAATATAATTCTTAAACACAGTGCATAAATCAGGTATAGATGGAAATCAACACTAACTTGATGCTTATGCTTTTCAAAAGTATCAGTTTTCTGAACAGTGTCACAAATAGAATAAAAAGTTTGGATAGACACAAGTTTTATGGCCTTTGTAAAGCTGAGGCCCAAATAAACCCCTCTCTTTGATTTTCCATCAGTGTGAATAATATAATTGGAAAACTTTGTCTGCTGACTTACGGCATTTTCCCATGTATAAGACTATATTTTTGTCTAAAATTGTTAGAGTAAAAATTGAGCGTCATCTTAAACATGGAAGTAAGCTGAGGAGAGAATCACACGGTTTTACAACTGTAATTTTGGGTTTGAAAAGTAGGGATTTTGTAATACATTGGGGCATCTTACAGATGGGGGAAAACAGTACTTTTTTTAAAAGCAGGGCTCTCATTTTCCTTTTACTGTTTGTTTTAAGAGAGGCAACTAGGCATGAGATTTTCAGAATTAATGGACTACAGCCTACAGAAATCTGCAGCGTGCCAAACGTCTGAAGATTTTAGCCCCAGAACAAAACAAAGCCCAGTGTCTGCATTCACCTTTAGCTGAGCTATAATGGCTTGTCTCAGGAATGGTGAAGGCAGAGGAAGAGCCTAAGTAGGGCTAGGTTCTATGGGAACTGTAACAATTTGTGGATCTGATAGTCACCCTGCCAATTACACTTCATATAGGGTACCTCCTCAATAAATGACCAAATCCATAATGCTTTGAAGTTTCCAGGTAGTTTAGCCTCGAGTAGCCACTTCCTCTGTCTTCTACATGTCCAAACAAAGCCATTGTTTCTGAGCTGAATGTGATTACACTTATCTGAAAAAGCTCGGGCCTGATACCACTTGAAACAGCCAACAGTAATTATGAATGACCCAAAGTTGTAAACTGTACATTCAGAATGATTTTGAAAGCACCCAAGATATTAGTGATTTACCTTATTGTAAATTATTTATAATTATAAATGACATCCATATTTTAGACCCTTTTCAATTTAACTGTAACTACTGCGATTAGACGGGATACCACTTGAATGTAACCTTGTTTTCTTCTTTAAGAGTATGGAAAGAAAATTGGCAGCCACTTTCCAGAATAGAAACCTGCCAACATAAAACTCCCTTTTAATTCAACTGACTGTTCATCTTCTGCCACCAATCCTATGCAGTTCACTGACATTGTTAATCTATTTCAGCAGCTCTCATCTTTATCTAAACATCAGACTATGTCAGTGTTATAAATGTACCAAGTCATTTATTTCACTCTGGCTGAACCTGAACTTGGGAGTGAGGTCTGGAATACAAGTCAAGCACTCCTTTATCTTCCAGGTCATCTCAAAGGTTGTATTATCCATTTAAGAGAACGGTCCCATGAGCAAATACATGAGAAATATTTCCAATCTAAACAGTGTCAGTGTTCTTCTGCTTTTGCATATTTCATGTGTGCCCTAATTTTGAGTGTGTGTATTTTAGAGCAACCAGTCATTTTATCTGTATATAAACCAGCTGCATAACAGTTATGCCATAACTGGTCATGCCACCGTGTGTGTGTGTGTGTGTGTGTGTGTGTGTGTGTGTGTGTGAATATCTAGCATATTGCAAAAGAAAACCGCTCTAGGACTACCAAGTACATGTCAATAGTAACACTGACTTGGAAATGGTGGAACTACGTCTATCCCATCTGGGAGGAGGTTAGTGAGGAGAAGTCTAGCCTAATGTCAAATGTGTAACTTATGTCATACCTCAATGGAAATATTTGGCAGCACTACCTACAAAGTACTAATTATGAATGAAGACCAGTATTTCAAGAAACCTATTTAAAATATATTTTAAAAAACACAGGAAATCCTGGCTCAATGTCAAAAAAACTAACTAATTTAACATACTGTCTCTCCACAGTGGTCAACAAGTGGCTTCAAAGAAAGTGAAAAACCCAGGTTTGAAGGCAACAGTTATCTTTCATAGTTGTTCCCCAGCAAGAGGAACCCTGTGCTTCTGAGCATGGAGGCTCTGTTCAGCATGACAGTGTGGAGTTTTTGGAATCGTAGAAAGAACAACCTGTAAAGTGATCTTCCACCAATTGAATGACTCCTTCAATTCACAGAGAGAATGGGGATCCAGGGCTATTGCCAGGAAGGAAGTGGTAGAAGGAATTGTGATCTCTGTCATTTCCTCCTTCCTCCTGCAATCTTCGCACATGGCTCTGCCAGGCCTTCCTACCATCCAGAGAAGTTTTGTCAAAGTTCCACAAAAATGGAGGGAAGAGAAGAAATAAGCAAAAATCTCTTGCCTCCTTTCAAGATTGTCCAGTTCACAGCATTCTCCTCTGCACAATTCTGGATTCAGTACCTAATACAGTATATTTAAGGCTCAATAAGTGATAAGTGAGAAATAGGTACAGTAGGACCCTGTATCCGCGGGGGATTGGTTCCTGCCACCCCCATAATGAAATCCGCAGATAACAGCAAACGCTCTTATCCAAGGATGTCGGGAGTAAAGGCACAGGAAGAGTCCGCCAGCACTCTAGGGAAATCCGCCATGGCTCTCTGCCACCTCCACTGACCTTGCGGGCAGGCAGGCTCTCCAAGGCCCCCTGGGCTGCTGCCTCCTCCATTGCCACCGCCGAGCTTTTGTTCACAAGTGCTGCCGCCATTGTGGCCAAACTTCCAGGCAGGCAGGTGACCGGGCGGGCAGGCAGGTGACCGGGCAAGTGAGTGGGCAGGTGACCGGGCGAGCAAGCAAGCAGGTGGATGGCCAGGCAGGTGGGCGAGCGAGTGGATGGGTGAGTGGGTGGGTGGCCAGGCAGGTGGGCGAGCAAGCAAGCAAGTGGGCGGAGAGGCAAGCAAGCAAGCGGGCAGGCGAGCCGGCAAGCCAGCAGGCGGCTAGGCAGGTGGGCGAGCGAGCTGGGAACTCCCAAGCTGCACAAGCTTGAGTTCCTAGTGAAGAGCGGATGGGCGAGCGGGCGGGTGGCTAAGCAGGTGGGCGAGCGAGCGAGTGGGTGGGCGGGTGAGCAAGCTAGCGGATGGGCAAGCCAGCAGGCGGCTAGGCAGGTGGACGAGTGAGTGAGCAAACAGGTGAACAGGTGGGAGGCCAGGCAGGTGGGTGGGCGAGTGAGCAAGTGAGTGAGTGAGTGAGTGAGTGAACGGGCGGGCGGGTGAGCGAGCTGGGAACTCCCAAGCTGCACAACCTCTTCACTGCTACCACCCCTGATTTTGTGAGCCCCTGCACCACCAATCACCATCCACTGATAACTGAATCCATGGATGGTGAATCAGCGGATATGGGGGTCCTATTGTACAATTAAAAGATTGGGGGAATGCCCCAGGTCAATTTCAGAGTCCCTATTTAAAGAAACAATTCCAAATAAGCACATCAAGAACAAGAAAATTCTTAAAATATTTCCAAGCAAACCCCCACAAGAATAATTAGAACAATATAAAAAAGGGAGACAGGAAATATAAAATGACTAATGATCTCAAGCACCTGTTTAAGAAAAGATATACGTGGTCGAAGCTAAGATCAAAGATGAAAAAGAAAATCAGTTGCAAAATGAAACCTGAACTCTGGATCATCAACTCTCTTATAAGCCACCTTCAGTAAAGAACTGCAAATGACATACAGGTAGGCTTCTGAGAGCTGAATCAGATAGGGAATCCTTAGAAGTCTTAAGTAAGAAACAGATGAGCAGGTGTGCTTCAAAACTGCAGATGGGATCAGAAAGACTGTCAGTACAAATTATGCCTTCTGTTCTGATTTTAGCCTTGTAAAATAAAACACTGAAAAATGGAAACACCAAAAAAGGTGCTTTCTATCCACAGCAACTGAAGTACTGTACCATTCATGCAATGATTTTTTAAAAATTCATTCAGTCATCTGCAACCTCAGTACAATCCACAATGGAAAATAACAATACAATAATATAATGGCAGAATGAAAGCAGAAACATTTGTTGAAATAAGCTAAAATAATATTCAAATCCAAATTTGGTAAAACTGTATGGGTTTCCCCCCCTGCCCATCTCAAATGTGGAGCCAGCTATACTAATAGTGCCACCATAGAAAATGCCTACCTCTTCTACCCACCCACCGATCCTATTTTGGCCATGAGACATAAAACCTCTAAAAACACAGATGATGGCAGGTTTGTATGAGATATGTTGACTGAATGAAAAAGAAGATGGGGTTCCTGTGCCTTTAGCAGTTGCTTCAAAGAAGACATTTCAACAAAATATCTGCAATTCAAAGTAGAATCAGTAAACTTGCTTTTCTGTTTTGCCAACACTAAACCTCAACTGCAAGCTACATTTTCTCAAAAAAGGAAGTATAGTAGAGAAGTATACTTAATTTGCCTCATCAGCTTTACCTTCCCCTTGTAAATTGGGGAAACAAAACTTTATCACTAATCCTGCATTGTTGTATTCTAGAAAGGCAAATTTAACATTCAACAGCTGTGTGTGTGTGTGTGTGTGTGTGTGTGTGTGTGTGTGTGTGTGTGTGTGTGTGTGTTTTAAAGCTTCCAGTTTAATTTGAATTTCTTTTCCCTTCCAAAAATTGACTCAATCAGGAATCCCATCTGTCCATTCTAAGAAAATTAATTTCAGTTACCAGATTAGCAATTCCTCCACATGACAATAAGAGGCTGGCACTTAATTCAGTATGTTTACTACCTTGCTCCTGGCAACATGTAGAGAGACCTTCTTCCGTAAACTCAATTAAAATGTATGATGGCAGGGAATATTTTAAATTGAATTTTTTAATCTATAACCCTTACATTTATGGTACTTTATACCCAACGCACATTCTAAACAAAGTGGATCAGTAGCAGATAGCATATATTAATAATAATCAGGCTATTAGCATGGATGCTTAATGAGAATAGGTCGGATACCGAAAAAACAAGTTGACGGCCAATATGAATCTTCTTCAGAATGTCAGACTGAATCTTTCTCAGATGCTAAATCCTTTGAACTATCAATTGATTTTAATTAATTATTTCAAATTAACCAATTATCTTTTCAGGTTTGTATCATAATCAAACCAATTGATACTGGGCAAGATACTGTTGCATTGCTTTGTGTGAGTGTAACCCAAACTGAGCAGTGAAAACATGCAATTCAAAATCATGGAAGTTTCCTGCCCCTCCATTTTAGGTTCTGAGGCTCCTTATGGCTCCCTTTTGCCCTGGGGAAGCCTTTGAGAACTACAGATGGGGGATTGCCTTTTGAAAATATCCACACAACATATCTGTAGAGCTTTTGATCCAATATACAGTACTGAAGCTTTTCTTTCTCAGTCTGCATTTGGCAGGGCAGGCATGACATGGCAATACTAGTCTACCTAAGAGGTCAAAGGACATGTATGTTTCTCCATTGTAACTCTTGCATCTAGTCATCATGCCTTTGCTTCACTACCTCATTAAGTTCAAAACAGTCCTTCTAAATATTTTGGCACAGAGGAATTGTTGAAAAGCCCCCCTGACCATTTCTTTGTATTTGGGTGAGAAGTAGATGGCTGATGAAAAAAGGAGTCAGCTCCTGAGATTGTTCCCTTTGTGAATGGTAGAGAGAAGAAGAAGGTATCCTGTACATCATATTGAATGCTGCCATAGGTGCTGTCAACATTCAGGCTGCCCTTGGCTTTGTAAAGCATGGCTTTCTTTTTCCTGCTGACAATGCAGATACAATATTGTGCAACAACACTGGACCATTTCCTGGCTTTTTGAATCATGGGTACAGAAGTACTGTATTCCACATCCATCAACCTGAGGGTTTTTTTATAAAAAAGAATTGAATGATAGGTCGATAAATACATACCACTTCTGTGGAAAAGTTAGTATTCTGTTTGCTTGTGCATTTAGTCATGTCAGCCACATGACCACAGATATTTGTTTTTGGACAAACATCAACAGAGATGAGCACTTGCCTACAGAGTTGACTTAAGTGTCAGGAGGAATCTTTACTTAATGTGGGCTCATGTTCTGCTTTCAGTGACACTTGATCAAAGATACTGAAAGCTACTTTTTTGGCTACAGAAATTTTGGGAATTGCCAATTAAGAATTAAGTAAGTTGTTTATATGTGGAGCAGGATTAAGGTAGCCAATTGCAGTAGATTTTTGTATGCCCATCATTTATGTTTTTTATCTGCCTGCCTAAAATTTCCAAAATGTTTTGAAAAAAATTAACATTGTTATGCTAGATATCTTGTCAACTAGTCATTTAATTTTGTTTGATGTTATTTTTTGTAATTTATTTTTGCTTTACCACTGTTGTCTTGTGTACAAGTAGGACCCTGGTATCCGCTGGGCATTGGTTTCAGGCCTTCCCGTGGATAATGAAAACCGTGGATAAGAAAGAGCACCTGCCCACCCACCACCAAACTGCTGTTTCCTGACAGTAGCTTGCTTTATGACTGCTGTTTTGAGACAATAGCTTGCTTTATGGCTGCTGTTTGTGACAGTAGCTTGCTTCACAGATGCTATTTGTGACAACAGTTTGCTTTACAGCTGCTGTTTGTGACAATAGCTTGCTTTGTGACTGCTGAATTATTAAATATTTTTCCTCTGCCAACCGTGGATAACCGAATCAGTCGATAATGAATCAGTGGATACAGGGGTCCTACTGTACTTGTATTTTTGTTGTAAACTGCCCAGAGGGGCCCTGCTGCCAGATGGGAGGTACAGAAATCAAATGAATGCATGAACAATTGAACAAATAAAAAATTCTTTTGTATTAATTCAGAACGGGGAAGGACACAAGTGTTTCAGTGCTCTTCTACAAGAAAGCCAAGCTCCAAGTTCAAAAATGAGTACAGCAAGAAGTAGACTAATTATCCAATATGCTGAGTAAATTGTCACTTACAGTGAAAGATTCTGGAACTTTGTTTTTAAATGCTGGCAACTATTCAACAGTAGTATCAACAAAAATTAATTTTATCAGTTCAGGTTCTTATACCTCAGCCAACCTAGAGAGAAAGTCTAGCAATTGTACAGAAGGAAGGGAATTTGTACCTCTTATATTTTTGTTCCTGGAAACAACCTTATTTCAGATCAAAGAGATAAGCATCCTTTTCCAAGTCACGATGTATGATCATTTTCTCCCTTGGGCTTTAATTCAACAAATGGGGCATCAACTCTATCTGTGCTGCATTACCATTTCCAGGGAAATAACCACATCATTCTGCAAGTGCTGCTCAGTGTTCAAGGACACTGTCAGGTACTCTATACCATTAAAATGACCCAAGTACATTAGCTTCCGATTTCTAAGGAAAACTAGACAAATTTTGTACCATCTGGTAATAACCAGCTGTAGGCTGGATGATGGGGAAGAGTGTCATAGCGTAACTGATAGTGCTTTTAAATAGATTACCTGTGGTGAACTCATTTGCATGGGGTCACAACATGTAAAGCAACCAGAAGTTATATAAATTCTTAATACATCCAAAGGAACAAGCAAAATACAACATAATACATACTACTAAGAATATTCTAATTTAAACTTTAAAGAACATGTACTTTGCCTAATGAATAAACACTGGCCTGAAGTGTATATATCTGGGGGAATGTTAAGGCAAAAAGAAAGAATTACTGGTTAGATGAGAAGAGCAAAACTGTATGAAATAATGTTTTAACAGAGTTTTAAAAATATTACAGTTCTTGACCCTAAGCAAAAGACAATGGATATATATGAGAAGATGAACAAAGTAATTATTCAGTTTGGTTATAAAAAGTTTATGACAAAAAGACATATAACTAGAAATTTAGTCTCACAGTGAGTGCATGCATTCACTAATAACTCTCAGGAAGGACCCCTGTGGTAGTTTCTTTTATTTTCCACACAGGATTCATAATTATGAACGTATGACCATAATTTAAAGCTGCATGAACTCTTGAATAGGATCTCAAACCAGCAAAACAATAATTACCTACTGCTTTGATATTACAGTTTCTACTGAAAGGTTTATAAAATATAGTGGATGCAAGAGCTGGAATTAATAACCTTGAATGGCAACTTTAAAAAAAAAAACACAGAAACACAACCAAACTTTTGTTGTGAGAGCTTGAACTCAAACTTAATTAGTACTTACATGCTGCCTTAGCATTTACTCTTTTTAAATTGTTTCTAAGAACGTACATATGGAATGGAATTTTTATAGCAAAACAAGTTTATGTTCTACCATATATTACTCTCTAAGCTAATAAACTGACTCATCTGAAGTTAAACAGAAAAGTTTCTACGGCAAGGAGCATTTAGCAAGAACATCTACACCGTAAGAACCAGCAAATCGTGACGCTTGGGCCAAATGCATCCGTACAGTACCATATAACTGGCACAAGTCGATAGTCCAAGAGCAAGGTATTTACGACCACTGAGGGCAGGTGTGTTCTTGGAACTTGTGGGCAATCTTCTAGGAGGCAGCAGAAAGTGACCTTGGAACACCCCCTTTTTTTTAAAGAAGTTATTCGGTGAAACTTCAGTGGCCAGGTTAACATTCAGTTTGTTACTAAATGGGGTTGTATATCCTACACACACACACAGTTTTACAAAATACTGCTGCTCTCAACATTTCTACCGATAATACTTAATACCATTTTACCTCTAGCAATGTTAGTAGCTACCAAGGGGTACCAGTGTATTGAAATGTTTGGAGGATGTTTGCCATGTGCTAAAGATTTTGACCTGGATCCTCAGCTATTACTCTACTGACCTAAGGGAGGGAAGAGACACGTTCTCCAATTCCATCTTTAGCCCCCTGCAGCACCACCACCACCACCATCCCGCCATTCCCAAGGATTTTAAAATCCCCAGAAGCAAATTTTCAGCTACTTCACAAGGAGGTCCAGCTGCAAAAGCCTATTTTTTCCATGAAAAGAAAAATTTAGGATTCGGCTCCCAAGGGGGTAGGGGAGGGCCCGTTTCTGCCCCCAACCCAACACCACTATCCTCACCTGCCAGCCTGTGTGGCAGCCCCACTTCTCCTGTGGCTCCAAGTGGGTACAGGAGGGCCCGTCCTGCTCACCCCACCCCCACCCAACGCTGCTCTCCTTGGCTGCTGCCCCCCATGACAGCCCCACTTCTCTCGCAGCTCCAAGGGGAGTAGAGGAGGACCCATTCTGCTCACACACACACCCCAAGATGCTACAGGCAACAGTGGGCTTTGCCCTCGTGTTGTGGCTGAGGTGGTGGCAGCTGCTTCTGCGCTGTGAGTTTTTGGCTCAAGTGGGGGGTTCTGCAATGGCCAGTGGGCAGGAGTCAGAATCCTGGCAGATCAGATGTAGCCCGCAGGCCATGTAGCCTGCAGGCCACAGTTTGAGGACTCCTGCCTTAGGTGAAACAATGGGCTTATAACATTTTTCTCCACCATCTCTTTAAGTGGACATTATGCTTTTCTTCAGCTTTTAGTTCCTAAGAACTATTTCATTCTGTGAGATGTTTGAAGATCACGGCACTGAGAATATGGCTGATCAGTCTGCAGTGACTGGCACCCACAAAAACATGTTTATATTAATGCCCAGCACCATTTAAATAGGGGGGATATGGTACAAAACTTACAAACTGTTACTAGGCTCAGGAAAATAGAGGGTTGTCAGTCCTTCACAGGTGCTTACAATGAGAAGGTAAAGTAGAGCGGAATGCAAAGTACCATAAAAATGTAAAACAAAAGCAAAAGCATGCATTCTTTCTCTAATCCTTCTTCAAATACAATTAAAAATAGAAGTGGCAGTTCCTTTAGCAAAGTGGTTTGCTATCCTTCTGCAGATTATGATGGGAAGCCCAAATTCTTGGAATAATAGAGAGAAGAATATACAGTACACAGAGTGGGGATCACTGTTTCTTAATGGGGTTATGGTATATGGCTGCACTTTAATCATGAGCAGAATCAACACAACACATTGGTCAGCCTGATACAGAGGACAAGATGGCATCTATATTCCATATGCACCATGTCCAATTTCCTGTTATCTAGCATAACTCAAATATTAATTTTCAGTCTGTTCCTCCCCTGTAAATTGAGTGTCCCTCCTGTGATTCTTGGGGCTTGCATACTACCCAAGGAGGAACTGATTGAATTTCTGGCTTACACTAAGGAGCAGGATTCCAGTCAATGTACAGTACAGTGGACCCTTGTATAACAAACAGCTTGTATAACATAAAAAATTCCAGAGATAGGGGAAATTTGCTTAACATAATCGCCTATGGGGAAAATCCGTACAACATAAAAATGGGATTACTCCATTTTCAATGCATTCCTATGGGAATTTGTATAAAGGAAAATTTGCTTAACATAATTTCATTTGGAACGAATTAATTCCTTTATACAAGGTACCACTATATAAGGGCTGGTATCTGAATCTTACTTTAACATTGTTTTGAGGGCAGCATTTGCTTTATGAAGTCAGAAGACTAATTTAGGGGGTGCATGCCACACACAGCTCTTTCCTCCAGCAATTTTGCATTGCTGTTGCTGCTGCCTAAGACAGCTGCCTAAGACAGCTGCTTCTCTCTTCCTAATCGTACAGCTACACCTCACTGCATGCATTTTTCTCAATCTGACTGCCACCACTTCTGTCTGGCAGAAACTAAGAGCTTTGAGAAAGCATATGGGGAAGGGAGATGTCATAATGCAACAGTACTGGGAAAGAGTTCCTGAAATAAGAAGATTTAAAATCTTAGGCTAAGTTCCTACATTGTCCAAAAGATAAGGCGTTTCCTGTTTTTATGGATTTGTCAATTACGAGTCAACCAACCAAGAAATAAGAACAGAAAATAGTAACACCCAGCTGCTCAGCAGGATGCAACATCCTTGAACTTTTTGCACTGATGTTTCCTGTAAGAAACATCCGCACTGAGTACAACTTTAGTAACATTCTCATAAGTCATTTCTGCTTACAAATACAATGGAAAACTGTATTCAGATATCTCGCACATGATCCAAATCCTATATATGTTTCCCACTCCTCAAATCATTGCCAAGTCCTTAGAGGAGCTGCAGTTATAAAATGAAAATTCTGCAAAAATAAATAAATTATCAGACCAGAGTTGCAAGTGCAAAGGAATGAGACTCACAACTCAACCTGAGCAAAAGAATTGTGTGTGAGAGAAAGACCAGATTTGCAGATATCAGTAACAATTTACACCATCATAATAAGATCACAGGACCTGAGCCAGTACTGTATCTCCATTTGGACATAATGATCTGACCATTTTGGCTTACTGTTCACCAGGGCATTAATGCACTCTTTCCAGATGTCCTTGGTTGGTTTATCCCATCAAAAGGAATAGTCAGACTTGACAAGCAGCTTCCTGTCTATTCGTGGTTAGGCAGTAGAAGCCAAGGAGGACTGGCAATGGGGACGGGGACAACAAGCAACTGTGATTTATTGCTAATCTGTCAAGTCATTCCAACCCCCCGGGGGGGTCTACACTTGGAAGAAACATGAATTTCAGCAATATGTCATTCTTTCAATCTGAATACTCACTGGGGGCAAAATCCTTACTAGTAGTAAGTGGTGGCAGGTGAGCTGGTTACTGTACTCATAAGGGGGATCTGTAGCAAAATGTTTCTCTTATCATGATCCACAGCTCCTTCCTCCATTTGAGGCTCTCCAAATGTTCTGGAGTACAACTCCCAGGTTTCCTAACCACTGGTCATGGTGATTGTAGCTGATGACATGAAATCCCAAAACATCTGGCAGAAAATCAAGCTGAAGAAGGGTGGCCTAAAAGGAGTACTCCTGGTTAAGGATCTAGTGGGGTGAGAACATGAAATATGATTTATTTTATAGACATAGGCTAGGAGAAGGCAGGAAATTATGCCCTCAGGCACACACTAAAATGACTCCTCTTCTGCTATGTAGCACTAAAGGCCTCTCAGAGTAGTGGCATTTTTTTAAAAAAATTATTCATTTATAAAAGTTAACCTACACATGCTTCTATTTGCCTGAAATCTCCTGAAAATGAGAAAACATGCTGGAATGCCCATGTTTTGCTTCCAAAATGAGAGAAAGCTTGATTATATAGGTTGAACAATAACTAGGAATGCAAATTTACAGATTTATGTTAATTTGCAGTCTCCCCCTCTGCTATATCTGCCCTCATTTCAAACTTAAACCCCTTTTATTGCCACAAAAGTCCATTTTAACAGTGAATTCAGAGTTTGTTTTCTTTTGTTGTAAGAATTTTAGAATGACTGAAGCTGTAGATATCTTTAAATTCCTCTATTATATGAATCATAGGGTAATAAAAAGATTAATGATTAAGTTGGCCAATATAATGGTGCTGTTTTGAACAGGTTTAAGACCATACCAGGGTCCATAAGCACAGATATAAGCTTCAAAAACACGGATCTTTCTCCAAAGTAGGGGCAAAAAAAGATATCAAGGAAAATAGACAGTGAGGCATATTTGAAATCTGTAATCAAATCAGCAGAGATTTTATTCCTTAAAACAATCCTTCAAAATCTAATGGCACACACTGAAGAGCACCTATATAATTAGTAATACGTACAAAGTGTTTCTCCAAAGAATAGTTATTGAAATGAAGAACTACAACACAAGAAACTAGTTTTCACTTGCAACATGATAGAGAGTCACAGGTCAATAATGTAACTATTTATCTGTACCATCTTACTCCATGTAACTCTCAATATTATACCTACCTATTCAAAAAGTATTCCTATTAAATTCCACATGAACATCTGATACATCTATACTAGATGGCAACCTCGAAAAATCAATACTGATAATCCCCAAATAAACCACAGAATTAAAGGTATCGCCTGTAACCTATTTTTGCAATAGAGTTATAAATTGTACAGCTGGTAAGTCACATGTACCAAACACCAATATGGATGGGTTTAATATAACAAATGTTCAGGCCTATAATTCTCCAAGCCTTATTAAGTCTTTAGAGTTTGTTTGCCTCGTTACTAACCACTATTTTAAGCACGGAGCAGAGAAAATCCCAAGAAGTATTCAGTTCACTCCATGCGTCCAGTGCTCTATAGGATTTTCACAAATGGCTGACTTGCAACACACATAACCACCCATGAAAGCAGGAGCAAAAATATATAAGGTGAAGGGGTGAGCTGAAGGACGAGGTCTGCTGGTGAACCTTAAAAAAAAAGCCAATGGTGAATGCAAGTCCTCAAGCCAGCATGAAGTATCTGCTTGAATTCTAGCGAGGAGGAGCACTTAACTAATGTACTACTTTCAAAGTATCACTCTCTAAAAACTACAAGCAAATATTTATAGCTGTTTATGTGTTTTACTGCATGATGCCTAAATGTAGAATGGAAGTAGAATGAAAACAAGGTAAACACAATAGGCTCTATCTATTTTTATGCAAGAAACTTCCATTGATAAAATCTCCCTGCCTTTCCTCCCCCTTTAGCTCTTCTCATTCGCCCTGAATCTGTTGGAGGAGCCTCCAAAAGTGATTTGGAGAGCTCAGGCTGAATGGCTTTGAACTGTCAGTGCTGTCTATTCCATTAGCAGAGAGGTACCAGTAGAAACCAACCTGTCTTTAACTTTTAATACCATCTGTATTCAGCATACAAATGAGCACAAGATATAAGTAGGTAGTAATCACAAAAGAAAATGTAGTGGTATTATTTGATTATCTGTAACAAATCTAACTGCTCCCTCCCTCCATTCATTTTCCTTTCTGCAAATACAGTTGAACTGCTCAACATTTCTGTTTGCTACATACATTCCAAGTGCAGTTTCACAGAAAATCAAATTATCGAAAGCTATGGGGTTGGTTAGCTTGGATTTCACCCTCTGTGAGCCACCCACGACCCTATAAAGAACATGTGGTTGTTAAAGAAATATTCAGGATATAAGAGTCATTTAAAATATAGGTGATAGCAATCTACCTTCATAGATTTTAGACAAGAGAATATTTGGCAACTGGTCCTACTGCACAGGACTTAAAGTGTCAGCATAATGGTTTTGTTACATTATGTCTCTCAGATGATTACCAGATAAATTTTTGTAACAATTACACTTAACCCTTGAAGCGAAAAAATGCTTGAAAAGAATTTTACTGTACCCTCACTCTTTGCATCAAGAATTTCTACAAGCACCTGATGAAAATGGAATCAACACAACAGCGCTGATGTACTCTTTCACACCTAATAAAGTCATTCTAATAAAACTTGTTCGGGGGTGGGGTGGGGGTTCTCAGGAAGTTGAATTATTTTGTAATGGCTTCTTAAACGCAAAAGTGAATTAAATCTTGAACTAACACAAAGTAAATTTGCTGTTAAATCATCAACAATGGCAAACACATACAATAGGATTGCTGTATCTGTGGAATCAGTATCCGTGTTTCAGTTTGCTGCTGCCTAAAAATATCAAATAAA
Organism: Phrynocephalus forsythii; assembly: GCA_029282475.1. Taxonomy (NCBI): domain Eukaryota; kingdom Metazoa; phylum Chordata; class Lepidosauria; order Squamata; family Agamidae; genus Phrynocephalus; species Phrynocephalus forsythii. The sequence goes on from JAPFRF010000004.1 coordinate 62,156,984, forward strand.
AACCCAGAAACAGCAATAACTTAGTTTACGAGTACCTTGGTTTATGAGTATTTTGCAAGACGAGCAAAGACTTCTTCTAAATTTTGCCTTGATCAACGAGCAATGTCCTGCAATAGACAGTGCACTGGAATAGGTCACATGATCACAAGTGAGCCAATCATGGCTCTCTCTTTCTCTCCCTGCTGCATTGGGGGGGGGAGGATTGTCTGGAACGTTTCATCACATGCAAGCCTCAAAAACAGCAGTAACATTTTCAAAGGAGAGTGCAAGTTAGAGTTGTCTTTTAAGATTACAAACAGGTCATGGAAAAGACCATATACCACTTGCTTACTGAATAAATTCACAACTGCATTAAAATTAACTTAATATTTTCCTTCCAAAGACCATCATGCCAAATACTCTATTATATAAAGAACAGTCAGCTCCGAAGATCTACTGATATGTGTGTTTACTTTCAGATCCAAGTAGGTTTCTGCTTGAAGGAAACAAGTGTCTGGAAACAATTAATTTTCAACTTGAAGGCCCAAATACCAGACAGTCACCTTTCAAATTTTACCCCCTGCCCCAAATCACATCTTTCTTTCCAGGTTGTATTGAAACCTGCATGGCTAAAATGAAATTGATTGTAGTTCTTTTTCCCCCACTGAAATGCATTTTCAAACACTAGGAACACTGGCCAGAATAAGAATTGACAATTGGACAATTCTGGTATGTAAACTACCCTAAACTGCTTGTTAGATTGCTTCCTGATAGACTCTACCATCTTCAACCAAAATACAGTATATTTACTGCTAGTGGCAATGGGATTTTGGCAAGGTAATGCCCTTCTTGTTCACTCATCTAATTTTTAAAATTGATGAAGGAATGGATGAGGAAGGGTGAAGGCAAACCTACCAAATGTATGTTTCAAAGAGTTGTATATTACCCAATTGTAAAAGCAAAACCACGTCTTCAGCTGGGAAAATTAAACCTCACCAATTTACCATTGCATTTTCAAAACACAGCATGTTGAATCGCATTGTGACATGTAAAATATGATATGAACTCACAGGTGTTAGTTTGAAGACGGCCTGACATTGTACAGTCACAACAACAAATATCTATATTAGGCTAGTTTTTTATTAAATTCCCATCAATTTTATAATGCACCTGTCAATCTATTTCTAACCTGGCAGCCTTTTCAAGTGTTCTCCAAGAGGACTCAAGCCCTCTCTCTTCACAATTTAACGTCATTGCTGGGTATTTTACATAAACAAGTAGGCAGCCTAGAAAACATCCTGTTAATTTAATGCAATCATTCATTCATTTATCACCAGGGACCAACCTTAAAAAAGAGCTTTTGTCATGTTACCTATAAAAGCTTTTAGAGTGCCTAACAAATTTATGCATACGGGCCTCTTTCATGTGACATTTAACTTACTTTCCTGCCTTACTGGCATTTATTGAATGACCTACTTTCGTTGAAATCACTCGAGTGAAAAAGTACCTTCAGTTTGAAAAGTAATTTGCTTAGATCCAGTCTAAGTCATTCAGGATTGTATACAACCATCAACACCCCTGAATGGGAAATGTTAGTTATACCGTCACATCTTTATATGTGGCAGAAGATACTGATACTTGCAAGAGAACCTCTTTTTTTTTACTTTTGAAAAGCTGAAGTTTATTAGTATGGCTCTTTTATTATAAACCCAATCATTGGAATATGATCTAATGTGATAATAATTATATATATATGTAACATTTGCCCAAAATCAATGCAGGTAGCAACATTATTTCAAAAACTTGTTACAGTGATACCTTGGTTTACGAGCATGTTCCAGAAGCATGCCCATAAACCAAAATACTTGCATATCAAAGCAAATTTCCCCATAGGAAATAATGGAAACTTATCTGATCTGTTCTGTGGTCTGCGCTGAGGTGAGCCTTGCTCGCACACCAGAGCAAGGCTCGCAAAACAAGGCAAATTTTTACTTTAAAAGTATTAGTTTTCTAAAAAATTTGCTCAGTTGTCAAAATACTCACAATTCCAGATACTTGTAAACCAAGGTACCACTGTAGTTTATGTATTTCCTTTACACTCAGCTTTGCTGCCCTGGAGTTTAAGGAAGGATAAATGATTCATCATAGCAACACTACAAGTATCGGTACTAATACTAGTACTAATAGTAACTGCTTTATGATGAAGTTGTTGTCCCAGTCTGTCAAGTGACATCTTAATTATAGCAACCCTAACAGTTTTTTCAAGGTATGTGAAATATTTAAGGAACGGTTTTACAATTGCAACATCAGGGCCAGGCGATAATTTGAATTACAAATCTGGACTACTGTCTTTGAAGTCTTATGTCCAATAGGTATTATATTTTAAGACACCAAAAGATAGATAGATAGATGATAGATAGATAGATAGATAGACAGACAGATAGATAGATAGATAGATAGATAGATAGATAGATAGATAGATAGATAGATAGATAGATAGATAGATAGATAGATAGATAGATAGATAGATAGATAGATATAGATAGATTTTAACATATTCTCAAAGGCTTTCATGGCCGGGATCTGATAGCTGTTGTGAGTTTTTCCAGGCTATTTGGCAGTGTTCCGGAAATTTTTCTTCCTCATGTTTCACCAGACTCTGTAGCCGGTATCTTTAGGGGGCAAGGAGCTCAGGAAACTAGGAGTTCTCTCTGAGGTATAGAGTGAGTGAGACTGTGGGGTTTTAAAGTTGTGGGAAAGAGGAAACTTGTCCTACGCAGGAGAATAAAAGGCCACTTTGGGTAGCTTACAACAGTAAAATAAACGTGTGTGTATGTTGTATTATTCCAGTCATGACCAACTCTTTGTGACCCCATGTCCATGAAGTTTTCTTGGCAGGAATACTGGAGTGGTTTGTCAGTTCCTAGTCCAGGCCCCTATAGCCACTGTATTCTCTGGTGGTCTCCCATCCAAGTACTAACCAGGGTTGACCCTGCTTAGCTTCTGAAATCAGGTGAGATTGGATGTGCTTAGGGCATCTAAATAAATATATACAATACACTAATAACAAAATATATAATCAGCATAGCAAACAATATAATAAAAATATATTCAAAAACAACTACAAAGAACAACAACTAACAAAGTACAGAGACCTGGCAATCGAAATATCTTGCTTGTGGATGAAACACACTTCAGTGGTTCCTTAGTCATTGGTGCTGTGCCTCGTATTTTTGAACAAGATTTGAACTGCAGATCTGGAAGGGATCCTATGGATCACTGAGTCCAGCCCCTCTCATGGAGACACTGTGGAGAATTGAACTCCAAAACTCTGGCTTTGCCACCTGAGACCTAAGTGACTTAGCTATGCAGCAGCAGTAGCACCATCTTCTCAAAATAATCCAGAATGTCTTCAAAAGATCCTGGTTTTGGGGGGTTGGGGCTGACAGAATGCAGAAATGCCTACTTTGGAAATAGTGCTCCTTTTGCTAGCACTTGTAGAAGAGGGCATTCATTAATCAATTGCATAAAAAGAAAGTCCCACTGGTTTCAGCAGGGTTTCCTTTACCTTGAAAATGAAGGGTATACAGACTAAGACATGCTACTTGACACACTTATAACAGTCCACTACGTCCTAATATTCTATACAGCAATTATGTTTCTCAATCTTACTGAACATTTTCTGTTCAAATTACACTACTTGTAATAGCCTAAACTCAGAAACAGATATGCTATCTCTGAAATTTAGAAATGTAAAACATAACTAAATTTATTTGAAAACTTTAATGAGCAATATGGAGATTACACGTTTACTTTTAGATGCTTAATGTGTATATTATAATTCTACACCAACAGCCTGGAAATACTGAATATCTGAACAATATGGGCAGTGTAAGATCAATGTATAAATGCAGTGAAACGAAAATAAAACAGAAAATAAAACATGATGAAATGTATTGTTTGTTTTCCTCTATATAAATCACAACTCTTCATAGTTTTCTATCCTCAATAGTGCATTTATTTAAGGAGCACCAGATTTGCACTGATTGGGTGAATCCCTTCTTAAGCAATGAGGAAAGCATGCTTGGAACTTTACCCACTGCCAACAATGTAGCATAAAGAAAGCAAAGTGTTAATTCAGCAGAGACTGTACTAAATCCAACCAACTAACAGGGAACAGGCATCAGCAGCAAGAGGTTTTGCCTCAAGAGTTAGGACAGATGTTCCAATTGTCTACAAATTAATACTTACAGAAAAAGAGCAGGTATGTGTTTTTCCCCTGCTAATACCGTATATCTACCAGTTCTCACATGATTTGAGACAGCTGCACATAATTAGCTGTCAGGGTGTGAAAAGAGGCAGAAAAGCTAACAGATCCTCTGATTCTGTAAGAAAGTGATGAGAAATTGAGAATGGATGAATGAATGAATATTTATTTATGTGTTTAGCACAGCCAATCATCAAACTGGTAGGTGTGGCACACACACACACACACACACACACACACACACACACACACACACACACACACACACAGAGGTATATAGAATCCTGATGTGTGTGGGTTGGTAGAGTTGGCTGAGAGTCAGTTAAAAGTTCCTTTACAGAGAGGTCCTGCAACTCTCCAGGACCTAGGGGAAATAAGTCACTGTAGTAACAATACGTGAATCCATTATAATACATTTTATTAAAGCACATAACATCAGCCATAATCATACTGATAATTCTAAACATCTGTTTGTAAACCAATAAACTTTCCTGTTTATAAACTATAAGCTTTGGTGCCTGACTCTGCTTTAAACTATAAGCATCTAGTGACTTGGTGGTATCATTAGGTGAATACCTGGAAGGAGTTACTTAAATTATTAGTGGTGGAAGTATAAGGAAATCCAGTAATATCACCATTGCAAACCAAGATTAAAGATATGAGTAACAGCATAGTCACCGAGCTCTAGAGCCCTATGTAGCCCAGATTGGTGATCAGACATGCTGGCATACTGGGAGAAATCTCTTTGCCATCAGAAATCTCTTTGTTCCAGTAAAAACAACCACCACCCAGAACCGGTTAGTATGGGGAAGGAGTAAAAGGTGTTATGAAACATTTCTTTCCCTAAGTCACATAATCAATAACATAAAAAGTATAAAAGTACAAAAACTACATATGGAATCCAACATGAATTCTATGTTCTTGTAACATCACTACCTTTTAAACACTCAAAAATTATTTTTCGAAAATGGAAACAATTTGAAGAGAACCCATATTTTGACTTGCTGAATGAATGCTCGCATCGTTTGTAGCAGATGGGCTAGGATTCTAAAGAACAGGGTCCGAATCCCCACTCAGCCATGGAATCTCTCTCTCTCTCTCTCTCTCTCTCTCTCTCTCTCTCTCTCTCTCTCTCTCTCTCTCTCTCACTCACTCACTCACTCACTCACTCACTCACTCAGAAAATCCTATTAGGGTTGCTGTAAATTGGTTCCAATGTGATGACACAGAACACAGAGGCAGTTAATTGGGGTCTTGCAATTGGATTTGGTTGAAAGATACCAGTCCAATGTGATATGAGCCACAAAGAAATTAAATAATTAGTACATCATAATGTGAAATACATGAGACATAGGAGTAAATAAAAAGTGGGCTAAGGAGAATACTGGGTCACACACAAATTTCATTGCTTGCAAAATAAAAAAAAACCTAACAAACAAAAACCACCAACTACTGCAAATGAAGTATGGTATACCTGGCCTCCCTATACCGGAATTCTCTGCTTCTTCAGTCTCAGTTAATTAAACTAAGGAACTTTTAAAATGTGCACTATGGGCATATTTGAAGTTTATGATGAGGGACAAGAGCAGGAGGCTTATGGTGGCCCCGTGACCTTAAAATGATGGTGCTCAATAATGAGCACCATTTTACAATGCAGCTTTAGTGTTAACAGATGTGTAGGCTGCCACTATCTTGAGAAGACATTAAGCTGAGTATGCCTTAAAAATAAAGCTTGATTATCATTATGATCTCTAATTTTAAGAAACCAAGTAGTGGCCAAACAAGAATTCTCTTTAACCATATAAAAATGCCCATCATACATAACTGATATTTATTAAAAGACACACAATAAAATCCTAGCACAGACCACACACATACACCCAATATATTGCCCACTCTTCAGTTAACGTCTTCTTTGATATAGAAAAGTAAAGCTTGTTTACTGCTTACTGATCAAAATTTGAACCAGCAATTAAAGGCAATTTCTTGAAAAATAATTGTGAGTGTAAATCTTGCTCCTGAACTTGCCAGAAAATTATATCAAGAACCACAATACAATTTAATCAAAATTTCCCTTCGTATTTTATTAAGCCCCTTGATGGAATCCATCCCACCAAGGGCCTTTACCACATTTCTTACCTGGGTGGTCATTATGACATCATTAAACTTTAACAATAAGGCTTTATTTCATTCATCTAGTGCAGAACAAGTTCCCAGGGACCTGAATGGACAAGGAAGTGTTCCATAGAAAACGACTGCCTCAAATGAATGACAATCTTACAATGGCTTACTGTTTCAGCAGCAACTGGGCCTTCTCTAGACATGCACATGAACATAATTCTATTCTATTTACACAATTTTTATGTCTACCATTTACTCTAAATGTTTCGGTTGTAATGTTGTCATGAGATTTCCTCAATATTTCACAACACAACTATTACAAAATGACTTTTCAAACTGCGATTCTGCAGAGTAAGGCAGGCAGTTATAATTGGTCTCAGGTGACTATGACCTCCATGTCCTTTAAGGGACTTTACTAGTAAAGAGTATATCTGGCATGGATCAACAGTAAAGACAGAAATTCACTTTGAAACAATCAAAAGACTGATTCATTTACTGCTGTTCTCATGCCTTAACAGCAAAGAGAAACCTACATGAAATCATAATGTGGAATTAAATGTCTGTATAAAATTTTTTAACAAAGCTATGGCAATTTCAAAGTATTTTCCCCCCAATAGTGATACATCACTTAATAAAAAAATATATAAAATAGCCTACCAGATACTTGTGGATTTAAAAAAACAAATTAAACTAGTCTGATGGACTTTGGGGGGAAGGGAATACAAAAATATGAAATCCTTGATAGAAATAGCTCTTCCCCTCAAGCCAGGCAATATAATTCTGGACAAATATGTCATTTTGAAGGTGGCCCAAAGATATGAATTAGGAGAAAAATTGAAAACATATCCCTTTGAGATAAGAAAAAATACATCTGATTTATCATAGTATAACGATACCATTTAATGAATATGTGTCACTTATTCTTGCATTCAACACAAGACTCAGTCCACAAGCAAACATCTGCATGCTAGTAATGTGAAAATAGTTGGAGGAAGGGATAAAGAAAGTCATGTGGTCCTCACACAATCCAAAAGGAAGGGAAGGTGATAGTTTTATTAGGCCACAAAAACAAATAAAAATAAATTGCTGACTTTTAACCCATGCACATCTTCGACAGTCTGGGCACTTCTGCACTGTGGAGGATGGAGAAAAACATACCCGTGTTCCAAAAGTTAGGTCTATTTCTTAAAAGTGAGTTCCAAAAGGCAGGCGGCAAAAGCAAGCCAGGAGTATAGGTTTCAAATTCTACCCTGCTGGTTTTTGGCTGGATTATCTTTCCCAGCTCACCAAACCAAGGGCTACCAAGGATTCAACATGCTGCTCAATGTTCCTTCTTAGCTAGGGACTGAAGTCATATAGAAACATGGTAAGCCCTTTATTTTAAAAAGGGCCATTACCCATCAAAGATGATTGTAACCTCAGTTTGTATATACAGAGTATACTGTAGAGGGATGGAGACCAAATGACATGAGCAAAAGAGGGGCAATTACATTTTTCAAAGTGATAATGGCAGTGTTATTACCAGTAACAAATGTGCAAAATGTGTTGCCATGCCTAGTGTCAAATGTGTATCAATTTTTACCTTTTTGTGGAGATTATCAGATTTGCCCTAAACCTAGTGGAGAGTGGTGCTGCTGGAGAAGGATGGAATAAACTGAAAGCAGAGAATAGGTAAATGAGCCCCTGATGATATGGGTGACATTGTTTGGGGGCACGAAATGATGCTAGCAGAATAGATGTGGAGACACCAGAGCAGGATGAGTGTCTGGTAAAACACTGGCATACTTAGAAGTAAAAAATCTGAAGATTTCATGGAGAGCAGACTCATGATTAAACTTGGTGGTGTGCAAAACCTTTCTCTTTACGAGAGACTTAAATGGCAAATCCTTTTTTCCTCTGGACATATTTATTAATCCTGTTCCCACTTATAAATAATTTACTCTCACAGGGGAAAAATGATTCCCTCTATTTTCAGCTCCTGGCATTATATCCCACCATTCTGAAAGAATCCCACTGCCACCCCACAAATGAAGGCTGCAGGATGTATGAGACGGAAAGGGGAGACCGGAATGTCAGGAGAGTTTTAACACAACACCTATACGTGACAAACATGTATGACTAAAGAATAGTTTCAGACGTTGAACTTGTTTGCTACAAGCTGCACAATGCAATCAGTGTACACGGCTGGCCTTGCAACTGATTGAGGCACTGACCCTTACCTTTACCCACCCAAAGAAATGATTCTAATGGTTGCCAGGGAACTGTTGCTGTCACCTGCTCCCTGTCAAATCCACCAAGTGTTTATAATATGAAGCAATATAGACTATAAGCAGGATTTTGGCAACTGACTAGCTGCTGAGATAAGGGCTCGTTGCCAGCTGGGTGCTCTACTCTTCTCAGGGTTGCGGTTTTAGGTTGTCTTTGTAATTGTTTAAAATTAGGTTATTATTTGTTCAAGTCTTGTTTTGCATTTTAATTGCATTCCTCTCTTATTTAATGGTACTGTGTGCTGCTATCCTTTGGGAGAATGGTGGCATTTAAATCCAATAAATACAAAAACAATTGTGCTATACACCATCTCGAGCAAGCCCACATGATGGCACTCACATACCATTTGTAGTTTCTGAATAGGCGACATTATTTTTGCTACAACATTTTTACCCCACTCTTCATCATCATAGAACTGCAGAGCTGGGAGGGGGACCCAATGAATAACTGAGTCCAGTCTCTGTCAAGGATGCAGAGTGGGAAATCACTTCAGGCTTTCATACGCAGCCTTCCCCATTTATCCTAATGTCTCTGTGAGACTTAATAGGGTTGCCACTCAATGAACTTCACTGCCACCACAATACAGTGGATCCTCGTATAACAAATGGTTTATATAACATAAAATTTGTACAACATAAAAAATTCCAGAGATAGGGGAAATTTGCTCAACAGAATTGCCTATGGGGTGAATCTGTACAAATAAAATGGTCGTGATTAGTGATTACTGTTTTCAATGCATTCCTATGGGAAATCTGTATAAATGAAAATTTGTTTAACATAATTTCATTTGGAATGAATTAATTCCTTTATACAAGGTACCACTGTATATTGCTAAAATAAAAGGGAGCTGTGTGGTCAGTACAAAATACAAATATTGCATTCTTGGAGCAATCCCCACTAAAATGAAGTTGGGCTCTTAAAAATCTATGCTCTCTTTTATAATCATAAATGCCAATATAGAAATTGTTTTGGGTCATCCAACCACAATCCATGTGCCGTGATTACTAGGTGGCAATCATTCATAGTACCGATCTTTTTTCCTGACATGCCTCTTCTAATTCACATGCAAGAGTTGATGAAGAGATAAAACTGGAATCTCCCTTACTCTTTGGGTTTAAGTAAGAATACGAACAAAAGGGACTCTATTTTTAGTGATAAAAGAGCAGCCTTACTCACTCCTGACACAGTTGTTATGTTGCAGTACTGCAACCAAAACTCTACTAGGTTCAATCCCAGGTAGCTAGCTCAAGGTTCACTCACCCTTCCACTCTTCCCAGGTAGGTAAACTGAGTACCATTTCACTGGAGGGGGGAAATGTGCAGCCTATATAATTAAACTCTAAACTGCCCAGAGATTGCGTTAAGTGCTATGGGGTAGTAGATACAAGTTTTTTTTCCTTTTAGCTTTTGGCTTTATTGCCCTTAGAACTTATTCTATGAATACTTATTTGGAATTCTTTCTACAAATTTTGCTCCCTTTGAATTCTAGCCTAAATATGCCATGAAGGCTTGAGTGACTGCTGCAGTCATTTAAAAATGATATAAATATGGGTTGATACATAAAATGAGTACCACCCTGCTCAGCTTTTTATGATCCAGAACCACCAACATGACTACAGGAGAGTTGCTAACCTTTTCCTCTCCCCCATCACAGAGCTTACAGCTCTACATGTAAGAACCTTGAAAATCTTTAATTCTTGCCCTCTTGTAGAACCTTCAAGTGAGCAAGGTCCTTGCCTTCAGAAACACTACTGCTTACGTCAGCAAAGCCCTGAGGGAGAAGGGAAGTCTCCTTTCTCCCCTGTGACAATACTAGTGATTACCAAATTATTAAGTAGGACAAGTCAGGAAAGTCTTAAAATGAGCAATGTCATTTATTATACAGTCATCTGATCTCGCCTGATTTCGGAAGCTAAGCAGGGTCGGACCTGGTTAGTACTTGGATGGGAGACCACCAGGGAATACCAGGTGCTGTAGGTGCCTAGAGTAGGAACTGGCAAACCACTCCAGTATTCCTGCCAAGAAAACGCCATGGACATGGAGTCACAAAGAGTCAGTCACAACTGTAATGATACCACATACGCACACTGTGGTGTGAACAGGCTCTTGCCATGATCCTTCCTTCCTACAAATCCCTGGTGCTCTTTTTCTCTTCTCTGGTGGGCAGAAGACAAAACAAACACTCCAACAATGCCAGCAGCATGAGGAGGAGAAACAGAAACATTTAAACACTGAAGCATTATCATGAGGAACTTAAAGCTAAAATTACTTTCCTTTGCCAACACTAGCAAAGCAGATTTCTCACTACCGTGCTGTACAAAAAGTATCACTAACACCTTGCCAGAGGGTTGAGGGTTTCCTTCCTTGAAAGGCTGCTTGATGCTTGACACTGCACTGAGGTAGCCATGTCAGGAAGGATGTTAAAAACAGCATGCAACATAATAGTACCACATCAACAGACTTCTGCTTATGGGGGGTAAAATGCTTCTTTGCCTTCTCTTTGCCAGGCAATCTTCCATCCCCAAGCTATTTTGGAGGGCGATTATCAATCTTCTAGAACAGATTTTGAAGCATGCATGGAGGGACTGCAGAGCGAAGGGGAAGTCCATTCTATCAGCAATGTCTATTACAGTGTTAGAGCAGCAAAACCATCAGCAGATTTCACTGAACAAGATAGATGTGTGTTGTGGAGAACTAAAAGAGTGTGGTTTTTTATGAGAAGTGAATTGAAGATCTTCAAATTACCCCAAATCATCTAAAAGCTAACATTATCAGCAACAGCCACAATTTCCCACCTTGTCTGGGCCCACATATTCTATGAAAACCTGTAACTTAATGGAGCTGTGACTCGTGAAAACAAATGACCTACTAAGGAGGGGCTAGGAACACAGATGCAGGAGATGGGCAGAATTATACTCCCTGCTGCGCAGTCTGGAATGAACGAAAGGGGGAGCTGTCACAAAGTATGGGGATGTTTGTGAGGTGAAACATTTTCAGAAGACTGGATTGTATGGGCAGGCTTGGAAAGAGTCTATATATTTTTCAGTAAATGATTAAAACAGACTGGAAAAGGTTTTACTGTAAGCAAAAGCTGTAATTGAAAATACAGAGAGAACAGACAAAATGAAAGTATGGATGATCTGTAAGCACAGGAAGTGAGAAATGACTAGCACAGATATTATTCATCCAATGCTAAACCAGTGTTAACAAATCTACTACAGTATTGACAAATGTTGACAAAAGAAAGAACAGCCCCCGCCGATACTGTAGTACTTTCAATATTATATTTTATTGTGATCTTTCATGAATCAAAGTCCACTTCCTAAGACACTGGAGTGTAAATATCTGGCCAGTATATTTATATATGTAGCTGGCAAGATACCACAAGTCAGTTAGACATCTGGCTGTGAAACCACATATTGAGAGTTCGATATCTCACTGTAGAAGAGGCAACCTATGTACCTTTCAGTATGCTGCAAAAAAACCCAAAGCACCCCCAGAAGAAAGGAAATATAAACTACATCTGAGTATCTTATATCTAGAAAACCCCATAAATAAGCCAAAATCAATTTGATGGCATGTACTGTATGTAATTAATTAATATTTGTACATATTCTCATGAGAAGGTAAGGGTGTAATAACAAAGTGTGATCAAGCTGCAAATTACTTAATTAACAGGTCATAGGCAGGGCAATAGCTGAAAGCAAGGTAGACTTGGCTGTCATAGGAATACAGAAGGGCACTCCCAGCACAGAGGTCAAAGTCTGCTCCCATCTCTGTTCCTGTGAAAGCCAAGTCCACCGAGCCTACAGCTATTGACATACCCACAATCTGCCAATTAAATAATTTACAACTTGACAGTGCCATTTCTTTGTTAATGAACCACTGTCACTTTGTCTACTATCTGTATCCTCATCGGGTCATGGGAATATATTTATGTATTTATACTCCAACATCCAGGGAAGTGGATTCTGATGCACCAAACCTTACATTTAAGTAAAATTAATCTTCAAAGCGTTACGGCATTTTGCCCCTTCCCCCTTTTTTTCTTCCTTTTCTTTTGCCAAAATGCTGAAATAGACTAACATGGCTATTTCTTCGGAAACTGTTGAAAAAGGGATGCAATATCTTTTTGCCAGGCTTTGGGGAACATGGCTCAATTCCAGATTTTTACACAGCAGTTATTCCACAGATTTTTTTGAACCCCAAAGGCTCAATGTTCTCAAGACCTTTTATGCTGTAAGGCATGAGGCTACAATTAGCATTTAGCAGACTGGTCTTATGACCTACTTTGAGAGCAAATCTGTCTTGTGTACACAAAATACTCCAATAATGTTTCTTTGGTTGGACTAATATGGTTACGGGCGGGGGGGGGGATATTCCAGGGACCAAAGGACAGAGCATTCCTTCTCTTATCAAATCACTAGGTCTGAACAACAACAACCCCCCCCGTGAAGTTTTACCTGGGCCAATGTCCTTCTGTATGCTCCTCCATGTGATTGTGTGTGTGTGTGTGTGTGTGTGTGTGTGTGTGTGTGTGTGTGTGTGTGTGTGTGTGTGTGTGTGTGTGTGTGTGTGTGTGTGTGTGTTCTGCACAGTGATTCTTGTTAATGCTGAAAGCCTATTTCAAGGGTGTATGTTATTGACAGTCAAAGAAAATGAAAATTTAACCAGAAGAGCAAGGTCTCTGTAATCATGTTAACAAATAAGCCTCCAGAACAAGGAAAGGGACAAGAAACAGAACTCCAAAAAAATTCCATTCTGTGGGGATTGCTCCAAGGATCTACATAATGCAGTCAGTAAAACATCAGAGATGAATTCCCCAGGCAAAGACTATCATCTCATAGGTGCAGAAACTCTGCACAGAGGCAATACAATTTGATTTGGTTATACCCATGAGGTATAACTCAAAGGAAGTGAAATTCACAAGATTGAGAAGGCTGCCTGGCAAGCTCTGGTCCATGGGGTCATGAAGAGTCAGACATGACTGTACAACTGAACAACAACAACAACAACAACAACAACAACAACATGAGGTGTCCTAGGGGCTAAGAGAACAATAAGCCCAGAACGTTCGTCTTTTTCTGAAACAAAATATGCCCAAAATATCTCTCTAGAAACCCTGGTGGCTGACTCAGCTAGTCTGTTGTCCTTTGATATGCTGCTGCTCCACTCTTGCATTGCACGTTCTCAGCTTGGAATGTTGTATCTCTGCTCAAAATGCCCTATTTTTTCTCCTTCTCCAGGTGGCATTGCAACACTCCCTTCCTTGAAGATAGGGCAGCAAGATCAACAAGTAATTTCTGTTTCCTGTGTCTTCATGGGGAATATTTGCTCCAATGTGCTACTGAGTTTCTCATTTCTTCCTCCCACTGTCTTTGGGAGAGAGTGAGAAGGGAAAGAGAATGGAATTATTTCCTCTTTTGGACCCCTTTTCTCCATTCCTTGATCTTCTCCAGCAGCCTTCTCAACCTTGTGAATTTCCTTTCCTTTGAGTTAATACTTTCTTATAATCTTTCTGAAGCAAATGTATATTAAGCCCATTTATGTAGCTGTACTATATAATCTTTGCCATTCCCCAATACAATCACTGTTTATACTTTAATCTTTTACGTATCAAATAAAATTATCCTATTGAAGTGAATTCTTCTCCATCCAACTTTTTGTTATGATACATTATGGCCATGATTCAAAGATCCCTTACAGATGTTTTAATTTCAAACATGTATGAGCTCATACACATATGAAAATTGTTTGAAAGTATTTTGAAAACTGCTAATAACAGTAGAGTATGTTCTTATATCATATCAATATATTTTAGGGCATAAAAATCCTCTAAAACTGGGGGAATTACAACAAATACCCTATGTGTACTTAAGTTCCAATAAACACAGTCATAACCTAATTCTACATAAACATGTAGAGAACTGTACTCTTGAGGCACATCTATTACTAACTGCAGTGTACAAATTACATGAAACAGTTAAAGGAAGTAGAACAAGCTTTCAGAAAACTAGATAGATTTAATGTTTCTCATTCCAGAGGTTTACATCACAGTGCCCTAGATTGTCTCCAGTTTGAAACTCTTCCACAAATAAAACACCTTCTGCAACCAGAATCTAATCAATTTACTTCAAGATAAATTATCCTTTGTTGCCAAGGTGATTTCATGGTAGCGTACTAGAGATAGACAGATTAAATACAACCTGAAACAAAATGGAACATTCATTTTATTATGTTTACTTTTATCCAAAGTGATTAGCTAATTTAATCATAATCTTTATTCACCACTTTATAATCATTGCTATATTTTGACAGTCCCATTTTCTCCATATTTAGAATACTATAAGACAGAATGAAGGATCCCCCGCTAAAAAAACAAATAGGTCTAATACGATGATACAAATATTGTAAACCTATAGTAACCAGTAAACTAGCACAGTACAATCAATTTGTTTCTTATGCTTATTTTATTTCATAGTTACAGATCAATCAAAGCTTTTGGTTTAAAAAAATGAAATTTGCAATTATTTTTTAAGCAAACAGCCATATCTGAGAACAAGAATTAAATATGAAATTACATAATAGTTGTTTCTATTCAGGCATTCTTCACTTAAAGAAGAAAGCCATTTTCAGATATTACTTTCTCTGTGAGAATCAACACTGGCATAAGCAATTTCCTCTCTCTTGACCTGACTGTCAAGCAAAACTCATCATGATTTAGGCCATCGCAAATCAGTTCTTTCCACCTGCAACTGACATTAACAGTGGCCACCACATTTCTTAGTCAATACGAACCCTGTGTACAGTAAGTAAACTATGGAGGAAGCATACAAAGTAACAGTGTTCAAAATCCTGTATACAAAGGCTACCAAATCAGCAATTTCCTATTTCTACCCTGAAAACTCAGCTCTTCATAATGAGGGTTTTATAATGGTATTTGCTGCCAAAGAGACAAGCTAATTTTCAAGCTGGATTGTCTGATCTGCACTGTAAAGGTCTGTGGCCACAATAGTGCACACAGCTCCAGGATCACACTGCTTTTTTGCCATTTGCATGCCTTGCGTCTTTGGTTACCATCCAAGAACAAGAAGGAAAAGGTGGCAGTAAACAGTACCACAGTTTTCTCTTACTTTTTGTAAACTTCGATGGCTTATTCTAAGCAACAAAAGCAAGCTATTAAGAAGCTCTCCATGGGTTCTGTCAGCTGGGGCCCCTTAGACTAGAGCGATACCCTTTCTATTACAAACATTTTTCGCAAAGCGAAATGCTTTTCGCTTCAGGCATCAATTTAGAACACCTAAATTCAAATTACTTTTTTTCTGATGAGAGTCAATTTCTTTTATATATTGATTTAAAAACTAATGAAGTATTCCTACCTACTGTGTTGTTGTAAATATATTAGAAAGGTAAACATTCTCACAACTAACTTCACAGCTGATTCAACAATGTTATGGGGGGGAGTCAACATAGCAAGGAAAGACACACATTTGAAAGAACTCTACTGCCCTCTGGTGAGTCAATGCAAAACACATTTAAATCAGTGAATATTCAAGAGAAGGCTGGTATTACTAAAATCACACTTAGGAACCCTTGCTGTAAGAGAGAACAGGAGCACACCAAGCTTACAGAAAGGAAATCAACATTGCTCCTTCATATAAGAAATCATGCTTTTATATACTCAAAAGGAGGAAGTCAAAGTAAGCTTTCATACCATAATTTTATGACAGTTTGTTTTAAGATTCAACCTGCAATATATCCACAATGCTAGTACTTGCCAATCATAAGAGCCTCATGGTGCGGTAGCTAAATGCCTGTACTGCAGCTAGAACTGTGCTAACGACCTGGGGTTCAATCCCAGGTAGCCGGCTCATGGCTGACACAGCCTTCCATCCTTCTGAGGTTGGTAAAATGAGTACCCAGCTTGCTTGGGGGGGGGTGTCAATGTGTAGCTGCCCTAATTAAATTGTAAACCGCCCAGAGAGTGTTTGAAGCGCTATGGAGCGGTATATAGGCCGAACACTTTGCTTTGCCTCAATGTGCTGACACATTTTCTAAATAAGGATTCAAAAATAGGGCAGCGCAGTGTTAACAAGGTAAGTTTACTTATTTTGGCTGGCCTTCTTAGCAACCACTGGCAGTTGCCAGAAGCCATGCACATAGGAAAGCTGGAGGCTTGCTCAACATACCACCCCGGGCATACTCAGCAAGACTGCAAGGGAAACAATTTAACAGCCATGGACTGATTTTCTTCATACTGTATCCTTAATTCATACTTGGAACTATTGCTATCTGACCTCAAAAGAGAACAGAAAATGTATTGAACACATCCCCACACCCCAAAAAGTACGGTTCTCCTATTCACTGGAGCAATACAATGGCATGCAATGGTGATGGCATTACTAAGGACCTCCTTGTTGCACAGGTGGCTGCTGGTGCCATATTTATAAACATACTCTTCATGTTCACTGGTGGATTTATAATGATAACATAAATAAATCTCCCATGTAAACTTTCTCCTTATCTATGATTATACAGAGGAAGCCAGGAGTAATGATAACATACCATCTGCATTATTAAATGCATCCTGACTTACAATGTCATTTCCAGGGATTTTTTTAAGGTATCAAATTACAGTGGACCCTCGTATAACAAATGGCTTATATAACATAAAATTTGTACAACATAAAAAATTCCGAAGATAGGGAAATTTGCTTAACAGAATCACCTATGGGGCGAATCCATACAAGATAAAAACGTTCCTGATTAGGGATTACTCTGTTTCCAATGCATTCCTAGGGGAAATTTGTATAAAGGAAAACTTGCTTAACAGAATTTCATTTGGAACAAATTAATTCCTTTATACAAGGTACCACTGTATTGCTAAAATAAAAGGGAAGTTGTTTATCATTCCTGCCTTCTGGGGAAACCCTGGGACTGGATAAGTTCCTCAAGACGACATAGGCTGACTGTTCTCCTAGGAAGAGCAGGGAATCAAACTACCAACCCCGATGCTGAGGTTGGGAATTCAATTTTGATAACAATGATCCAGAAGAAGCCATAAGTATTGATAAAGCAGTATAATGCAAGGACTGAAGCATTTCTTCTACATGATTAACAAAATCTGCCCGATTTGATATGAGGAAGCTATTTCAGAAGCAAATAACTTCAAGGCATATTTCAAAACTGTTTCTTACTTTTAACACTTGAAAACTAATTTAAAAAGTCACATACAAATACAAAACATGTGCTTTGATCTGAGTTCAAAAAACTTATACAGACAAAAAGAAAGATGATGTGATTTTTTTTAAAAAAATGGCCTACATGGCTACTTTGTTTTCTTGGCTGCACACTGTAGTACTGCACTAATTGTTTTAAGGAAACAATGAGACAGAAGACAACCTACCTTTGAATCCTCATTGTTCACACCAAGTTCTAATACAGCTTGAGGGGATTTTTGTTTTGCTTGAGTAGACTGAGCCATCTGAAGATTAAGCTGCCATCCCACCGTCTCAAGCTATAAAAAAGCAAATGTATATTAAAATGAGGATTATGAGAATTGGCAAAGTAAGAATTTTAGTCTTTAAACAAAAAATGTCTTTATGTTAACAAGAAAAATACTCCTAATTGTAAAGAAGCTGAGAAATTAGGGTAATGAATCTGTCTGGAAAATTCAGGCTTTTCTATCAGTGCCTGGGAACAACTGGCTGGGAATGTGGAAGACAGTGTCTGCTCAAGAAAAAGAAGGGAATAACACCCACAATTTATCTCTTGCCAGTGAAGCGTTCAAGGCCAAGTCACCTTGTTCACTGGTACTGTACTGATTGGGAAATGATTTCAGCTATTTGAAAGGAGATGGACTGAAAATGCTCTTGTCTCTGTAAACATTCGGGAGGAATTCAAAGCATGACTGGCACACAACTGGGAATGGTTCAGAATGTGACATTTAATGTATAAAACAAGTTCAGAAGTTACTTTAGTTGTCTTAGATTACCACTCAGGAGATACTATGCTCAGCTGCTGTCCTGTTATGCCATTCCCGAAAGGATGCACTTTGTGCGTGCTATGCTGATTTTACACTGATGTGTATTAGGCAGATAAGCTTAACTTCTTTATTTTCTCGTGTTGATTGCCCTAGCTTTTGTTTCAAATAGTTTTTCTGCTTCAAGTGTTTTTGAAGCATTTTTGAAGTTTTGTCTTTTTACTATCTTTAATATAAAAGCTTATCCAACCAAATGAATAGGGTTTTTTGGTTCAAAAGCTTTGTGGAAACTAGGAGCTTGGTATTTTTGTGAATGTTGTGACAGTTCTACCTTGCAAGTTATAAGTAGTGGCTCTGAGTGCTTTGTGGGTGGACTGGGAGGTTGGGAGTCACTGGGAACAGGCAGGTTTTCTAAGCATCCCCACATATGACTCTTCTGGGCCCATCTACTCCAGCATAAAAAGTAAGTAAGTAAGTAAGCAAGTAAGCAAGTAATTGATTAGTCACATGACCATATCAACCAATAAAAACACAAAATATAAAATACATTAAATTACACGCAAAGTATGTGAGATATTTAAGGAGTAGTTCTCAATGGTAAATTATCAAGTGGGGATTTGAACCTAGGTCTCCTGAGTCCTAGTCCAACACCCTATCTGCTACATTATGCCCACTCTCCAAAGGAAATGGCAGCAGCTGCCAAGTATGTATGGACAGTGGTAGTACATCCTAAAAAAAAAAGAACGGCAAGTATTTAGAAATGATTTGATGTTGCAAAGTCTAGAAAGAAGTTGTATGTCTTTTGGGTGAATATGATCAAAAGAGAAACAGCGGGCAGAGAAATATGAGTAGAAAATTCTGGATCCCCACTAGACTCTTAGCCATCATTTACACATCTTTGATTATATGATGAATAGGCATCAATAGCTCTAGCTGATCTTGTTCTCTTCACCATGCTGCAGTCTGAATATGGGATCTTGACTCGGAGGAATAGCTGCATAACATGAAGGACAGGGCATCTGAAAAAGGCACCCACATTGTTCCACAGCTCTATTTTAATGTAATATTTGAAAGCCAAGTTATTTATAAATGTTTTCTTTCATGTATCACATTTGTTTAGATGTGCGATTTCCACTGGGAAAAACCAAACAGGAACACCATATGGTGTGCCAATATAAATGCTACACGTAGGAATGATATTTAAAGCTTAAACCAAGAAACATTTCTGATATTTCAAAAGTTTGAGGGAGAAGTCATAAAAATATCTGGAATGCTAGATTTATATTTTTCAGTGAAAACCTGCTGAATGCAAAGTTACAGCCTTCAATCATGATAATGAGATAAGATATCTCATTTAGAATTATCCTACGTAAAGAATGAAAAAATCTTCAACTATGTAAAGAATGAAAAGAAAAACAGAAAAAAAAGTTTAGCTGCTAGCCATTACTGGAGAGATCACAAAAACACTACACTTTACTTAGTCACTTATGGGACATCTAGTACAGTGGTACCTCGACTTACAGGCATCTTGACTTAAGAAAAATTTAACTTAAGAATAGAAATCCGGGGGTATAGGAAAAATTTGAGTTACAAAAAAGCCTGTTTTTTCAAGTTATGAAAGGGGAAAAGAAAAGGAAAGATTCCTTTTCAAAGTGGCTCCTGCTTGTTTGCAATAGCAATACTGCCATCTTGTGGCCACCTGACTCCACTGCTGCAATTAGGAGGAGGAAGAAGCCATTTTTAATAGGAAAGCTGAGAACTGGGGCTTCTTTTTTAAAATAACCTTTTCAAACTGCCTGTTTTGGATATATTTGGCACCATTTTATGGACTTTTTGGAACTTTTGGGTGGATTTCTCAAGCGGTTAAAAGGTAGGGAGCAGAGCTTCTGTCGTTTGCATGCCTGCTAATGTTTTTTTTTTTTATTCTAGGGGAGGGTGATTTCCCACTTGGGACGGATTAATCCATTTCCTATGCAGTTCTATGGGAAACTCTGTTTCAACTTAAGAAAATTTTGACTTAAGGAAATGCATTTGGAACCAATTGATTTTGTAACTAGAAGTGCCACTTGTATACCACAACCTAATTACTTACATGCTGCAACACTTCTGGCAGTCCATTCCTTTAAACTTCATCCAGCACTGCTGACAGCATACACAGGTCAAAGACCATTATATAAATCAGATCATCTGTCTACTTAGCTCAACAATATCTGAATGAAGAGTGGGAAAATATGTAGGATCTGATAACATTACATCCTCCACCAAATCATCAGCCCAGAGTTCTGGCAGCTGACATATCCTTCAGCCAGTTCCACCTATGCAGCTTCCTACAGCATATGAAGTCACTACGGAATAAAGTCAGCACTCTGATCATGGAATCAGCTGGAGGACAGCTTCTCCTTTGGTTAATGCAATCTTTCCTTCACCTTTTCTAAGTGAAGAATCTTGGGAAGGAGTAACTGGACTGAGCCATAGTCTTGTGATAGCAAATCAATCACTCTTCTTCATGGTAGGGATTGCTTCAGAAAGGACTGGGGGCTGCAGGCAGTCACAAGGCCCTCAAGTCCTGGATGTGATGGTTTAGAGCAGTGTGGTGAACCTTCAGCACTTCAGATGTTTTGGACCACAATTCCCATAGTCCTTTGTCATTGGCAATCTAGGCTCGGAATTCTGGGAGTTGTGGTCCAAAACACGTGGAGTACCAAAAGTTTGGCACCACTGGTTTAGAGGGATGCTATCTGGTGTGCAGGCTCAAGGTTTCACTCTGGTTGGCTGTGGTAGTCCACAGTTATAGATAGGTGTCTCTCTTGGTATTGTTTAGAAATGCAAGTAATTTTAATTTGAGCACCTACATGCACAACACATATTGTACTGATTGCCTACAGCTCCTCACCATGTAATTTTTTAAAAAGAAGGTCTACAAAATCTGCTTCCATTGGAACTAGGCAGACATTCCAACCATTAAAAAAGAGCAAGAGATAAGCATTTCTGATTTACTCAGCATATTGCTGCACTGGGAGATGGGTTGCATCAAGCTAGCCACCCCACCCCTACCCCTTCATATCCAACACATGCAATGATTTGATGCAGCTGCATCATGTAATATTGAGGTGTTGTTATTTGAAATATATACCATTTTCCTCACAGCTAGTCTGACACACACAATCACTTTCGCCTATTTCTACTCAGAACAAAAATAAAAGTCAAACATAAGATTTAAAATTTTTTTGAAAATCAGAAACACCAAAGTAATCAAACAATCACACAAACCATGCTGTAGTTCAACAAGGTTAACAAGAAAAGGAAAAAAGTGGGCAACCTTTTCACAGATTGAGCAGTTTTACTTCCCAAATGTAATTCAAGAGGAGTTCCCCCTCCACACACATTTCTAGGAGCACAGCCATGCTTTCCGACTCTTTGATTAATGTGCCATGTCCTGCCAGGGGCTTCAGAGTACATTACCTATTTATTTTATTGAAAGGAAGATTGAATATAATAGAGTCCACCCAATTCTGACTGCTTAGAGTACATGATATATAGCCACAATAAAATGTGACAGGGTACGCAGGCACAGAGGACTGCATTATTTGAGACAAGATGAAAATTAAGAATTAAACCTTAAGTTATTTTATATAAATCGCTATCACGAGTCAGTAAATACTTATCACAAACACGTTTTCAGGATCATGTAAACATGTATTATCTTAACTTGGATGATCTTAAAGCTGTGGAGCGAAAAGGGACCCTATGGATGATCGAGTCCAGACCATGTCAAGCTTTCCAGGAGCAATAAGTACCTGGTAGTGGGAAGCACTGACTATGACATAATGTAGTGGCCTGACTTGATTCCTGAAAGCCTTAACTCTACTTTTAAGAATCCCTATGTTCCTCCAATGTGCTTTACACTTACAAAGCAGGAATAGACAGTAGTACCTTGGTTTATGAGCACAATTCATTCTGGAAACATGCTTGTAAACCAAAATACTCGTAAATAAAATAATAATCCCATAAGAAATTATTACAACTTACCTGATCCGTTCCAATGGCCTCTTGCTGCTGTGACTGCAATGGTCACTGTCACCACCTTGCTGTTGGGGGGGAGGGGGGGCACTGGGGCTTCCACAAGGCCAGAGGCCTCCGCTGGGGCCAGAAGTCTCTGCAAAGGCCTCTGCAAAGGCTGGAGGCCTCTGCTGGGGGAAGGGCCAGCACCTGGGAAAGGGTTGGCAGTGAGAGCCAAAGGCCTCTGCTGGGGTTGCCCCAAGGGTTAGAGGCCTCCGATGGGACCTCCAATGGGTGAAGGACGCTGGCCACCAGCCCTTTGCACCCTGAGGTGGGCCTGTCAGGTGAAGGGCCAGCAGCAGGCGCCACAGCCACCAGTTCCTTATCTCCACTCAGTCTTCCGGTGCTCGTTTTCCAAGACAGAGCTCGTTAAATGGAACAAAATTGTTCCAAAACATTTACTCATCTTGGAAAACGCTCATAGACCAGGGCACTCATAAACTGAGTACATACACTCAAGAATTCTCCAGCAGACAAGTTGTTCTAAGTACAATGGAACCCTAACTTACAAGATTAATCCGTTCCAAGCACATGCTTGGAAGTCAGTTAGCTCGTAGGTCGGGGAGCAGTTTCCCATAGGAATGCATTGAAAGTCAATTAATCCATTCCGGAGGGATGGATTTCAATGCATTCCTTTAAACCAGTGCTCCCCAACCTTTTTGTCCCCACGGACCGGTAAATGTTTGATGACGGAGGGGGAGATGGGGGTGCGGGGGGTCGGGCAGGGGAAGGGGAGGTGTGGGGGGGGTGGGGGATGGGGGAGGGGGGGGGAGGAGGGGGTGGGGGGCTTGGAGCGTGTGCCTTGCGGGGGCCACGGGAGCGGCGGCGGCGGCGCCGCTGGCTGGGGGCATCGGGCGTGCCGCTCATTCCAGGCGCCACGGCAGCCGCCTGGGTTCGGCCGCCGCCGCCCCACCTCCGGCTTCGGCCTTCGGGCGGGCGAGTGGGAGGGGGGGGGAGGAGGCTGGTGGGGGTGGCGTCCCCGTGCGCCCCCGGAGAGGCCAGTGTCCTTTCTTCAGCCCTCCCCCGAGACACACACACACACACACACACACACACACACACACACACACACACACACACACCTGGCCACCTCTCAGGGAGGCGGGCAAAGCTCATCCCACGCCGCGCGCGCCCTCCCCGCCACCAAGACTTGCCCCCCTCCCGCCGGGTCTCCGGGCCGAGAAGGGGAGCCCGAGTTCCTCCCGCCGCCGCCCCGCCCTCTCACCTGCTGCTGGAACTTGTCTGCTCTCCCGGGGAGGCGGCGAGGCGGCCGCTGGGGACTGGCGGAACCCGCCCCGCCCCGAAGGGGCTCCAACGAGGGCGGTAGCGCCTCCTCCTCCTCCTCCCGCCGCCTCCCGCCGCCGCCGGAGGAGCCGCAGCAGCATGCGGCGGGGGTTGAGGCGGCGGCGACCGCGGGGGGTCGCGGCGGTGGCGAAAACACCCAGGCCGGCCCGCCCGCCCCAACACAGGTGCGGTCCAGCGGCGGCGGCGGCGCTCCGCCCTGGGAGCGGGGGCCAAAGGGCACGCGCCCGGGGAGGAGGAGGAGGAGGAGGAGGAGGAGGAGGAGGAGGGGCACCCACCTCCTCTTCCGACCGAGGGGGCCCCCACGCTGCGGCGGCGGTGCGTGCGCGTGGGGGGCTGCGCCCCTCCTCCCCGCCCGGCCCCCGCGCCCGGCCCCCAGCTTCCTGCTGCTGTTGCTGGTGGAGGGTGAGGAGGAGGAGGGCGGAGGAGGAGGACGCGCCGCTGCCGCCGGCGGGCAGAGGAGGGAGGCAAAGGCGGCGGCGGCGGCTCCTCCTGCGCTCCTCCAGCCTTCCTCCTCCACCGGCGGCCCGCGGGAGAGAAGAGGAGGAGGAGGAGGGCGGCGGAGGAAAAGGGGAGGAGCCTCCCGGCCTTCCGGTCCACGGACCGGCACCGGTCCGCGGCCCGGGGGTTGGGGACCACTGCTTTAAACCACCCATGGCTTCCCGGGTTAGGAGCATGTATGGAGGGTATTCTTTCAAGAGATAATGGCCATTCATATGAGCATTGAAAATCCCGCTCTCAATAGAAGTAGGGGCCCCAGGCACAGTCTATCTGCTACTTATCAGGCTGTGCTTTCAACAATACCCAGACAAATCAAAAAGCCTTCACCACCAAGGCCATAGCTAAGGACCCATACTTTATAGGTTTCAGCACCTTAGGCCATTGTTCACCTTAAGGTTATGGATTCTACTGTCTACCTAAGAAGCCTATTCAGGCCATTGTTCATCTTATGAGCCTATTTCAGACCAGGGTGACAAGAGGTCAAAGCTGACTATAAGATGGAGGACTCGCACTAGCTGTATTCAGACTGATGAAGCTATTTGGATGAGCAGCAAAACGTTTCTATCTGCCAAAAAAAAGAAGTCCAGTTGCCATGACTCAACTTCCAGATAAACTCAACTGGATGACTGAGAATCTTCACAGACATATTAGAACAGTGGGATATTTTACAGACAATGGCCATTAGCTCCTGAAAGAATACATTGTCTGAAATAATTCAGGAATCTGCAAAACATCTGCTCACCAACAGCCTTTGTTCATTCTCACAAAATGGCTCCTCTCAAAAGCAGATAAATCTTCAATAGGACTCGCTTTACTTAGAAATTCTGCATACCTTAAAATACCTAAAAATATTATAATTCCAGTTCTAAAGAAACACAGTGTTTAATGTCTCTCTTTTGATATTATGGGCTGGCACACTTTGTGGAAGAGAAAGGTAGGTAGGCACACTTTGTGGAAGATGGAGATGAGCCTTGCAAGATCACAGAACATTTATTATGAGGCCTTACACAAGCAAAAAGTGCTGCTCCTGTTCAGTGTGCCATTCAACCAACCAGGATACCCCATCCCTTTCCATCTGATACCTTGCTAGGTTTATTCATATAGCTTGGGGGTTGTTGTTTTGTCCAATGGTACCTCTCTCCAAGTCTACTAATCTTGTATAGTTAGTGCAATTTTGGTTTCATGAGGTTCCATACTCAGAGAATGTATTTGTTATAAATGTACTTCTCCAACATCTGCCCACCCATAAGCTCTCCTAGCTCTGCACAAATGCCAAAACTGCTGTAACTGATCTGACCAATTAAATCACTCCCATTCAGAAAAGCTATCACAGCTCTTTGGACCACGCACAGCATTTTCAACAGCTGCTGTTCAGCTCAAGAACCACACAGTACTCCACTCTTAGGAATGCCTTCCTCATGTGTACTAAGCCAGCCAAGGGGGTCAGACAACAAGATACCGATCAGACATTGTTCTGAGTCTGGCCAAACAAGAAAGATTATAGCTCACTATCTGTGTGTTAACTTCCAGAGAGCAGAGTAATTGAGCACAACTGAGTGAAGGAACGTCTGCTTGTGTGAAAATGGCTTGAAAGGGTGCTAACTCTGGAAAGAAATTTAATTAAGAACTTGCCACTTCATTGATATTTTTATTCCTATTCCAATGGCACAGAAGGAACCTTTTAAGCCTCTAAGAGGAGGATTAACACATATATAGCCCTCAGCCTGTGAGAGAGGGATGCTACTGTTCTAAGCAGGCAAAGAAGGCTCATAAACATGAACGTCTCTTCACAGCAACTACAAAAAAAGTTGCAACTGTCTACAAGGACACTTTTATATTTCAAAATTGCTGTACAGAATAAGCCCATAGTCCCAGAATTTGTTGTAACGTATTACACAACAATACAAAGTGGGCAGACCCTGAGAGGTCAATTTTTTAAAAATATATTTTTACCTACCTTTCTCCTTGGAAAAGCACCCAAGGTGGCTTACACTAATAAGGGACAATATACAGCCCAGAATTTTTAAGACATATCCAAGATTAAGAACAAGGAATTAGAAAAGGCACCTTACAACATTAAAGGCAACATTAAAACTAAAAAGAGCACACAAACAGTTAAAAGAAGAAAGATCCATAATGAGGGATGGAAACTAACATGGAAAATACAGGTGCACTTATGAAGTCAGTGAATGCAATCATACTGCATATGGTAATCCATCTAAAAAGCCACATAACAGGCAGTCCATCATGCAGGGAAAGCTTTCCTGAAGAGAAAAGTATTTCCCTGTGCGGCGTTTACCATACAGAGTCCCCAATCATTTCACGTACCATTGGCCTGTACACTACTACTTTTATTTTCGCTGCCACCATTCAGGGTACCCCAGTTTAAATAACCGAGACCCAGTTGAGTTGTAATGTGAATAAAATAAAGTAACATTTATTGAATACAATGATTTGTTTCAGTTACAACCTTTCCTTGTGCACACTTAATTGAAAGTTATTCTAAGCAGTTACACTCAAGATCTCAACTTTACTTTCCTAAAACCTCTCTCATCTGTCTCCTATCTTAACTCTTTTTTCTCTTAATTGTTCCCTATCTCATTTCACAAACCTCAGGCTGAGCTTTTTAAGCACTTGGGCTCCATCTCTACGCTCCTTATTTGGTCATAAACATTAACCCTTTACATCCTCCGGTTTAGACACGTTTGCCATGAAAAGGGTAAACGCCACAGCCTGCTTCCAGAAAGACAGCAGAGATGGGGCAGTCCTGGCCTCCAGCGGGAGAGAGTTCCAAAATCTGGGAGCAGCAACAGAGAAGGCTCTTTCATGGGTTCTTATGAGACAAACCTGTGAAGGGTGCAGAATGGAGAGAAAGGCCTTTCCTGATGACCTTGGCACCCGAGCCAGTTCGTACTGCAAGATTCGATCTTTGAGGTAGCTTGGACCCAGGCCATTTTGTGCTTTGTAGGTTAAGGTCAACACCTTAAATTGTGCCCAGTAGATGATTGGCAGCCGGTGGAGCTGCTTTAGTAGGGATGTAATGTGATCTCTGTAACCTGCCCCAGTCAGCAATCTGACTGCTGCATTTTGGACCTGTTGAAGTTTCCTGAGACTTTCCATTTCAATTCATATTGAGCAAACCAGACATTTGGTATGCAAAATTTTTCCCTTTTTTCTAAAGAAAGAAGATAACATCTGGATATCAATATCTTCTCTAAGGAGAAAAAATAACTGGGTACAGAAGTATGTTCTCAAGTGCCTCAATCAACATTTCACATAAATACAGTGGAACTCCGACTTACGAGATTAATGCATTCTGAGAGAATGCTCATAAATTGCTAATCTTGTAAGTCAGGGAGCAGTTTCCCATAGGAATGCATTGAAAAGTAATTAATCTGTTCCAGAGGGAACGGATTTCAATGCATTCCTATGGGAAACCGCTTTAACCATCACCCACCGCTTTTCGCATTGCAGGGGGGTCGGGAAAAGTGGCCGGCAATTTTTGAAATGACTTTTAGTCACAGAGGAAAGCGCTTGCCTCCGAGACTAAAAGTCCTTTCAAACTTCGTGTGCTGCTTCTCCCCACCCCACCGGTGCCTCGAGGGATCAGTGCTGAGGTTTGAAAGGACTTTTATCCACCCAAGCAGCGCCTCCCATGTGACTAAAAGTCCTTTCAAACTCCGCACTCTGCTTCTGCACAGACCCTGCATCCTCGAGGGACCAGTGCCGAGGTTTGAAAGGACTTTTATCCACCGAAGCAAGCGCCTCCCACGTGACTAAAACTCCTTTCAAACTTCGCACTCTGCTTCTGTACAGACCCTGCGTCCTCGAGGGACCAGCGCCGAGGTTTGAAAGGACTTTTATCCACCGATGCAAGCACAAAACCTCGGTGCTGATCACCCAGGACCCGTGGGGGTGGAGAAGCAGCGCACGAACTTTGAAAGGACTTTTAGTCACGGAGACAAGTGCTTGCCTCCATGCCTAAAAGTCCTTTCAAAGCTTTTGCGCCACTTCTCCCGACCCCCCTGCAGCACAGGGGAAAGGCACACTATGACTTTTATCCACCAAGGCAAGCACTTGCCAAGGTGGTTAAAAATCATTTCAAACATAGAGCGCCGCTTCTCACACACACACCCGCCATCGTTAGTCAGGCAAGTCCTATCTTGCTCATAAGGCGGGGGGGGCATCGGAAGCCAGCTCATATGTCAGGATTCTTGGATGTCGGGCGTACATCGTAAGTCAGGGTACCACTGTAACTCAAGTCAAATGAAACTGAACAACTGTCTTACATTGAACTGCAATGTATGTCCTTAAATGTTCTTAAGAAGGCACATAGACATCAACAAAACAGCACACCATAGCACACACAAAATAATAATAACAGCAACAGTGGCAGCTGGCAAGGACAAAACAATTTTCCTCCATAGATTCAAACTGGTTTGGCTGTGTGAACAATTAGAATAATTTTCTATATGTTCTTAATATGCTAATAAAGTTGTATTCTCTGCTTTTCAACATGCCTTTAAAGAATATAAGCTCTTGTATTTTTAGAGTGCAAGTAAAATATCCTTTTTGATATCATAATTGTATTTTATGCTCCTGTACTGTATTTTAGTTTTCATATATTTTCAAGTATAAGCTCCTACAGTTTTTCCATATGCTTAAAACTTGGATTTTGTCAATAGCTGAAGTATTTTTGTGCACATGGAACACAGATGCAATGTAGATAAATACAACTTGAAGAAACAAAAAAATTGATGACATCTAGAATCACTGCAACAATTAAAAGACAGACCTTGACACCCAAAGGAATGTTCATATTATTGTCAGTAATTGTTTTGTTTCATTCTGGAATTAACCCCCAACAGGGATAAATGCTAGGCTGTGATAACACAGGCTTCTGATTTTTCCCTAGAGGTCTACAATGTTCTATACAGTGGTGGCAAACCTTCAGTATGCCAGATATTTTGGTCCACAACTCCCACAGTTCTTTGTCATTGGCAATCTAGGCTCAGAATTCTGGGAGTTGTTGTCCAAAACATCTGGAGTGCCAAAAGTTCGCCACCAGTGTTCTATAGGGTTCCTGGGAAGATATTCAGGTGTCCAACTTGGACATGACAGCATGGTAAGAACCCTTGGTTTGTATTTATCTTTTTGATGTGCACCAGATGCAAACTGTCTCAGTTACAAGTTCAACTGCTAATGTGATCCATGCCCTCTTTTGCCACCAGCGCCAGTCGCCATTCTTCATAGGGCAAAACGGATAATGTCTTTACAGAAGAATAAGTGGAAACAAATCTGCTCTCAGAAATGGCAACAGATAAAAGCCTATTTCAGAACCCTTCAACCTCCGAGAACACTCTGATACAGATCTCCAAGTGTTGTGGAAAAAAGCAATTACTAAAAAAGATTTGAGAATGGGTGGGGGAAGTGACAAAGAGCCTGTGGAGCACTTAAGTGTGATAGTTTCCAATATGTCAAAACACTTGCAAATGGGCAAAGGTTTCTTCACACACTGGTAACAATAACCCTGTGCTGTCAAGTTAATTCTGCACTTTATAAAGGATTCTTTTCAAGAGTTTCCAGGGAAAGAATACTCAGACCTCGTTTTCCATTCTCTTCTTGTGGGGCACCCTAGGACTGGGCAGCTTGCCTGTGGCTATACATGCTGGCTCTTCTGGGAACTGAATTCCCAACTTTTGGCTTCGTAGCCAGAGACCTAAATCACTGAGACAGCCTCTTAGCACACTACATCTATTAATACTCTGGCGTCATTGAGTAATAGTTCTTGCCCTACCTCTGAGTTCAGCACAATCTGAAAGCTATATTAATTTCCAGTTTCAAGATAACAACCCATTTCACTTCAACTCCATTCCATTACCATGTGCTTTGCATATATAAACCAGTGATCTTATTATGTTCCATGCGTGTGAGGAAGTGAATTATCATCCACAAAACTTCATGCTGAAATAAATCTGCTAATCTTTAAGAGGGCACCACACTTTGATTTTTATCACAGAAAAAAATAATGTGGGAGGGTTTCATTTACCTAATTTCCTGGATTTTTATTTGATGTTTCAAACACATACTGACAACGGATCAAAATGGCAAGATCAGGTATGCCGCAACAAAGTAAGTTGAAGCGACACCAAATGGAAATCCCTCCCAGCCTAGCATGCTAATAATTATTTAGAACTACCCTTGTCCCAGCCTTACTTTGGTCCAGCTCTATGGCTGTGTCCTGGGTTGAAGGAGGTTTGTACCTGAATCAACCTGTCTTCCCCTCACCCCATCTCTTCATCCTCCTCACAAAGCGCTTCTATCAGCACACTGCTCCAACAGCAGATTTTCGAGATCCACTGGTAGAAGGGCATTGAAGTGAACAGACATTTGCTATGTGCCTAACCTTCAGCCTAACCCTTATCTCCCAGCCTTATTCAATTAGGGTGGCAGCGTCATTCAGACACATTGATCAGAAGCAGATGTTCTGCCCATGTGGCAAAGAAATAAAAAATACAGCCATTTTCAGCAGCAATGTTCACCTTGAGAACAAAGGCTTGCTGATGCAGCGGTATTATAACTACCAGACTCAAAAGACAAATGAAAAGAACTGAACCAGAAGTTAAGTCACGGTAATAACTCTCATATTGATCTTCCTCAGAATGAATGATTGGTTTCAGTCCGTTGTGATACCGTTGACTTCAGCAAGACAGAAAATAAAATGCAGTGTCTTTTATGATTATTATTATTAGTATTATTAGATCATGACATAATAGCAGATCTGAATTCCTGACAACAAAAGATATATTTTAGACCCCCTTATTTAAAAAATTGTAAATAAATAAATAAACAACCCTCTAAATGACAATCCTAATGACATATATCTAAAGCTATTTTTGCTACTCCTAGCATTAGCAGTGCCTCTAATCATGCTGTTACTATAATCATTCTGACCCTGATTTTTTTCCAGTCAATTTCAAGGCAACTGCTCATAAATCATTTCCCCCAAAATACTACAAGCAAGCTGAGACTTTAATCTATGCTAATCACTAATGAAGCAGCTATCTAAAGCTAAAACTGCTCCCACCCTAACAAAACACATGCATATATAAATACAGCAAGGCCTCAGCTTACGAGTTTAATCCGTCCTGAATGCATCCTTCTAAGTCAAACAATTTGTAAGCTGAACAGCGGTTTCCCATAAGAATGCAATGGGAATGGATTAATTCATTCCGGAGGCTAGGAAAAGACACAGACACCAGGTTTTTGTACAAAACCCTTTATAAAGTGCACTTTAAAGGCATGCACACTTCACAGCAACATAATTTCAAGAACAAACATTTCCAACACCACATAACATTTTTTGAAAAGTTCAGTGCAGTTTAAAGACAGCAAGGCACACTGGATATGCCTCACCCTCGGCCAACATTTTCAAACCCCACACATCCAAGATTTTGAATTTGATGCAGGTCACTTTTCATTGCAGTTTTAAGGCAGGCACTCTGTAAAGGAGCACGCCTCCTGAGGCAGCATTTTAGAGCATCACACATCACAGTTTTGAATAGGAAAAACAAACACCAACAGGAAATGCAAACTGTAAACAATGCTGAACTTTTAAGAATTCCCAAGAAAAAAATCGTGTCTGGGAAAAGGAGGCAGAGGATGGCAACTGGGCAGAACAGCAAGGTTCTTCCTCCTGCCTAGCCTGCTTGACCATGAACCAGTCCATGCTCTGCTGCCTCCATCTCTTCCGGAGCATCACTCGCCAAAGGGCAATTAGATCGCATTGTCAAAGTGGTCCATAGCTTCCTGGGCTTCACCCTGCTGCTCGTGGTGACCGTTGACCAAGGTCTGCAGCTCTCCCCACAGTTCGCAAGCCCTCCTCAAAACTGAAGAAGGCACCTGGCTTGGTTCATCCTCCTGCTCCTCAAGTGTGCCATGCTGCACACCTTGCTGCTGCACTTGCTGCAGGCCCACCAAGTCCTCCGTGGAAAGCTCAAGGTTGTGTTGCTCAACCAGTTCATTGACTTCCTCCTCTGAAACCTCCATGCCCATGGACCACCCCAGGGAGACAATCTCCTCAACCACTGCACCCACACAGCTAGACTCTGCATGCTCCTGGATATTGCACAAGGCGGGAAAAACTATATAGTATTTTTATTATTTATTTATTTTAGGGCTTATATACTGCCTGTCTTCCTAAAAGGAACTCCGGGTGGTTTACAGCAACAAATTAGGTACAATACATCATAAAATAATAAAGTCAATTTAAAACACATAATAACAGAATGACATGGAGGCAGATGGCAGACAAAAAAAATTAACAGTCACCAAACGCCTCCTGGAAAAGCAAGGTCTTTAGCGCTTTCTTGAAGGCTGGCAGGGACTGTGCAAGGCGCACCTCGCTCGGGAGATGATTCCATAGTGTAGGGCCAGCGACAGAGAAGGCTCATCTACAAGTAGACGTTTTTTCGAGCCTCCCTGGGTGTGGCCACCCGCAGCGAGCGCGCCCGTGACACTCTAGTTGGTCGGGCCGAAACTGACCACAGACCTTGCCAATCTAGTAGATCACAGACCTTGCCAATCTAGGAGATACACACTCAAATATTCTCAAGAAAGGAAAACCATATGTGGAACTCTGCATTCTACACCTTGGAACCTTTCTTTTCATGCAACTTCCCTTCCTCAGCCATGTGTCAAGACAGACAATGTATTTCAGTAAAAACTAATACATTTGCCTCTTTTAGAAAAGGTATTTCCTCAAGCAGTGACAGATGTATCTTTGGCATAGCATATGATTCTGTTCACTGACACATCTTACTGTTGATTCTCTTTGTATTGTGATTATCCACTGGAAAAATACACATCAGTTAAACTATCTAGGCTGATAGTTGAGGGACATTAAGTTATAGATAGGATGATTAACTGTATGAGATAGGCCTTCCCCTTAACATACAATCTGATTCTATGACGAGGAACTTTAACCTTCTTTCCCACAATCTCTGTCACATATTTTTCCAATAACTAAACTGTCATCATTTATATCATTACATCCATGACATTCAGACATATGCTATATACCCTTCTAACCATACCACTTTCCCAGTTCCTCCTGGGTTGTACATCATCTTGGTAACTGACCTACAAGCTAATAAACAAAAGGTTGACAGAATCACAGAGTTGGAAGAGACATCCAGTCCAACCCCCTGCCATGCAGGAATCCCCATCAAAGTACCCCCGACAGATGGCCATCCAGCCTCTGCTTAAAAACCTCCAAAGAAGGAGACTCCACCATCCTCCGTGGCAGCATATTCCACTGCCAAACAGGTCTATCAGGAAGTTCTTCCTAATGTTCAAATGGAGTATCTTTTCCTGTAGTTTGAAACCATTGTCCGCGTCCTAGTCTCTTAAGACATGGAAAACAAACCTGTTGCCTCTTCAATATGACTTCATTTCAAATGTTTAAACATGGCTATCATGTCCCCCTCAACCTTCTTTATGTAAGGGTAAACATTCCCAGTGCCCTAAGCCACTACTTGTAAGACATTTCTTCTAGAACCATCATGGTTACCGTCCTCTGGACCCACTCAAGGTTGTCAACATCCTTTTTAAATTGAGGTGCACAGAGCTAGACACTGTTCTCCAAGTGGGGTCTGGCCAGAGCAGAATAGAGTGGTACTATCATGTTGCTTGATCTAGACACTGTGCTTCTGTTGATGCAACCAAGAATCAGTTTGAATTGGCTTTCTTGTCCGCTGCGTCACACTGCTGACTCATGTTCAATTTGTAGCCCACCCAGGCTCCCAGATCCCTTTCAAAAGTACTATTCTCCAGCCAGAAGTCTCCTGTCCTATATCTATGCAATTCATTTTTTCTGCCCAGATGCAGGACCCTACATTTCTTTCAGTTGAAACTCATTCCATAGATTTGGCCCAGCACTCTAATCTGTCAAAATTGTTTTGGATTTTTATCCTATCCTCTAGGGAATTAGCCACCTCTCCCAATTTGATATCATCTGCAAATTTAATCAGCCTATTCTCTATTCCTTCATCCAAGTCATTAATAAAGATATTGAATAGTTAGCACCGGACCCAAAACTGAACCCTGAGGCACCCACTGGCCACATTTCTCCAAAATGAAGAGAAGCCATTTATGATCACCCTTTGGGTATGATCAGTCAACCAATTACAAATCCACCTAATAGTAGCACTATCTATCCCACATTCTACTAACTTCTTTGAAAGTATACCATGGGGAATGTTGTTGAAGGCCTTACTGAAATCAAGATAAGCATTGGAACAAACCCCAAGTTACTAAACTATGTCTCATGTACTACTTTCAATAAAGAAACACTATTTGCCCTAGTATTCTTCAGTGCAGCATTAACTAAAATTACCCTTAAGAAACAGACTATTTTCTGCAGAAACCAGACCTGGAAATACTTTGCTTAACACAGCATGTGACACATTCCCAGAGCTCCCCCTGAAGAAGGGACTACCAAACCAGTTCTGATTATTCTCTATCTGGAAAATCCTGAAAAGAGTTGTCATAGATCAGAATTGACTTGAAGTCACATGATTATTATGAAAAACAAAACCCGTCTCTCTTCACTTCACTATTAAAAGACATAGCTTGCTACATCTGGACAATTTAATGCTAGACTTCTTTATAATGCTTCAGTATTTAATTCACCAAAGCATGGAGGGGGGCAAAGCAAAGGAAAATTGGCCAGATATAAAACTAACTCGACTATTATCCCAGGAATCATTCCATGCAAATCTGCATCCTATACTTGTTTGTTCGGACTGCAAACACAACTCCCATTCCATGTAATATCTTGGCAGACTTTAAACACTCTCTTATCTTTGATCACTATCTAATAAGAGCAAAAGTAGCATGGAGAGCAGAGGCAGCATACTATTTGTTTGGTCTAGATGGCGAACTTTCCTCAATTTTGCTAAACATAATTATGGGAGTGTAGGATAATGTTTTTAACTCTCATTAATTTCTATACACATGGGCTCACATATTATTTTCAAACTGTGAAATACAGCTCTTCACTATTAAAATAAACTACTGCACACACTGGTACATGTCTGCACCATGGCAAATGTGTTATTTAGCTATGAACTTACTGTCTGTTCCTTCTTTGTGAAAAAGCATTTTGCATACTTGCCATGATAATCACCTTTTGAGGTGAAAAGATCCTTTGTCTGAATTTTTCCATTGTCTCTGGACCTGCAGCAGCCCATGCAGTGGCAAACAGTTCTGCTTTATCAGGACTCATGCTGGAATGCTCCAACTGCTGCTTCAGAATGGCTGGTTTTAAATTGTGATATACAGCCTGACAGAAAAGAAACATATAATGAGCACACTTCCTTAAATTTAGACAAGCACACTACCAAAAATGTTGCATGAAGCTGAAGTAACTGCAGATATTTCCAGCACATACAAAGCAGCACTCACTAGCCTGAAACAAAATGAAATGTTTGCAGCCTGAAAACATTGTGGCCAGAGTACAATGATCCTGAAGTAGTAAAGTACTCAGAATCCATGAAATGGCAGTGGTTAAGATGCCTGCACTGCAGGTAAAACTGTACTCACGACCTGAGGTTCAATCCCAGATAGCAGGCTCATGGATGACTCAGCCTTCCATCCTTCCAAGATTGGTAAAATGAGTCCCCAGCTTGCTGGGGACGGGGGCAATGTGTAGCCTGCATACTAATGAACTCCTCAGCACTGCCACCACAAGAATGCCTAGAAGGGCTCTTGCACTACTAACAGGCACAGTCTTCCAAGTGGCTTAACACTTGAGTAGGCCTGTTTTGAATTCAGGGTCAATATCCTGTTTAGAATTTCAGCATGTATAACTAGTATTACAAGCAACTGCCCTATGTGGTAAGTTGTCCATTATGCAGCTTATTGCACGGCCTGGAGATACCTTTCCCAAAAAAGCAAGCTACACAATCCCAGAGCTCCCCCAGAAGAAGGGAATGGCAAACCACTTCTGTTTTTTATCTGGAAAAATCCTGAAAAGGGCTGCCATAAATAAGAATTAACTTGAAGGCACATGATTAAGATGATGAGAAGCAAAATCCAGCTCTCTTCCCTTCACTGCTAAAATACAAAGATATGTGCTTCATGTTGGAATACTTCAACCCCACTTCAACCCCATTTACAGGTGAAACCTGAAAAATTAGAATATTGTGCAAATGTTCATTTATTTCAGTAAGTGAACTCAAAAGGTGAAACTAACATATGAGATAGACTCATTATGTGCAATGCAAAATACGTCAAGCCTTGCTTTGGTATAATTGTGATGATTATGTACACTGATGTATTGATATCATAACACTGAACAAGAAGGTACCTGTTCCAGAATGAATGTTATGGTTTCAAGAACAAGATGAAGATCTTGCTTTTCCACTGAGAATGCGGCTTTAAGCTTTTCTTCTTCCTCTTCAGTGAAAGTACTCTCAGCCTGAAGTAAACAACAACAACACTCCAGTTGACTGGAAACATTCTAGCATTATTATATTGCCTGCTCTTTCTTGTTCCCAATAAGCAGCAAAGTACAATAAAAAAACAAGCAGAAAATGAACAATTAACATATGTCAAACTGCTTCAGATAAAAAATAATAAAACAAATAACTGGCACAGTAAAAAGATGCAAACATAATTTCAAAAGGATCTTATCTCCAAATTATTTATATTTATCTACTTCCTTTGTTTTGTTTCAATGGAACAGTCACATCACATGTGAATCAATTCTTTAGCTGGGAGCTGTTACCTGCAAATGTTCTACAGAAACTCTCAACCCTCTTTTCATATTGTGATGAAATAAACAGAAACAAGAAAATAAAGTAAATGCTATATTAAGAGATAGAGAATAATATGTGATTTGTGCTAGATGTAGCACAGCCTACCTAAAGTCTCATGTATTCACTTTATATGGCATACTTCTATACTGCCTTTTTGAGAGAGTATATAGCAGTGGTTCTCAACCTGTGGGTCCCCAAATGTTCCTGGACTGCAACTCCCAGAAATCCTGGCCAGATCAGCTAGTGATGAAGACTTCTGGGAGTTGCAGTCCAGGAGCATCTGTGGACCCACAGGTTGAGAACCACTGGTATATAGAAAGAAGGAAAAAGTTAGAACAAATTAAGGTGAAAATTCAAACAGAAAAGATAAAACAGTATTTTTCCGAGAAGGAAAAATAGCTAGATAGCCAGTAAAGCCCAAAGAGGAAAATACATGCACTACAATCCAAGCAAGGAAGGGAACTATGCACTTCCAAATCTGGAGACAAGACAAGATCACGTCAAGCCTCAAAACAAGCAACTAAGAAGCCACACTTTTAGTCAACAGTTTTCACTTTCCCAAACAGATAAACAAGAAAGGGCTTCGTTAGAGAGCCACCTACAAAATGGCATGAGGCTGATGCAGTAAGTTTCTTCAATCTATTATATACCAAGCATCCCACCAGGCTAAACTGGCAGAGGGAGAGAATGAAAGATGAGCTACCATACTATCAGATTCAACAAAGAACTCAATCCACCGAGCTCTCATCCTTCCCCAACTCTCAAATCACAGGCATTTCATCAATAGGAGAGTGACAACAAAGAAATAGGACTACTCCACGAGCTCATCTGAAAGATTAGTTGCTTTTGGCCTCTCCTGTCTTCAGCTGTTCACTTTCTAGCTGACTGTAATAAGAGAACTGGCAACTTTTGGTTGCATAGCAAGCATTATAAAAGCTGCACATTCTGAGCAAAGAGACTTGCAACTCTTAAAGATTTCTGTATGCATGAGCTCTCCTAGACTGCAAGTGATTTCATTAAATGCATGAAGAGTTATTTTAAGTTGCAGATACATAAGCATTGCATATGATTTTAAGTGGAATTGAAGACAAAATGATCAAAGGAAGTTAAATGCAGAAAGTATTGACAATAACAATTATATTACTAATGCAGCTCACTGATGCAACTCTTGAAGATGGCACAAATATCCTGATGTAAGTATGTAGGTGTCAGCGTACTTTCAAAATCTTAATTCACTGACCTCAGAATTTATAATCCCAACCCATTCATTTATATCATATATTTAATAATTCATGGTAATACCTAATGCCAAAGACATAGAGTTATAGTCCATGAAAGCTCATGTTACAGTAAATGCCTAAGTTTTCAAGGTGCCACAGGATTTGTTTTTGTACTGACAGACTAACATGGTTACCTCTTTAAAATCTGTACAACACTAATAATTGATGCTTCAGTATTCCCATTTTCCTCTTCTCTTTCATGTTATTAATTTCAGACTATAAGACCAAGGAAAGGGATTGTTGATTCTGTTGAGCTTTAAACTACTACTTATTTACTTGTATCTTTGGAATAGATAGATTCAGAAAGTGAATGGCTATAAATGTTCCCATCACCACTTTGGGCTGACACTGGAAAAATTTAGCTGACAGTGTTTTTGACATAATATAGCCCAGAAATGAGCAACTTCAAAGAGGTCAGGAGATGTTTTTTTCCATTATCACTGGACACACTGAAGGCTGCACCAACTACGTTCAGTGACACAAGAAGTATGATCTAGTAAGGGCTACTTTTACAGAACAAACATGCTTCTTGGAAGCTCCCAGAGATGCAATTCTTTCTTTTCTGTGGCATGTCAATTAATACAACCTCCCTTTATCCCAGACTAAGGCCTACCACTCTAGAACTTTCAAGCCCAAAATCTAGAGGGCAAGGATCAAAGTCTAGATCTGGACAGTGTAAATTAGTATTTACCTTCTTTGCATTTTTGTTCAACCTTTTTCTCTAAATGGCTGTTCAAAATAAACTGATGTTATTTTGCTTTATTAAAGTTCAAAAGAACATAAATGCAAAAACTCCTAA
Source organism: Phrynocephalus forsythii (assembly GCA_029282475.1). Lineage (NCBI taxonomy): Eukaryota > Metazoa > Chordata > Lepidosauria > Squamata > Agamidae > Phrynocephalus > Phrynocephalus forsythii. The sequence goes on from JAPFRF010000004.1 coordinate 62,196,362, forward strand.
TTTTAAAAGCTCCAGTATCCAGTATAACCCTAGTCTTCAGCTGGTAGACTGCAATGTGATACCTGGTGACCCCCCAACAAACAGGGTAGAAATAAATAAATGGGATCATAAATGCATGGCAGGGCAAAAGGTGGATACCATGTCTGAAGTGATGAAAGCCTACTGCTCAAAGATGTCCTGCTGTGAAATGGAAAATACCTTTTAAAACATGAACTCTTTCATGACAGATTTAGCACATTTTTCATAGGCATGAGCACATCAGTTCCAATAAAGAATACTCAGTATTTTCTGCTTGTTCCACTTGAATTAAAAAGAAAACATATCATGCTTGAACTCAATCACAAGAGGGTAATCACCAGCTTTTCAAGATCTGTAGTCAAAAAGCCTAGGTTCCATGTTCCCAATACGAACCTTGAGATGAAGTTTCTGAAGGATGCGAGACAGCAGACGAGAGAACCTGCCTGTGTCTATAGTGTTGATGAGAGACATTGCTTTTCGAATACTGGAAAAGAGGGGGGGAAATGGAAATAAATACAGGGCACACAGGAACAAATATTCTGCAGTGCCTCTGAACTCCAGTAATAAACTACAACTAGATCAGTGGAACTGACATACATGTTGGTCAAATCCCCACAGATCAAATAGGTTTCCTCTAGTTGCAACTTCCTGTTTGACTGCAACCACTGTCAAGCAAACTGACTATATAAAACGGGGTATATAAATCACTTGGAAGTTAACAAGGTCACTGCTATAGTAGACCAAGTTCCTGAGACCTGAACGTCAAGGTAACATATTGCAATTTGCAAGCTCTCTTTTACTCACGGCTGCCTTGCCCAGGGTGGCAACACATTCAGCAACTTAAGCTTTTAACAGCGGCTTTATGTGCATTTATACGCAACTAAACCCTGCTTGGATCGCCATGCGCTGGAACCGTGGCAGCAGCTATTCCAAAAGAACGAACCAGGTGCCTACCTCCCTGTATCGGGGATGACGGTGGGCGCCGCCATCTTGGCCGCCACCAACCACCACGTCTTCCTCCGCTAAAACCAATAAAGCGGGCCAAGCCAATCCCAGCTGCCGTAGTCTGACGGACTCCGCCTCTCGCCTTCTAATCCCGCCCCGGGATCGTCGTTGGACCAGCGAAGACTCTTCCGCCAATGGCTGCGGATCGTGCTTTCTCCGGTAGGGGGCGAGGAGGAGCAATTATTAGTGCGATCGTCCCCGGGCGATTGCCGAGGGGAAGCGTGAAGGTTAGGGAGCGAAGGCGAGGCGGCGGTGCCGCAGCGGTCCCGTGGATGACAGGCTGCTTAGTGTGGATCAGTTAATCATCACCTTTTATCGTCCGTGTGTTCCTCTCATAGAAGTATGCATGTGAGATATTAATACACATTTCGAAAACACGGGCGGATAGTACCTTGATTACATTACTGCTAGTATCTCCAAAACGGACCAGCTTTGAAGAGTCTTGCATTGCAGAGTTGTGTAGAGAAAAGGCTGGCAAGCACTCAAATGCCACCCCACCCCAGCTGTCGTCATGTCGTTTCTGTTTGGCTGGTAAAATAGAACAAAGCAGAAACATTGTAATCACCATGCCAAAGAAGTTGGAGATTAAACATTTAGTTCACACACTAAAGAAAAACAAATACTGTACAATAAAAATATTACCAAGCAGCATGCAGTATGTAGTCCTAATTCATCGTACCATCTGTCTGTGGCAGAACCTGTTCTGGTTGTAAACTGAACCCTAGACAGACATGTCCATAGTTGCACCTCTGCAGTACTCAGTGTGATGAATCTTGTGGGGTTTCAAAGGTAGCCTATTTATATTTTACACCTCTAATAAAAATATAACTCAACTATGTTTGTGGGCTGTACAGTGCGCTTTTCCCCCACTTTCCAATTCACATTTAGGAGTGTGGGAGCCACCTGAGTGGAAGAGTTGCAATCCAATTCACACTTCCTTGGGACTAAGTTGTATTACAGTGTAAATAAGCATGCAGATCCCTAGCCTAATTAGGAGTTATTCATAACTCAAAAGCTAGCCTACTGTGAGATCTTAATAGTCTTACTAGGTTTCATCCACCCTCTTTTTGAAATATACATGAAATCCTGTGTGCATGCTTCTGTGCGGATGCACAACGAAGGAATATCATTAAGTGATCTTTAATAGGCAGCTCTTCTGTCTCACATCAGTGTTGCTTCTTACCTTTCTCTTCATTTACCGTTTTCCTCAGAGATCAACAGATAAACCTCACCAACTCTAGTGCAACAGATTAGTGTCAACCAGGTTTCAAGAGATACCTGCCGACTAACATAGCATTTGTGGTTTTGGACTACAGCTCCAAGTATCCCCCTGACTATTATTAACATTAATTCAACTCTATGCTCCATCTGCAGCTGCTGAAGAAGGAGAAATCGAAAGCTTTTATGCAACTGTTTAAGATGCACTGCTAATCATAGGTGACTGAAATGGAAAAAGAAGGAAATAAGGCAGAAACAAACATTATCGGAAAATTTGGTCTAGGAATCAGAAATGAAGCAGACCGGCTTAACATTTGTTTATTGTAAAATGGGCTTCAGGCAACTAAATGGATAATTATACTTGCAAGGGTCACCAGGTGGCCAAAGAAATCAAACAGGCTTTATAATTGGAAGCAGAAAATTGAGATTCTGTTCCTTGCAAAAACACCAGGGACAGAGTCTAGTGCAAGTCATGATCTGTTAATATAAAACTGAACAACAGTAAATAATCTTAGTGCAAAAATATAATTTCAGATCATCTGCACAGAAATTTTAAAGACCATGTAAAGAATATATATGGTTTAGTAGTACGTGAATCAAAAGAACTGTAGATTGAAAGCCAAGATTTTATCTGGGAAGAATACAAAAACTATTCCTATATTCAACCTTTGATTGATAAGGACAAAACCTAGAGGAATCAAAGTAAAAAGTTATAGAATTAGGGTCAGATTTTTTTTTTTTAAAAAGCCAGCTTTCCAGCACCATGCATATAGGGACAAAGAGTTATTATCTTTGCAAAGAAGTGGAAGGAAAAGAAAAGAAACAGGATATTTTCCAAAAGATCTAAGGAATCAAATGGAAATTTAAAAACAAAATTGGGATGTTGGAAGATTAAAAAGGGACTATATTATCTGATCAGGATAAAATAAAGAGAGCTGGAAAGACTATAATTGAGAACTATACATGTGAGAGGCAGAGCTGACAGGTTCCCTTAAGGAAGAACCTTTGATGAGGAAGCTGCCATTTCAGAAAGTCAATTAAAAACTGCCTTGATAGCATTTGTGCTGAAGGGGGTGAAGAACTCGCCAGGACTATTGCAACGGCAAAGCAGCAAAGAAACCAGGAGTAGATGGAATATAAATAATGCATTTTGAAGCTAAAGAGTTTGAATCTATCAGAAGCCTAAATTAAGAGGAGGCCAGCAAATAGAGAAACAAAACAATTGTCCACAGACTGGAAATACTTATTTTATTTATTTATTTATGGTTTTTTACAGTTTATAGCTCCCATTACCCCTCCTGAACAAGGAATTAAAACAGTTAAGACATAAAATATCAATAAATAATTAAAACAACTGCAAAACCTTATACTAAAATCATCACTAAAATTGCCATCAAAGGACCCCAGTCTATGTTGTATCAATTGTTTGGAACAGAGGTTTTTACCTGCCGAAATCATCAATGTTGAGGCGGATCTCACTTGGAGGGCAAAACTTGGGGGCAGCTGAAAGAAGGCCCTATGAAACAAGCCATCCCTCTCACTCCTTGAGGGATGGCTCTTTCAAGAGGGCCCCCTTGCTAGGAATCAGGTTCATATGGAAGGAGGCGGTCCTTCAGGTATCTAGGTCCCAACCGTTTAGGGCTTTATTTGTCAAGACAAGCAAATGGGCTTCAGGCAGCAACTAAAACCAATAATTACGTAGAATTGTGAAGGCGGCCCCACCACCAGGCCGCAAAGAAATCAAACAGGCTTTATAATTGGAATTGCAGTAAGAATACGGGAACCAGCGCATGCGTAACTGTCATTCTGTTCTGCTTGCAAAGGGGCGGAGCTGGTATATTTTCCGCAGCTGAAGGAACAGAGAATCCACCTGGGCTTCCAGAGTCAGACCAGGGTTCAGAAGCACCCCAAGCTGCGGACCCTGTCCCTTAGGGGGAGTGCATATCCAAACAGGGAAGTGGCCCTCTAACCTGTAGCACCCATAATCTCTTGTCTGGAAAATTTATAATTCCAGTCCATTATCTGCCCAGAAAGTTCAGGACAGAAAGCCTCACCTGGATTGGTGGAGAAGAATAGAGCTGGTTTAGTCAGCATATTGCTGAATCAGCCCAAAAGAAGTGGTTCCTGTAGATTAAAAGCATGGGAGAGATTTTATCTGAGGAAGAATACAAAAACTGTCCCCCAGCATATTCAACCTTTGGTCAGCCATAAGGAACCACAAAAGTGCCTCCAACTCCCAACCTGGCCAATCAAAGGACACCATGGTCGATGGTTATGAGAGGTCCAAGTATAGGGTTGATTTTGTCTCTCTCCCGGCAAAGGTAATACAAAAGGCAGTCTCTGTTCCAAAACCCAGCCTGAAACCAGACTTTCTAGAAAATCCGTTTCATCCAGCAGCGCCTGGAGCTGTCCGGCCACCACCCGCTCCAACACCTTGCCCAAATAAGGGACAAAGAGTTATTATCTTTGCAAGTGGTCTAAGCCTCCTTTGGAAGGACCACTCCCTCTCTTAAAGGCATTTAAAGAAACAGGAACCCCCTGGCAGATCTTTCCAAAAGATCAGAGTAAGGACAATCAAATGGAAATTTCAAAATTGAAACTCATCCAACAATACTGGATGTTGGAAGATTCCCTTGATTCTGCACCAATAGTGGAGTCCAATTATCCTCAGGATAATCTAAAGCGATTTTTCCTCAAAGTGAACAGCAAACTTGTCACAACAGGCTGCTGAGTGGTCCAGAACCTCCTCCGTATTTCTCAGTTGAAGAAGGTCCTGACAGGTTGCTGGATGGCACTGTGAGGAAGAACCTTTGATGAGGAAGCTGCCATTTCAGAAAGTCAATTCGAAAAACTGCCTTGATAGCATTTGTGCTGAGGAGCCGGGGTGAAGAACTTAGGTGCGATCGTGTCAGGACTATTGCAGGGTGACCTGAGCAAAGCAGCAAACGGAAACCAGAGCTTTCAAGAAAGATGGAATATAAATAATGCATTTTGAAGCTAAAGCCTAAACTTGACCAGAAGTTTGAATGACAATAGTCAGGACCAAGCCATCCAAAAATTCCAAAGAAAACCAGGTCTAGAGGCCAGCAAATAGAGAAACAAAACAATTGTCCACAGACTGGAAATACTTGATATACTATAAATACAATTTCAAAGAAATGTGATACTAAGACTAATGACTGCAAACTAATGCATTAGTGCTTGCACTAGTTGCATCACTGTACTAATTTCCAAAGCAGGCAAAATTATGCTCAAGGTTTTACAACACTTCTACCATATATGGAGCAGGATATGCTTGATGTTCAAGCTGGCTTAAGAAAGAGGCACTAGAGATCATATTGCAAATGAAGTACAGTATTGGATTGCATCAAATAATTTCAGAATATCAGTTTTGATTACAGTAAAAGGTTTGACTGTGCTTATAGAGAAATGCCATGAAACATTCTGAAGAGTTAAATACCAATGTTTAAATGTCCTTATGGAGATTCTATACTCTGTTAAGGCAGAAAATGGAGAAACAGTATAGTTTCCAGTTGGAAAAGGTGTCAGACAAGGTTGGACTTTTATCTTCCTTCCATATATTTTGACATACAACTTCCATTACCCTCACGCAGCATGTCCAGCGGTAAGGGATTACGGTAGCTCTAGCCAAAGATTGCTCTTTCATGTTTGGTAAACATAGGGGCGTGGTGGCTCAGTGGACTAAGGCACCGAAACTGTAGACTGCAAAGTCGGCAGCTCAGCGGTTCGAATCCCGGGTGCCATGCAGCGGAGCGAGCTCCCGCTGATAACTCCGGCTCCTGCCAACCTAGCAGTTCAAAAGCATGGAAATGCAAGCAGATAAATACATACCGCCATAAAAAGCGATAAGGTAAAACAGTGTTTCCTTGCAGCCATGCTGGCCACATGGCCATGGATTTGCACAGCACTGGCTCTTCCGGCTTGAATACAGAGATGAGCACCACCCCTAGAGTCGGACACGACTAGCATGCATATGCGGGGGGAACCTTTACTTTTACCTTAAACATCTGTACTTATGTATTTTGTTAGGGAACAAAGCAACTTCATGGTTTAATCATGATACACAGTAAAAATCAAATATTAAGTGCAAGGAAGACACTAGGATGACTAATCTTATTACTCTTCTGTAGCTAGCAGAACAGGTAGTGTTTGAAGAAGTTATATTTGTAAGGCATGTGAGACTTGAAAGGTGTAACTATATTGGACATAATCCTTGTCAGTTGTCACATAGACCTGCAGGAAATGTTTTGGTGGTGCATATGAACAATGACGGAAGGAAACAATGCCTATAAATGTACCCATCAGAAATGGGAAAGTTAATTTTTTAACCACAACTCTCAGTATCTCCCCCCCCCAATCATAGTCATTGGCCTTACCCTAGATGCCCTAAGCACATCCGATCTTGCCCGATTTTGGAAGCTAAGCAGGGTCGGCCCTGGTTAGTACTTGGATGGGAGACCACCAGGGAATACCAGGTGCTGTAGGCGCCTGGAGTAGGAACTGGCAAGCCACTCCAGTATTCCTGCCAAGAAAACTCCATGGTCATGGGGTCACGAAGAGTCGGTCACTACTGTAACGACACAAGACACACACAAGACAACTTTAGATGTATTAATAAGCTAACGCCCTTCAAAATGCATCAATTCATTTTAAATGAGTTATTTGATGTCAGCCATCTAGAATGGGAAGTGTACAATATGAACCGTGATTGAGCAATTACAGTTTAGGTATTCTCTCTGATGAAAGACTGTGAAAAAGCAGGATGTAAGGATCATATCTTGCTGTCTTTATCAAAGCTGTAATCCAAGTTCACCTGATTTTACAATTAAGATTCCTCTAGTCTATCAGATTTCTACTGTGACCTGGTGGTTTTAATTGTTGTCTAACTGTGCCTTCTTTAAAGAGTTCAAAGGGTATTATTTGTGTATATTCTGGCGGAGTTGTAATATTAACAAGTAGATGCTGGTGAACATTAAATCTCAAGTTCTCTCCTCATCAGACATTGATGGATACAAGCAGTAGAACAGAGCAGACTCATTTCCCATCCAGTGATGAAGTGGGATCTGCTGGCATTTTGCCCAAAATACATCAGAATCAGCCTTTTTGCAAAACCCAAAGGACTTGGCTTAATGGTTGAAATCTGGGATTGAAACTACTAGACTTTCTGGAGCCACAGGTTTCTCTAGATGACAGCTCATCCTTTAAAAACATTGCAGATACGTTATCATGTATTATGCTCTCAGTGGACCTTGGAGGTCATGTTGTTATGGCTACACTTGATCTGCTGTGATGATGGTAATAAGTACCAGAGTGCTTTGGAGGGTATAAGGTATATCCCAGGAGTCAATTGATTCATGTAGAGCTTTTCCACATTATATAATTCTGCCTTTTATCACCTTTCTCCCATATGTTGTCTCTTAGTTTAAAAATAAAACAAAGCTGTATGCACACTGTCTTGTATCTCTCTACACAACCCTTCAGAACATCAATGCCATGAGATTCGGTGGTTTAGTCATAACTGTGCAGAAATCCTGTTCTCTAAATAGCAGAGAATATTACCCTAAATAATAAATTAGCAAGGTATTTATGGTCAGTGGGCAGATATGTCTCTCCCTCCTCTCTCCAGAAACAGAAATGAAATAAAGCCAGACCACAATAAGCTTAAGTTGCTATTGAAAATGCAAATGTTTTTAAACCACATACAATACCATTACTGCATGTTTTGAAACGACAGTTGAACACTAATAGGAGCAGTTACGAAGCACAAACAGAAACATTGTGCAAGCACAAATCACATGATAGATTGTCTTATACAGAGCCAATCTACAATAGTTTGCATGCATTATGAAGGGTTTAAGATATACATTGAACAGCAAGTTTCATAGAGATGCAATCCTAGAGTTCAAAGTCATGAATCTTGTCCACTCTCTTGCTTGTTGCAAGGTGCAACTACTGCATGTCTAAGAAACAAGTACCCAAACTCTGCTTACATACTTCCAATGAAGAACAGTCTACTATTTCCCAAAGCAGACTTTCACTGTCAAAGATCCTCTGAGGGCTTCCTTAAAATTGCAAAAGCAAATGTGAGAACTTCCAAGTTCCAGCAACAACTGGAAGAGTCAACGTAAAACAAAGGCTAGTGGTGGTTTTGGATGTTCACTTCTTAAGTCTAGTGAGTGGCCTTTAATATGTGGCCCCTTTCAGACTGATTCTGCCAAACTGTAAAGTGTGCAGTCTAATCTTGTATTTTCAGACGTACCTTTTGGGATTTGAGTGCCTTAATTCAGGCTTATAAGACTCTGTTTTGGCGCTAACTGTTTGTATGCTTATGTACGGTATAGTCAAAGCTCTAAATATTTACTTTGTAAAAAACTAAAACTCCAACATCCCACAGCCAATATGACCAGTATTCTAGTCAAAAAAAAAAAAGAGTAGTTTTTCCAAACGTCTGTGATAAGACTTGCAATTCCCTTTGTGCTATTAAGTCTGTGGTGTAGTAAATTTGCAATCTCTGTCTGTAACCTGGAATATTTTGCAAGATTTTATTTTTAAAAACTAAATTCCTTTCTTGGCAACACTCTCGTCACGAGTACCCTAAAGGCAAAGCACTAGCTGTGGCAGAGATGTGGCAGATAACTCTAGCTCAAACCCACTGGCATTTTTGTTGCTTCTGTTCTTGCCCGTCTCATACTGTATTAAAGGCTGATGGAGAGAAAATGAAAATGAAAGTGGACAAGCACGTCTCCCGGTAGAAAGAGGTGTAATGGCGCCATTTCTCTCAGTTCACTTATGAAGAACAAAAAGGGTCAAGGCCACCTAACCAATTTTGTGAAGGTCGGTTGGAGTCAAGAGAAAACTACAACCAGGCAAAGACGTGTTAGAAGAGAAAAGCGATTTCTTTTCACTTGAAAACACTGACTTAATACAAAAATTAGGTTTTAAAATCATTTCAAGATTAAAATATAAGCACTGTATGCACTTTCAAAAGTATGCACTAAACAGATATCAAGTATGGAATACGAGGCTGTTGGCGATATTTTTAAGCAAAATGCATCAGGATTGCTCTTTAACAGGGACAGGCAAGGTGTGGGCCACAGCCCATGTCCCCCAAGTGCAGCCAACCTGGTCTTCTTGACTTTCTTCTAATTCTTGGGCGGAATGGAATTCGCTGAAAAAATGGCAAATTACACTCTCAGAAACCTTGCAGGGTACGATTTGCCACAGAAAATACCCTTGGAACTTCAGTCACTTGACATGAAATTGTGTCCAGGTTAAGTAACCAAATGCCTCCCTCCCCTCTCAGCATTCTTATTCCACTACAGCGAAATCAAATTCGTCCTTGCCCTTGGCTTGTTGGCCAGTGAATCTGCAGAAGGGTGCTCAAGATTCTTTTATTTAAATTTCCAATGAAATGTTAGCTGTCAAACAATATTATATAGGTGACACACTTAATGCAAAATGCATTGGACCACACAACAATACTTGGAATTCCATGCAGTCCCTAGGATGGTTGTTTCCATTTCTGGGATGTGTTCTAGGTACCCATCCTGATGTATGTCCAGTGGATAGTTGTGCCTTGTTTTTGATAATCCTGGTATCTCAAAACAAAGTCCTGTGTTTATGACAGCAGAATTAAATTCTAACATTCTCTTAAGCTGCTAGAAACACTTCACTAAAAACTACTAACGTTTTTCTTTTACAATCAGTACTGCATGTTTTCTATTACAAAGTGCAGACTGGCTGAGAATTCAACTTCAGTATTTAACTCTCTGCTCCTTGCAAAAGTTTAAAACCTGGTCTCTGTACTGTTAAAAGCCAGCTGTTTCCTATTGTTTATATCTAGTGTTAGTTTCTGCAAGTTTGCTCAAGGACTTAAGTGCTTACTTTGGTAACTCCTGTTCTGCACAGATGATCAACATAAAAGGAATCAATCTTCATCTCCTGCAGCAACCCCTTTGTGAATAACTCTACTGTACTACATTAATCTTGTGTTCCCTGGCTCCCTTTCCAAGTTTTGTCTGCAAGAATTACATGGACTGGGGCTTGCAGGACACCATCTTTCCTTTCATTCCAACAAAGAGGCTATAATAATCTATATGAGGCATGTATAAAGTACAGAAATGGTGACGGTATAGGGAAGATGAGGTTCTGTTTTTCTTTAATTTACTTCTGCTAACTCTGAAGGGCTTCATTCCCAGGGGAGCTGCATCTGTCCAACAAAAAACAAAAAATAGACTGTGGCCCTCTTGAATCAAGTATTCTGGGAACTGTAGTCTAGAAAAGCTATTTTCCAACCTCTCAATTTCTCCCCTCAGAACTGTCTTGTTTTATCAAAATACAGCACCCTTCCAAGAGGGCTTTCACAATACACATCCCAAAACACATCCTATCACTTAACGCAGGCAATAATCCCATCTTTTCTCCTCTACCATTTAAACAATTCTTCTCGTTTTCTCTCTCTCTCTCTCTCTCTCTCTCTCTCTCTCTCTCTCTCTCTCTCTGTGTGTGTGTGTGTGTGTGTGTGTGTGTGTGTGTGTGTGTGTGTGTGTGTGTGTGTGTGTGTGTGTGTGTGTGTGTGTGTGACAGGGCACATCATACATACCACTCACTCACATGCTTAATAAATAAGTAAAATAAATAAAATGCTCTGTTGCTGCTTCACAAAAGGGGGCTTTCGGGCCTAGAGCAGGAGTGAGGTGGTGTCAAAATGGAAATCTGATTGTTTGCCCAGCTTCTATCTGAATATGGTCATAAGTCCATCGGCGGTTGCAGCGACATTCCACCCCACACTTGGTGGAATTGCATTTCTGGCAAGGGTAGAAGCAGCCCAAGCAATTCCTCTCCAGGCAGTCGCACAGATCTATTTTACTGGAAAGCAGCCGGCCATGTTTGTCGTATTTCTTCACCGTTCTGTAAAACAGAAAAAGCAGGATTTGCATCACCGTTCAGAGTGCGAAGGTAATAAAAATGGAAGGGACATTGTGGGGGAGGGGGAAAGGGGAAGAAACCTGCCATGCTTCCTTGTAATGGCCCAGTACTTTTGAACCTCAGAGCTGAATGCAGGGCCCTGATGTTGACACCACTTATGCACCATTTATGAAGTGTAACGTTGCTCTGCATGATATTTCTTCAGGGCTGCTTCAACATGGCTGAAGTACATGTGGAGACAATGGCATGTGCATCTGCCTCATGTTAAAATGACTTATTTTTATGTATCAAAACAACACCCATGGAGGAAAATTTGTGTGTGGGGGGAGGGAATAGTTGGGAAGTTGAAATGGGGCTCTGCATGTTAGACATGTGCTCACTTGCACAGTTAATAATTAATAATTAATTAATAATTATCGTATATACATGAGCACAGAGAGCAACAAACAGCTTCAGTGTGCTATGTCGCGGAGAAGTGATAGACTGTTATTAAAATAAGCCCATCCACTACCAAGAGTAGCTGGCACAATTAATTGTAATTCAAACTAGTGGGATTCAGAAAACAGCATTCCTGCAGAGTTTAGCAATCTGTATGTTTAAAATGAAATTAAAGGCACCCTAGTTTCTGATCCTGAGGGGCAAACTATCAATAAGCCCATAGACCTTTCTCTCTCAACTGCATTTCCAGTTTAATAGATTTCAGATGTCTTTTTATTTATCCACCTTGTTGCCTTTATCAGTTTATTGGGAACTCCAGTGTCAGGCACCACTTGCAAGATGTTGCTGCTGTAGGTGAAAAACCCATATAGAGATAGGTGCTATTGAGCAACATTTTTGTAGGAAAACAGACAGGTAGCTGTATTGAAAAACAAACAAAATCCAACACCTAGATACCTTACTGGGGTGATATTTTATTAAGCAACCTTTTTTTAAAATAAAAAGGCATAAACAGCATGCAAATTTTGGTATCACTACCCCTCTTTATGGTGTTACAAAAACTCAGGGAGGAAAGAAGGGTGGGGAAAAACAGAGGGAGGGGAAAAACAGGCTAGGCCTTGAAGTCCTCCTGCCTCCCCCTCCTGGCCCAGCTGCAAAAGAAGGGAGAAACCACAGAGGCTCAGATGTGGCTCTGTCGGGTGACCTGCTGCTGGGCTGAATTACAACATACCGATGACACTTTCCTCCAGATCCCACTGCTATCTTAAAGGTTTCTTATGCAGTGTTTTTAAAGAACCTGTTAAGACAGTAGTGGCCAAACTTCGGCCCTCCAGATGTTTTGGACCACAACTCCCAGAATTCCAAGCCTGTATTGCTAATGACAAAGGACTGTGGGAGTTGTGGTCCAAAACTTCTGGAAGGCCGAAGTTTGGCCACCACTGTGTTAAGACAACATTGAGAGATATGAAGGGGGGCAACCTCGTGGTGTTCCTATGAAGTTGTTTCACGCTGTTCAAGAAGGGGCAGGCGTTCCTTCCCATTTTCTCTGGACTGGTCCCGGAAGAGCATAGGGTTTACCAAGGTGTCTCTTGGTGGTTTAAAAGGGCACTTTCCTCGGTACCTCTTCTATTTCAAATAAACAGATGGTCCCGTCAAGAGGTGAGAAGGGTTGCTTTGCCAAGAGAAAAGTCCTTTGAAGGGACCTTTTCGTCCAGGCGGGGCAGCATTCCAACCCAGCCTGCCCTGCCCTCCACCCCCCAAGTAGAATCCCTACTGCTGGGTCCAAAAAGCTTGGGCACAGATTGGAGCCATGGTGTGGAGCACTCTTGCCCTCAGTGGGTGACCGCTGGGAAACAGCTTGCACTGGACTGGCGCACCAGCAGTCCCAAATGCAAGCTGGATGCCCACGTGATCAGAGCCTTAGTAAAAAAAACCTTGCAATCCTGTCAGATCATTTAGCAATATATTTTAAAACAACAAGTCCCTGATGGCAACTTGTTTCTGGAGGTTTGTTTTTTTTACTGTACCTAACTGAAAACTGCTGACATGGTAATTTGACCATAAGATGAACTTCCACCCACTCCTGATTTATTAGCTCCAAGGAACATCTGGAACTCGCCTTTTTAAAATGTGAACAAAAGTTTCTCTACTGGAGCTTCAGTTCATTTGTTTTTGTTTATACAGTAAGAACTGCATTTAAACTTTCCGACCAGCTCTAAACTCCGCCTGGTTAGAGAAAATGAAGCAAAAAAGACTTATGTCTTGAAGAAGGGTGCTTTGCCACATAAACTTTCAATGCCTGTCACTGCCTGTCACTGAGCATAGCAATTAAATGCTTACAGTAGCTGTAGAAAAAGCCAGGTACTTTGGGGATCAATCAGGTCTATTTCAAGGAAGAGATGCCCCATTTGGATGAGCCCACAGCTGCTCTTTACTGACTTCTTAATACAATTGGAGACTTTTCAAATTAATGGTATGTGTAGTGACTTGAATTGACACTAGGGTGGAAGAGTCCAGTCTTGAGATTATGTGTAATTTTTTTTCATGTCCTGCTTTCAAAAACAGCACACCCACTTGGGTAGTAAAAAGGTTTCCCAGCCGTTTCTCGTCCTGCAACTGAAAACAGACCCATGTCTTTTCCCTTTGAGGGTAAAAAAAAGGTAAAGATAAAGGCTCCCCCTGCACATGCATGCTAGTCGTGTCTGACTCTAGGGGTGGTGCTCATCTCCGTATTCAAGCCGAAGAGCCAGTGTCGTGCAAGTCCATTGCCACGTGACCGGCATGGCTGCAAGGAAACTGTTTTACCTTCCCGCTTTTTACAACGGTACCTATTTATCTACTTGCATTTACATGCCTTCAAACTGCTAGGTGGGCAGGAGTTGGGGTTATCAGCGGGAACTCGCTCTGCTGCGTGGTACCTGGGATTCGAACTGTCGAGCTGCCGACTTTGCAGCCGACAGTTTTTGGAGCCTTAGTCCACTGAGCCACCATGCCCCAGCTATTTCTCATCCTGCAACCGAAAATAGACCCAAGCCTTTTCCCTTTGAGGGTGGGTACATATAACTTTCAGAAAGACCATTTTTGCCGAACTTGGCTGCAAAGGGAAAAGAAAGGCTTCCCCATCTACAAACAGTGGTGTCAGCAAACAGAATATGCAGTTTCCTCCTCAGATGAGCAGGCAATATATGAGATTACCAGCACTGAAAGCTTCCATGGGTGGTTGTCTCCAGTGGACAGCAACTGATACAGGAAATCATGCTATACTTGTCAACTTCCTAGTGGCCTTTATCCGCCTAAGGCATGCTGGCCTACAGCAAAATTCTATGCATATTTGCACAAAAGCCAATTCTGAACATGTTGGTGGGATTTCCAAGGAAGTATGAGTAGGACCACAGCCCTCTGGACCCAGTCTGGCAGTTTTTCTATAGCTATCCCAATTTAAAATATAACAAAACAGGATAGAGTATCATACTTCTTTGGAGTATTAAAACAATCCTGGTTTATCATCGACATGCAGGCTTTTTTCTGCTGCTCCCGAGTTTCTGGATTGAAGTCTGCTAGGAGAGGGCCTGGATTCTGAAATGCCAGGCATTTCAGTTGACGTTCTATTTGTTGCTGTAAATGAACAAAAAGCATTTGGAGTGAAAAAATGTTCACAATCAAATTGAGGTCACACTCGGATTAAAAGCAAAACATGAAGAAGAGCATGACAATCAGAATGCATTATTACCTTAGCAATAATTAAAACAGACTATTGCCTTAACTATAGTTCTTGTTTAAACATTTCTCCATCCCCTTCCTTTCTAACCAACAATACGTCAAGCTCAGCAGATTAGCATGCTACACTGAAGATCTAGAACTGGACACAGTTCTCTGTTTTGGGGAATATGTGAGTAAATGGGACTCGGTCATAAATGGGGGGGGGGAGTTTCTTGTTTGGAGGCTAACTTCCAGAATCAAACAGCCAGCCAGTACCCATCTCTGTTTGAGTGCTGTAGTCCAAAAAATAACTTATCCATCCATTAACTTGGCTAAGTTTGTATTATCCAGTCTAGGAAAACAAACGCTCAAGAGCACAATTTTCTGCTGGAGACCATGAGTACGTACTTTTCTGTGCCTCCAAGGCCAGCTTGGGAGGCCCAGAAAACAGGAAACTCCCACAATCCCCAGCCAAAAAGGATGCTTCTACGTACGCTCCAACCTAAGGTATTCCCCAGCCCAGACTTTCCTGTGTCTCAAGTGCCCCTTATCTCTGGTGTGAGGAAATAAGCCGGCTAGTGGTAGCAGTGGCTGAAACCCATTTGAAACCAGACACACTGGCTGGGTCATGTTTGAAACAGAGCAAAACATTGGTGTGGAGGGAGGCAAGGCCAAGGCACTGCAAGTTAGGTTCAGCTGAGAGGTATCAAGGCAGCGGATTCCTGCCCCTGGGCCAAGGGGGAGGACTGTGTGGCCTTCCTTCTTTGGGCACCCCTCCTTCTCCAATGGCTCAAAGCCATTGCTAGTATTCAAGGAAAGAAGTAAATATGTAGCCACAGTCAGGACTATTCAGGACTTGAAAGGACCAAGACAGTTTTAATGTCAACACGTCTTTCCCGCAGCGTTGCCACTAACGAAATCATGTGGCCAGAAGGCTGACACAGAAGAGAATTACAAAAACAGCTGCCAAGCCCCCAAATTCCTTTCCTCCTTAGTCAACACCAGTCGGCTAACTGAAACTGGGGTGGATATTAGGAACAACACCCAGATGAGCCAGCATTTGAAATGAAAAGACAGCAGAGAAGACCCAGAGATACAGTATATTAACATCATTTGATTTCTTAGTGAGAGATAAATGGGGAATTATATAAACAATGGGAGGGAAAGCACCCAACATAAGAACATAAGAAGAGCCATGCTGGATCAGGCCAAAGGCCCATCTAGTCCAGCTTCCTGTATCTCACAGTGGCCCCACCAGATACGTCTGGGAGCCCATGAGACTAGATATCCTTCTCCTGATACCACTCCCCTGCATCTGACCCTTCAAGTACCTCGGTTTTAAGCCTGGAGATTACACATCTCCCTCATGGTTTGCAACCTGTGATGGACTTTTCCTCAAGGAATCTGTCCAATACCCTTTTGAAGGCATCCAGGCCAGATGCCATCACCACATCCTGTGGCAAGGAGTTCCATAGACTAACAACACGCTGGGTAAAAATAAATATTTTCTTTTGTCTGTTCTCACTCCCCCAGCCCTCAATTTGAGTGTATGTCCCCTAGTTCTGGTATTTTTGAGAGGGAGAAGAGCGTCCCTCTATCCACTTTACTCATGCCTTGCATTATTTTGTACGTCTCAATCATATCCCCCCTCAGGCACCTTTTTTCCAGACTAAAGAGCCCCAAATGTTTTAGCCTTTCCCAGTAATCATTTTAGTCGCTCTCTTCTGCACCTTTTCCAGTTCCACTATGTCTTTTTTGAGATGTGGTGACCAGAATTGTGCATAACACACTCGGTGATGTTTAATGCTAAGCAGGTAGGCCAGTTTCCAGCTTAATCTAAGGAAGAATGGGTGGGCTAGTTTTATGGTCCGTAAGTGAATCACAAGCCCACCAGGGGCCAAAATAGCCTCAGTCCTCCTCTTCACACTCCCTAAAAATCACCGCCTCTGAAACAGTTCTAAAATACTGAAAACTTCTGAAATATGAAAATTAGAAGAAGGAGAGGGAAGGGGCTGAATGGCAGAGCATATGCTCTCAGTGCTAAACATCTCAGGTTTGGTCTTTGGCAGCCTCCCAGGCTGGAAAAGACTGAGAAACTCAGAAGAACCACTGATAGTACTGGTAGGCAATACTGTCAGATAGGCAACCTCCAGGACCTTGGAAGGCTGAACCTGCAACCTCTACCCCATCCCCATTTTTTTTATAACTTGAACATAACTCTAGTGAGAAGAACCACTTTTTTCTAACTCCATTTAGAAAAAAGTTATAGGCGCAATTCATCAAGAAAGTTTTTATTTATGCCCTTCTGTACAGTTCAATGCAGTTTGCACAAGAAGTCTGCCAAAATGCCTTAGTATATCTCTAACTCTTTATTCACAGCACTCTGTCTCTCTGCATGAGTACTTTTATGTACTCAGGGCTACATAGGCCAATCCACACACAAAAAAATTCTTGATAGTATAAATCTTTAGTAATATAAGTATTGGTCATACAAGTATTCTTGAGTCTTCAATGATCTACAGTGATCTAATTTGCAAGCTGAAAGGCTTAAACTCAGTCACTTTCAGGTTGATGGCTCCCTCCCTCTTTACTCTTACCATCTTCTTTCTCCACTTCTCGCCTTGGCCTGGCAATGGAACAATCTAAAGGCAAGGAAAAGGCATAGGGAAAAAATCACTAATGCAAAACAACCAAATACGCAGAAGGCTACACTGAGCAAAGCATTAAGCAAACATCAGCATATTGCTTGCAGGGGGAGGGAGGCATACATTTAAAGTAATCGTTTTACGTAGTTTATAAGCAAGGGGAGGTTGAATTTAGATATATTATTCTCACTGCAATGTTAGCATACATTATCTCAATGCAGAAAATTGACAATGTGGACTTACGATTTTTAATTTTTTTAAAAAAAACTCAATCAGTTGCATTCTGCCTCAGTTTAATTAACAAACTGAAGCAAACTGACAGCCACTTTCTTCATTCTTAACCAATGCAGCATTTTTCAGTATTAATGCCAGTTAGTTTAAAAAAATTAAACGGGGAAATTAGTGTATGCTGTGGAAGCAAGAGGCTTTAGGGAGGAAGGGTAAGTGAAAGAGGGATTAACTTTCATTCTGAAATTCATTTCTCAAAAGTAATATTGGGTTTCATCCATAAAATACAGTCCTAATAAAAGGCTTACAAAATGGAACGAAAATAATAGGCTGTAATGCTGGTGGAGAAATGCCAGACACATGAAATCAGGCGAATTAAATAGATTTATGTTAAATCAGTTGTGGAATGAGCTGCCTAAATATCTATCTCCTGCACATGTGTGATTTTACTGCTCTCAAATTACCTTTTTGTAACCTTTGGATTATGTCTGGATGTTTTAAATCACCGTGTAACAACTGTTCCATTATATGGTTAGCTAACTATTCATAGTGTCTCACCATAAGAATTGAGCAAAGTTGAAGAGGTAACCATAACTTTTCCAGTACTGAAGGTCAAGTGGTGAACCATCCCCAATCTCACTGCACATAAGTTGCTCATCGTATAATAACAGCTGCCTTATGGAAGGATTTTGAGCTGGCTTTATTCAATAGGTCACTCTCAAATATCATTTCACTACTGAATAAGGATGCAAATGCCAAGCACATCAACATACATGCAGTGGTGGCAAACCTTCGGCACTCTAGATGTTTTGGACCACAGTTCCCACAGTCCTCTGTCATTGGCAATACAGGCTTGGAATTCTGGGAGTTATGGTTGAGAACATCTCGCATGCCAAAGTTTCACCACCACTGCACTAGAGTGTTCCTTTGTGTTGCATTATGTGACTTCATTTGCGCCTCACCTTTTAGGTTATTTTGTAGCTCATATCAACCCTCACTGACACGCATGCTCAAAATCTTCACCCAAGTGCTAGAGTAAATTATTTTGGCATTCTGTTCATTGCCAAAACAGGATGAACAACAGCACCACGAAACTGAAATCTTTATTTTCATGAAGATTTCTGTCCCTTCTTTTCCCTGAAGAATCATGGCAGCTAACCATCAACATAAAAACAAAAACCTGTGGTAATTTTCAAAAGAGTGGATATGCTTGTTCATAGAGAAGAATAAACCATGAATACCGTAAATATTTTCTGAATTCAAAGGAACACTTGACTCTAGCCTTATCCGAGTTCCAAGTCTCAGGAACTTTGCAAGTATAGACATCTAAATATGGTTACAAAGCCCACAGAATTTCAATGTGCAAAGGTGTGTGTGTGAACTCTTCTTCTTTCGCCTTTCCTTTGCTTATACTGGAAAGGACTACAAGTGTGGTACAAATTGTAAACAAAGGCAAAAAGGAGTTGAGCCGCGTGGTCATCACAAAACACAATTGCAAAAATAGGTTACAGGTGATACCTTCATAGGCCACTATTAAAAATAAAAAAGGAACATTGCAAGCTTTTGAGTGCAGCCAATCACCCTTCTTCAAAGCAGGTCCCAGAAGTTCAGACATGGTGAAAGGTGTACTTCATCAGGAGGTTACTTTTAAAGTCCTTAGTTAGATGATGTTCTTAAAATCCATGGCTAGGTGATGTTGTTTTCAGCCAGGAAAGGATTCTTGTTGGAGGCAAGAAGGGCAATTGTAAAAGGTTGCTTCTTAAGGCACACCCCTGTTCTTCAAACAAAGAAACATGGGTCATATACCACCCCCTCCCTTACCCAGCCCCATTTGGCACTATGAGACATACAAATCCCTTTTGGCCTGGGCGGGGTGGGGTGGGGAGAAAATGGTTGATTTTTAATATGTTTAACAGTGGCCTATGAAGGTATCGCCTTTAACCTATTTTTGAAACTGTAAACTGTATTTTTAAAAATATTTTCCCCCCTAAATTTTCACTACAGCTCTAAACTGATATAGCATGAATTCTAACATTCATTGTGTCTTGTCAGGTTACAAAATTTCACTTGCAAAACATTTTTAAAGGGGGTATTGATGCCAGAAAAAGGGCTGGGCAAGGATGTACGGTTATGGCAGAAATTGCTTTGCTTTTAGTTTCTTTCTTTTTTAAGGACAAGTTTGATAGACAGAATCATATGTATATAGTCAAAAAAACATACCTGTTGTTTTTGCCCTGGAGTATTTCCTTTAGTGCAAACACTTGCTTCCCTTGAGAAAGATTCTTCTTCAACAGGATATCTTCCTTCCAAGCAATCCTCCATTTTCAAAATTATGCAAAACCTACAGTGACAGATATACAAAATATAACAAAATATACAAGAAAAAAATTCATCAGAAGAAAGCATTTTGAATTTAGGTAGCTACATTTAATTTACTCCCATGGTAAAATTAAAATATTTCCTGTTTTACTTGTTTTTTACATAGTCAAACATTCATTAACCCTCCATCATAACCAAACCATCAATAGGGTTTGTCTTGGTGGTGAAGCTGTGGTGAACCTGTAGACTATGTGACACAGGGGCAATACAGACCCAGGCAGCATGGATGATGGTCAGTGATGGGAGTTGTAGTCCAATACCTGGAGAGAGCTGAGTTTCCCAATCCTGCTTTAACTGAGTTAAATTTAACAAAGTTCACAAAAAATGTTAACTTTTTGTTACATTACCAGGAGGGCACATTTTAGAACTCCAAGCACTTGGGGAAATTTGTAAACTAATATTTGAGAACAAGTGAGTTATATTAATTCAAATAGAAGCATCTGAAGAAATAAGACTGAAGAAAAAAAATGCCACACACTTCCAACAGCCTGCCTGTCCTGTTTTAAACTAATACAGCCTTTAAGATGGAAAGTTATGCAATGCATATTTTTAACAGATGTTCCATTTACATTACATAACTTCTGCTCATAATTTTTGGGTTTTGAACACACTAACAAAGCAAGAAAATAAAAATGAAATTGTTGTGATACCCGACTAGACTCCCCCCCAAGACACAACAGACAGCAATTGCTTCTATTACTTTGATCACATTCAAATGAAACAATTATGGCCTAATAAATCAATAATTAATATGTTTTCTCCTTCACCCTTTGGCTCATGTGACAGATTTTCAACGTTTGTTACAATAAAATTACAATTATAATGATCACAAAAATGGGATATGGTCACTTCCTAGTAATCTCAGATTAATAATAATCATGTTCCTTCAGATCAATTCTGATTGACGGCCACCATTTTCAGATTTTCTATGCAAAGAGTACTTGGAAGTGGTTTACCATTCCCTTGTTCTGGGAGCACCCTAGGACTGTGCAGGCTGCCCAAGGCCATATGGACTGGGATGCATCATATAGCTGGAAACTGAACTCTCGCCCTATGGCTCCGAACCCAGAAACCTAACTCACTGAGCCAGCTAGTCTCAAATTACTATGACATAACACCTTGGACAGATTATGGTTTAATTAAACCATGATTGTTAAATCTAAATTTGGCCTTTCCCCGTCCCCCTCCCCCCATAGTACTGGATAACCAAATTCATGTTTCTATTCACATGTTACATTAAGACCCACGTGTCAAAGTCAAGAACAATCTGTTCCTTCTGTAACAAAACAAATGTTTGTTTTTCATTGATTTTACAGTCTAAACATTTTTCCTCTCCATCTGCTTCTGCTGTATAGATTTCTGTCACAGATATTTTGAGCAAAGTGATCTTGGTCCTTGAAAAATGACAGGGCTGTGCTTGTTTTCAGTTCCATATGCTTTAATGAGATGTAAAGGAGCCATTCACAAAACATCTATTATCCTGTTCAACATATGGAGCTTAGAACAGAACAGAATTTTGCTCTTAATTACATAGGAAATTCAAGCCAATAAAAACAAACAATTCCAGCTAGTCCCTCGGCAATACACACCCCATCTATAGCAAAACAGTGCTCATCAGCTAAACTGGTAATAACTCAAGTGCCTCTCTGCACCCTGCTTCTCAGTCTCTAATTTTTTTAAAATTTAAAATTAATGAAACAGATTTACAGAACTAAGCTGAATATTTTTAAAGTCATTAGTAAAATAAACGTTGGTTTTTATTCAGAAAAAAATGCTGCAATTAAAGTCTGGCACCAAGATGTGAAACCTACTCTTCCAATGGCATAAAATGAATTAATTGCTTTTCTCTCTTACATGCACACATTGACTGAAATCCTGTTGTTCAGTGTAGTAAGTTGTACTAAAGTAGGCTCACTGAATCAGCGCAGACTGGAGGGCAGGGGTTGGGATGGGCAGCTATTGCATTTAAGAACTCTTTGAAGGCTGTTAGGCTCTTGTCATTGGTGATACCAGCCTTGAGGCCCTCCATGTGTCAGTAGGGGACAGGGATGGGATTGGGATTGTAAATGCCACTGATTCAGTGCCACTCCTCGGTTAAGTTGAGAGTGCAACTATGCAAGAGGTTTCAGCCACTGAGCTGTTCTGCTCATTATTATTGTTTCTTTGATTGATATCCTGCCCTTCCTGATGAGAAGTTGTTTTTGCTTGAAGAAAATAAACTTCTCTCCCTTGCCTGGAAACAGAGCTTTGTGCACCCTATCAATCACAGATATGAATACTGAACCCTGAAATCTCTTGTGTGAAAAGCATGTGGTCTTGAGTTCCAGCTTTAACGGAAATGTGATAGTCAACTCTAAACGATGATTCATGGCAGACTCCTCTGGGGACAGTCCTTGGAAACTGCTAGCAGTGTACAACACTATTCCAAATCCTATATCTTATCACATAACTATCATTTGGTGAAAGGTTTCCTCCAAATAATTCCTGAACTCTCATTACCAACTAAAATGGATAATGATATAGAAGTGTCCTCCTCATCCTCCTCTTCTTCCAGAAGGCCCAAAATATTTTAAGATCTTCTAAGACAAAAAAATCAAAAAGATTCTTCACTACTCACACTCTCTCTCTCTCTCTCTCTCACACACACACACACAGAGAAAGAGAGAGAGAGAGAGAGAGAGAGAGAGCAGTACAATGAAACGTCCACCTATATGTATGAAAATATTGTGCTATGCATTAAAATGTGGGTTTTTAAAACTTCTGTTTCAGCTATTTTCTTGCAATGGCAAGATATGCTCCTGATTTTCTGAAATGTGTAAGATACCTTCAGAGATGTCTGCCCTGGAAAAAAAAGGTAGAAAAAATTAATTTAAAAATTAAACAAACAAATAAAATTAAATTTTGTTTTTCCAAAAATCCATTATTTGAAGTAATTCAGTTTCTCATTCATTCCCCCTTCTCTTTCCCTTTATATGATGTGTTTTTAAACAGCAATCCTGTGGGCAGTCCTAATATGTCAGCTTCTCTGAGAGTTTTTCCAGCTATACTGCAAGACACAAATATCTAATGGTAGAGGTCATGGCAGTGACAACATTTTGCGACTGTGTGTGAATCTTTAGTTTAAAACAGTGGTGTGATCCTCTTTGAATCCTGCAGCATCCCTCACATCTTCTGTATAAAACCATATCTAAGACAACTGAGACTGCATCCTCTCCCTTCACAACACTGCTACTCCACCTCCGCCATAGCAATGTCATCATTAACTGTGACAGAAAAGAGTTTTACAAAGGCCAAAACTCAAAAATGTGTTATGAACTGATTGGCCATACATCAATTCATAATATGCAACAGTTCCAGCTTGGAAATTTTTGTTTCCAAATGCTCTATTTGCTTAAATTGGCAAGCCACTGGGTGTCACTCTTGTTCCATGAGGCACGAATCAGTTCACAAATAATCAAGGTGTTTCCAAGTACAGTATATAAAGAATTATATATTTAACAAAGTCTATGTGCTTCCTTATGAAAGAGCCACTGTGCATCCTAGAGCACCTAGGTATCCTTGGGCAAGCTGCACAATCCTAGGATACCCCCGGAAGAAGACACTGATAAACCACTTATGAACACTTTATCTGGAAACCCCTCAAAAATGTTACCGAAAGTCAGCATTGACCCAATGCCACACAATTATTATTTGTATGACAGACTACGAGATGTTCATTTGGACTTCCACACCACAGAATTTGTGGCACAGATAAATTGATTTTATTCTACAATTTTAAAACATCTACTTTGTAAGAACTTCCAACATTTGTTATCTGTCCTTGTTTGCGACACAGGACAACAAAGTTATGTTTAAAAATATGAAAGCCACCATATCTGTCCCTTTGTACCCTTCCTTTCAGCCTCACCATTATATCCCTTGCCATGTTATATCTACACAATTTTGGTGTTTGGGTTAACATCAAATGATATTTATTGATTAGGTTGACTGAGCATCAAACAATATAGTGTTCTTCACTGATTCAAAGAGGGAAATCAGACCTGGGTTTTCTTGTGTGTATATGTGCTTCAAACATGTATTCAAGCATTTTGTTTCTCTTACATCTTCAGTTCAAAACGAGGTGCATGATATGTCTGATTCACTGCACTTTCTCCTGTAACTCATCCACAAAGTAAGTTTGCTTTCTCCCAAGACACAGTCTCTTAGGATTCCATGCCTCAGACACTTACTGGTTCCCTACTACTCCTTCATGTGACAGAGAGAGAGGCAGTAAGTGGGGTGGATACTGAAATCCTGGCTAAATTACGACATGGTGACTGTGCATTCCCACCAATTACTGCACTGATGTTTTGCAATGCTTTCACAAGTTGCCCAAGTTCCAAATACCGGTTCCTGCACAACTGTTGTGTGTCTGGAAGTTGAGTCATGGCTACTGGACTTCTTTTTTGAGAGATAGAAACATTTCGCTGTTCATCCAAACAGCTTCATCACAGACCGATGAAGCTGTTTGGATGAACAGCGAAACGTTTCTATCTCTCAAAAAAGAAGTCCAGTAGCCATGACTCAACTTCCAGATAAACTCACCTGGATGACTGAAAATCTTCACAGACACACTGGTGTGTGTGTGTGTGTGTGTGTGTGTGTGTGTGTGTGTGTGTGTGTGTGTGTGTGTGTGTGTGTGTGTGTGTGTGAGTGTGATTACAGTTGTGTGTCGTTAAAGTTGTGACCGACTCTTCGTGACCCTATGTCCATGGAGTTTTCTTGGCAGGAATACTGGAGTGGGCTTGCGCCAGTTCCTACTCCAGGCACCTACAGCACCTGGTATTCCCTGGTGGTTTCCCATCCAAGTACTAACCAAGGCTGACCCTGCTTAGCTTCCGAGATCAGGCAAGATCGGATGTGCTTAGGACATCTAGGCAGCTGCACAACTGTTTAGAATGACTCAAAACAAGTCCATTTGTCCAGCAGAAAGGGGAGATAGGTGCCATAGTAATCAGAGTCACTGAAATCTCAAGATAAGTGAGAATCAGTCATGCTGATAAGGGCCCAGAATAGGTGTGAAGTAAGTCAGTAAAGATTTGGTCTCCAGTGTACAACAAGAACTGTGATTAAAAAGATCCTAGGGACAAGAAATAATATCAGAACTTTCACAGGGATGTAAACAAAAACCAGGCAGCCAAAAAAGGAAGGAGCTTCAACCTGACAGAAAGCAAAGTCTGTCAGTGTTGTCATGCTCACTCAGCAAAACCTCTACCTATAGGATTACTGTAAGGATATAGTGGGAGACCCCAGGTAAAACACGCCTTGACTCACTTTGAAAAACAAGGAAGCAAGGAGGAATATAGCAGTGGCAAGGGATATGTTAGCTAATTATCTCTAAGCCTAGAGAAAGTAGGCCTGAATAATGGCTGGACACAGAAATCATCTGGGCTTTCATCCCCATACATTGAGTGCACTCACAAACACACCGAGGAGGTATGGGCCAGTGGCATTCAAAAGAAGATGGCCATCCTTTCAAGAAGGTATGGAGAGATGGTTTGTGACTAGCATGCAACCCGGCTGAGAAAGGGGCGAGGCAGGGGCTGGGATTCTTCCGACGGTGTCCGGATCAGGAGACGTCACAGACGTCCTGCTGCAGCCCTAGATTTCTGGGACATGATTCCAGACGCGCACAGCCTGCCAGCTTCTGGAGGCGTCCGTTCTGGTTTGCACAGGGCTAAATGCTCTCACGGGGCCAAGACTGCGTTAGGCTTGGGGGCTAATGATCCCTCTTCAAGACCCTCCTCCCTTCCTAGCCCAGGACTCTCCCGCACGGTTCGTTCCGAGTTCAGACGAAGGCAGGCAGCCCTCCTTCCGACGTGCCTCGGCTTGGCTTGGACGCGCTTGCTTCTCCTGGGCACCGCCGTGCGCGCCCTCCTGCTCGTCTGCCCAGCCACCCCTCCGTTCCCCTTACCTTCGGTTTCTCCGACCGCCCCGACCCCGCCGCCTCCGCCGCTCAGAGCGCCACCTTCAGGTCGGGAGGAGGAGCCCCCTGGCATCCCAAGCTCACCTTGCAATGTGTTTTGTTTTGTTTTGATTAGTGACCTCTGAAGGTGTCACCTAGCCTAGTTTGGGCTTCGGACTTTCCTCCGCTCGGTCACGTCTCCGTGGCCGTGCAATGACTACGAGGCAGGGGAGGGGACGCGTGTGCCCTGGGTCCCTGGCTGGGTCAGGAGCGACGCGGGCGGGCGGGCAGGTGGGAAGAAGGTTTGGGCGCGGCTGATGGTGCCATTCGGCCAACGAGCCTCCTCCCCGTCCCTATCAGTTCAGAGCAGGGGCTGGGGTTACGTGCGAGTCGCCCAGCGCCGGCCGGCCGATGCCAGCTCTCCTCGGGGCGGATGCCTCCCTCGTGCACCTGCCGGAGCCGCAAGCAGGCCTGAGCGAGAAGATTATAAAAAGGCCGGCCGTCGGTTCTTCCGACGCGATAAAGGGGCGCAAGGAAGGCAGCGCCGCCCGACCCAGATAAAACGTGCTCTTCTGCTCGAAGGGACGGGACGCCGCCACCTGCAAAGCCACATCGGGGAGATGGACCCAATCCTGCCCCTCTCTCTGTTGCACAGCTCTCCCCAGATCGCGGAGGACCCCCCTGTATGAACAGTTAAAAATATACTGCACAGGAGTTAAGTCAACCCCATGGAGCTGGAAACTGGCCGAAAAGGCGGCTGGTTAGGAAAATGGGAACAAAATAAATAATTTTTGAAAACATTTTCCTCTATGAAAATGGGAACGAACAAAATAAATAATAAATAAATAAAGCTGTCCCGCGTGGTTTGAAAATATTTCTCACTCTGAAAATGGGAACCCTAAGTTAATAAAGCTGCCCAGAGTGTTTTGAAAACATTTCTGACTTAGAAAATGGGCACAAAATAACGCCACCCACAAAAAACGAGGAAGAGGATGGGCGGGAAGAGGATAAGGTGGTATGGATTCAGGAGGAGCAGTCGAAGGCAAGATCATTCTGTCACATGAAAAGCATTTCTTAAATAGCAGTTCATAGAGACGTTTAAAATTAAGTAGCCTTAAATTTAGATTGACGAATGGGTCGGGTCTTCCCAATTGGTCAATTCGGTTTCTGGGCTAGAAACTTTCCTAGAGATTTTATATGAGAGGCAGTTCTGATAGTTGCAATGATTATTGTTAGAGGCACATATCACTCTCTAGGGTCTATTGTTATCTAAATATTGTATGTTGGGTTTCAATAGATGCTGCTTCCAGTCCCAGTTACAGTAATATCAGTTTCTGAATGGTGAGTCAACATTTATGTGAATTACTCTGGTTAAGTAAGTCTCTTCTAAAACTTAACTCAGGCCCTGAAATGTAACTACACAATAGCTGGGAGAAATTTTATTTTCTCACAAGCAGTATGCTGCTGTGAGTTAAACTGGTTGCATGCAAAAGATGACTTTTTGATTTACTGCTTACCCTGGAGATTACATAGCCAGTTGGGGATTTGAACCCACATCCAAATCTAACCCAACAGTCCAATTTGGGTTTGGTATAGTAAAAACCTTCATATATTATAAATGAAGGGTGGTGCTGGGAAAAGTGATCAAGGCCATCCACAGAAGGGGTGGGTGGGGGATTGGTATTCTACCACCATTCCCTGCATTGTTCAGGGAGGGTCTTACAATTTTCACCAGAGGGATTGCCAGGGAAAATATAGACAGCTGCATTGTGACAGAATGAGAACTTTTATATTATATTATATTATATTATATTATATTATATTATATTATATTATATTATATTTGTATACCACAACTGATTTTCCCAAAAGGGAACTCTGCAGTTGTAGTTCATTCATGTGTTGCTGCTTGGATCCTCAATAGTGGCCTGAGGAAGACTGCAGAAGGTGGTGAACTGATACCATGGTGAACTTCATTAGAGGAAAAGGATATGAGAATTCCTGAGCTCCACCTGGTTGTTAGAGTGAGAAGTCTGGGCGTTGTCTTGGGTCAGGGATTGTACTTGGAGTCCCAGGTGGCTGTCGTGTCCAAGGGCGTTTATACACGACCCCTAAGCTCCGCTGCAAATGGCTCCCAGGTGGAGCTTAAAAATGTTTCCCCACCAGCTCCGGAGCTAACAGAAAATTAAGTCGACCCCGCCCATCATTTACCTGCTCTGGGAAAGGAAAATTTTGATGCGGAGAGTGCCGGGCCCTTCTTTTTGTTGTTGTTTTTTTTGCCTTTGTACCTTCCACCAGCACTGAGGTAAGAGTGCACTTTTTTTCTCCCTCCCCTCACGCAGACAGAACAAGGACGGAGGGGTTCAAGATCTCTGTCCAAGGGACCAGCGGATCTTAGTCATCTTTTACCAGCTTGATTGCCCACATTTGCCCAACACTCTCCCTGCGGACAGTTGTGCAAGCACCAGTCATCTCAAGGATTGATTACTTCAACACTCTCTACATGGGGGTTCCCCTGACCCTTGTCCGGCAACTGCAGTGGGTGCAGAATGCAGCAGCCAGATTGGTGGTTGGTGCAGGTCGTTTTGACCACATCACACCAATTCTAGCCCGCCTGCATTGGCTACCTGTTGCCTCCCTGAATAAGGTTCAAGGTATTGGTTTTGGTTTGCAAAACCCTCCATGGCTTGGGGCCTGAGTATCTCCCAGAGGGGATCTCCCAAAGGTCAGTGTCAGCCTGTTCCACCAGAGCATCCTTGGTGCTTTTGCTTCGCATGGCCACCCCTTGGGAGGCCCATAAGGTTGTCACCCATAACTGGGCCTTCTCAGTGGTTGGTCCTGTGATGTGGAACAAACTGCCATGTGAAATGCACCAAATGGAGTCCCTGACAGCTTTTTAAAAAGCTTTAAATACCTGGCTTTTTAGGGAAGCTTTCGGCGATCAGTGATGTCATGTTTGTTCCCCACTGTCTCCCCCTCTCTTTTGCCATCCCTTAGTTTTCCTATTGCTGGGTTCTGAATCCCATAGTATGTTTAGTTTATGTTTTTGTATTTGCTGCTTATTGTTTGTTTGCTTTTAATTACTTATTCATTTGCTTTCTTGTAAACCACCCAGAGTCCCTATTTGGGAAATCGGGTGGTCTAGAAATGAAATAAATAAATAAATAAATAAATAAATAAATAAATAAATAAATAAATAAATAAATAAATACGTATTCATAATCCAGTCCTTTGGAAACATAATTTGGATCTTTAAAATCCTGTAACATGAATTATTATTTGGAATATGGAAGATGCTACGTATCATCTAGCTGGAGCCAACAGATAGTGACCCTAATAGGGCTTTCAAGGTAGGTGAAATATTTAACAAGTGGTTTTAGGAATCCCATCCCATCCTGGTGAGTTTCCATGGCCATGTGGAGATTCACTCTGAGATCCCCAGAGTCCACTGTGCCATGCTGGGTGTCACACAACATGGGGTGAAATAACGTTGCATATGGCTGTTCCCAGCCTTTGCAGTATGAAGAACTTCAGTATGAACTATTTAAAACTATTTTAGCCAGAAGTTATTCACATCATGTCAGTGTTCATTCAGAGAAATTCTACAATGTGACTGTGGGGTAAGGAGTTAAATTAGCCACATGATCTTCGATTATGCTCAGCTGTTCTGAGCACTCTCTTCACATAGCTTCTTCATCTGTCCGACTCAATATGCCTTCAACAGGGAGCCATCAAGTGGGATTTCAGCCTGAGCACCAAAGATGGCTGAGGGTAAAGAAGGGGTCTGCAGGAATGTTTTTAAGCCCAGAGATTTGTAATCTCCAGGCTTAACTTCGAGGGCCAGATGCAGGGGAGTGGTATCAGGAGACAGATATATAGTCTCATGCACTCCCGGATGCATTTGGTGGGGCCACTGTGAGATACAGGAAACTGGAATAGATGGGCCTTTGACCTGATCCAGCATGGCTCTTCTTATGTTTTTAATGTTAGTCAGTAAAGTAGAACAGTCCTCTTTAATATTTGTATCTGCCCAAGTGGACTTCAGTCTGTAAAAAACTTTGGTCAAATAAAACTTTTAATGTGCCATAAGCCTCCTTTTTTAAAACTGCAATGTGCAACTAACCCCACAAATATCTGTATATTAAATGGCCTTGATATGTATAAATATTCAGAACTTGTAAAAATTAGTCCACATAGAATACCCACTCCACAATGAAAGAAATATTTAAAATGGTTGTGGGTGATACAGTATAGTACAGTGGTACCTCAACATACAAATTTAATCCATTCCGAATGCATGCTCTTAAGTCAAGGTAGCTATCTAAAAATTGGAGGGGGGGAGTTTAAAAAGAAAGAAAAAGAAAAATATTTGTAAGTCGAGCAGACTATAACATTTGTAAGGGGCAGTTAAAAACAGTTTTCCGCTTTTAAGTTGGGGTACCACTGTATTATGTTTTAACCCTATGGGGATGCAAGTGTCAAGGGCAAGTAATATGTGGCCTGTGGTTTTAATTATCTTTCCTAATTCTAAGACAGGGTGAAGCCAGTGAAACTTTTAACATCACATGTATATGCTGAATTCCCACCACAAAACTGGACTGAAATTAGTACAACAGGGGTGCCCAAACTTTTTGTAAGTAGGGCCAGATTTGGTGGCTGAGAATGTGTCAGGGGCCGATTGCTCCCAGACCCTGCCACCCCACTGCAAGTCCCCCCACTGACCCATAAACCCCACCCACTGACCCCTTGCAACCCCACCTACAGGAAGGAAGATGGGGACCAAGGGAGGGAGGGAGGTGGGAACCAGGGAGGGAGGAAGGAAGGAAGGTGGGGACCAAAGGAGGGAGGAAAGAAGGAAGGTGGGGACCAAGGGAAGCACAGGGAGTCGTGGCCACAGATCACCCCTTGGAAGAGGCGATCTGTGCAACCTTGCACCCCCCCCCAAGCTCCCCAGCGGTGACGACAGCTTGCCTGCCAGCCCACCCCAAAGCTCCTTGGCGGTGGCAGAGGCCCGTTGGCCTGCCCATCCCCACTCATTCGCCTACGGTGCCAGTGGCGGCAGACCGCCCGTCTGCCCAAGCTTCCCAGCTGTGCCGGTGGCACGGCCAGCCCAATCACTGCCCCGTGCGTGCGTCCAACCTCACAATGTTCTTGGCTATGCCAGTGGTGGTGGCCCGCATGTGCGCCGCCCTGCGTGCATGCGCCGAGCATCACAAGATTCCCGGTGATGGCGGTGGTGGTGGCTCGCATGCGCGTCCAGCCTCACATGGTTGCCGACGGTGCCGGTGGCAGCAGCCTGTGCGATGGTTGGCCAGCCCGCCCACCCAGCCCCACAAGCTTCCCGGCGGTGCTGGTGGTAGTGGCCCGCCCGCCCAGCCCCTCAAGCTTCCTGGTGGTGTCAGTGTTGGCGGAAGATTTAAAAAAAAAACATGGGGCAAAGGAAGGGCAGGGAGGGGCAGGCCAGCCAGCCATGGGCCACTCAGAATGGCCTGACGGGCCGGATTTGGCCCCCGGGCCGGACTTTGGGCAGACCTGTAGTACAAGATGAACCTCGATAATTATTTTCCTGTAAACAAATTACATACCTACCTGAAAACCAAAATATTCTAAGGGAATAGGTAAAACTAAAAAGATAAGCATTACATATGCAAAACATTTCCGGGGCAAATGGCTGCAAGCTCCGGAGCTTAAAATGTTTACCCACCAGCTTGTGCCCACTGTCCCAGCGCAGCTTTCAGGTACCTGCTCTTTTGAAAATTATTTGATCCGGTGTAAAGATAGTGGGAATATGTTTTTGCTCCCACCCCTTTAAAGCTAAAATTAGGCAGAAGGTGTGGCTGGCCTCCCCTCACGCAGCCAGCATTACATATTCAAAAGCAGTCCTGAGACTTGGCTAGCTTCCTGAGGTTTGGGGAATTAGAAGAAGCTGTGCAGAATTAGAAAAAACCCTGGCTTTCGCTTTCCGGGAGCAGCACCAACAAAGAAATATGTATAGAAAGAAAGCAAATACAGTACTAGCAATATTGAAGTCTTCATTTTAAAATAAAATTATCACGTTTTTTATTGAATTGATTCACATACTATACCTTATCCATGAGATCTGACTGTTCACTATTGTTTGCTTGCAGTGAGCAGTTGGAGCCACACAGACAGTATATTAAGCACAGACAGTATATTAAGCCTACTTAGATCTGAACCTGAATCAAAGATACTGATGATTTTAACATCTAACATTTCTCAATGTGCAAGTTATTATATGACCCTGCTGCTATTTTTCCCCATAATGACAGGATCTCATTTCACCTTCCAGGTACCTGACATAAATAGCAGTAGGACATGGGGAAGGCGAGGGTAGCCCTTTCCACAATTTAAGTTGTATTGATTGCAGATACTGTTCCAGAAACCAAAAAAAGTTTTATGAAATCCTCCTTTATGATTATCTTAGCTTAAGTGAGTTGATGTCTTGCTATATTCTACGCCCAAAGGAGTGAAAAACAAACATCAAGCATCAAAACAGTGCCACCAAAAGAACAAGCTTAAAATTAATTTAATTAATTTTAATTAATTTAATTTAATACGTAGCATCTTCCATATTCCAAAATTAATTTTTTCCATAACATCCATGGGGTGTGTATATGTATAATCTAACCTTCTTCTAAATTTACGTAATTTACATCATAAACATTTGCACGTCATCTTATGAAGTTACTGATGATGCAAATCTCTTTGTAGAGCAACTGCTGGAAGATTATAATAGCTTCAAATGCTCCTACCATGTGAAGTCTTCCCCCACTAAATATTCTGCATCTTTGGATCTATAGATGTTAGTCTAAAGATTGCTTTATGTGTTCTCTTGCCTTTACATTTTAAAGCTTAAAATGAACCAATAAGTCTCTCTAGGTTAAACGGAAGTGCCACTCATTTCAGTCTACACAGGTAAACAGACTGTAAGCAAAAACTGGACAAGAAGAAGCACTTTACTTTGGTACTTTAAACTACATTAAAACTAAGATTTTAAAGGTCCTTTAATTTTCCCTTCCGAGCTCATTTTTCTTTCACCTTCTGCAGTACTACACAGAAGGAAGCCATCACACGTGGAAAATATTTTGAGTACTGTACCATGAATGCTATGAGTATGACAGTTAGGAACTGATCATTTATTAAAATCAGTGTCACCCAACTATGGGCACATTTACACTTTTCAAATGTTAGCAAGTTTTAAGATGTCTGTTCACACTTTTAAAAGTTGACACAACAAACAATAGATAATGTGAATATTACTTACGTAGATTGTTTTATAACTGTCAAGTTAGCATTCCTGTGGAGATGTTCTTTAAGTAAAACTCACAAGTGGAGATAATTAAAACTTCAATAAAGCAACACAAAGATGCATTTCTTTTGAAGTTCCTCAGAACGTAAACTCAGCTCACAGAGAAATGACAGAAAAGTCTGTGGATCCACAAAATAGTCTCAATACAGTTTGTTTATAGCTTACAGATATAATTGGACACAATGGGCCATGTACATGTACCAATTACTATTGTTAACACACCTGAGACATGTTTTAATTAGGGATTCTAAAGACTGTATGAGATGTTAGTTTTAAGGACATAAGAAAAAAGCATTGTTTTTGAAACCTTTTTAAGTTTTTATTATTACTGCTCTACTGCTATTCAAGAAGCAGAAATCTCAGCATTAAAAAATTTGTTTTTTGTTTTGATCAAAACTAAAGGCACACATTCTGAACAAGAGTTAAAATATTCCTAGTCTCTTCATAGATGCAATAGGCTATACACTACACATTAATCTTTCAAGCAGTTGTGTAGATACGGGTTTAACATCTGTGAGGGTTCGAATCTCTCCCTCGGCGGATCCGAGTCACAAACCGGAGACGAGTCAGTTTTTAATGAAATATCGAAAGGATTTTTATTGTGTTTTAAATCAAAGCTTCTATGGGCATATTCAGTAACTTCAGGAGTCAATTCAGGCATAACAGGACTAACGTTTCCCTCAATGTGAGGGTTTTCAAGAACAACATCAACGGACGTTAAACATAAGTTCGGGTCTCTTACGGGTGAGGGGGAATAGCTGATCCTCGCCCCCAACATTGTGGGTGCTTTGCTCACTGCGCCACAGGAATGGCAGGTCTCGTGCTTTTCCATTCTTGAAACCTCCTAGAGTTTCCCGGCCACTGTATGGGTCTTACATGGACAGCCCACACCCATTTGTCACCTTTATGGACCTTTGTCCATCCGCCACACCCACAATCCAGACCCTTGTCAGTTTTGGTCCCTCTCTCCCTTGACCGTTGGTCCCAACTGTCATTCTTTCCTCCCCTCACATCCCACCGCTTTTTCTCCCCTCGCGCGCGTTCACCCCATTGGTTGGAATTTTCCTCTACCACCCAATAGGCATCCTTTGCTCCCTCACTTATCTCTGCTTTCTGTCATCCACTAACTCAATGACATGAAGTCTTTTAATGTGTCTCTCTAATTCCTTGTCTTCTTTGCGATTGCTCTTGGGAGGTCCAGACGACACACCCTCTGGTCTGTCTCCGGGTTGTTCCACCATCTCACAACATCTGTAATTTTAATGAGAAGAGTTCTAGCAAAATCCACAAATAAGATTAGTTTTTGTTTTTACAATATGGTATGCCACAGTTGGGGCTGGTCTTAGGATAATAGTACTGTGCAGTGCCTTTGTAGTGTTGTTAAGTTGTGTGGCTGGTACATAGCTGGAAAATCCAGCACATTAAAAGCTCTTTTCTGCTTATTCTTATCTAGAACAACATTTAGAAATGGGGTTTTTTCTTTGCCACAATATTTCACTTTTCAGAATGGAATTACAGCGGCACCTCGGATAACAATGGTAATTCGAAGTTAGTCGTTATCCGAAGTTAGTCGTTATCCGAAACGCAGTTTCCCATAGGAATGAATGGGAAACCGTTTAATCTGTTTTGGAGCCTAGAAAAAAGGCACAGACACCTGTTTTTTTGCTCAAAACTCTTTATAAAGTGCACTTTAAAGGTACAGATGCAATGCCACCCAGGATAATTCTTTTTTACTGATGCATGCTGGAAATTTGTTATCCGAGGCAGCCGATAGGAAAATTCATTATCCAAGGCAGCCCATAGAGAAAATTCTTTATCTGAGGCAGACCTATACCTAGAAATTGCAATTCGTTATCCGAGGCAGCCCATAGGAAAAATTCATTATCAGAGGCAGTCCTATACCCGGAAATTTGCAGTTGTTATCCGAATTATTCATTATCCGGGACAGTCATTATCCGAGGTACCACTGCATTGGGGGACATAATTTGAAGGGGGATACAAAGTTTTTATGTTTATCCAGAGCAGGCAGGGTTGAAAATGACTGAGGGACACAATGCTGAAACATCTGACTGTTCCGTCTCAGACGTTTGGTGAACATTCTGGCCAAACATGGCATTTCATAAGTGTCTACTGGACATTTCTTCAAAAGAAGAAATGGGAGATAAAATTATTTGGTTTAGGATTGTAAATGTGCAGTAATTGAACAACAACACAGGTCAGAAACATCTTTTGCATTCCCATCAGTATTAGAGATAGGTAGAAACGGGGGGAAATTGTCAGCTGGCTGCCCTACTAACCTGCCTCCGAGTGCTGGGTGGGTTGTTCTCCTGGACCCATTGCCCAGTTTGGGCAGGAGCTTGGCCTTCCCTTCCCTGCCTCATCCAGCAGCCAGCCACTCAGATGAGGAGATGGGATGGGGGGCTGCCAGAGAAGGCAAGGAAGGGAAGTGGGGCAGCTGAGCCGTGACCCCAGGGTCTCATGAATTTCTCTAATTCAAGCTGAATTAATTTGTGCCCATCTCTAATCTGTATACTTTAAGGGAACGTGTTGGATCAGTTCTCTGCCAAATTGTAGCCCGATGTCTCAGATTCCTGTTCACAAGCTACATGAAACATGCCAACACTCATTATGGCAACTCTGACATCATATAGTTCAGTGGTCTTTTTTCAATGTGGAGTTAATGGTGTAAGAGTATGGGCCATGCATCTTAACACTCCTTGCTGAAGTCTTGATCTGAATCTAGAGCCTTGTGCCTTCAGCTGTTACTGCCGAAACAACAAAAACCAACACAAATGTCATTGAATGTAAAGCAAAAACAAAGTGTACTGTTTATATACTGGTCAATAGCGCTTAAAGCTCTCCCTGGACTGTTTACAATTTAATTATACAGGCTACACATTACCACCACTACCACCAAGGGAGCTGAATATTCAATTTATCAACCTCAGAAAATGGAATCCTGAGCCTCGCGTTGTGAGCTGAGTCTTCACTGCAGTACTACAGTTTAACCACTATGCCATGAGGCAATGTACAATATATTCAATATGTATTTTTTAGCAAATAAAAGTAAAATAAATAATTCAGGGTTATTATCTGAAAAGTGTCTAGTAAACAAATCATCTCACATAAGCATATTAAAAACTTTATTAATTGATTTAATGTTTTAAAAGTTGTTTGATCTGTTATAAACTTTTATTTATTCCCTCTTTTTGGTGATGGAATAAATGTGGAGAAACATTTAAATGTCTCTTTATTAGTATTTAACACAAATAAAGGGATCCCAATAGCAAACATCAATTAATTCTATTGATTTATGCAGTAGGACAGAAAACAAAATCCACAAATGTAATTAAGTGTTAACCTTCATGGTATTTTCAAGTGACTCTGCAAAATATGAGTATCTCTGTATGTGATGGCAACAGTCAAATTTACACATCTGAGCTCCTGTTCAAATTTCCAAAAGGGAGCCTATATAATAATATAATATATTATATAATATTATCTATGTTATAATATTATATATGGTTTTTGTGATGGCTACATGGCTCCTCAACTTGATTTGCTCCTATATAATAAAGTATACCAGCTTCTAGTTATCATAAATTTTCACATCTGCTTTCTGCCTATTTAAATGGAAAGCTCAAAAGCAGAAAAACCAAATATTCATCCATTCATTTGATAGTCCTTTGGAGCTGTGATGCTCAGCATATTTCCTACTGCAATCATGTTAAGCCATAGGCAGGATGAACATACTGTTGTAAGTAAAGCATTAAGGCTCCATAAACCTCTAGTAGCAGAACGTCACTGTCAGTACAGTATGGATGCTCTGAATTAAAAGGCTCAATAAGAGGGCAGCACAAAACAGGATATACTTTAAATCAACAGTACTATTACGGTACTAAGTAATAATACATTGAAAGCTAAAAGAGGGTTTTAAAATATATTCTGTTCTCCAAATTACTTTTTGAAAAACCATTTACAACATTGTAAACATTTTGTACATTGTCAATTTCAATTAAAATTACTTGCTTCTTCTAAAAAAGATACAGTATGTTGGAAACACAATCAAGGATAAAGAACCATATGTAAGTTGGTAAAGGGAAGAGTGGTTTCATACAAAAATCATTTCTATGCCATTTTACAATCTGGCAATCCAATGTTCTATGGACTGTAAAATTCTTCAGTCTAATGTACAATATAGTTCATTGTTCTGGTCAGGCTGATGCAAGTACCAGGCGTTGACTGAAACCTGGATGACCACTAGAGAGCTTAAAACATGCCATTTGAAAACAGAAAGCAACTCCAAAGTTGTGATAAATTGGGATACAGAATAATACTGGACAAAAGCAAAGGTACCTGGGATGTGACAAAGACATGCCATTATGTTTCATTCCATGTTGCACTTCTCAAAGATCTTTACTTTTCATCAACTTTGTTTTATTTTTCTTTAGCTGCTGCACATGTTATATACATCATTGCCTGCAAAACCTACTACCTATAGCTGTAAACTAAGAAATTGCGGAACCACATTCTCTTCATTTAAAAGGTCAGAAAATAAGTGTTAAGTCCATGTATATGCCAAGTCTCACTTCAAAAAAGACCAAGAAGAGATCCAACTGTTTCTTCCAGTTTTTCCTTATTCATTTCAGTTACTACAGCCTCCTTTGTTTATTCCAGCAATGTTCTGGTTATCCTATTGCATCAGCAGAGCAACCACTGAGCTTTCTTACCAGCACTTTCACATGGGTTGCCCGCCATGTGCTTGCCATGCCTTGGTTGAGCAACTGATTGTGTACTTGGCCATGTGAGGAACAGTCTCCAAAACATTCTCATGTGTTTGTCCTTAAGCCCATTTTTCTGGCTATAGAAGACTGGCTTAGGTTACAATTTTCTTTTTTAAAAATTTTAAGGCACCACAAGCCACATTTAAAAACTAGATAGTTGCGAGTTCTCAAATGTCAGCCATTTGTATTTGCCTTTATCCATTGTACCATTTTAATCACCATATTTCTTTTTTCTTCTTTTTTTGATATCATTTCTTTCCAGGTCATACTTACTTTTTCTTTCTGAATGTGTTCAAGTGTACTGTTAACAAAGCTTTGGATCTAAAACAATATATATATATATAATGTTAGTTTGCAAGCAGTATCCAAAGCTATGCTTTTTCAGTAATTAACTAAGATTCTGCATAGATCTTGCTGTTTTATAGAAAGGTAGCCCTGAGAAGTAACACAGTAACTGATTTTATAAATTCACAAGAGCAACATACCCTCTAATTTTCATATCCACGGTGTCAGGCCCTGTTCTATGTATGTATGTGCACCACCCTTCCCCTGCATTTTCCATCATGACTGAAACAAAAGTGGTCTTGGGAGCCCTGGGACATGGTTAGAGAGAACCTTGCACACAAGTCTTCCCTATAGTACCCAGGGGCAGCCATTCTCAGTGGGAGCCATACAGCCCACTGTGGGTTCCTGGCACATTTGAAGACAGGGAACAATTATTCACGGATTGTCTTATAAGGTTTGTTATGTGACTTATACAATCTGTATTTGGCCTATACTGCATTTCTTTCATATTGTGCTCATGGCTGTGGTCAAAAAAATCTTGAGAATGACTGCCCGAGGACGATGACTTCTTTTTCTTAGCATTTGTCCCACTTGGTGGTGGGATCTGCTATTCTTGTTTTGGCCTTCCACATGGCAAAATCATGGGTTAGGTCTGGGTGAACCAGGGACAACTTCATGTCTTTCTCAAGGGTGTTCATCCAGCGTTGTTTCGGTTGTCCCCTCAGGATCTGTTGACCTCTGGGGTGAGACCCTTTTTGGCTAGGGGTTTCCTAGGACATGTGCATCTAATCATGGAACTGACTGTCATGTGTGTGTGTTAGAGAAAAAGCAGAAAAAGGGGTTTCATAAATATCTCTCGGCCTAATATGGGGTGAGGGGTGTCACTCTTCTATTCCAGCCATCTATTTTAGAATTCAGTGGATGATGACCTGATTCATATTGAAGGATGTCATACTGAAGAGGGAACAGGTTTGTTTCCATGGCTTCAGAGACTGAGGACTTGAGGCAATGGTTTCAAACTACAGGAAAAGAGATTCCATTTGAACATTAGGAAAACTTCATGACAGTTAGAGCTATTCGGCAGTGGAATATGCTGCCACAAAGGGTGGTGCTATGATTCTATGATTTGTGTCCTTACTGAACAGGATAGATGCATTCTAAGTAACAAAATCATATAATGAGCCTAGATTCATTACTTTCCATTCCATCTGATTTTTCATATATAGTACAAGATAAGGATCTCTATTTTCTTTACACTTTAAGAACAATCATGTTATTTTATCATGCTCTGGTTCAATTATTCTTCTTACCATTTGGATTTCTGCACCTGTATTGACAGACCTCAGAAAAGCAGTGAAGGCTTCTAACCCAGTCCTGTAACAAAATGTGCTGTGAGATTTTGTTAAGGGAGAAAACATTCTGAGATAGGATGCAACACCTCTTTTCTCCTACTTTAGAATATTTTCGAAGAGTACAATAGAACTATTAACATGGATTTTCCCACAAAACCTTTCAGGTTTGCTGAGGAATATTTTGTAAAAGTCCAAACATTTTATGTTCAAGGGCTATATTTCTACAGGAGAACCTGGCCATATTGAAAATAATAGCCAAGACCAAAGTAAAGAGAGGACCCATCTGTCCCTTCTGTCTTCTGCTCTCCTTTCATCATTCATCCAGCTTTTCTCATTCATTTTCCTTCATTCACACATTTATTTATTTATTTATTTATTTATTTATTTATTTATTTATTTATTTACTATTGGATTTATACCCTGCCCATCTTCCCTAAGGAACTCCGGGCGGCTTACAAAGCTGATCGAGTCACCAAATATAAAGAACACAGATACAAAAAACATAAACAATGAGTTAAAACATGTGCACCCTGATCGAAACAAATGTAGCTCGGTAAAAAAGTCATATTGGTTGAGCTAACTAACAGCAGATAGCGGGATAAAAAAAACAATTTAAAAAAACAATCTAAACTTGGTCTCCAAAGGCCTCGCGGAACAGGATGGTTTTCAAGGCTCTGCGAAAGGCCAGCAGGGACTCTGCAGAGCGCACTTCACTGAGGAGGCTGTTCCACATTGAAGGGGCAGCCACCAAGAAGGCCTGATTGTGAGTTGAGATTCTTCGGGCCTCTCGGGGGGTGGCGACCCAAAGCGAGTGCGCTTGCGACTGCCGAACTGGTCAGGCCGAAGTTGATCGCTGGGCGATCCGCTCTGCCAGGTAGTCCGGTCCCAAGCCATGGAGGGTTTTATAAACTAAAACCAAGACCTTGAGTCTGATCCGGGACGCAACGGGCAACCAATGCAGGCGAGCCAAGACTAGGGTGATGTACCCGCTGCAGACACCGGAGGAGAGTCAAGGGCAACCCCATGTAGAGGGCATTGCAGTAGTCCAACCTCGAGATCACCAGTGCTTGCACCATGCAGACATTTTCTAGACATGGGCACGACCAGAAAAAATGCCGTTTTGAGTTTTCGTTTGTCGGAACGGGTCTGTTTCGGGTCGTTTCCGTTTGTCACGAATTTTTTCAAAAATTTGTCATTTCGTTTGTTGTTTGTCATTTCCACCGTGATTTAGCGCGATTTGACTTCCCAGAGCATAGGGACGTCCCACAATCAGGGCCAGCGCTAGGTGTTTTTGCACCCTAGGCGGCGGGCAGGGTGGGGCGGGGGTGGGCGGCGGCGCGGGCCGCAGGCGGGTGGCGGTGTGGGCGGGCGGGCGAGTGGGCAGTTAGGATATCACTTAGGATAGAGGTTCTGTTCTTGGCTTGCACCCCAAATGTGTGTGTGTGCAAGCAATTGAAGTTGGGAAAATAGAAAATAAATGGTAATATATAATATATTTTTAAAATAAATCCACACCTCCCACTTCCAGTCGAACCTCCCCCTTTATTCAATATCAGAAACAAATCCTCACAAACTGCCAGAGAAGAAATAAAGAATAAACTGCTATTCCCTTCAGCAGACAAAGCTGCAGGGAATCAAAGAAATTATTTTCTAAATTCAATTCCCTCCCTGACTGCCTAACTTAAATCCTAAAGCCTCCAGCCTCCTTCCTGAATCTCGATCGGATCACACCAGCACCAGCAGCCAGCCCTCCTCCCTCAACCACATCCATACACCCGACTGTGATTTCTGGAAGGTGCCCCGGCTTTTTATGCCCTCCAAGACATCCAGAAGTGTCAGTCAAAAACCTGGCGATGCCATTGGTGGAATGGTTCAAAAAAAATGCATGGTCCCATCCCATGCCCAGCCCAAATGGGCAGGTCTAAAAAAATAAAAAATAAAATAAAATAAAATAAAATAAATACGACGTTTTATTGGTATAAAAAAACCCACTGCTGCTACTATTTTTTTTTAAAATACGTTTTTATTAAAGAATTTTAATATACAAAAAAAAGTCAAATTCAAAACATTGGTAATACAAAATCATTCTACTGAAATTTGGCTTCCCTCTGTTCTTCCCGTGGTTTTAGCGTTATTCATCTCCTAGCCTTCCTTTCAAACAAACCCCTTTATATGTTTATAAAAAAGATTTGAAAAATAAGTAGTAATCCTTCGAGCTCTATCCTAATCCGGTAAGAGTCTTTAATTCCTTGCAATAAATCTCCATGTAGTTCTTAAATTTTTGCCAATCTTTTTGGAACTTCTGGTTGTCCTGATCCCTCAGTTTGCACGTCAGTCTGGCCATCTCTGCAAAGTCCAATATTTTCGCCCTCCATTCATCCAAAGATGGTATATACGTTGTCTTCCAATTCTGTGCCAGGAGCATTCTTGCCGCTGCTGTTGCATATAGAAATAGAGTCCTATCTGCTCCTTTAATTTCATTATCCACCAACCCTAACAGAAAAAATTCAGGTCGTTTTGGGAATGTACAAAATGTTCAAAATTTCTTTGTCTCATCATCTTTACCTTCCACTCAATTTCTTGGTTAATAATCATCGACAACTGAGTTTGAA
Organism: Phrynocephalus forsythii; assembly: GCA_029282475.1. Lineage (NCBI taxonomy): Eukaryota > Metazoa > Chordata > Lepidosauria > Squamata > Agamidae > Phrynocephalus > Phrynocephalus forsythii. The sequence goes on from JAPFRF010000004.1 coordinate 62,238,747, forward strand.
GCATCTTTAATTTTTGAATCCATTTCTGTTCCTTTGGCTTCTCCACCAATTTCTTCTCTATCTCTACCAGTTCTTTTAAAATCTCATTTTGCTTCTTTTCTTTCTGTTTCTTCTGATACGCATTTCTTTGAATAAAGAGGCCTCGCATAACAGCCTTACTAGCATCCCATACCACATTTGTTGGTGTTTCTCTTCTCCAGTTATTTTTCAAATAGTCTCTGAAGGTTTTTTTCGCTATCTGCAATGTCTCAGTCTCATCCAGTAAACTTTCATTCAACCTCCAACGGTATAATCCTTGCATTTTTGTTTTAATTTCCATCACCATTGCATTATGATCTGAGATCGTTTTAGGTAAAATTTCCACTTTTGTCACTCTATATGAGATATCATTAGGAACAAATATATAATCAATTCTCCCCCAACTCTGGTTCGGTTCAGAAAAAAAGGTAAACTGTTTTTCCATTGGATGTCTCAGTCTCCAAATATCGGTCCATCCAAAATTTTCAACTAAATCATAAAAAGATTTTGGTAATTTCCCTTCTGAACCTTTCTTTTTCTGAGACCTATCCAGATCTGGCATCATTACACCATTACAGTCACCCATCAGAAAGAGTTTTTCATCCATATAATCTAACAATTTTTGTTCTACCTCTCTGTAAAATTCAGATTTCCTTTCATTTGGCGCATAAATGCCTACAATAAAAATTTTTTCAGATTGCCAAGTGATTTGTACCATCAAAAATCTTCCCTCTTCATTTTTCATAATCAACTTAGGTTCCAATTTATGTTTTGCATATATCACCACTCCTCTTTTCTTCAATTTATCAGACGATGCAAATTCTTGTCCCAAAATTTTGTTTTTTAGAATCTTCATATGTTTCATTGCAACATGAGTTTCTTGTAAACAAATCAAGTCCAGATTTTCTTTCTTCAATAAGTGCGTAATCCTGTTTCTCTTGGCCTTTTCATTCAGACCATTAACATTCCAAGTCAGTACTCTCAGCGCCATTGTAAATTTGAAATTAAATATATTTTTATCAATCTCTATTCAAATATTGGCCATAGCTAAATCCACTTTATCTTCTTCCTCCTCAGAGAGTTCTAACTCCTCCTCTTCTTCCTCTTCTTCTTCTTCAGGTGATTTATCACCCTCTTTCGATGGTTTCCTGTACCCAAGCTCTTCTATATTTTCTCAGAAATTTACCTATTTCCGACTCAGATATTATTTTAAATCTTTTCATCTTGTAAGTAAAGGATAGGCCTTCTGGGAACTCCCAGCGGAATCTCAGACCATTTCTTCTCAACGTTTCTGCCAGCAATTTATAACTTCCTCTTCTTCTCAAAAAATGGAGAGGAATCTCCTTATATATCAGAATCTGTTGTCCATCAATCACAAACCGATTATCATAGCTATGTTTCAAGATTCTGTCTCGCACGGCCATAGATGTCAATGATACAATAACATCGCCTGGTGTCTTCTTCACACTCAATTTCTTTGGTCTAACTGCAATTCTGAACACTTGAGAGATTGCATCAGCTACTTCCTGTTCTTGCCATCCAAGCCACTTCGCCAGTTCTGTTATTACTTTGGCCTTAATATCTTCTCCTTCCTCCCATGGAATCAAGCGGAAACGAAGGTTCTGTTGCCTTTGTCTCATTTCAAGAAAAGCAAGCTCTTCAGCCATTCTCCTTTGCGTATTTTCTACTTCTGACACTCCTGTTCTATTCCTCTCTGTTTCTTCTCTGCATTGTTTAACCTCTGTCTGCATTTTCTTCACTTTTGCTTCTATATTCTTTGTTTTCACCGTTAAGTCTTTCACTTGGGCTGAGAGCTCCCCTACTGCCTCTTTAATTTGTTTCTGCATGTCTTCCTTTAGTTCTGACAACTTCTGATCCATACTTTGTTCACTTTTTTCAAATTCTCTCCTTATATGTATCATTAATCCTTCCCATTCTTTACCCTCCTCTTGTCTAGAATCTCTCCTCTGTGTTAAAGGTGTCATCATCTTTTTTTTTTTCTGCCATCACAATTTTATTAACTTCTGTTCCAACAGGACACAATTTAACCACGTATTAAAGTTAATTCATTCAATAAACCACAATAACCTTCAACCAATCGAGTTAATCTCTTAATACTCCCTTAATTGATATTGATTAATATTCACACAATTACCATCAGTAATGTTAAATTTACTTATTCTAACTTCATTTTGACCTCTCTAACTTTAAATTATCCAAATATCAAATTTATAACAAGATTATAAAATTATAACAGAAATTTTCTATATAGTCAAACACTTTTCCCATTCAATATAACATTCAAGTTGAATTTTATATGCAATAATTTTCCAAATCCACTAGATGGCGCTCCAACCTAAGGAATGGGATTCTCAATCCAATTCTCAACACGAACCTTATCTTGTTGTTGTGTCTGTCTTATGTCCTTGAGACGAGAAGGAGCCTCAAAGGAAGACACGCAGCAACTTAAATTGTTTTCACTGCAATCGAGTAAACAAAATGAGACCCACAAAAAAACCTTTGAAAATTAAGAGTAGGGAGAAAAATTGGAGCAATTCTTCAGCTTCTTCACAGCCTAATCCAAATGTTTTGCTTTTCTGTAACAAAGAGTTGTTTAACAAAGTTTTTGCCCATCCAAAAGATATATAAATCTTCAACCTCTTCAAAAGGTCTAATCCAATTAGGGAAAAGTAAATAGCAATAGCTCCAATTTGCAATAGCTCCTAAGCTGTTCCCAAAAAACAACTCCAAGGCATTCCCCTCAAAAGGGGGGCTGGCTTTCCAGCCGGCTCTGATGAAATCCTTTGAAATGTAAAATCACACCACCTTGTCCGCCACTCAAATCCCTCTAAATATCCAGTCCTCCACCAGAAAAAAGGGGAGGGGGAATTCGTTAATCAAAAATCTTTGGAAGTATAGAGTCAAGTAAGGGGGAGAATAACTTCAAACACCAGAGTTCTTTTTTTTTTTTTTAAAAAAATATCCCCTTCCACCCCCACGCGCTCCTCTATTCACTATTCACTCCGTCTCTTCACAAAAAAGTGGGGGTGACTTCAAAACGCCAGTCTGAACTACAGACTTCACGATCAGGCTTCTCCAGGTCCCCTTATTGTTCCACTTCAATTTAAATATTAAATTAAACTCACTTTGCAAATGAAGGGGTATCTCTTCCGCCCCCACCGCTTAGTTTCGATTTGCATTCACGAAGGAAAGTTACGGCTGCTCTCCACCACGCTCCGAACAGATCCCGAAACTAACAAGCAGACTCATGTTTCTTTCGGGTGTGATCTTTATCTTCTAATTAGCCGTTTAACAGCCTGTTGATTCTCCCTCCGATCGAAACGATTTATAAAGTCCTTGGAGGCTAATGGCTCTTCTGCCAAGACTCTGAGACTTCGCAGACACAGGAGTAGCGATTGTAAAGTGCCGCAACTCGATCCCTTCCCCCCAATCCCTCCAGATCGGGGTGAAAGGAGAGTCGCAAAAGGCAACAGCTGATACCCAATCCCTCAGGCCCCCCCCCTGAGGTTAATGGAGGCCGCGTAGTCTTCGCGAACCTCTTTAAACCTCCTGTGCGCTCTGGGGAGGAACTCCCCTAGCGTCTTGTTCAGTCGGCCATTAAACCGGAAGCCCCACTGCTGCTACTATTAAAATTCAGGCATTTAAAATAAATAAATTTCACATGTTTCTGTGGTAATTTGGTGTGTTTTTTGACCACGATTTCAAAAGAAAAATTGTGGTCGCCATTTTGGATCCCCCCCCACCGCATGGCATGGCGAGACGAGGAGGATGACCCCCCCAGACTGGTGCAAACAGCCTAAAACAGGAGAAGAGGGGTGGAAAGGCCGGGAACCCCCCAGAAACCACCCCTCTGGTAGGTGGCAAAGCCTCAGGCAGGCATATTTTCACCTGCTTTTTTGGCCGGGAGTCGGGTTTTTTAAAAACTTTTAAAAACTTTTTCTGTGCTTCACATTGCGCGATCGCCGTGATGCCACAAATGAAAATGAAAAACCCGACCAAATTTTTCTTTTTTCGGTTCGAGTTCGAGTTCTGACGGCTTAATTATCGTTACCGTTTCCGTTACGTAATGGAAACGATAACCGAAAACGGAAACGACAATTTCGCCGAGTCGTGCCCATGTCTAATTCATTCATAAGAAGCACAAAGACTGATTCCTTCACCTCAAAACCATCATGAACAGAAGCAGTTGTTTACGTCATTGTCACTGTTGTCAGGGGAAGGTTAAATTTTCAGTCCCTCCCAAGTATGCCTCATGGAGACCAGTGCCTTCCTGCTGCTTTTAACTGTGTTGAAAATTGGACTGTGTCTGTCAAGACCACAGGTGGGATGACAAGGTTAAAGCCTCTTTTTCCCAGCGATGCAATAAAGACTGCAATCTCCAGTAAATGTGGTGTGAACACAGTAGCTTTTTCCCTGAGGCAAGCCAGATGCTGGTTGTTATCGCACAGTTTCTTTCTCTTGTGGTTCTGAGTGCAACTTTGTGCATGCCCCTTCCACAATAACCTTTCCCCCTTCCCATCCCTTGGGGCCTATGACTTGGAGCACATTGATACCATGTCTGCCACTTCCATGTGAATCTGTTAAAGAGGTTGAGCAGGCAACGCAGTACCCACTGCCATCAGGACCACCAAGACCAAAACAATATTGTTAAAAAGCAATTATTGCCTCACACACACACACACCCAAAAGAGAAAAAGATAAAGGAGCTTTTTCTACCTGTAAAAAGAGAATATATTGCTTTTTTCCAGGAAAAAATAGAACTGCTAGAAAGTAAAAGATAAAAAGGAAAATGTTTCCTTTAAGCCTGCACCTATGACTAGATACAATATACATTTCGAGGGCTAACAGTTAGTTTGACTGGGCTGAGAATTTTTAATACTGTATGTTTCATGCCAGATTGTTTCTAAGGACCTTTTTACACGACCCCTAAACTCCACTGCAAATGGCTCCCAGCTCCGGAGCTTAAAATTGTTTACCCACCAGCTCCGGAGTTTACTGAAAATTAAGTGCGACCATGCCCACCTAAGCGGGTCCCAGCGCACTTTTCTTGTACCTGCTCTCTAAGGGTGAAAAATCTTGATGCGGATGTGCCGGGCTCTCCTCGCTTCTTTTTGTTGTTGTTTTTTGCCTCCTGCCCCTTTAAGAGAAGGATCCAGGAAGTGACGGGGCTCCCAGCAGCTTCCACCGGCACTGGGAGGTAAACCTTTAGTCTTTTGTCCCTTTTTTTCTCCCTCCCCTCACGTAGCCAGCAGCCAGGAAGTGCGGCGGGGTGGGGATGCTCGAAGAGCGACAAACCCCTAAGATCTCTGGTCCGAATTTAAGTGACCAGCGGATCTTAGGGGTCGTGTAAAAGCGCCCTAAGCTTTATTATCACAAAGGTGCACAGATGTCAAAGCTAGCAACCAGTGTTGGGAACCTTTCTTTGAGGGGCATGTTTCCTGTGGGAAGTTTCAGTGCAGAGCAAGCTCTCCTGACTTTCAGCACATTGCATCCCTAAGAAGGAAGTGACCTTCTGTTTACTCTTCACCTTTGCTTTGAGGCAGGACTAAAAGGCTAAAGGGCACTTTTTCCCTGTTTAGAAGCAATGTTTTCATAAAATGCTCCAAACCTTGCTTATTGAACAGTAGATGCAATAAAAAGCCTCTGGGAGGAGCTGAGCAGGTCTTCTCTGTCCTTTCATCTGCACAGAGCTCTCCCCAGCTGGCTGGTGGAAAAGCACCTTGTCTCTGTCTCTTTCCCAGCAAATTCTCACAAACCAGTTAAAACAAAGAAAATCGATACTGCTTAGGAGGGCACATTGATCATGAACAAACTGCTTTCAAATCTCTTAAGCTTCTTAATCAACAAGGACAAATGAGATACAGTCATCCCCGCTATATTGTGGTTCATATACTGCAGTCCCGGCACATTGCAGGACCGCAATATATGCTCCTGGGGCAAGCTGCATGGATGGGCTTCCTGCACTTACTCCAGGTCTCGTGCTGCCCCAAGCGGGCCACCAATGGGCTTCCCAGGCCTGTTGGAAACCCCAGAAGTGCTTTCCAGCAAACTGGAAGTCACTTCTGAAAAACCGGAAGTGACTTCTGGTTTGCTGGAAAGGACTTCTGGAGCCTCCAAAGGGCTTCCCAGGCCTATCAGAGACCCCATAAGTGGTTTCTGGCAAATCAGAAGTGACTTCCGTTTTGTCACAAATGGCTTCTGGGGCCTCCGAGAGGTCCAGGAAACCCATCAGAGGCCTGTTCAGGACAGCCCCAGGCCTAAGGTAAGTGTAGGAGACCCCAAACAGCCGCCCCACTCCCGAACCGACCCAGCATCCACATAATGCAGATTTCTCTTTATTGTGGGTCGGGTCGGGACCCTAACCCCCACAATCAATGGGGGATTACTGTGAATAGAATATAACTAGCTTAAAACTAGACAGACATAGCAGTAATGGATAGCTGCTGATAGACAGCAGATATTGAAAATAACCCTTCTTCCCTGTAACCCACATAGCCTGTATTGTGGGCCATTAGGACACAATATGGAAAGACAAGATGATTTCCAATAGCAAAGGTGTCAGACAAGAGTGCATTTTATCCCCTATCTGTTCAATCTGCATGCAGAATATATCATTCTGAAAGCCAGACTAGATTCAGATGTAGGAAGAGTTCAAATTGGTGGAAGAAACATCAATAAATGGAGATATGGAGATGATACCATCTTACTGGCAAATGGCAGCATTGACTTGCACCCTGTTAGGGAAAGTGAAAGAAGCAAGTGCTAAAGTAGGACTGCACCTGAACATGAAGGCAAGGATCATGACTACAGAAGAACTACTTATCTTTAACATTGACAATGAAGAAATGGAAATAGTGAAAGACTTTGTATACCTTGATTCAATCATCAACCCAAGTGGAGTCTGCAGCCAAGACATCAGAATATGAGAAGCTTAGAAGGGCAGCAATAAAGGAAGTAGAAGAAAAATCATCAAGTGTACGGATGTGTCACTGGAGATACATCCTTACATTTGTGTCTCCGGTGACCAACACCAAGATCATCCACACTGTTACATTCCTAGTCACCACATATGGGTGTGAAAGCTAGACAGTAAAGAAACCTGATGGGAAACAAAACAGATCCATTTGAAATATGGTGCTCGGGAGAGCTTTGGGGATTGCCAGAAGGGTGAACTTTTTGGTCCTAGAGCACATCAAACCTGAACTATCTCTGGAGACGCATCATGAAAAGGCAGGATTCTCTGGAAAAGACAATTATGCTGGGCAAGTTGGAAGGGAATGGGAAAAGAGGAAGACCAAATATGGGATGAATTGACTCCCTACAATAAACACAGGGTCGAGGACTAGACATTATAGAGATTGTTCATTCATATGGTTGGCATGGACTGGAAGTAGCTTGATGATACATTTCAATAACTACTACTATTAGAGATTCACCCACACATATTGATCTGTTTTGTCCATCAGGGATAGTTTTTCCTGTTTCCTATGCGTATCAGTTTTAAATTCCATCTGACATGATGATACCCAATTCTTTGGTTGAGAAACTTACAGAGTGTTACTCGGCGAATGAAGGTACAAAGGAGGTAATATCACCCAACTCTTTGTGGTCACAAGTTTCCATTCCCCCATCCAAAACCAAAAATCTCCTTCGTATAGTGGGAGGACTCTCTGAAAAACTATTGTACTATGGGGTTGCATGGGAAAAATTAAACTGGTAAAAGTTGTCTCCCCTTCACAGGGGGAGGATGTAGGATCACGGGATCTTCTTGAAAATGGATTTAGGTAAATATTACACTGGATCAAAACCAATGTGCCACATCTACACTTGACCATGAATACTCTCATACTACCTCAGACATGACCACTGCAGCACTAAGTCTTTTCTCTAGAAAACATATCCTTGTATGTGTCATTGGGATTCTATCTCTTGCTCTGTTGATAGTCTATAAGCACAATCACATTGAAAGGACCAACTGCAAACAATTTAAACCCCCCGTGTAATAAAATGTCACCAGATATGCAAGATAACATGCAACTATATCAAGAAGTTGCCTTTCATACCTGTTGTACAGATGTGACCAATTGTCTGTTAAAAATGTCCATGCTATCCAGTGGCCAACCTCATTTCTTGCCACATTTTCAATTATGTCTGCTACTTGATATTGATATTCTGGAGTGCTAGAATCATTCAGGGTGTACTGCAAGAATCTGCAAATAAACCATTTAAAGTAAAAACAAGCATATGAATTAAAATTGCATTTCTAAACTGCTACCAAGAGCTCTTCTATACAAAGCCTCTGTTCTCCAAAATGCACCTGACCGGTCACCAAAATAGTATTTTTCCTGTCATTTTAAAGCCACCTGACAGCTAATATTTTTGTTTTGCTTTATACTGGAGGCCGGAAAGCTTAAAAACAAAAAACTCACCAGAAAGCTCTCATGAAGGAGTTTTCATATTAAAAATAAAATCGAAATGATGGGAAATTGCCTCTGCTGCTGTCTGAGTTTCTTCCCTGGACTGGTATAATCTCTTTGCCATGGAATGTCTCCTTTTAGTGCCCTGCTGTGGTGTCCTGCCTCTGTTTACTGCACTTCCTTCCATTTCCTTCCCTTCCCTGTGCCACCTTTCTGTAACAATTGCAGCTGATTCCCCCCCTCTGCTTCCCAGTTTTCTTCTTCCCTTTTTCACTTTGACCGCTTTTTCTGGAGTTAGTGCTATGCCCGGCCACCACCCGCTACCATCACTTTGGTCAGGCCTGCCCAAAGTCCGGCCCAGGGGCCAAATTCGGCCCACCAGGCTATTCTGAGTGGCCCACGGCTGGCTGGCCCACCCCTCCCTCCCCCTCCACCCCATGTTTTTTTAAAAGAAAGTAGGTGGGGCTTGCAGTGGGGTGGCAGGGTTGGGGAGCAACCGGCCCCTGACACATTCTCAGCCACCAAATCTGGCCCTCCTTACAAAAAGTTTGGGCACCCCTGACTTTGGCCAATAAGCAGAGAGGAGAGCCAAAGGAGGAATGCAGAACAGGCAGCAGAAGGGACAGTAAATAAGCACAAAGAGAGGAGCTAATTCATTCACAAACAGAGATGGGCACAAAACAAAAAACGATATGCTGTTTTGTCATGTCATAAGGTTATGAAATGTTACAAAAAGAAACACAAGCAAGCATTCCATCAAGTAATGAAACACCATTTTCTGTTTTGGAAATGAAATGTTTTGTCTTCCCTTGTCAGAACATGTACTAATACCATCCTAGAGAATCAGGACAGCAGGATGTAAATTGCAATCTGTGTGCAGAGAGGTGGGACCTAGGAATGGATGATGTGCCAGTAAGTTATAGTGGTCCATCTGGGAAGAGATGGGCTGTCAGATTAATCAGTGTCAAGGATGATTTTATGTTTATTGGGAAACATCCCATGCAAAAGCATAATAAATCAAGAGGATACTATAAGATTTGGCTTCTTTTACCCATAAACCTCGTGGCACAGTGGTTAAATGCCTGTACTGCAGGTAAAACTGTGCTCACAACCTGAGGTTCAATCCCAGGTAGCAGGCTCAAGGTTCACTCAGCCTTCTATCCTTCTGAGGTCGGTAAAATGAGTACCCAGCTTGCTGTGGGGGCAATGTGTAGCCTGCATACTGTAAACTGCCCAGAGACTACTTGAAGTGGTATGGGGCAGTATATAAGCAGAACACTTTATATAAGCAGAACGCTTTGTTTAACTTTAAAGAGAGATGATCCTTAAAGAAAGAATATCCAGCCACTGTGGGTGGATGGGGTGCTACTATTTGGGAAAGCAAGGACTGAAGGGCAGGCTTTTGAGGAGATTCAAAAGCCTGCTGTTAGATCCTTGCTTTGCCAAAGGATAGCACCTGATTTTCTTGAAAACATCCGCCCATGCCATTCAAAGGAAGGTGTTTTAAAATGATCCTGCCCCAAGCAGCAAGGATCCTTTCATCGTACAGGGCAACCAAGGCAGCCTCCACACCAAAACCCAGCCTGAAAACCCGACTGAAATGGATCCAGAAAATCTGTTTCATCCAGCAGTGCCTGGAGTTAGTTGCCCAGCCACCACCCGCTACCACCATTTTGCCCAAATAAAGGAGGTTCACCACTGGTCAACAGTTAACCATCGGCCCTGAGTTGAGGTTAGGGTTTTAAAGGAGTGGTTGAACTACCACCTCTTTCAAGATGGCAGGGACCACTCCCTCTCTCAAGGAGGCGTTCACAGTCTCCTGGACCCAGGTGTGAACCCCCTTGTCAGATCTTTCAATTAGCTAAAATGGGCGAGAGTCGAGCACAGTAGTGGTAGAGTGGAGTAGTAGTAGAGTATGTATCATTGGGGGCAAATGCTGAAGACATAATGAGCAATAGATGTAATAAGTCTGTATCGCTAAAATTATGCTGCGAATCACAAAATCCATATTTCTAATGTGTGCCTTTCTATAGCTCAGGACAATGAATTTGTTGTAACTATCTGAGAACAGATACCTAAAGATATTTAATATTTATTTTATTTTATTTTATTTTAGAGTATTTTTACCCCACCTGTCTCCTTGGAAAAGGACCCAAGGCAGCATACAGTAATATTTCCCCAGAATCCTAGAGTTCATCGCAACAATAATAATAGTTTTCTGGTTATTTCTTGAATTTAACTACTTGAATTTAATTGCTAAAGTGTTCTGCTTATATACCGCCCCATACCACTACAAGTAGTCTCTGGGCGGTTTACAATTTTAATTACAGTGTGCAGGCTACACATTGCCCCCCCCCAGCAAGCTGGGTACTCATTTTACCGACCTCGGAAAGATGGAAGGCTGAGTGAACCTTGAGCCTGCTACCAGGGATTGAACCCAGGTCGTGAGCACAGTTTTACCTGCAATACAGGCATTTAACCACTGCACCACGAGGCCCTAAGCTAATAAAGTAACTGAGAACACAAGTTAGACAAAATATAGTTGTAAAGAAGAAAAAGGATGCCATCCTTATTCTCATTCTTATCCTTGAATCACAAAGTTAATTAGTTAGCTGTTCATCAAGAGAAAAACTGAATGAAGTACATAATTTTACTGATTATCCATTAATGTGCTTGTCACATGCTAACATATCTTTAATGAACTGGAAAAGTAAGTTAATAAGGTCACCTTTGAAGTAACCATTTCTCATGGGTACAGCTGAGGGCAAAGAATATGCTATTTTTTTCTTCCCATCCAGTACTGTTCTGCTTATATATATTCCACAAAAAGTCCCACTCTTTTTCACCACCCAGCTGAACACCATAGCAACAAATAGTTCTGCTAAAGCAAGCAGGACCCCTGAAACAGAGAATAGGAGTTACAGCTAGCATAGTACAAAGGCAATGTTTCACAATGCAAATCAGATTCTAAGGTACAAAGCCATGAAATCTGTCATGATACTGATAAAATTCTAAGTAAATTAGATTCCATTTCCTATTAAAGTCAACCAAGCATGGATGTGATTCTCTTCTTTACAAGCAGGAGAGAGCACTGGAGGTCATGGTCATAATGTTGAAGCTCCAGAAACACTGTAGAGCAGTGATGGCGAACCTTTGGCACTCCAGATGTTTTGGACCACAACTCCCACAGTCCTTTGTCATTGGCAATACAGGCTCGGAATTCTGGAAGTTGTGGTCCAAAAGATCTGCAGTGCCGAAGATTCATCACCACTGCCCTAGAGAATCACAGATGATTAGTACAATTGCACCTTTGTTGTGCCCTACAGCAAGTAACTAGATTCTGGAAACATATGCTGGGCTTTTCGAGGTCTTATCTAGAAGCCTGAAAGTCCTGCACTTGACAACTGAGGTCCTTCCATAATGCACTAGAAGGCAGAAAAGGTCCTGGGGCCAAGCAGCTGATCCCCCTGCCCCCCGCTGCAGGAGCAGGAGCAAGGACCTAGCTGATCTCCAAGTGCTCCTCTAGCTGTTGGGATACATATTACTGGTGCTATGCCCTAGTCCAGTGGTTCTCAACCTGTGTGTCCCCAGATGTTCCTGGACTGCAACTCCCAGAAGTCTTCATCACTAGCTGAGCTAGCCAGGATTTCTGGGAGTTGCAGTCCAAGAACATCTGGGGACCCATAGGTTGAGAACCACTGCCCTAGTCCAAGATAAGTCTTGACAACCTCCTGACCAACAGATGGATAAGCACCACACAGAGGAGGGCCAGAAGAAAATTATGCCAGGAATGGAGCCAGGACCCTAGGAGACAGAGGCTGGCTTGCTGCTGTTCCAGTAGGTTGGGACAGGGCTGTGTGGTAGTAGTATCTGAAACCAAGGTAGATGGAGGTGATGAGGGCAGACTGATATCCCGGCTGGTGATGTCAAACCAGTCATGGATGATGGGGAACTTGTCTTGGAGGGAAGCTTTTCCTGAAGAGCTTGTTTCACTGCAAGGAGTCCCTGCTGTCTCCTGATCCCAAGATCTCCAGCCTCCTGATTCTTTCCTCTTAGTTAACAACAAAGGTGCAAAGGGCAAAAGGATACAGAAGGGTGCACATAGCCATGTAGCAACATATTCAGCCATTCTGTGGCCTAAATGCCCATCTTTCCCAACACATTTACTGTGAAACCCCAAAGCATTCACTTCAGCAATTGCTTTGTATGAAACCAGCCCAATACATTTTACTACCTCAACCAAAGGAAATCTCATATATCCTGGTAAATACATCTTTCCATATATGGTAGCAAAAAAAAGCAATTAAGTAACTTAGTTGCACTTTCACAAGGCTATAGAGCTGGGGTCACTGCCTTGTTCTGCTAAATAGCAGGAGTAACCTTGTAACAGTAAGTGATAGCATATAGTCATTTTATTGTCTCTGACTAGACAGAAGTAGAAATATTTAGCATTGCTTCTCTAGGGAAGTTATGCCCTCACCAGTTATCAATGTTATGCTCACTCCATAAACATACAATAGATAATACTTACCCACGAACGGGATTTTTCATCCACTTGGTGAAGATTTCAGAAGCCAGGTTTAAACAGTCACGAAGCCGAAACCAACATGTTATTTTAAGGATTTTTTCTAAATCATGACTTAGAAGACAGACAAAAATAAAACAAACACGCTAATAAGAAACATGGTGCATTTCAATAAAGAACTAGTGACAATTAATGCATCCTGTTCCTGGCAAAGTGAACTGCAGCAGTGTTAGCAGGGAACTGTTTGCAATTATCTGCTCTGGACTGAATCAAATGGGGCACCAACAAGAAGAGCAATGCGATTGATTTTGAGCATTCTGATAGTCTTGTTTTCTCCCAAATCCAAGGTTCGATTACACTACTTTATAGATTCACAGTCTCTGTCCCTATGCTTCCATAACTATCCCAGTCAGTCAACTAGGGGCGTTACCCCACATCCATTTTGTACTGCAGCAAACTAAAATGTGTAATAAATCTTGCTGCGGTCATGTGGCTTTGTGGCTGTTTCTGCGTCCCCAAGGACACACTTTATTGTTAGATAACTTCTATGACCCCACGGACAGGGTTCGCATCAAAATGCATTTTGTTTTGTTTTCCCGCTGCACTATTTAAAAAAATTAAAACCCAATAGGTAGGTATATCAGTACTGTATATCGATTTTCATTTTGTCATTTGTCAAACTTCGAATACATCTTTTTTGGCTTCTTTCCGTGCATAGTGGCTTCTCATACTGTGAATTTACTGTCATGTGGCTGCTCCAAGTGATGCCACTAGGTGGCCGTATGGCAACCGAACCATTATGTTGCAGATTAAATGGTACCCCATGGCGCGTGTACTGGTTTAACAGCAACAAGGATTCCACCACCCCGAGGCCAGGTACAAGAAAGATGCGCTGACCTGTGCTTCAGGGGTGTGGTTGCACTTTTGTTGTTGTTTAAAGTGCAATGGACGTGGGGGAACAATTTTAAGATTCACATCTCAGAGCACTTTCTAGAGCAACAAAGTGGAAGTGGGGTTAAGGCCTAGCACGAAGATTATGATACTGAGAAAATGGTAAATAGAAGTGGAGCTACAATTCCATGCTCTTAAAAGATGGATATTATCATTTCCATCAAATTCCAAATTTAGAATTTAAAAGTATATGTACAGTACAAATGATTGGGTGTAAGATCGTAGAACAGTGAATTAGTTGTGTGGCTGCCCATTGGCTGTCTTGAAGAGAGTGGAAGTATATTTGTACAGTTTCTTAACTGTGACTGTTCATCCCTGGGTGGCCCTGCTAGGAATCCAGGTTTGTAATGGAGTCTGACCTTCTGATAGCATTGCTCTCAGCTTCACTAGCAAACACAAAACCCCTTCATTGAATAAGGTATGTATCCAAGAAGGGGATTACCTTGGTCAAGGCCTACTGATTCATATCATAGCGCTATCCCATCTAAATAAACTTTCTCTATTCTCTATTATAGTATTTGTATCCTTAGCTGTACATGAGCCTCACCATCATTGGAATGAATAAAAGGGCGTGTATTTGCACTTCCCGCATCCAAAGAAATGGATTTTGATCTACTGTACTGGATGATTAGGGGAACTTTAGTCTCATTATATTCAGTTGTTCAAATCCCACATTTTGTCAATTGTTCTTCTTTTTAAATGGAATTGTATCTTTTATATGGCCCAGGCCAGATGGCTTATTTTATGATATTTTACTAATTGTATTTATTCAAATTGTTATTATGTTGGTCAATGACTGTAAATAAACTTTACTAATTTACTTGCCTTCTTAAATGAGTCCAGGATACCTGTTTCTTTTTCAAATATATAAGGACTTACTTAATATAATCTTCCTCTACCTCCATGTCAAAACGCTGATGAAGGAGGTCTGCACAATGATGGTATATTGGCAGAATTCGTGGTAAGAAATAATTCTTTGGAGAAAAGATAGATAAATATTCTTTTAAAGTTGCAATATAATGATAACTTGAACACAGTTCACACAATTCATTAACACTATGTATTTCAACACATGCCTTTGATTTGAAATACAACATTTAAATTTAATCATGGTGGCAGACAGGGAAAAGGGGGCAGGCCCACAAAAATATTCTACTTTTGCCTATCTCTTAACAAGGTGCCTCTTCATTGCACAGTGGGGCAAATCACCAAGCATGTGACTGAGACCTTGGTACCTTGTCAGTTAGCTGTTATCAGGCATGGTAAGTTATATAAACCTTTCTGCACGTCACCAGGATTCTGGCCACTGTTGATGGTTTAGTATCAGTGATATACAGAATCCTAGTGGTGTGCAGAAAGGTTTGCATATCTTTGGGAGCACAAATGCAGTTTATTCAGCAGTATTAAGATTAAGAGAGAAATTTGAGGTTTATTATCAGTTTTTGAATAGAAAATTTTAAACTACTTTTAAAAATCTCATCTATAAGCTTTCTTGCTTTCTCCTTACTTAATAGTAACAATTTAATTTTATTTCTATGTACAGAGGTACCTTGGTTTATTAGTAGTACCTTGTTTTCCGAATATTTTGCTTTTTGAGCAATGCTGTGGTTTGTGAGCAATCACAGAGATGCGGCATGGACTGGAAGTGACCTCCGGGCTGTACAGAATGGGCACCAGAATGGGCACCAGAAATGACCTCGGGCCCACCACTGTCCAGCCACAGCCTCCGTAGCTCATCCCAAGCCCAGTGCTGCCCAGCCATGGACTCTGTAGGTTGCCCCAAGCCCAATAATGCCTGGCCATGGCTTCCGCAGCAAGAAGGCGGAGGAGCAGGAAGAGGAGAAGGAAGAGGTGAGCTGGGCCAGGAGGGAGGAAGGAAGGAAAGCAAATTTTCCCACAGAAAGTAATGGAAACTGGGACCCCCAAACAGATCAGGTAAATTTCCATTATTCCCTATGGGGAAATTTGTTTTCATATACTGTACAAGTATTTTGCTTTACGATCATGCTTCCGGAGTATGTTATGCTCGTAAACCAAGGTACCACTGTACACAAAAGTGAGTGCTATTGTGTTAAATGGAGCCTACTGCCAGATTAAGTGTACAGTCAAGTACAGCCTTAGGCATTTAAGCTAACTTAAGTAGCTAGGATATTAATATTAGTATTCATTTTCTTTATTTTCTATATATATAATAGTTAAATAAATAGTATAGTATAGTATAGTATAGTATAGTATAGTATAGTATAGTATAGTATAGTATAGTATAGTATAGTATCATTTGAGTTTTTAATCATCTATATTATATTGTAAGCTCTTTTAGGCTGAGATGAGCTGTTTTTCATTGCAAAGTATTAACATGTGAATATGTTATCTTTTAAAAAGCAGAGAGGGGGTTAATCAGGTGTAGTCAAGGAACCACAAGGCCATGATTTTCTGTTAATGTACCATAAAATAAAGTCCATTATGTGATTAGAAATAGCTTTTCAAGACACATTCAGAAGGAACCCTTTAAATATTTACTAAACTGTAAAATGTGAGCACGTATCATCAGAATTTTCCCATGCCACTTTCATTTAATAAATAGGTTTGTCACCAACACTAGCTGTATACAAGCAGAACAGAAACAGCTGGAGTAGTGGATTTCTCCGCTCCTCCCCTTTGTGGGACCATCCATAATCCAGATCCACTCTGGCCACTTAAGGTGCTTCAGGGGAAAATCCTGCCAACAGAAATCCCTTGGCAAGTAAATATCTTCCTCGATGATACTGGCTTTAGCCCATCAACTAAGTGTTAGAATGTACGTACCTTCAAAACAGGATATAATTCATAATCACTCAGAATAAGTTCCCAATCATAAGAGTGTAGCTTATTCAATGCTGAACCCCATATGAAGATTTCATCTTCTTTTTCAAGATACTTAGTTAAGTATAGTACACTATCATACGAGGTGTAACCAGACCTGTTTAAAATATATTAAGCAACAGGTACATGCTTTATTTGACCATACATCAACAAAGTGAGGGGGGAACAAAAATCAAAATATAATAACTGAAAGCAAGTAAATAGTCTTTTGACAATTTATGTCATAGTTGAGAGTTCCTTTCCAAGATACAGTATATGCTTTCTGCCTTGAGCTGGGCCATTTTCAAACTAAATACCACCGCTAAAAGAGAGCAAATTTTCTGAGTCTGAGCACACAGTATAGATTTATAGATGATTCACTCAGCTGAGCTTTCTTTAAGTGTTAAGAACATAATGCAGTATAAGGCAGAATTAGTATCTCACATATCTTACACAGAACACAGTTTTCACACCAACAACATGATACTGTTTACCACCTCCATTAGATCAAACAAATCAGCAATATTTGCTACAGAAAATTTGAGCATTCTTCACATTTCTTTCTACATATCCTATAAGCGAAAGAAGTTTGGCACCAGTCTGACACCAGCCCTTAAGGAGGTATTAGTAAATGTGGACAACACAGTGATTTTGCAGATACATGTATCTTACTTTTGCCCACTCATTCCTGAAATAACGACAAGACACAGGTAACTGGTTTATCTAAGGCCAAACCTTAATTAAATATTTAAAATGTACCACCCAATTCAAGCAGAGATGCCTACTAGAGTGCAGAAACCTGGGTCCTTCCTGATCTCATCTGGTGTCCTGATCCAGGTGATTCTGATCCCCTTGATCTGTGCTGTCATAAAGTCCCTTTCCCACCTGCAAACATCGGGTGCTCCTCCTAGGCCACGGCCCTCTCATACCTTGTAGCCTTAAGCAAACATGAGACAGAGGCAACCCCTGCACAATGGCAGCAATGGAATTTCATGATCCACACTCCACCTATCACAGTGCCTCTTTGGATCTAACCACTGTTCCTCTCTTCCCATTACCCACCACCAGTGACCTACTTAGAACAGCCCACCCATGATTTGCTCTCAGTGTCCCTCCACAGAGCCAAACCTTTTCCCCTCAAGGTACATGATGTATTCCTCAGATATTTATGTGCCACCAAGTCAAAACTGACTTATAGAGACCTTAACAGGGCTTTCAAGATAAGTGAGATATTTCAGGTTTTTTTTTCAGTTCCATTCCCTCAGTAAATAGGGATTTGAACCCTGGTCTCCCACGTTGTTATCTGCTACTCAGATAGTTCCTGCACTGTATATTTGAAAAATGGAGGTCCTTATTAAATCATATTCTAAATTTCATGGCTTCTTTGATCATTTTTTTAGATCTTGGGATGTCACCTCACTTTTGTATTTTCTCTCAAAAGTAGCAGCTAGTGATGCTTACAATTATTGTTCCTGCCTCATCTCTTCTGGTTGAAAAGTCAGTGAAACAATGCTATCATTAGTTACATCTGAGAAACAAAGACATATTGTTAGATCCAGAATTCTCTTGGAGATAGTTGTTTTCTAAAGTAGTTTGCCAGTTCCTACTCCAGGCACCTACAACACCTGGTATTCCCTGGTGGTCTCCCATCCAAGTACTAACCAGGGCCGACCCTGCTTAGCTTCCAAAATCAGGCGAGATTGGATGTGCTTAGGGCATCTAGGCAGCTCTCTGCAGCTGCAGTAAAGCAATTTAACCACTGCGCCATGAGGCTCTTTTAAGCAGAGTGGCCAAGCCACATTGCTGTGCACTAGGAAAATCTAGTGTGCCTAGATGCCCTAAGCACATCTGATCTCACCTGATTTGGGAACAGGGTCAGCCCTGGTTTGCACTTGGATGGGAGACCACCAGGGAATACCAGGTGCTGTAGGCGCCTGGAGTAGGAACTGGCAAACCACTCCAGTATTCCTGCCAAGAAAACTACATGGACATGGAGTCACGAAGAGTCAGTCATGACTGTAATGGCACAACACAGAGAGAGGAAAATCTAGAGTTTGCTAACACTGGCAAAGAAGAAACACCAGTAGGAACCACTACACAATATTTTGAAAAAGCTGTGTCCAACACTGATTAAGACAAAGCGGTTTTCATGCTACCAGTGAAACAGCAGTTCCACCTAGAAGGAGAAAACTTCTAGCCCAGCAGGAGCAAGGAACAAGATATACTCACGGCTCAAAGACTTCCAAATAGTGGCACTCCAGTAGACAATTCATAGAATGAAGAAGTTGAACGGGAAGTAGCATTAGGAAAGGAAGCAGGCTGAGGATGCAGAAGGCGAGCTAGGTGGACTGAGCTCAGAACTGGAGCAGAGAGAGAGCAGCAGCAAGAAAAAGCTACAGAAGAGGCAAGAAGTACTTATTTAGCGTGTGGGTTAAATGTGGGTATGACAACTGTTCATGCTAGGATAACTAGCATGACCAAGACTGCTGTTCTCAGCACACTTAATTTAGGGAGTCAGATCCAAACCTGCTTAGACTTGTACTGCAAGACTGTACATATACAATACCCACCAAGGGAATAAATTCTCATTTTTGAGGGACATACTAATGAGAAAGCATATTTTGCTGTAAAGTACAGATTGGTTCCAGTAATAAATGTCAGTGATACTATACTAATCATCATTAACTGATTCCATTCATTTTGATGGGCCTTCTCCAAGCTTGATTGAGTCTGACCCTGAGTCATTCATAGAATGGAATCAGCAGAAGAAACATTAATTGGTGTTAGTGTACCTAGATACAATTTCTAAAGCTAATCATCATAATCAACAACAAGGCCACAACAATCTAAATGGGTATCATCATGATGTGTCCTTTTCAGTTCAGAGTCAAGATATGGAAATGCAGATTACTGTGATCTAAAAGAATGTAAATGGTCTTGAACAATTCACATTCAAGCCAAAACTCTATTTCCACTGGGATGAAAAACATTTCCATCTAAATGTTCATTTAATTCTTCCTCAGATACACTTTACCACCACATCTGTATTGGGCAAATTCCAGTTGTTAGTCCCAATGAGGATTGACCCACTGAATGAGTAAGAATTATTAAGTCAACACATTGAAGTCCCACTGCCTAAAATACTGTTAACTAGATACATGGGCATAGCTCATTTTGTGCCCCTGTTAGCTATAATATGCCAAGGTTCAAGTGTTATCCATGAAACATTTCAGCTGGAACATTGCACAATTGAACTGCACAATCTGTTTTACCTGGCTGTAACATTTAGAAAAGATGTATCTGCCTAACTTCATGTTGCACAGCAACAAGCAGGATTATAGTCTTTAATTCAATGAGTCTATTCTAATTGGGATTATCAGTTAGATTTAGTCCATCATCAGTATGTCCTTGTGTATTGTACAAGCACTTTATCTGCATAGGCAGTAGAAACAGAGGCTGGGAGTTTGCTTCCTCCACTGTGATTCCTTGACAGGGGCTGCACTTGATGTCCCATATCCGTATCATCTGATTTTCCATCTGTGGATTCAGTTATCCATGGATGATGACCCGCAGTGTGAGGGGCACTGGTGGCTGCAGAGGCCACGTGGCCCAGGGGAGCCCACATAGGACATCAGTGGTGAAGGAGGAGGCTGTGTGTCCTGCAAGCACCTGCCTGCGGAGGCAGGGACTGCATGGCTCACGAGTGCCCACCCGCAACATCAGAGGAGGAGGAGGCCACATGGCCTGTGAGCTCCCACCCACATCATTGGTGGTGGAGGTGCACAGCCCACCAGGCACCAGCAGGGTGCCTACAGCACGCCCCAGCGAGCACAACAACGAGGAGGAGGAAGACACAGCCCGGGCAGCATGAAGAAAGGGTGGCTGGCAAAGCACCACCACTTTTCCCCCAGCACGCTGCTAAGCACCTCTTTTGCTGCTGTCATCCTTGGATAAGAGTGTTCACTCTTATACACTGATTTCATTATCCACTGGGAGGTCCTGAACCAATCCCCAGCAGATATGGGGGTGAAAGTGTATTTATTGTTGTTGTTGTTGTTGTTGTTGTTGTTGTTGTCATTGTCGTTGTCCTCCTCCTCCTCCTCATCATCATCATCATCATCAATTTTTTAAAAAATTAAGAGATTAATCTGGGAGGTAATGAGAATTTCTCATTGTATCAAGTCATCTAGTCATAATGGGCATAAGTAAGGTTATTCCAAATATCTGTGAGAACAGCAGCAATCTATCAATTAACTTTCTTGGGCTAATCTGACCAGCCAAAATACCTAGAAAATGTGATTTACTCTATCTTAAGATGTCACTGTTAGAGGTTGTGTGGGAAAGAGTATTTTTAAAGAAAAGGAGTCAAATGGAGAGATTATTTAGAGCTCAGTTATAGATGCAGCCAAAGCCACCAGTAACAAATCTGCTTGACACTTACATTTCCACCTCGTAAGCATCTTCCATCAGCTGTAACCTGTTGACAACAGGAATTGCCTGCAGAGAGGATCCATGGGTTTGAGAGATACAGTACAAACCACTGACTATTAAGCAAAGCATTGCTTGTGTGACAAAATCTTCAAAAGCATCTGCAATATGCAACCCATGCACACTTGAACAACAATGATTTGTAATTGTTCAAAATCAAATGGAGAAAAAGAAATGCATTAAGTATGCCCTATTTGGATTTGGGATATATTCCTTTAGGCACACATTCTTAGCTCTTCATGAGCAGTTTAAAATGCAAATATGCACAAAAATATATTGAAGGTAAATTGGGTTGCTTCTAGGCCTTTCCCTTTTCCATCCATTGTAGCAAACTAGCCCAGATTTTGGCACGACCATGGAAGCAAGTGCAGGCTGTTTTATGAAGGATTATATTTGCATATGGGAGCCACCTAGATGCCCTAAGGACATCTGATCTTGCCTGCTTTCAGAAACTAAGCAGGGTCGGCCCTGGTCAGTACTTGGATGGGAGACCACCAGGGAATACCAGGTGCTGTAGGCACCTGGAGTAGGAACTGGCAAACCACTCCACTCTTCCTGCCAAGAAAATTCCATGGACATGGAGTCATGAAGGGTCGGTCATGACACAACACACACATACATATTTGCATATTGCTTTCATGTTAGTTCCTCTTATCTGCTAACTCTAAAGTCTATGGGGCATTGTGTGGTGCTGCACTCCTGTTGCTTGCTCTGACTTTATTTTCAAGGATCTTGACCAGGATTGGGCCCTTCTGGACTTCCCCATTATTTGTTCCACTTTATTGCATGATCAACACAAGTATGCACTACACAGGAAACAAGTCCAAGTTGTCCATTAAGGATATGACTAAAAAAACCCAACACGCAATGCCTTACCTGTGGGTCATTTTCAAGCACTGTGGTCAATCTTCTCCAGTGTTTTTGATCATATCTAACTCTATAGTAACCAGTCATGTTTACATTTAAAATAATCCAATCATATTCTGAATCAGATAGTGCCATTTCAGGAAATATTTCTGTAGGATCATAAATGGAAAAAAAGGATGATCTAAACTTAGCGGTGTCATTCTGCAAAACTATGTCCATGAGGACAGTGGGCTTGTTTTTAATACCAAATTCTAAAACATAAATGAAAAACAGTGGTTGGTATAAGGCACAAAAATACTAAACTCCACCAAGATAACCCCTCCTCCCCAACACTGTGTACTGAATGGGATTATGTTCATATACACCATATATCTCCATGGCATCACTGTCCTTTACTGAGGTGGAAAAGAGATGTGAGGACTAGAGATGGGCACGACTAGGGAAAATGACGTTTTCGAAGCAAAAATTAGTCGGTTCGTTTTTTTGTTTTTTCGTTGTCATTAGTACTGGTTTGGGGGGGTAGCGGGCTCCTGGAGGGAGCTGCAGGAGTCAGCCAGAGCCACAAGTGACAGACTGGCAGACTCTGCACCCGCTGTGTCTCACGTACTTGCATGTAGTGCAATGCAAGTAGATCTGGCTTAGGGTTAAGACGGGTTAGCGCAAGGGCTAGGGTTAGGCTAGTTACGGGTGAGGTTAGGGTGAGTATTGGGTGCACCTCTGGGTGCCTCTCTGACCCACTTAGAAGGACAGTGTACTGGAGTATGGGTTAGGCTTAGGCTTAGGGTTCGGGTTTGGGCTACGATTAGTGGGCTGTTTATGCCCGATTGGCACATCCCAGAAGTCTCTGTGGTCAACTTGGCCAAGTGGCCATGCGATTGGTGGAAAATTTGCATGGTCCACTCCCATGGGCGAGCCCATCATTGCAAATGTGCAGGTGTAAATAAAATAAAATAAAATAAAATAAAATAAAATCAACGGAGACTTTTTTTTTTGCAAGAAAAACCCACTGCTGCTACTGTAAAAATTCAAGCGTTTAAAATAGCTAATTTTCGGATGTTTCTGTGGTGCTTTGGTGGGGTTTTGGGCAACGATTTCAAAAAAAATATTGTGGTCGCCATTTTGGATCCCCCGCACTGCATGGCAAATGGATGTGCCCTCCCAGCCTGGTACAGTCAGCAAAATCTGGCCATGCGATTGGTGGAATGGCTCCAAAACTTTGCATGGTCCACTCCCATGGGCGAGCCCATCATTGCGAATGCGCAGGTGTAAAAAAATAAAATAAAATAAAATAAAATAAAATAAAATCAACGGAGACTTTTTTTTGGAAGAAAAACCCACTGCTGCTACTGTAAAAATTCAAAGATTTAAAATAGCTAATTTTCGCATGTTTCTGTGGTGCTTTGGTGGGGTTTTGGGCAACGATTTAAAAAAAAAAAATTGCGGTCGCCATTTTGGATCCCCCGCACTGCATGGCAAATGGATGAGCCCTCCCAGCCTGGTACCAGCAGCGCAGCAGTAGCAATAGCCAAGGAGAGGGGGGCGGGGAACCCCCCCCAAATAAAACACCCTTCTGTCCTGGTAGGTGCCCTCAGACAGTTTTCACCTACTTTTAGGGCCGGGAATCGGTGTTTTTTTAACTTTTAAAAACTTTTTTTCTGCGCCGCTTGGCATTGCGCGATCTCCGCGATGCAAGTAACGAGCACGACAAATCAGACCAAATTGTTCGTTCGTCGGTTCGAGCTCGAATTCTGGCGGAGTAATTCCCGTTACCGTTTCCGTAGAGTAACGGATACGAGTAACGGAAACGGAAACGGGAATACCGCTAAGTCGTGCCCATCTCTAGTGAGGACATTGGCTAATGAAAAAGAGAAGAGTGTCTCTAGATACTTCCAAGGAGTAACATTGCTAGCAAAAACTTTTAAAATGTTTCTATACTATAACTTATATCTCTCCCAAAAATCCTGTTTACTATCAGGATGGATTTGGGAGTAACTAACAGGATTCTTGCCAGGATATAATATTCTTATAATATATTGTAGAAGTAGAATTTATAATTCCTATTCCATAATAAAAATGTCAAACTCTAGCACATTTTAAATGGCAGCTAACATCACATGGTTTTTAAAGAAAAAAACAAAACACATTTTAACAATAAAAATTAAACAATCCAATTCAAATTTTAAAACTTAAACAAAAAAGATAATTAGCAAAAAAGATAATCTGAGTAATCTGTATACTATAATCACCTGGAATTTTTGTGCATCTCTCATCAGAATCTCATAAAATAACACTACTTTACAATAATACCTAGCTGTGCTATGTGATGTGAAATGGGAACCAATTTACTTTAACCCTATTAGGGCTTACAAGATATTTAAGGAGTGGTTTTTACAAGTTCCACTCCCCCAATGAGTTTCCATGGTTGGACAGGAATGTGAACCCAAGGCTCCTGAGTTCTTGTCTGTAATTCTATCCACTAAACTGCACTGGGTACTTATAACAACATAGACTTCACTATAAAACAGGAAGCCAAACCATACTTCTGAAAGAATCCAGGGATATGATATGAAGATGTTCCCACCACTCACATATACTATTTAGGTTTGACATTTAAAGAGTATTTTGGCACCTTAAAGTCTAACAAGTTGTATTTGGCATAGACTTGCAAAGAGCAGCCCAGGATGGCCACGGCTAAGGTCCCAATACTTAATGGGTGTGGGAAAAGGGTTGCATAGGTGGGAATTTCAGACACTCCAGGCCACTGTCCATCTAGCAAGCCTATTCAGGCCACTGTCCACCTAATAAGCCTCTTGAGTCACTGTCCACCTAATGGCCTATTCAGACCAGGATGGCATGAAACCAAGGTGAACTATAAATTAAAAGATTGCACCAATATTCCTCAGACTGATGAAACTACTTGGAACAGTAGTGAAACATTTCAAACTCTCAAGAAAAGAAGTCCAGTTGCCATGACTCAGATTCCAGAAAACATCACTGAGTATCTTCACAGACAGAAGCCTACATCTTCAGATGCATAGCATGTAGGTCTCAGTAGACAGACATTTGTACAGTGAAAGTTCAATCTACAGTAAAAAAATTATAAATGTCTGTCTGCACCTATGCACTAGTGTACAGCCTACAAAAGCTAACACCAAGTAACACTCAATAGGCTTTAAGATGCCACAATATTCCTTGTGGGGTTTTTTTCCATAACAGACTGACACATCTGCCATCACCACTTGGATTATTCAGATAAAGAGAAATCTAAGTGGATCTAAAACGGACACACAAGCAATTATACTTCAGACTTGCCCTGGCAAGAGGGTTGCTGCCCTCTGGTGAACATGAAGAGTGATCAGTCTTCTTTCCTATTATGAAATGGCAGAGGTAAGGAAGGATTGTTTTGGTTTTTAATGCAGCAGTTTCTACCTCTATTTCATTCCAAACCCAGAATAGAAAGAAGGCCATCAGATGCTGCTTGGGAACTACAGTTACAAATAAACATTTGAATTTGCATTCGTCACTGCATTTGCAACAGTCTACAGGGCAACAGGTAAGAGCATTTACTTATATATACAGGAAAGGATGCAACCCCTCTGATAGGCACTGGTTAGGCTTTATCATCATGCAGATTTTCCTCCTCCAAGTTCCAGCCAGCCAGAATGGATACCAATCATTTTTTAAAAACTTATCAACTTGATTTAAATCATAAATTAAAATTAAAATTGTCAGAAATCCAGTCGTTTTAATTCAAATCCATCCTGCAGCCAACCATGCTTTCTTTCAGTATATTCACTTCTATTCCACCTTCCTTTCACTTTCCCCCAGCAAGACAGTTTTTCCTGGACTTTTTTTTTGGTGGGGTGGGGGAAGCAGCTCCTAAAATTTGTTGTATTAAAGGGTTTTTTTTTAATTTCTGCACATCACGGAATTCCCCTGGGCCTGCTGCATATTAACGTTTCTGCTGTGATAACATGAAAAGATTCACCCACATTAAAAATAACTTAATGGCAATAATAAATTGTGGGAGGTTGATTTTTAATGAAGATTTGCATATTATACATTGCAAACAGTATATGCATCCTTACAGCCAAGGGAAAAATACTTACTGCTACTTTTATCAAGCCATACTAAAGGCTGCACACTTCCATTCTTGATCCAAGAAACAGGAATCACCCACGTGTTACTTAAAAACAGAAATGGATTTTTAAAAAGCTGAGTAAGCAAATGTTTAAATGCTATCTAGAGCTTTTAGAAATACTTTCCTGGAAAACTCTAACTTGCTTAATCCTTGCTTTGAACCACTTCATTGTTTCAAAATTTGCAACCCAAATGTTGACTGCTAAATAAAGTACATTTTAATACAGTGATGGACACATACTAGAGTTAACTACTTAGACTCTCAGTTTGGTGTACGCTTGCATTATATTGGTTTCATTTGGATTCAAGCTTGGCCAACAGTCTCTGGAAGCCACAATGAATTAAAATATTAACATAGTGATTCTCTCCGATATGAAAAGTCAATGCCATCTATGTTTATGGCAATGCTGATCTTTCTTTGGCTGATGATAGGAAGCCATGGCATAGGCTGATTTTTAAGCAACCGCAACTCCTTTGGCACAATAATATATTTCATGGATTTCAATAAACTTCATACAACACTCTTTTTGCAACATTCTTTTTCAACTATCTATATATTCAGTAGTATGGCATAAAATTAATCCACCTATTCAAGTCAGTACCCAAAACAACTGCACAAATTTCAGAGGAGTGTTTTGAAAAGTACTTTTAAAAACTTTTGCCTGAATAAGTACCATTCATGTGAACAATGGCAATGATGCAATAGAGACAGTCCTTGATGGACAACGTGCTTTCACATGTGAAAGCAATGGGTGTATTTCCCAACACAGCTACCATCTGTTTGACAAATGGAAAAAAATACATGTGCAGTAGATAGATTCAGGGGTTAAGAATGTGTTTTAAGACAAATGGATATTCTAGCTTTTGAGATAAATCAGTATTCTTCCTTCTGCCATTCTTTCCTCTTGCAGAAGGTCCTAATGGGTTGCTTTAGCACTAAAGCACAGAAACTGTGTAGTTGTATGGCAGAGCTCCCATGCTCAGTTTCAGAAAGTGAGATTTCTGAGCAGTACTTGCCTCTGATCAACAGTGATACTTCTTGGTGTGTCAAACTTTCCAAGAGATTCTGAGCCGTCAGCTAAAACCTTAAGGGCTATGGGTACTAAGTGTTTTGTCTAATACATATGAAATAACATATGATGCCTTTTTGTTAAAACCTAGAACAGATCCTCAGTTTCTAAAGAGAAACAAATACACATTTACAAAAGGAATAGTGCTCTGCTATTAATTCTAGCTCACATACTCTCCGATATCTTTTATACGGAACAAAATTTTCAGCCCAGTTCATCATATGGAAGAGCAGAAATTATCCAAGTCTAATCCACATGGCCATTGGCCCATAAGTACCTATACTCATCAGCCACTGTGATATAGTGGAAATTGAAAACATAATTTCCCTCAAGACTGACGAAACTGTTTGGATAAGCAGCGAAACCTTTCAGTCTCTCAAGAAAAGAAGTCAAGTTGCCATGACTCAACTTCCAGATAATTTCCCACAAGGATCGTGAATCTTTCTTGGGGTCCCTTTTATCATGGAAAACTGTTAGGGTGGTAAGACAAGAGGAACTGTTTTATTTCCAAAAATCAATAACTTCAAAATGATTTAACCAATGGCAGTGGTAAATACATTCTCCCATCTCAGAACCCCCAACACCTTCTCTCCAATGAAAGGAATCCCCAGGGCGCCTCATAACCTTTGGTGGAAGGAAATACTTAATTCCCTAATAGTTACCATTGCTGTTGGCATCATCAACCTTTTTAGCAGAAGTTGTACAAAAGGATGTACTTGGACTACAAAGACATGGGAAACCCAGTATAACTTGTGATAAAACAGGAGGCTGTGTGCATTGACCAAATATGCTAGCAAAGGAGAACTCTACAATTCTCACAGCTGTGTCAGTATATAAACAACATATCTTTTTTAAAACTATTGTACCAAGTCAGACTTACTTTGTACTGTTTTTAACTTTTGCGGAGTAAAACTTCTCCTGACTGATATTTCCGGTGGAAAAATTGACCGTCAGGAGAGGGAACCCACTTTGACAAGTCCACGTGTCCATGATAGCCTTTACTGGTGCTGGCAGCTGGACATCATTCTGCTCATCTATTACCTTTGAGAAAGGGTATGGATTAGAACATAAGGTATTTTTATACTATGGCAAGTATCTGAAATGACATGAGCCAGTACATAAATATGCATCATTTTTTTGGCATTTAACTTACCATACAACAGGGGAGATAGATACGTTTTGGAGATTGACCTCTATTAGTAAGGTTCTCCTGATCTAGACTGAGCAGCAGCCAAGACTCTGATACAGAAGAAAAGACCAGCAATACAAGTCAAGGGGTTGCTGATCCCAGGTTTGGGTAAGCTATTGCCTGTCAACTGGAAGCCCTTCGATACAGAGCCTCTAAAGGGGGGGGGGGGGTCTCTGTAAACAGCAGCTTCTGAGCTGGATTCACCTGTGAAGTCTGGCCTTGCACACCGGATGCCTCTAACTCTTTAGGACCTGTATATCAGTACTGTTTGAAAGGCAACCGAGCATTGGGCTTCAAGTTAGAATCTTACTTTTGAGACTCCTTTTAGGGGACAGATATCTGGGAAGATAATAATCCTCATGCACCTTCAAGTCAATTCTGACTTGTAGTGATCCCTTTCAGGGTTTTCCAGACAGAGTGCTCAGAAATATCCTGGGACTGTGCAGCATACTGAAAACCACACATGCTGGCTTTTCTCCCTGGAGTCACAATGGAGAATTGAGGTCCTCAGCCAGAAACCTAAACCACTGAGATATCCAGCCAGTTCTTCTGGAAGGACAATTTACCTAAAGCCAGCATTTTATCAGATAACAGTCCTGTATCTTTGCCAGAAAATAAACTGGCTGGAGCTGTTCAAGGTGCTGAAACTCTAGTCTGCCTCAGCCTCCATTTAGAATAAGTACCAAACAATACATTACTTTTAAACTAACTAAACCTGGGTTGGTTTTGATCAGATGGAGATGGGCATTCATTTTGGTACTGGGACAAATGTAGTGTAGTATCTAAAATAATTCTATGTGATGGGACCCCAAAATTAAGGCAGGGGAAGGCAACATAGCAACAGCAGTTGGAACAAGGACCCTTGGGGCTCTAAAGAAGACCAACCCATTACAGAGGATGATAGTTATCGGTAGGACATTAAAGTCATCACCAGGTGACAGAGGCATGTTCCCTAGCATGATACAAGAAGAAGTGAGGAAAGATCTGAGAATTTGCAAACACTTGTGTGAGCAGAGAGAACAAAATCAATGGTCATGTTTAAGGACATTTTGTTAGAGCTCAGATAGATATCTTTCCATTGCAGTTAAGACCATGGTGCTCTGTTCTGTGTTTTGTCACTGTTTCTAACATTTATGCATTGCTTTCACCTTCTCTAGCTGCTGAGATTGTCAATCTCAGATGATGCTTCAAGTAGATTCAAGACTTCTCACTGCAGAGTAAAAGTACTCCTTAGCCAAGTACACTTACAGAAATGCTTGATATTAGATGCAGCCATTCAGTGTAGGCCAGGCATGTCCAAATTTTGGACCTCCAAATGTTTTGGACCACAACTCCCAGAATTCTAAGCTTAGATTGCCCATGACAAAGGACCATGGAAGTTGCATGCATACACCAGGCATGTCCAAACATCTGGAGGGCCTTCAGTCTAATGGAGTTTCTAATGACCGCCATATCAATATATATGCTTTCAATTAACTGTTGATTATCTGGTACACAAAATGCAATCATGACTCAAGCATAAGCACAATGCCAAAGAACCCTCTGCCTATGTAAAGCCCCAAGGGCTTGAAAACATGTCAAGGAAGCTCAGGCAATGCTTAAGCTGAACTCCATCTACACCAGCCACAAAGTCCACAATAAGCCCCTTGTCAGACTCAAATGTGGGCGCAGTTCTTATAAGTACCAGCAAACCTATTGTAAGATCAAAATACCTTCTGAAAGTGGTCCCAGAGGTCATCTTGGATGGCATTTGAAAAAGAAAATGAATTCAGGTACAACTGTAACAGAAAAGGGGGGGCATTCATTGTGATGATATATTTCAAAATAACAAAATGAAGACTGAAATCAAATGTTCAACATTCTGAATGTAATTGAAAGAATTTTTCTAGACTCACGCGGAGTGCTTTGTTAAACAGTCTTTCAGTGGTAAAGCTGGAAAGCATCCGGATGATTGAAGCCCCCTAAAATAAACATATATTTCTTTTATTTGTTCATTTAAAATATTTCTATCCTGCTTTTCTCCTTAAAAGGACACAAGGCAGATTACATAACTAAAAAGGCAATATTTAAAAGCTAATAACAGTAAGTATACAAATATTTTAAAACAACTTGTCAAGGATTGTACAAAATGGAATTGTCTTATTGCAACAAAACTAAACAAGTAATAGATTAAAGCTGGTAAATAAAAGCAATTCTACAAACATATTTAAAAGCAACTTGAAGCATGAAAGATTGTTAATTAAGATATTAGTTATAGACAATTTGCAAAAAATTGATTATTATACACATTATACAAGATGTCTCCAAAACTGTTCCCTATACTGTTACCTCTTGCAGGCATTAGGTGTAAATATTTAATATTTTAAATATTCTTCTCTTTAGAAGGAATACTCCATGTGGTGTAGTGCACAGAGTGACAAACTAGGACTCAGAAGACCTGGGTTTGCCCAGTCATCAAAAATCACAAGGACAAGTTGGAACTGGTCAACCAGCACCATCCTCATCATAAGCCATCAGGGAACCCTGACTTATCTAGGTAGAGAATAGTCAAGACGTGGTTTGCCATTCCCTTCTTCTGGGGAGCACCCACAGCCACACAGTCTGGTTCGATTTTCAAGAGGCACAGAAAGGAATTGAACTCCCAGCCTCTGACTCTGCTGCCAGATGCCCAAATCCCTGAGTTATTCAGCCAGCACAGAACCTGTAACATCATTCCTTAAATATCCCACATACCTTGAAAGCCCTAGTAGGGTTGCTAATAGTAATTTTCTGACTTGATAGCACAAGTTCCTGAAGTTTTTTTTAACTGATTATTGTGGGTCCTGATGCAAATTTTAGTGTAGTGTTTTAATGTATTGTATTTATTGTATTTAAATGGTTTTTATTGTTTTAATTTTATTGTAATTTTGGTGTTTTAATTGTCTGAATTCTTTATTTTGATTGTGAGCTGCCCAGAGACCTTTGGGTAGTGGGTGGCATGCAAGCTCTATAAAATAAATAAATAAATAAATAAATAAATAAATAAATAAATAAATAAATAAATAAATAAATAAATAAATAAAACACATTCTTTAGAAGAAGGCGCGTCATTTAGAAAGCAAGCAATATTATATAAGGATGAATTACTTTGGTCTAAGACCGTAAATAAAATAATGATAATAATAAAATACAAGGATGAATGCCAAATATCTTATAAAAGATATGTAAGAAATTAGTTTTAAAGAGGCTCACAGATGGCACCAAGAAAATGTTTTGAATTACCTGTAATTATAAATCCAGCATAGAAGTCAAGAATGAAAGGGCTTTTGTTGTATGCTTTCTGAAATTTGCTCACTTCATCAATCCTCTCTGGAAATCATAATCTCTGTCCTGAAATTCTTTCTGTCTAACTCTTCATATGTGAACACATGGACTGTTTCTTCAGCAGTGAAGAACCCACTGGATTTCTAAGTGCCACTATGAAATCCAACAGTTTCATAGTGCACATCCATCTCAATGTATACACATGCTCCATTGATAGAAGAGAAGGAGATACAACAGGCAAAACATGTTGAATCAGGATATTTCGCAATGGAGGAAATGGAAAGCATTAACTTGGAGAGGGGTTACTGGTTTTGAAAGGAACATTTATCTATTAACAATTATTTTCTTTCCACCTGCTGCAACTTGATATGTCAACTCCCTTGAGCTGTCATGGCTTACCTTACTCGAATGAGATGATTTATGTCCTTTTTAAATGTAAAAGCTAAGAATTCATGCTCTCTTTTTTAAAAATACAGTGGTACCCTGGCTAACGAAATTAATTTGTTCTCCAGGTCTTTTTGTTGTACGAAAATTTTATAATGCAAAGCGTGGTTTTCCATTGAAATGAATTGGAAACCAATTAATCTGTTCCAGAGGTTGGATGAATTTATAGCCATCTCCTTTCCCTCACTGCGGTGCCCATCAGGGGAAGGGAAGTGTTGAATCAGGTGCCCCAAAAAACTTTGGAGTGCCTGATCCCAGCGGGGGGGGGAAACGAGGTGACTGTCAAAAAGTCACTTCAGACAGCTAGCTCCTTTGCTGCCGCCACCTGCCTGCCACTCACTACCACCACGGGGAGCAAAGTCGGGTAGCAGTGGCAAAGGAAAAGGAGCCAGCTGAAGCAAACCCAGCCGGTGAGAGTGAAGCCACTGGCCGGTAGGATTGAAGCTGTTCACTCACTGGCCAGGGGCTTTATTCCCACTGGCCAGGTTTGCTTCAGACAGTTACCTCCTAAGCCACTGCCACATGTCCACCACTCACTACCACCACAGGGAGCAAAGTGGCTTTTTGTGCTCAAAAACCATAAACCGGGGCACTCCACTGGATATTTTTGCAAACTGAACCTATTTCCTTTCCTTTCCTTTCCTTTCCTTTCCTATTTATTTATTTATTTATTTATTTATTTATTTATTTATTTTTGCAAACTGGGATGTTAATTTACTGGGGTATTACTGTATATACTGAACATTCAACAATGCAATTTTTAAAAAATTATCTTTGTGAATTACCTTCTTGTAAGTTACAAAATTAAATAGTTCTTCTATCGCAGCTGTTTCACGGTTTTCATATGTGTCTGATACAGACTGACTTGGCCATAATCCACTATCCATTGTCAGCATAGGGAATACAACAGTGGAACTAAAATGATGGTCCTGAAAATAACAATAAAATATATTATAGAAGAAGTAGAAGAAGAAAGAAAGAGAAGAATGAAAAAGGAAAGAAAAAAAGAGAAGAAAGAAGAAGAGAAAAGAAAGAGGAATATAAATTTTCAAGCTGTCTATTGGGTTGTATACTGTGTATCCTTAATTCATTAATTATTTTTGTTCTCTTTCCATTCCTGTTTAAAAACATCAGTTAGGCATTGTATTTTTACCATGTTCAAGAGATAAAAATCTATCACAGAAGCCCAATATCTAGAAATGACATATCAGAAAACCAGGGTAATGCACAGTCCTTTCACTTTACCATATTGATCATCTCGTCTGCACTAACCTGTTTGGTAACAGTTTTGTTGACCAACTATTCATGATTCAATTTTCTTCTCCATCCCTGCACAACACACCAAGATGACCAATTCTTGCAATTGCCAAACCCAATGACATTGATGGGGAAACTGTAAGACTCCCCAAAACCTGGACTTACCACCACATAATTCAAGGCACTGGAAACAAAGCAGAGTTTGAGAAACAAATACAGGTATACGGGGAGAAGTTGTATTCACACCTACCAGTGACACTGTGGGTTCGATGTAGTGTGCACCTAGATATCCAAAGTAAGATGCAAATCCCTCATTAAGCCACAAGTCGTTCCACCATTCCATTGTGACAAGATTTCCAAACCACTTAAAAATAAAGAGGGGGGTAAGTCTTTAATACTTGCTTTCAATCTGCCACTCTTGTCCACCTGGCTAGAAAGACAGGCTTTACTGAATAGGCAAGCATATTAAGAGCCACACAATACAATATGCCCATACTGGTTTAAAAGGTTTGTTATAAATAATGTCTACTGGTCAGAAGGGATTTAGGGAGACGGAACTTTTAAAATCAATAAAGCACTGCTTTTGAGCTGTTATTTGCATTTAGCCTCCATGACTATCTGCAGGAAATGTCCTTGAAAAGTAAATTTGTGGAGCTTTGGAGAGTTGATATTTGTTGAAGAAAGGGGACAGGGAGACAGAAATGCTTTAGTCTGTGTCCCCTCCCTGACAGCCTCATCACCTGATGTTCAAGCATCCCTGCAGCTGCTATTTACATAATAAAACTGTGCTAATTGAAGTCACAAATTACCCATCACTTTCAGCTTGTACCTAACATTTTCTACTTTGCTTACTTAGGTTATGCATTTACATACTTTGGCCTAAATCCAACTGCTAGTCCCACTAGTAGACCCAATGAATTAATTTCAAGCTAGTAGGACAAGACTTGAGTCACAAAAATCACAAGGAGTCAGTAGGTCTACTCTAGTAGGAGCTCATAAGTGGATTTGTGCCTTTCTCTTCCCACATTTTACTGTAAAGTGAAGAGTATCGGGACAAGGCTTAGAACAGAGCATGCCTCAAATTTACAAATATTTTCCTCCGAAGATGCCTCAAAATCAGAGGCTTTTACTGTAAGTCTTAGCAAAATGAAAAACACACACCAATGATTATCATAGTGCAGCCAGCCTCTCCCATTCCCCTCTGAAAATTCATGAAAGAGCTGCCCTTTTCCCTACTAAATGAGAAGAACATTGCATGGAAAAAATGAAAATTCAACAGACACACCCAAAACAAATGTTTCCACCATGTACCTTCCTGGTAATGAATACATACAAAATAATACTGAAATAAATAAATAGCTATAAAACACAAGTCCCTTCTAGTGCCAAGAAACAGGGTGGTTTTCATAAGAGATACTTATTCACATTACAATGTAATTCTGTAGCTCGGTTGTATTGATAAATAAAAGTCCCCAATATTTTACCACGTGCCTGGTGTCCTATCTCATGGGCGAGAATTTCACAGAGATCTCTTTTCTTATCAGTGCTCTTGTCTTGTGGGCGATACAGAAGGTATTCTGCTCGGAAAGTTATTAGCCCCCAGTTTTCCATGCCACCAAAAGTGAACTGAGGTAGTGCAATCAAATCTGCGGTGAAGTAAACAGAGGGAGAAAGTAACTTGAACACATTCATATCTAACATTCTCTGCTTCCTTTACAATCTTTCAAGCAGGGGTGATTGGCAACTAGATGAGGGTGAGACTCCCTCCACCACTTGGTCCACAAGGTACATCTAGTCCTGTGATGTTCAGTAGGCAACAATAACAGAGGTTCTCTCTGTCTGATTATGCCATTTTCCCATATTTCTGTACTGCAGGGGTGTGTGTGTGTGTGTGTGTGTGTGTGTGTGTGTGTGTGTGTGTGTGTGTGTGTGTGTGTGTGTGTGTGTGTGTGTGTGTGTTGCATCATTACAGTCGTGACCGACTCTTCGTGACTCCATGTCCATGGAGTTTTCTTGGCAGGAATACTGGAGTGGTTTGCCAGTTCCTACTCCAGGCGCCTACAGCAGATATATGACTTTAATTTCCCCCTTGTATTAATGGTATGGGTGGTATTAATGGGTGGTATTCTTACATGAAATATAAAAAGAGCTCTGCAGAATCAGGTCAAAGGTCCATCTAGCAGACATGTGGCCAGGCATGGATCCTGTCCTTCCTGCCCTGTCTATACCATATCATGGGGCAATTAATTTTATTCATCAGTTATTTTATTTTATTTTATTTTATTTTATTTTATTTTATTTTATTTATACAACTTATATGCCACCCACTACCCAAAGGTCTCTGGGTGGCTTACAATTAAAATGAACAGTTAAAACATTAAAAAGGTAATGGACAATTAAAAACAATAAAAACATTTAAACACTAAAACACTAAAATTACCACCAGGACCCACAATCTATGTTATGTCAGTTAAAAAATTTCAGAAACAGGAAGGTTTTTAGCTGGCACCGAAATGACATCAGTGTTGGCACCAGGAGGATGTCACTTGGGAGGGCGTTCCATAACCCGGGGGCAGCTGCCGAAAAGCCCCTAAACCTAAAAGCCATGCCTTTCACCTCAGTTACCACCTAAGGAGAAAAGAACCTTCTGCTCTTAAGAAAAGGGTTGCCTATTTTGCCATTTAGATGTGGTCAGGCAGTTACTCCCAGCAACCCTGGGCAGCATAGCCAATCACAAGAGCTCGTGAGACCTGCAGTCGGGCAACATTTGGAGAACCTTATTTGTCCACCTTGGTTCCAAAACAGAAGATCAGCACGGCCTGTTCAGGACAACACTAATTACACAGAAGCTGGGCATAAACCCCAAAGCGCAATTAACATACTTTTCTGCTGAACTGTAAAACCAGTTATAAGCCACTCTGGAGATCATTTTCATAGAAGAGGAAGATATAACATTTTACCAAACAAAGGCCGGAAACCATACAAAACAACATTTCAAATTATATCCCGCACACATTAAAAAAATCATGTGAATTTTGAAATTATTTAACATGCAAGCAAGCATACCTGTTTTTGGAAGAGGATAACTGATGTTAAATAAATCTTCCATAAATGAAAAAATCCTTCCAGTGACATTTAAGGCATATTGAGTGTATCCTTTTTGAATGTCATCGTTTGAAGCCCAAATGCGTATCTATCAGAATTCACAGAAATTATGATTTCAAACAGCTGGTGTGAATCTATTTCAGGGTTCACATTCATCTTCAGGATACAAGTTCACATTCATCTTCAGGATACAAGGACATGTACTGCTCCATTACCTTTCTGCTTTAAAAATACTTCTTAAGAGTCTTATCTGTTGTTTTCTCATCATTACTATGCTTCATATTAACACATTTTTATTCACTGCATCCAGAACTTCAATTTTCTAATTTGAAACAAATACCCCTATTCTTCCATCCCACTGAAGTTTGTGTTCAGATCAGTACAACAAATAAATATATAAGGTACCTAAGGTAGAGAAGATGCTAGCTGTCTGATGGCACAGTAGCCCTGTTTCACATTTGGTGTGCAAGACACCAGTGTTTAAGGCTAACTCCAACATGACAACTACTCCATATATGGCAACTTGGAAGGTTGTTGCATTCTGATTCATTCACAAAATTGTTTTCCATGGCTACAGTTCCCCTGCCACCTGGATCAAATGCCAAACACCCTAAGAATCAAGTCAGAATGCTAGAGGAAATAAATTAACAGCAAATAAAGAAATTAAGTGTACCAAATAAATAACAGAGTTTAAATCAGGGATCAGAGGACAATTCCAATCAGGCAGGACCTAAATTCAATTTCTTATTCTGTATAGAATAGTCCCATTGAAAAAATGGTATTTACATTGGGGTAGACCTTCCACTGAGAGTTGATGCAATCAACTTCATAGCTGCTCTAGCTGGGACAAACAACTGAGTCGATGTATAGGTATGATATATTATCATATACTATCCTAACCAGTTTATAAAAGTTTTGGCCAACAAGTCCTAGAATTTCAGCCCCTTAAGGCCACCACACATGCTGGTTAAAGGATCCTGGAATCTTTCTACGTTCTGCAACAAACTCACTTACAAGTTTTCTTTAAAGGTTGTCAGAGGGCCCAGCTGTTTAATTTAAAGCAATGTCATTTTCATTTGGACTGAGAAAGAGACAAATGGGGGAGTTATATTTATTATGAATTTAAAAAGTTAGTGTGCAGGATCCTATTGCTGATTTATATTTCCATAGGAAATGTGCATAAGGCCTGATAATAAATTGCCACTCATGAAACAAATGCTGACTATTCCTGGACACATGCACAAGTGAATGAGGGACACAGACATAAATTGACAATGGGTGATATGGTTTCAAATTTTACACCACCTTCCTTCCTTCCTGATGCTTATATGCTGACCTATAGATTGTCAGAGCTGATTAAAGTAAACCAACATACATATTGTATTAAATAAAACCTTGTCAGGTATGCAATTGTATGCTACTGATAATGTCTCATAAATTCAACAGCTTATATATTCACCTCATTGCCCCTCTCAGATGTGGTGACATGACCAAGCTTACAGACCACAAAAGCAGTGATATATGTGGACATTTTGGGTGTTGTTTCAAATGTTGTCACAGTCCAGTTAACTGGTGTAGTCACATTTATCAATGCACTCAACATACCCTCATTCATATCTTTATAATCAGATACATCTATAAGAAACAAGTAAGTTAGATATTAATATCAAAATCAGTCACTCTCTTGAGATGACAGAATTAGCTCAACATGTGTAAAGGGTGTTTTACTTTTCAGCATTATCTTGCAACATTAATTTCTTACTGTATTTGAAAAACAAGAATAATTTTATTTAATAGAAAATACTATTGTAGTCAAAGTGATGCTTGAATTCTACCATCCGTCTCTCCTTCTATAAAGACAGAATTTCAGAAGTCAGAGCCACAGAGATCTTCAATATCTGAATTGAAAGGAATGTTCAAAATTGTTCAGTCAGATTTTCCAGGTGGATCGTGCACAGAAAGCAAAAGTCCTCTAGTGCAGGGCTGTCCAACAGGTAGACCGTGGGCTACTGGTAGCCTGCAAAGGGTTCAAAAGTAGCCCGCCAGGCATCAATAAAAAAAGTGAGGGGATAAGTTCTATAGCCCTCCCTCCCCCATCCCAAGGATCACTAGTGCCCCAGCAAAGTTCTGGGTCTGCCAGCCCACTGTCTTAGCTGAGTGGACAGTTCAAGGGCCATGAGCATGTGCATGGAATGGATAAAATTTGTAAGTAGAGGTATCAGTGTAGTAGCCCTCAGGCACTCTAGGCCGGAAAAAGTAGACCTCGGCTCGTTCAAAGTTGGACAGCCCTGTTCTAGTGGAAACCACAGTGCTGGAATTGACACATCCGGTTGATGGAACTCATTTGAACAGCTTGTACTTCCCACTCAAGGATATTGGGAGGATAAATAAGATGCGTTCTGACCCGTACATTCCCATTCCCTCAACATCAGTCATCAAATCCAAAACAATATTTCCTCCTGACAAATTCAGCTGATACAGTGCCATGTGAAAAAGTACTCTATTTCCCAAACAGGCCTTTCCTGGCTAGCAAAGAATAGGTTTATACTGCTACTTAAAAGGTAAAGGTCCCCCATGCACATATGTGTTAGTCGTGTCCGACTCTAGGGGCAGTGCTCATCTCAGTTTTTAAGCCAAAGAGCCAGTGTTGTGCAAGTCCGAGGCCATGTGGCCAGCATGGACGAATGCATTTCTGTGCACGGAACACTGTTTACTTTCCCGCTTTTTATGGCAGTACCTATTTATCTACTTGCATTTACATGCTTTCAAACTGCTAGGTTGGCAGGAGCTGGAGGTAACAGCAAGAGCTCACTCCGCTGCATGGCACCTGGAATTCGAGCAGCTGAGCTACCAACTTTGCAGCCAACAGTTTCAGCGCTCTAGCCCACTGAGCCACCACACCCCCTCATTTAAAAAAACTCCACAAAGTTGCCTCTTTTTAAGGACTGCCTTTCCCCAGTGCCAAGAGAGAACAGGAATGAAGATAATACAATGGACCAGCAAATAAATAAATAATCACGGCTGAGCGGATTGTTTAGGTATTACAGCCAAGATTCTACTGAACACTGATAAAGCAAAGAAAATGCCACCAGTGTAGTTTAACCTAGTCAGATCCTCTCTCTCAATTCCAGCATCAAATATCAGCTACTTGGATGACCAGGCAGCTGAGAGTTTTTCCAAATTTATAGCATCTAGATTCTAGAACAACAAAAATCTGGATTAGCAAAAATTAATGCTGTTTACAGGAACACTCTGTTATTATTCAGTTTCTCGTTTCTTTACTTACCTATAGCTGGCATGTTGGAAAGTGCTGTATAGGATGGATGATGAACCATCCTGATTTTAAAGGTGGCTTTCATAGCAGGGTCATCAAAGCACGGATATACTTTCCTTGCATCTATCGGTTCTAGTTGTGATGCAATTAACCATCTAAATTAAGAACATGAATTGGGTTAAGTGTATTTAACCTCACCCACCACTGCACATAGACAGGGCCTCCCAAGACATAAAATTGTTATCAGAGATTAGGTTCAGTCTAGAACAGTGGTGGAGAAACTTCAGCACACCAGATGTTTTGGAACACAACTCCAGAATTCCAAGCCTGTATTGCCAACAGCAAAGGACTGTGGGACTTGTGGTCTAAAACATCTGTAGTGCTGAAGGTTCATCACCACTGGTCCAGAAGCTCCTTTAAGGCAGAGCTACCGGGTGCTTTAGGTGCCTGGAGTAGGAATTGGCAAACCACTCCAGTATTCCTGCCAAGAAAACTCCATGGACATGGGGTCATGAAGATTTGGTCATGACTGTAATGACACACACACACACACACACACACCATTGTCAGGAAATGGAGTCAGAGCACCAGATGGCCAATTCTCTGAAGTGTTAAACATAAGAACTAGTTTCACAACTTTTTTGTAACTCCAGCCCCTCCTTCTTTGAAGTTATGGTTAGATGCCTTGGAGGCTGGATGCCTTGGGGAAATGACACAAAAAAGTGTGATACTGGTTTGTACTAGTTGCCTGTCTCCAGGTTCCCAAGGGTTACAAGAAGGATAAGCCTTTAAGACAGGGGTGGGGAACCTTCAGCCCTCCAGATGTTTTGGGTGGCAATTTCCAGAATTCTGAGCCTATATTGCCAGTGATAAAGGACTTTGGGAGTTGTGGTCCAGAACATCGTTCAAGATTCCCCACCCCTGCTTTAAGACAAGGGGGTGGGCAAGGCAGAAAAGAAAGAGAGGCAGAGAGCCTCTTTTCCAGCTTGAAAACTGAGGATAGCCTCTCCTAACTTAGATGCATTCTGGTTTCAAGTAAGACTGGAACCACCCCGAGAGAATCAAGGAAGTTTGACTTAGGAGCACCATCACTTCAGTCTTGTAGTTTGCCTATAGCTTGTTCTATGCTTTTAACTTTTGTACCTTGAATGCAATCTAGAACCTTAACCATGTTTTTGCCTTTTATCTTTCATTTTCACCTTTAAATAAAGTTATCTTTTAGAAGAGAATCCATTTCTGGGGCACTGTTCTTTGCAGAGTATTCCTGGATAAACGAAAACAGCAGCCAGGCCCTTGACCTGTACTTTGTGATTTTTCCATAGGGCACATGCAGAGTGCAAGGCAAGTTTTATATCAATTAAATTAGATTAAATAAGATTAATTGCATCTACAATAGGGGAATGGTGGCAGCTTTGAGGACGAACAGTTCAGAGGGGCTGTAGGAAGCCAGGTCCTGACATTAACTGTCAGTAAATAGAAGTGCAACCCCCCCCCCCAAACCCACTGTTCCCTTATAACCCCATTAAAAGTAACAGCATCTGGTGAAAAAGAGAGGGACATGCCTTTCCCTGGAAAAGGAATTAAATAGCAGCATATTAGGTGACGTATGGAACAACTGGACAGAATAACTTATTTTCTTTCATCTGCTTTTAGAGAGTCTATCTAACTCAGGGACAGTCAGCCTTTGAATTCACTGGATCTCCTCTAGTCTTCAGGTAATATGTGCTATGATAACATTGCTGCATTTCATACATGACTTTCATGTGACACAATGTCTTTTTCAAGGAAATGCATTTACAGTACGTTCCTTTGGGTATTGGGTATCTCCTTACTCAACCACACTCTGTATCAGTACCAGAGAGGATGAGAGAAATGGGCATGTCCTCAAAGCAGCACCTTCCACCCTTGCCCAAACTGCATACCACCTGGAAATTGATGGTCGTTGGCCACATGGGCAACCAACACAGTGGTGGCAGGACATTGTCAATAACCTATGCCCTGAAGACACAATCTATTTGGCAAAGTTGCAATTCAGGATCTGAAAAGCAGACCCTGCAGTGCAGCTAAAAAAAAAAAAAGCTAGGAAGAAGATTTTCCAGATATACCTCCCAAGAGTTTAAGGCACTGAAGAGTGTTCAAATAACATGCCTCATTGGGGTGATCACAGTATTGGGTTCCAGCCTTATAGGTGAACAGATTCCTCTACAAATACAGTTTTACTGCTGTGCAGAGCCTGCTGCTAAAATCCCATACTGTATCCCAGTTTTTTGTAGCTCACAAAGCATTAGCCTTATTTTGGGCCACTCTGTACAGAATGTCTCTCCTGGGGGTTTTCTTCCCAGGGAAAGGAATGTGTGGGGGCTGGGGCCGGCCCCTCCCTAAACATCATCCTGTTCCCAGCAGAAATGCCAGTGGGAGCTCCTCCAGCCCAAGTGTCAGTAGGGGAACCTAGCAGAGGTTTCTTAGGGCGTTTATACACGACCCCTAAGCTCCGCCGCAAATGGCTGCAAGCTCCGGACCTTAAAAATGTTTACCCACCAGCTCTGGAGTTTGCAGACAATTAAGTGCGACCCCGCCCACTTTAGCGCGACCCAGCGCACTTTTCTTGTACCTGCTTTTTGATGGTGAAAAATATTTGATACGGAGAGTGCCTGAGCTCTCCTCGCTTCTTTCTGTTGTTTTTCTTTTGCCTCCGTCCCTTAAACCAGGAAGTAAACGGAGGTCAGAGCAACCTCCACCAGCACCAGAGGTAAGAATGCATTCTTTTGTCTCTGTCTAAGGCTTTTTTTTCCTCCCTCCCCTCACGCAGACAGAACAAAGAAGTGCGGAGCGGGTGGGGACGGAGGAACAGCAACGAACCCTCAAGATCTCTGGTCCGAATTTAAGGGACCAGTGGATCTTAGGGGTCGTGTAAAAAGGCCCTAAGTCTTCAGCTTAAGGTAAGGAATGGCAGCACACCACCCCATTCACCAAGGTAAGAACTGCAAGAGCATTCCAAGGGCGGATGCAGGAACAGCTTTACTCCCAAGATGTTGGGTTTGATCATCTTACCTCTCTCATCTGGGCAGGCAGGTGGAGATGCCTTCCCTGGAGACCCCTTTGCCGAATGGATGAGTCTTGCTGGCCACATTTGGCTGGCAGACTTGAGGTTCCCTGTTCCTGCTGCACCTTCCCCGACAACACAGACAGGGGAGGACAACATACTGGACCTCCTGGAGACCCCATATACTAGCCTAGTCCAGCCGTCTCCACTTGCCCTGCTGTGTAGATGAGCCCCTAGACCAGTGGTGGTGAACCTTTGGCACTCCAGATGTTTTGGACCACAACTCCCAGAATTCCGAGCCTAGATTCCAAATGACAAAGGACTGTGGGAGTCGCGGTCCAAACTATCTGGAGTGCCAAAGGTTCGCCACCACTGGACTAGACTGGAGACTTGCTTTCCCCCTATTCTAGGCAAACTGTAGCACACATGGGCAGGAGGCCCTTTGCCTGCCAACCGTTTAGCCTGAGCAGAAGGCAAGAGGTAGCCAAGCCTGGGCAGCTGATTCTTATTAAGAATAAATGCCCTTTATCTGGAACCCAGGTTAGGTGTTTAAATTTAATGGCCAATGTTCATTCCCCCACCCCTCTTGGGCTTCTGAGAATGTTAAATATAAAGACATCCACATAGCTCAGGGGTTAAGGCACCTGGTTGCGGAGCCAGAGGTGGGGAGTTCGAG
The DNA here is from genome assembly GCA_029282475.1 of Phrynocephalus forsythii. Lineage (NCBI taxonomy): Eukaryota > Metazoa > Chordata > Lepidosauria > Squamata > Agamidae > Phrynocephalus > Phrynocephalus forsythii. The sequence continues at coordinate 62,282,376 of JAPFRF010000004.1, forward strand.
TCCCCACTGGGCCTCGTTGCCTGGGGCTGCTGGGCTTGAGGATCCAGAGGGACCCTTCGAGCTCTGCCCTCCTAGGATGATCGTTGAGGGAGGGAGAAGGTTGGAGACGTCGCTCCTTCCAGCCCTGCTTCGTCATTCCCCGCTGGCAGCCTGAGTCCGGACTGCCCTGGCAAGCCTTCTGGACCCTTTTACCCGCCCTACCTGCTCTCGCCCTCGTCCTCGTACTGGTTCATGAAGAGGCCGTGGAGATCGGGCACGGCGCGGACCTTGCCCTGGAAGGCGAAGCGCAGCTGGTAGAGGGCTCCGACGGTCAGGTTTTCGCGCAGCTCCAGCACCACGTAGTGGTTCTCGGGCTCCTGCCACAGCTCGGCCAGGGGGATGAGGCGGGGGCGAGGGTGAGGGCGGCTGCTGTTGCCGCCGGGGGGCCGTCCGGGTCCTCCTGCTCTTCCAGGGGACCCCAAACGGCGGCGCTCCGGAAGGCCAGCTCGTGGCCGTGCAGCAGCACCGCGGCCGTCTCCTGGCGGCAGCGCACGGTGATGTTCACCTGGCCGGCGTGCGCGCGCGGCTCGGGCAGCCCCGGCGCCAGGAGCGGCCACAGCAGCAGCGAGTAGTGCAGCGGGACCAGGTGGGGCGGCAGGCGCCGGTGGCCCCAGGGGCCTGGCGGCCGAGTGGGAGCGCTGGCGTTGGCGCAGGAGCCAGGAGGGGCGGCGGCCCCAGGGCGCAGCCTCTCGCTCTCCAGCTGGCGCGCACAACGCCCGTAGAGGATGCCCAGCACCAGCAGCGCCAAGAGCAGGGTGGCCACCAGCAGGGCCAGGCAGATGCCCGACTTCCTGCCCAAGTAGCAGCCCGAGCGCAGATGGGTGCTCATCTTGACGCTCCGCTCGCTCTGGCCCTCATTTTAACGCCCTGGCGCGTTTTGAGGGAGAGGCTGCGCCCGAAGACGGCGGCGGGGTGTGTGCCTGTGGACGTGGAGTCCCTCCTCCGCCCAGGAGGAGAGGAAGAGGGTGAGGTCAGGGTCACCTCGGATGGAGAAGGTAGCGCGCGGCTGCAAAAGAGCCGCGCAGGGTCTGCAGGACCCCCTGCGGCTAAAGCTCCCCAGCCAAGCCGACAACAAACAAAGCCCCCGCCCCGCCCGTCTGTTCCGTCCGCATCCAAAAATCCATCCATCCTTTCTTCTTTTTCCCGGCTCTTCTCTTTGTCCTCGCATCGGACCCAGAGCCAGCCAAGGGAGAACGAATGACCTCGCGCGCCCCCCTTTTCCCTCGTTCCGTCAGCGCCTCCGCAGGGGTCGCCGTCGTGCTGGAGCCCCGCTGCCAAGAAGCCGACGGCAGGCACGGAAGGCAAGGAGCAGCTGAGGTCTGCAATGGGTCGCCTCTGCGCCTTGGTAGAGAGATCTTCCGCCTCCGCGCCTTTCGGGGGACGCAATTTAGTGTAGAAAGCAGGTGCGAATCCAGCAGCTGACGTCTTGCCCAGAGAAAGACGTCCAATGTGGGAGGCGGCTTCCTCACTCTCCCAAAGCATCGTGGCGCTTTGCATCGGATTCATGCTACTATTGTCACTAGGATTCCCCAGGCCACACTTGGAGGAAATGAAGTGGTGCTTCATTTTTAATTGGACTCAGCTCCCTGCAAAGTTGGGAGTGAACATAAGAACATAACGTAAGAACATAAGAGCCATGCTGGATCAGGCCAAAGACCCATCTAGTCCAGCTTCCTGTATCTCAAAGTGGCCCCACCAAATGCCTCTGGGAGTGCATGAGACTAGATATCCCTCTCCTGATACCACTCCCCTGCATCTGGCCCTTGAAGTACCCTGGTTTTAAGCCTGGAGATTATACAGCTCCCTCATGGTTTGTAACCTGTGATGGACTTCTCCTCCAGGAATCTGTCCAATCCTCTTTTGAAGGCATCCAGGCTAGATGCCATCACCACCTCTTGTGGCAGGGAGTTCCACAGACTAACAACACGTGGGGTAAAAAAATATTTTCTTTTGTCTGTTCTCACCCTCCCAAACCACAGTTTGAGTGGATGTCCCCTAGAGTGGATTCTCCATTACCTCTCAAATTCTTTCCAAAGATGCTTTAAGGTTGAGGACCTGTGCCTTGCTCCTGGTAGCATCATTGAAACAAGGTACTGTACAGTAATTGGTATTGAGAATCACATCACAAATGATTTATTTATCTACTGCATATACAACTCATGGTAAGTTACCTTTGACCAGTGCAAGGTATACACCACTGAAAATTTGGGGTAAAGCACTTCTGTTCTTACTGCAAAACAAGCGGTTGCAGCCCATCTTTCCTCCAATGAACTCAAGGCATTTCCTCTCCCCATGCGATCCTAACAACAGTCCTGTAAGGTGCAACAGTCTGGGAGAAGGTAGCTAGCCCAAGGTCAGTCACACTGTGAGCCGAAGACTAGAATTTTGCTCTTCAAAGTACCTGCAACAAAACATGTATTTTAATATACATAATTCTAATTGGCCATGACTATTTATTTTTCCATGGTAATTCATTCATTACTTACCACTTGGAGCTCGGTAAGATTTTTTTTTTACATAATCGTACAAAAACTGCTTTAAAATGAAGAGAGCGCCAATATTCCCCCAAAATACCCCTAATGAAATGAATCAGCATTTTTGTTTCAAAAAAGTAGTAGTGTCACCAGTCACTATTTTATGAGATAAAAAGGATAGGGCCACATTCTCACTGCCTGTATCCTGGTTAACCCATCTGTTGCTTCCAAACTCAAAGACCAGGCCAGCCTTCTAGCCACTCCATCACAGTGAGGTCCTGGTGGAGAAAAGAAAATAGCTGTGGGCAACTGTGACAACACCCTGGAAGCAGGAGAAATACATATGTAAATCATCAGCCAATCCCAGCAGGAGGGTGGGGGGATATAAAAAGGGTGGAGCCTGGTCTGTGAGAGAGTTGTTGTATAGAGTTGAGAGTTGAGAGCTGAGAGTGCTAAGAGAGCACAGCTCTGTTAGAGTTCAGTCAGTCAGGTTAGGTGTGAGGGCTTTACTGTTTACTTTTTATTAAAGACAGGGAGGCTTGAAGAGTTGATGTAATCTATTGTATGTTTAAGGCAACGCATACCAACTTCTGTCATTGTTGTATCTATTTATTTTCTCAATAAACTTAATCATTATTTTTATATTATACATCTGAGTCTGTCCCAGTTCATAAGGTGACAATTTAAAAGGTGGCAGCATTACCAAGTGGATCCTGTGAAGATTAATAATTTGGTTCCCTACACTTCACATTTTCATCACAATTACATGTTGAAAAGGGAGGTGTCGTCACAGCAACACCAACCTGGAGGCAAAGGCAGCTGTGCTGGGGAACTGATTTTAATAACCCTTCCCTCTTTGCAGCACTTTTCTGCAACTGCATCTCAACACCTCTAGCCAACCGCATTCCAAGTCTAATATGTGAAGCACCGTAACTGGAATTTGCACAAGACAGAAGGGAAATGAGGAGAAATGTTGAAGTGTGTTGGGGAAGGGGGTCTCTGATGAAGGGGGCTCTAATTAGAATGGAGAGAATAAAATAATTGCACTAGAAAGCCAAGATTCATTTACTGTTTTTAAAACACACACACATTCAAATTCAGCATTTTGTCTAATGCCCTTAAATTATACAGCAAACAAATAGTTTGAAGAGAAAGGGAGTAGAAAAACCAAGAGAAGTGAAGCAACAAGCAGCATGTCTTCATGACAGCGTGAAGTTTAACCCACTACTGAAACCCTGAACCTTTCATTTCAAAGGGCGTGGCGGAACCGTTCTGTCATACTGTATGTCCTCCTCCAGTGAACTCACAAGAGTAGACCTGCTCTTTTCCCCTTCCCTCAATAAGCCTGTGAGGTACATATTTGGAATTGAGAGAGAGAGAGAGAGAGAACAGGACAAGATCACCCAGTCAGTTTCACAATTCAGACCAGAGCCTCAATCTCCCAGTGGCCAGTCCAACACTGGAGCCAATACACAACCCCTTGCTCTCAGTATATCCCATCTTTCCTCCAAGGAATTCAAGCTGGCATACATGATTCCTGTACTGGCTTATGAAATAGAGTATATTGGGCCAATATGACAACATGATTGAGTCTTGCTCAAGTCTCAGGCATATTACCAAATACTTGTTAGGATTTCAACAGTGTTTGCTGGCCAAATCACATTTTTGCATTGTTTTCTGCAAGAAATACAAAGAAGGTTTCCTGAAACCAATTTACAGAACCACAAATATTTCAGATAAATACGTTGTGCCAGACTGCAAAATACGGCTAAATGTCAAAACTAGCTAGAGATCCTTGGGGCCCTTTCTGGCAGAACATCCAGTGTTAGTCATCTTGGTACTTGAGATTGACTGCTAGCTGAATGTTGCCTAGTTGCTGTTTCTCCGTTTACTTCAGTGAAACATGGCTAATTTTTATTGTGTAAAGAGCACATGCTTTTTCTTCAGGTTTCTGTTCCACACATGTGAGGATTCCAGCCTCATCTATGGAACTTTGGTTGTTTTCTGAATCTTGTATGTTTGTCCGATAGACATTCAGCAAAGCAAGCAAAACTGTTTTAGTACCTCCAAGTTCAACAGTCTGTAATGCAAGAAGTAGAATTTCAGAATTCTCTCTTTGTGGAACCGCAATTTATTGTTGTCATCTGCTCTTGGGTCTTACCCTGAAACAATTCTTCACTCACAGAAAGAGCAAACTACAGAAAATTACTTTCTGTGCTACAGCCCCCAAAATCCCAGCTAAAAAATTCTGGAATACAGAGTATAAATGAGTAATTTCCGTAAATTCTGTAAACTTTTCTAGATCCTTTAAATAACCCAGTTTAACACTTATCAGACATATATCACAAAAACAAATCCTTCAGATTCGCAGTGAATTGGACTCCACCATTGGTGCAGAATCAAGGGATGTGTCCAATGTGCCATGCTTAGGTCCAGTGTTATTGGATGAGTTTCAATTGTTGAGACCTAAGAATGTGGACAGCGTGCTTGGATCTGTTCGTTCTGCCACCACGTTGCTCAACCCTTGCCCTTCTTGGCTAATTGAAAGATCTGCCGGAGGGGGGGTCACACCTGGGTCCAGGAGGTCATGAACACCTCTTTAAGAGAGAGAGTGGTCCCTTCTGCCTTGAAAGAGGTGGTGATTAGACCACTCCTCAAAAAACCTAACCTGGACCCAAAGCTAGTGGTTAACTACAGACCAGTAGCAAAGCTCCCTCATTTGGGCAACGTGTTGGAGCAGGTGGTGGCCAGACAACTCCAGACACCGGTGGAAGAAACAGATTTTCTGGAGCCATTTCAATCTGGTTTTAGGCCGGGTTTTGGTACAGACACTGGCTTGGTCACCCTGTATGATGACCTTTGCCGGGAGAGAGACAGGGGGAGTGCAACCCTGCTGATACTCCTGGACCTCTCAGCAACTTTCGACACCATCAACCATGGTGTCCTTCTGGATAGGCTAGCCATGTTGGGAGTTGGGGGCACTGCTTTGTGGTGGCTCCGCTCCATCCTGGCTGACCATGTCCAGAAGGTGGTGTTGGGAAACAGTTGCTCTGCCCCATGGTGTTCACGTCACAGGGTTCCTCAGGGCTCGATACTGTCCCCCATGCTGTTTAACATCTACATGAAACCACTGGGAGAGATCATCAGGAAATTTGAGCTGAGGAGTCAACAATATGCTGATAATACTCAGCTCTACTGCTCCTTCTCCACCATCCCAGGTGAGGCAGTTTTGGTGCTGAACTTGTGCCTGGGCCAGATAATGGGCTGGATGAAGGTTAATACAGTAATACTTTGTAAGACAAATGCCTCTTAGGACAAAAAATTCATAGTGCCTTCTCTGTGGTGGGCCCCACGCTGTGGAACCATCTTCTGAGTGAGCTGCGCCTAGCACAGTCCCTGCCCACCTTCAAAAAAGCGCTCAAGACCCTGCTTTTTAGGGAGGCTTTTGGTGACCTTTAATTTATTTCAGGTTCCCCTCCCCCGCCCTTTGACGCCCCTCTTGCTAAGGGTTTCCCCTCTCTTCCTGTTTAGTACTGTTGATCCATTTTGTATTGTTGATTTTAACCTTGTGGTAGCGGCCCCTCTGTGTGCCTCCCCAAACCTCATGGCAGCCCAGCTGCTTCTCCGCAGGGTTGCAGGGAGTGAAGCATGCCACGGCCGTCCACTGAGCTGGGTCGGGCAGGCCTTCCAGGAACGGGGGTGATGCAACCCCCTGCCACCCACACGGCTTCTCAACGCTGCAGCTGCCCACAGAGAATGGTGGGGAGGAGGTACGGTGGCAATGCGCCACGCTGCCTGCCTGAGACATTGGGTGCGGGGGGGAGAAAAGAGGCACCCATGCACCTGCCCAGGACATTGACATCAGCGGTGGAAGAGGTGCCTGTGCCACTCATCCGGGACATCCACAGCAGCGGAAGAGGCACCCGTGCCACCCAAGGCAGCGGCAACGAAAGTGGAGCCTGTGCCACCCGCCGGGGAAAATGACAGTGGTGGTCCACCACTGCCCCCAAGTGGGACAAAGTGGTGGTGGGGCCTCACACTGTAGCGGCAATCCCTTCAGTCTCCTGGTCCCAGGCTTGGGTAGTGGCCAGGTGGTGGGCCTCGCACGGAGGCTTCGGAGTGGAGCGGTGGCAGTGCATCATTTGAGGCCTGCAGCCGATTAAGCAGATTAAGCTGGTTGTGGGGTTGCACCCAGAGTCCTGTGGGTGTGCCAACCAAGTCCCAGTGTCACCCACCCCACCCCCAGGACCCAGTCTGCGAGGCCACCTTTAGATAGCATTCCCATAGGAATTCATTGAAAAACCTATTAATCTGTTCTCTCTGGAACAGATTAATTGGTTTTCAATGCTTTCCTATGAGAAACCGTGCCTCATAAGACTTTTTTCCCCAGGACGAATGGACCCCTGGAACCAATTAAAAACGTCTTACGAGGTATTACTGTAAATTGAAACTCAATCCAGACAAGAGGGCAATATCCCTTTCGTGGACAGGGTTGAACTCCCTTTAAGGGACAAGGTCTGCAGCTTGGGGGTGCTCTTGGACCCTGGTCTCTGGTAGCCCAGGTGGACTCGGTGGCCAGGGATGCCTTTCTTCAGCTGTGGAAAATATATCAGCTACGCCCCCACTTGGATGAGCAGAGCCTCGTGACAGTTACGCATGCACTGGTAACATCCCATATTTACTGCAATGCGCTTTGCGTGGGGCAGCCTTTGAAGATATAGCAATTGCATCTAGTTCAGAATTGTGTGGCACGGCTGGTGAGTGGTAGGGCTGGTTCGGTATAACCTGCATTGGTTACCAGTTGTTCCCTGAGCCCAATTCAAAGTGCTTGTTGTGACATATAAAGCCCTAAACAGCTTAGGACCTAGATACTCAAAGAACTGCCTCCTTCCATATGAGCATACCCAGCAGTTCAGAACTAGCCAGGGGACCCTTTTGAAAGAGCCATCCCTCAAGGAGGTGAGAGGGATGGCTTGTAGACATAGGGCCTTTTCGGCAGCTGCCCCAAGACTATGGAACTCCCGCCTGAATGAGATACGCCTGGTGCCGACTGATGACATTTCGGCGCCAGGTAAAAACCTTCTTGTTCCAGAAGTTTTTTAATTGACATTGTGGGTCCTGATAGCAGTTTTAGTGTATTATATTCAAATGTTTTAATTGTTTTAATTGTTTGTTTATTTATTTCTTAATATTTTTTATTGTAAGCCGCCCAGAGACCTTTGGGTAGTGGGCAGCATATAAGCTGTAAAAATAGATAGATAGATAGATAGATAGATAGATAGATAGATAGATAGATAGATAGATAGATAGATAGATAGATAGATAGATAGATAGATAAGAACCTGGTACAAATTTTGTAGGATCTGATTATCTTGTATTCAGACTAGACTAATGTGTAGACCAGGGAGACAGACCAGACAAAATCAGTATACAGTATTGTTTGTTTATATGAAATTTCTGTTTGAAGAATACATCTGCTTGCTAAAACTAGACAGATTAGAACTAAATAGCCTTTGCAGAAAGACTGGAAAAATTACTTCCTTGAATGGCAACATCAAGAATCTGGCAAAATCAGAGAGTTGTAAACTGAAAAAGTAGATTCACAATATTAGGAGTATTTGCAGGTATTCAGTGGAATATGAACCAATTACACAGGTACAAGTTTAAGAACATTCTCGTTTACAGATAGATTATAAAGAAATATATATGCTGTTATTAAAATACACTTTGTGTTTGACATATGCATTAATGGGAACAGTTAATAATTGGCAGAACAGTCAGTGAAAGCTTTGTTTTCATGATATGCAAAGTCATAGAATCAGAGAATCATAGAGTTGGAAGAGACCTCAAGGGCCATCCAGTGCAATCCCCTGCCATGCAGGAACCCCCATCACAGTATTTCCGACAGATGGCCATCCAGCCTCTGCTTAAAAACCTCCAAAGAAGGAGACTCCACCCTTCATGGCAGCATATTCCACTGCCGAACAGCTCTAACCATCATGAAGTTTTTCCTAATGTTCAAACGGAATCTCATTTCCTGTAGTTTGAAACCATTGCCCCAAGTCCCAGTCTCTGAAGCCATAGAAAACAAACCTGTTCCCTCTTCATATTTCATATGTGCCAAGAGTCTTGTTTCAGATTATATTTTCACATGAATTTGCATTATGTTTGTGCTAATGGGATTTCTTCTTCTCGTATTTGTGTACTCATTGTACCTTTGATGTTACCTTTTAATGTTCTAAGATTCCTCTTCTAATTCCCTGTTCCTAACTTGAGCAAGTCTAAAATGTTCTGGGCTGTATATTGTCCCTCATTATTGTAAGCTGCCTTGGGTCCTTTTCCAAGGAGAAAGGTGGGGTAAAAATATTCATCACCACCACCACCATCCTCATCAACTGCTAAGTCAAGTATGAATTATGTGGCCCATAAGAAGCAGGGTTAAAACTGCTATGATGAATCAACACTCCTCTGTTTGACCTGAATTAAACGCATATGGTGGGGAGGAACAGGCAGATGTTTGTGATCTTTTCAGAACTATTTTTCCAGCTGGAAACCTGTTGTTTCAACTGTAGTGATGATCTGCAGAGGAATGTTCGGAAAATCATTATGTACAAACTAAACATTCCAAGCTCTCGAGTTAGTCTAATGTAGACTTAACCAGATGCACATCATATTCTCAATGCAATTGATACAACTTTCAATAACCAGCACCGTCTCATGTGAGATGTAGAACCAGCAGGCTTACTGTTGTAAATGTTGCTGGTTTTCTCACAAAAAGAGACCAGAGATTTGCGCCACATTTTATCTTTCATGGCTTTTGCTGCTCTTTTCAAAGTGGAGAAAATGATAAAGAATAGATGAGTATTGCATTTTTTTATTTTGCTTTTGCTTTTGGCAAAAACCATTCTTTCAAACAGAGGTGTGCAAAGTACAGAAGCACAGCCTTCTAGGTATTGTTCGCCATCACTGGCTATGGTGGCTGAAATGGATGGCTACTGCAGACTAATATCATCTGGAAGGCCACACTTGGATCGCTCCTGCTATAGAGCCAGAATGGGCAAAATAGGCCTCTCTAGAGGCTGCCAGACTCAACTCCCATCATCACTCACCACTGGCAATGATGGGAGTTGCAGCCTGACAACTCCTGGATACCTACACATTCCAGTTCCTGCTTCATAACTCCACCCCAACACAAGCAATTTTCAGGGCAACGTAAAAACTGAATGGGAAATCTCACTGCTGTAATTGTTCCAGTATAAAATTTGCCAAAACTATTTCAAGCCAGTCAGCAGTGCTTAATATTTTTTTCCAATTTATTAGATCAACTAGTTAGAATTTGTGCATTCCAGACTTTGACATAACAAGTTAAGTTGTGAATAATCCTTTCCCCAGTACACCTATGTATAATATCCCATCTCCTTATCTTATGGTATACTTGACTGACTGACTGACTGACTGACTGATTGCTCTTTTATATCTCCCCATCCAGCAAATATTTATTATTTATTTATTTTTCACACTTATATACCGCTCCTACTTCCCAAGCAGGAACTCAGGGCGGTTCACATAAAAATCAAAAGGAACAAAGACGGTGGTAATGGCAGGGAAAAAACTTTCAGCATATGGGCCAATAATAAAACTAAGTCAGAGAAAAAAAACTCTAGTCATTTTTGAAGGCGTCCCTAAAATGGAGGGTCTTCAAGCCTTTCCTAAAGGATGCCAATGATGGAGCCTGCCTCAGCTCGCTAGGTAGGTTGTTCCAGATGGACGGCACCACCACCGAGAAGGCCCGCGGTCAAAACAACGCGCACCAACCACCAGCCAGGCCTCCGCATTCTGGACCCGCTGCTCCTCTGGGTGGTGCACAAACCAAGAAAACTTACTTACTTACTTTTACTTACTTACTTACTTACTTACTATATTTTTATACTGCCCACTTGGCAGCAAGGCCACTCTATGAACAACAATATCAACATAACAAATAAACAGTTTAAAAACATAAGGCTAGCAATAAACATTATAACACCAAATAATCAAACTTAAACTAGATTTAAAAAAGAGGTCACATTAGAGGTTTGGGATACTCTCATGATAACAGCAACCTGATATACTTTTCTTCCGTGCATATCTGGCATTATTTCAGATGCTATGGAGTTACAGTATCTTTTATAATGGCCTGTAAGCCATGTCCCAATGTGTCTACCACCTTTTCCCCAACTCTGTGCATTGAGTGAATTTCTGAAGAGAAGACTGTAAAGCATGTGCCGCTGAACACACAGGAACCTAGGCAGTTTGCTCTTCCGTTTTCATGTTTGGTGTATACAGTGAAACTCAAAAAATGAGAACATCATGCAAATGTTTGTTTATTTCAGCAAGTCAACTCAAAAGGTGAAACTAATATACGAGATAAACTCATTACATGCAAAGCGAGATATCTCAAGCCTTATTTTAGTATAATTGTGATGATTCTGGCATAAAAATGCCCTTCATGCAAGTACTGTAACCTCATTTTTATCTTACTTTGCTTCAAAGTCTATTAAGTGGCTTTATTTATTGTTCACCCCACCTGGCTAGTGCATGCACACTACTCTGGATGGCTTACAAATGGCAAAAAGCTAAACATTACAATAAAGAAACAAAATATAAAATAAAATAAAAGATGGCAATCAGCATAAAACATAACAAGATAAATAAGATAAAATAAGATAGCGCTACAAAAATACAGGAACTAAAAGCATGAGAGTTGGGTATGGAAGGGAAACTATCAGCTGTAGCCAGTTTTAGAAGCCTTCCTATATAATAAGGTCTTTAACTGCCTATGAAAGGCTATAAGGGAGGGAGTTAGATGAAGCTCCACCGGGAGTTCACTAGAGAAACCATGGGGCCACCATCAAAAAGGCTCTATTGGGCCTGGTGGTACACCAGGCATTGTCTCAAATCCTCTTGCCTAGTTATACAGCATAAATAGATGGTTTAACTTTTGGAGGTGAACTGCCTTATTTTAAGAAGACATTGTAGACTTTGAAGACATTGTTGCATATTGAGTAGTGTGACTCAGCATGCAATAGATCATGTTTACACTGATTTCTTAACTTGGAGCAATATGCTTTAAGTTGTTATACCATCTGCCTAATCTTGCAAAACACTCTTAAATCAAGGTATTACTGTATTTAAAATACAGATTTTCATGCAATCACAAAACCCAGAAATTACATCATGTTCACGGTATATCAATATATATGAAGTATCAAGATAGGAAAAAAGCTATTGTTTTGTTTTATTCTTAGGTCCTTGGCAACATTTCAAATAAGCAGAAACATTAAACCAAACAATCTAGGTGTGTGGTCTTGGTTGGAATTCTCAGATGTTACATTTAATTTCTCTTGAGATCTTGATGTATCTTCCAGACACCTTTTCTTCTCTAGCACAGATGTGAACTGCACAACAAGGAAATCTTAGACCACATGATTCCACCTTTGATAACCATGCTTAACACTAGCAGCTGGGTAGTGGTGACTTTATCAATTGCAAATAGCAGATTTGTATTCTGCCTTCCTTAACTGTAAAAGACAGATGCAGTGGACATATTTGTTCATGTATTCCATATCCACAGAATTAGGATAATGTGAGCATCTGCAAAGTAAGAGGCAACATTTCAACTTTGGCATCCCTGCAGATTAGCCTGCTCCCCACAGGAAACCCAGGAGTGTCATGGAGCTGTATGAATTATATTTGGCTCTCATTTTAGATCCAAGCAATGGGAAATCAAAAACATACTAAAATACAGTAGTCCGAAGAAAATTAACCATTCTGTTTATTCTTTTCTAACCTTATTATTATACCAACATCAAAGAAAAAGAGCAATTCTTACCTACTTCCCCATATAGAAGTTGCATTTTAGTAGAGTTTGGGGAAATCACCTTTTGGCCAGTAGCGGTGCTAAGTGTTGTGGTACAACTGAGGAAAAAAGGAGTCAACTCCTGGGAGTTTCCCTTGTGATGTCACTGGCCCTGAGTTGGACTGATTGTAAAGTTGCCAGTTGTTGACTCCTCCTCTCAAGCTTCAATGACCCCATTTTTGAGCCAATTGAGCCAACTGTTTGAACTAGTAAACTGGGGGGGAAATAAACACTGCTGGCCTGTTGTTTGGAATAGTTTTTGCAATTCTACAAAAGAAGATGAATGGTTAGCAGTGTGATCACCCATTTCAAAACCAGGGTCTGAGACAGGGACAGATGTTTAGCTATTGGTCTTAAGAAGTATCATGAGACATTATCTCGTGGTGAGAAAGCATTACTAACTTACTTCAAATGTACTTCACATCATGCTGGATTCATTACTTTCATTTAAAAAGATCATGTAGTAGACAATTAAAAATATAATAAAATCAAGTAGAAATCCTTGGTATGAGTACTGACAACCCTTCTCTAGTTGGCAGGTGGCTGCTCCACCATCCTCAAATCCATGGATGTTCAGATAGACTCTAAAATGTTGTGGCAATTCTTAAGACTTGAGAGGGTACTCAGCACTCCCACTCAGAATACAAACACTGAACAATACGGTTCCTTCAAGTGTCTTCTTTCCCGATGGATCCTTTTACAAAAACTAATGCTCACTTTAATTAGAAGTCAATTGGTACAAATCTATGCAACTAAAAGCACCTCCAGTAAAGTGTATTTGTACACATATGTTCATATATATAACAGAGACCACTTGGTAGTGGGGCGGCTGAAATGTTACCAGAAAAAATGTCCCAAATTTAGTATTTCATTCCAGATATATTCAGACATTTTCAATAGTACTCGTATTTCAAGACCATTTATTTGATCACCTGCTGATGTTTCCTGCAGCACTTCAAGTAAATATCCCAAAATATGTGATCTAGCATTAAATTGTTCTAGTGTTTGTGATGGAAATTTCAAATGAAAATAATACTGGAAGTATCCAAAAGTATCGCAATGTAACTTATTGCTCAATACCGTTCAACTAAGCCAACTTCTGGTAATGAAGAGAATGTTTCTGTTTACAAGGGTGTGGGGAAGAAAAAAAAGACATTAGACCATTATACACTAGATATCCAGCCAGGAATCTTTATTTGAAACAGGCTTAGAGGCAGTGATGATTCAGAGAAGTTTTAACCTTGTTTCCAGTCATATTTAACGCAGAATCTTTCAGCTGTAGCTAAACAGCTAGAAACCCTCTATTCCGTTTTTCAAGCAGCTCTAGTCCACATCCCCACCTCTGCATCCACCCACCAATTTTTCAGAACACATTACTATGCTCTTTACTTCAGAACTTTACTAAGCCACACATCTGCAAATTGAAGATACAATCCAGCTGTAATGTAATTTTGTCTTCTCCATACTTCAGAAGCTCATGAAGAAAATAATTTGAAACTGGAAAGAGGCATACCCATGGGAAACCAAAGTTCTCAGGAAATGTGTTGGATTTCTTAGTTGCTATGGTTATAAAACATAAAAATGTTGACAGATTTACTAAACATGTATTGCAGTGTGGTCCACAGACATTAATTTCCATTTTCCCTCTCTCATTACTTGACATAATTAGTAAAAAACTGTAAGGCTGATGAGGTGGTAGAGATAGAAGATAATTTTCTGAGAACTCTTCAGATAATATGAGCAACCATGAATTCAAAAGGAGAATAATACGACTGATGCCAAATCTAGGCTAAAAACACCATCAATACCTATGGGCTGATACATGTTAGTTTATCCAAAAGATTGCAAATCTTTATAAAACCATTTGTACAATAATGCGAAAGCAAGCTGCATCTTAAAGGAAGTCACAATATTTGGAGAGGATGAAAAGGAAGAAAAAAGGAAGGTATAAAAAACAGACTGAAGCACTGATAAAAACCTGGAACAAGAAGCCAAAAGGATAATGAAGATGATGAAGAAATGTGAGAGAAAATCCAGGAAGGTCAGAGGCTTGAGAGAGAAGATGAATTATTAGGAAAGTTTTGTGTAGAGAGGCTAAGGATGTGAGAATGAATGGCATAAGCTTGCATAACCTTCTATCCTGATTCACTTTGGGAAGGGGAAATCTTATGTGGATCAGGGTGTAAAAAGAAAAGGCAGTGGTGACACACATGTACACTGGATTTTGAATGCTTAGGGGAAAATTGTGTGAAATATGCACATCTACACTGACAGATGTAGAGTTCAACTGTTCACTGTACAGAACTCCTACAGAATGTGGGTCAACCTAACAAAGAACCTGGATCATTTTAAGCACTTACTACAGGCAGTATTGGTTGAGACAGGGGTATACCAATTAAAAGTAAGCAAACTGCAAAAAATACAAAAGGCTTATGCAAGTCCAGTTCCTTTTATTTAAAAAGCAAGAAATAATACAGTTCACTGATATCATGCAGCATACATACAGGGATCTTAAATAACCTGAAAAATGTTATCAGAGCCGTTGCACTAATTACAAAACTTCATTTATACAGAAAACAGTACACAAAGCAAAGAAATATTTTCCATTATCTTGCCAGAAAACTGAATGTTTGCTTCAAATGTGATACACTTTAGAAGGCTATAAGAATCTCATTTTGTAATCACAAATGACTTTCTTTAAATTCACTAAACAAAACACAATAAATTATACAAAGACTTATGAAGAATTTCTAGAGTACCTTGATCTTTTATTCAAACAAGAGAGACAAAAATCACATTGATTTGGTAAACATTTATGTGATCAGCTTCTACTTATTTTTACCTGGAATGCACAATCTATTTAAAAGAGGGCAGGTTTGGCACTTTTATACTGATGTCACCAATATTAATATTTCTTGGGATCTCTGGAAGGTTCATATTCTTTACAGCTGACACAGCGCGGGCTGGGGCTCCTGCTAAACCAGCCTGTATTCAGAAGAAAAACATATACTAAGGTACTGAAATTTAAAATCAATCAAATGCTACTAAGATATTTAAATTATAAGACAACAATCCTAAGATTAGAAAAATAAAATGGAATTTTGAATTGGAATGAAATGGATTATTCTGATGTAGTCAACCCAGAAAGAGATAACAATTGTCCACACAAATTCTAAAATATGGTTAAAACATGCAATGGCAATTTGATGGAAAAATTAACATGAAGTCTGTAAAACAACCAGACAGAAGTTCAAGTTAAGGCTCATGCTGTCCTTGATTGTTACTGTTTCCAGGCACTGCAGCATATATGATATAGAACCTCTTATCAGTTGTCTCACATCTGAAATCAATAAACACTTGATAGTCATCCAGTTTTTGTCAGATTTCTACCACCTCAAATGTTAAATACCAATTTACTTATAATTTTAACATTGAAATATTGTAGCTCATATATCCTAGTATTTTTATGAACTGACCTACTGTCAAAACTATTTTTACATAGAATGTACTTAATGTCCAAATATGCTGACTGAAATCCTGTTGCTTAGTATAGTAAGGCACATTAGAGTAGGCTCGTTCAATCAAATCCTCCCTGTTTCAATGGGCCCACTCTACCTGCAATTTTCTACACTAAGGAACATAACTTCAACCATTGTTTTAGTGTAATACTTGAGTTTAATACCCCAAGCCATTAGTTTGGGATAGGAATACTAAAGGATTCTAGGGCCAGTGCATCCAAGGTCTTTTGTGGTTCACACTTTCTTACAAATATTCTTGAGATCTCAGTGTTTATTAAAATGAATTATTAGCCTTCTGTTTTTAGCAAAATATTTGGAAGGATGTATACATCTTACAGCAGATGATTTCCATGAAGGAATAAAATAAATACATCTCCACTAATTATATCTTAATTTGGGGGAGTGTAAAATATGGCAATTAAGCTACAGTTCTACAAATCTGTTTTGCTCGGAGTCAAACAAATTAGTCGCCCACCTGGCAGATTTTAGAAGTTGTTCCATTACACTCTCTAATAAACAATTGTCATTTTAAGTAATACATTCTATGTCATGTTACTGAACTAAATAAAAACATACTGGTTCACTTGCATTTTGGCATTTTAAAATAACACATTCAGAAACATGCAGGGTTTATGCAGGACTTCTGACTGTGTCAAAGAAATTTAGGCATATGCCAAGAGTGTATGTAGATGTTATTGTGACAAATCTGCTATTCCCAAGGTGCTGCCAACCTTCTACCATTAAGACAAGAGGAGGGAAAATATTTTTCGTCCTGTTTTAGCTCTTCATAACCATTTTAAAAACAAACTTCCCACTGGTCCCAATTAGAGGGAAATAAAGTGTGCTAGGTCTAGCGTGTGTATTGTTGTGGATATATGAATTAAATGAGAGTCTTGGGTATGGTGGATCTTCTCCTAACCCATCACTGTCTTTTTCCTTCCCCCCTCCCCCCCCAGAGGATGGAAGAACAACAATTGAGGACCATTCTAGTGCCTCATGGAAACAGGTCCCAAAGGTATACCTAATTGCTGCCTTGATCAGCTCTGAAATGTGTGGTCCAGGGGTGGGGGAGCACAACCCAGAATCCCAATTGCTGCTAAGAATATTCAAGTAGCTACAGCATCAAACTAACTTTGTTAATTTTAAGGGCCAGGTTCCCTGCAATAACCCATTTGTCCAGCCTGGAGAACTTACAACCCATTGCATTGCAATTCTTATACTGTTTGGGAAATTTAGTTTAACATTTTGTTTCAGAGAACAGTTTGCTGCCCTCATTTAGCCACAGATATGTTCCTCCTTGTGGCATGCTTAATTAGGACTATCTGTGAAAAATAACTAAAGGATGTTGTCTATATGAACCCGCCTTTCCATTTGAAATGCTGATTATGAACTTTGAGGGTGGAGCACTCTGCAAGACAAGTATCAGCAATCTCTTCTACACTTCAGCTGCAGTATTTTTATATAACCTATTAAGTTTTTATTTGTTTTTATCCAAGATAAGAAACAAGAAACTACTTTAAAACAGTGTTTTTTAACAAGAAATTGCATTTTAAAGCATGGCAGTTTTTTACATCTATGTCCTAACCACGTGCATCTGGACATAGGCTCTACTGAACTTAGTGTACAGTACTTTGTTTCTGAGTCAACATGTTTAGATCAGGTAGTTAAATGCCTTGTATAGGACAACATTGAGAACATTCTGCCTCTTTTGACTTCTGCTGTTAAATTATTTCTCCAGATAGAGATGGTAATCTTCACACACCCTTCAGTAAATATGTATTCCTATTTGGCAAGAACATTTAGTTCTTACTGTATTAATTACAAAAAGGGCATGCATGTTTGGCTCTACACATCTAAATCTCCAGGTTCCAGCCTCAGTTTTTTGCAGGAAAAGAAAACAAGGATCAAAAAGTGATTGCATACAATTAGGAAGCTGAAATTTTCACTTTAGATGCAGGTTATTTTTTCATTATATATGCCTACTTTCTACAACCTCATTTAGAAAAATATATAACATTTCAATAACTATATTTAATCAGGTAATTCTGAAGAGCAGATGAGCAATCTTACAAAGAATGGGGAACCGTAATATCCGAAGTAGATACATCAATTCGGGCTAAGAAATGCCTTTAAAATGCATCCATAATAGAAAACAAATTGCAGCCCAATTTGATGTATATTTCATCTTAAGTGAAACTCTGCCAAATCAAACACGAGTAACTCCCAGATAAGTCAGTGTGATACAGTGGATAGCATGTCAAATCCTTGCTTAGATATGAAAATTCACCAGAGGTTGCAATGGTAAATCACTTCTTAAACAACAGATAAGTCTTGAAAACCACACTAGGCTCGCCATAGTCAGAAGTATGACAGCATATACTAGCCATTCCCAAATAAGCAAGCACAGCATTGCAGCCTTACAGTGGGATATAATTTAGCAACAACAAACTCCCATACACCTTAAAAACTATTTGTAAGTTAAATTGAATTAGAAAGCAGGTGACAAAAGCCTGTTGGCTTCTAAGGTTATACCTATTGGGACTACAAAGCCAAAGAAAGACCAGCTTGAAGATACAGCCTCTAAGAAGAACTAAGGCATAACCTAAAACTAACCAGAAACCCTTAAAACTGACCAGAAACCCTAAGATACCATACAAAAGTAAAATAGATGCCTTATGATACCTTAATAACTCTTCTGTATCCCAAACAGACATAAAGTAAATTATATTATCTATTAAAGAATCATTTAGCCCTTTAGAACAATTCACTGTCTGATATTTTCTATACATCTGTCTCTTCCTTAAGTCCCAGGAAGGTTTTTACCTTTTGACTGCCTTTAGATTAGACTAACAGCTCAAAAGTGTTCCCAAATCAATGTACTCATCAGTTCAGGAGTTCGTGGAACCACAGCTACAAGGTACCAGAAGCAGAAACCCTACCACAAGTTTACTGCTCTGAAAATTTAGAGAGGGCTGACAATGTTAGAGAAACATCTAGGAGAGTAATTCTTGCCACAAAGGGCAAACAGCCTATCAAATGAAAGGCAAGGCTAGTGAGACATCAAGATGGTCCATTCAGTCAAGAGAAAATGAGACTAGGATATAAAAAGGATGTGGGGGACATGGAGGTACATCTGATTTAAGTGACAAAATTAGGAGCCCCTGAAGATTATAGCTTCATAAAGCCCACTGCTTTATGAGCATCCTGTGCTCACCAGCTGTTTCAGGTGTATCACCGTTAGTCCATGAACAATAATATCAAGGTAGCACAGCTCACCGAGGAAACAGAACTGCTTTGCTCAGCCTATGTCAACATTATAAATACTTCCCTAGACTCCAAAGTCTATCCTAACCACCCAATTTTCAATGTTAGCTGAAGTTGAGGCATGTTAAACCCAATATGTGATACACCATCACCATCCTACTCTACTTTTAGCACAAAGTGTTCTGCTAAAGATGAGCTTGCACTCAACTATATACTGTACTGTACTTCAGCCTAAGAAAATACACTCCCTCATCAAAGTTAAAATGAAGCTTTCAGTCTATTGTTGTCAAAGATGCTAGTCTGAATCCAAGCAGCGCTCCTAGCTAGAGTGCCATTAAATTCCATAGAGTTCCATGAAATCAATGAGATTTACATATATGCTGACTCACCATGTAGCAGTTGATTCAAGGTTCTACTCTAGTGGGAACTGCCAAATGGATTTAGGTCACTGACTTGCTTTTATGACTTTCATTAGCCCTTAACAGATATATGTTTGTATATTGGGTTGCTCCCATCAATAAGCAAAATTGTTGCCGGAATAGATAATATATTTAAATGTAACATAATAGAATACAAAGAACTTTTCTTCCCATTTGGATAACGGAAATCCACCATTTTAAATCAGATTTATCAAACACAACTTTACAAACAAGATAAAACTCACACAGTACTTCTAAGACATAATGAACTGGTTTTTTTCATGCTTATAAATGCCTGGATATTTTAACTAAAAACCACCAACCATGTATTTTTAAAATTCAGCTGCATGAGATGGTGGCAGGCATCCATTTCTTTACTGCGTCTCCCCAGCTCATAGATAAAATGATGGCATTCTGTAAAAGGAGTCCCAGGGAAAGAATCATGGGACCTCCCAGTCATCTTAGGTTTCCCATCCCATCTTTTTTTTTAACCTCTTCTTCACGTTTCCAGTTTGCTTCTAATTTTCAGTGAGAAAAGCAGCTGAAGCAATGAAATTAAGTTAAGCGAGGCATAGAAAAGTGTTCCGTATAACTCACCAACATAGTCCCTTTGCTATTAAAAACAGATCTCACCCTCTCTAGAGCTTTATATGTGAAAATGGCAGGTAGGTGAAAGATAGTCTTCATTAAATTATGTTTTGCAGATGCACCAAAGCAGCAAATTCACACTTCTTTTGTGTTTCAGATAAGAAATTAAATGTATGCTGTGGTGTCCTCCAAATCAAAATGCCTAAAAAACCCAAATGAATGGCTGAAGGCTGATACTTTATCATTCAGTGTAGGACTTCTCAGTGTTAAATCTAAACAACACTGTCAGGCACAATTATTCACAGTGAGTACCAATGTTTGGGCATGTCCACAAGGTATTAGAAGTACAGTATGAATTTACACACAGTTAGAATTACAACTACTGTAACCAGATACATTTCCCCAGCTGCTTTGTAATCTCAGTGTAATTGTACAGATAGTCCTTTAAAACTTTGGTCTTTTATCCAAAGTCACTGAAAGACATAGGGTTGGATCCACAGAACTGTCTGCAAAAGGAGATAAGCACAAGTTCACTTTCTGGCCCCTCCTCTCCCTTACATGCTTTTATCAATCTGTACACTGTTGCCTTTGTCTGTCTTCTGACACCACGGCCCTCCCTTCAGCCCCCTCATAGCTGCCCCCCCCGGATTCCCAATTCATCAACAGATGCCTCAAGCACAAATGCGCAAGGGGCTCTAGCCACTGTTGGGGAGAGGAGAGCGCCGGAAAGTCACCCTAATATTGATCACCTCCTCCGGACATTTTTCTGAATCCAACTCATAGTCGCAATGTCTTCAGTGATCCTTGCTTGTGAATACAGATTCAGCACACCAAAATACACAACAGTGTGTGCTGTTGTCACTAAGTCGCATTAGCACATTCACCCAGCTAACACCAAGCTAAAAAGCAGAATTCCTTCAAGATACAAAACAAGGGACATTTGACAATATAAAGCATAATTTGGGTATGCTTTCAGGACACTATTTAGTAATATGGAAGTTGTAGGGTTTTTTTTAATGCTACATGGCAAGTTACATAGGTTTCATTAATTGGAAAAGTACTTCAGCTAAGGTCTCTCATTAAACCTTAAACTGATCTCCAAATCATATTGTACCAGCTTCCTTCCAAGTCTTTCTTGCAAGGCACCTGAACAGATTACCTGTCCAAGATATTCTGCTCATTATATGAGGCAGTTCCTTTAATATGCACCTATCCCAGAAATGAGTCCTTTAACATGTTTGATATTTTTATATCATAGCTGCTTTCAAATTAACCCCTTATCCCAGAACAAGTATGATTCAAAGCAGCAGGGTTATGAATAGGATGGAAGGATGCAGTACAGAATATAAAAGAATGGTCATGTTCTCATCTCATGAAGTTAAATAAATGAAAAGAATTAGAGAAAAAACAAAATGAAGTCTGCAGGTATATCAAAATGCCAAAGAGATAGAAGACTTAAGACATACTCTTGTAAATTTCAAGCACTTGGATCACAGCGATATTAATGGATGGGCATGATTTTTTTAAAGAATTTTTTGTTTGTCATCTCCTTTAAGTTGCCAGACCCAAAAATAAAAACAGAATATGTACAAGCAGAAAGTAAAATAGAGGAATACTATACAAAAACACAAATTAAAGCCCCCTTTCCTATGCCACATGGCTGTGTTATTTGGGGAAAAGTGTCAAGGAACAATAAGTGAATTGGTTGGGTTGCTCATTATCTAACTTACAATTACAGTATGGATTTATGTATTCTGGTTTTGTTATTGTTAGGCTGCACCCTAAATACTGTCAAATGTAGTGATTTAACTTATTGTGCAAAGTTTAACTGGAAGCAATCTTTAGATACAGATACTTCAAAATTATTTAAGAATAAATTCTTCAGATAATTTTATTCTATTAGAATAAAGAAAAATTTAGTTACTTAAACTTCCCTTCCAAATTAATAATTGCAATATAGATTATTTTCTTCACTATCAGAATAGTTAACACTTGATGTAGCATTTAAGAGATATAAAACTAAATACTGTACTACTTTTCCTATTTTCCATTTTCTTATTTTATTTTTCATCTATACAAATGCATTTCTGACTTGGTGGGTATTGTTTTGAAGCTGCTGAGGAATATTAATCAGTCACTGAAGATCCTACACAAACAGCTATAAATACATTAACAATATGAAGTATGCCAATTTCCCTTTCCACTTGTAACTGTAATACTGTAACCCAAAATGTTTCTATCCCAGTTACTCCACATAATAATTTATATATTATTACCAGTGGGGCAGTTAGCTATTTTTATTTAGCAGTATTATGCCCTCTACATGTTTAGACAGTTATATGAGTCCCTTTCTATTGTTTACCATTCTGTCCCCATTCCCAGTTACATTAGAGCAAAGAACATCACTTGCTAATTCCACATACAAAAAGAAACACTCTGAGCATGTTAAGTTCTAAATTTTAAATTCACTTAAATCAATGCCTACAGGGATAAAATGAGAGCTATCTGCCCTGACGCTGAACGGTCTTCTTTGATAATAAGCACTATTCTATGACCGAATATATTTAAAAGGTTTAATAATAACTATGTATATGTTCTGTTGTCTGCCCTGACTATCAAATGTGTTGTTGTTTTTTAAAAAATCAAGATGCTACAGTAAACATGGCCACCTCAGATGGCCTCAGGATTTTCATACTGGCTCAAGTGCCGATAATGGGTCTGCAAGGTATTCCTCACCTCCTGCTGCCAAGGTAGTCCTTGGGATTGTGGGGCCTTGGACTAAATCACCAGATCTAATTCTATTTGCCCACAAATTATTAGTCCTTAATTATTTCTCCTTCATTTTTGTAAACTTTCGTTGCCTGCAGTACCATATAATCATCACCATCGTCTCAAAATACCATCTAAGGATAATTTTAAATCATTTACTTATATGTCAACATTTATATGCCAGCTTGTCACACAAAAAGATCTTGGGGGAGGCTTACAGTAAAAATACAGTAAATGATTTATAATTGCAACTGGTACTAGGGCTGTGTTCATTTTATGCTTCCATCCACAATGCAGTGTGGAAAATGAAGCAAATATTGTTTCTCTCATGAGTGCTGCATTAAAAAAAACTTTTTCGTGTATCATTGTTGACATTTACTTGAAAATGTACCCCCTGTTAATTTCAAAGCCTTCGTCTGGCAAAAGCTTCTCAACAATGCTCAGAAAATTTAGCCTTGCATCTTCTTCACATCTTTGTCACTGTTAGGGGCTTTCCCTCTTTTACCTTTGGCAACACAATCCCTTAAAGGCCATTCCTGAGGACCTAGATGAACAATCTTCAATGCAGTATGAGGGGCTGCAGCAACAAATTGGCCGAAATACTGGACTCCTGCCCTTTTCATAAACAGAAGTAGCTTTCATTTGCACAAGAACTTCATTACACTCAAGTGTTCTGAGCTACATCTGCATTTATGGGCCAATAAAATATTTGTGGATTGCACTATTGTATTTTTTTAGTCAGAACATTCAGTTATTAAAAGCTCAGTGCCAGGATTAGTCAAATGGGTCACAGAGTGAAGTATTCAACCCTCTCCTTCTCCTGGACATAAGATCCCTACGGTCTTCCTCCTTTTCAGGGTGAAATTGACAATGGCATCAACTGCAATTAAGACTTGTCAGGATCGCCTTGCCTTACTGAAATCTTAAATCAGTTTTAAATCAGTCTTAAAACATTTTCACATTCTGGTTAGGAAATCATAGAAAGTCTTAACTATTGTTAATGCAATTGCAATTGCTGGCATATGTTCTAGATACAGTTAAACCAAGTGTTGAGGGTCCAAACTCCAGGAAGGAAAAGGGCTCATAAAACCCTTTATGCTGTTTCTTATTGCTTAATTGCCATAAAACAACTGGGAGCATCATGCCTGCAACAGGTGAACTAGATTTGTCAATAATGTAAGCACGCAAATGATACAATTACATTTCAAAAAGGAATAACTTCTAAAGCTGAACACTAATGAAGGAGAAAAATAAAAATAAAAATATATGAAGTTAATGACAATCTAGTAAATACACTACAGGCAAGAAAAGATGAGGGAAACTAGCACAAAAAGTAGGCTACAAAGACTAATATGGGGTTATCAACACATAATTTTTGAGTCTGGCCTGATTTATTATTGCCTTTGACATCATTTTGCTTTCCCTTTATATTATAGAAGCACATTTTTGTCTGAAAATTGGCAATACCTGTATCTACCTGTCCTGTCTGGGAGACTGAAAGATAAAGGTCTGTAAAGAGAAGAATGGAAAGAACTAGAAAAGATCAGGTGGTTTGAAAAAATGAAGACTGACTTAAAACGACCAAATTCACACGCAGCTGAACACTACAAGAACACCAGAAATATTCCAGGGTTTTTTTCCCCAGAGGACACCTTCCATGTCACAGATAGTGCCTGACAAGCCCACACCCCATATGCTCACTTTTTATTTCTCTTACTCAAATGCTCTGAAGCTTTACTAGCTTGATTCCACATGACTGGCAAACTTCTGCACAATGAGTATCAGATGTGGAGAACTAAAATTGCTCATGGCTCACAAAGAGAGATGCACAAGCTACAAGTGCTCCATCTTCTACAAATGCTCTTGGAAAATACTAAAGCTCATCTGAACAAAATATTTAATTTTTTTCTAAGACATTTGCCCACCAAAAGGGAATTCAAAATGTGGTAAACTGTTTTTTAATTAATTTGTGTTGAAAAATATCATCAGTTCACAGAGCCAATTCAAGGTAATAACTTGTATTTTGATTAGCACTTTGTATGTGGGCCAAGGCTTTCTTATCCACTTGTTCCCACTACAATGCCTTCCATCACATTATGATACTTCTAAGATTCCGATGACACCCCAGAATGGTGTGCAACATGGCATGGAGAGTTATAGCTGACAGAAGGATGATCAAAGTCCATACCCTCTGTGGAAGGAGAGAGATAACTGCGTAGCCAACAATGTTTAGGACTGCAAGTTAATATGGCAATAAATAACTGCTGAAAATGATGCCCCAAGTGGCATAAAAGGACCATATAGTGTATTCAGAGATTTCATTGTTTTAATTCATATTTGTGTTTTTAATTTGTTTTGCAGCATGTACAGCTCAAGTCTTTATGATTCAATTACAATGCTGTTCTTTACACTTTTGTATTACATGCTCAGGAAAAAAATATTAAGTGGAGTGGATAAAGCAATGGAAACCGAATTTAATCTGGTTGATTTCACTTAAGTAGCCTCTCTAGAGAATTAAATGAAAACTCCAGTTATGGGTAACTCATTCAAACTACAAATTGACAGAATACGTTCTTATTTTTAAAAACTGTGCTTCAGAAAGAGATGAAGTGTTCTGCTTATATACCGCCCCATACCACTTCAAGTAGTCTCTGGACAGTTTACAATTTAATTACAGTAAGCAGGCTACACATTGCCCCTAAACAAGCTGGGTACTCATCTTACCGACCTCGGAAGGATGGAAGGCTGAGTCAACCATGAGCCTGCTACCTGGGATTGAACCCCAGGTCGTGAGCACAGTTTTACCTGCAGTACAGGCATTTAACCACTGTGCCACGAGGCTCTTGTAAGGATTATGTAGGAGGATACAATGAAGAAAGTAAATTACTTAAAATAATTTCTCCTATGCTTTATTCAAATCTGAGTCCAATTTTTCTCATCTTTGTTAATATTCTTGCACCAGAATATTTCCATGCATTACATCATACCTCAACTACCCAATTTCTGTGCTTGTCTGTGAGGGCTGTCCTGCTTTTAAATTGAGGTATATTAGATAAGCAAGGTGAAGGGAAATGTCTGGCCAAATTGCAAATTAAAGGCAATATTGTGTAAGTCAAGGCAAACAGATAGGAAATCCGCTACAAAATTGTATACCAAAAACATTTCATCATTCTTTTTTGTTAACAGAGCAAGGAATTAATGACCAAAATCCTGCTGTTTAGCATACTAAATTACACTAGATTAGGCCCATTGAATCAATGAGGATTGAACATCTCATCTCCTTTGTAAATTCCATTGATTCAAGTGAGTTGTTTGCAATTTACTATGCTACAGTAAATCAGTTACAGTAGGATCATTTGAATCAATGGAACTTATAAGAGAAATTGACTCACCAAATCCCCATTGATGCAACTAGAGTTTGGTGTGTGTATTATATCTACTTACATATGAAGCTAAATGAGACATAAAACACATGACTAAAATTGGTATTTGCTCTCTCAAAGGGATCTACATTCAAAGCAACTCAGAAAGAAAAGTAACCTGGAGAAAATTTCCTTCTCTGTGGTTGCCAATTTTTAAAAACAATTGGAGAGAAACATGCCTGTGTGCTTCAAGTCTCATTTAATTTCATTCTAAAAGTCTAAAGTTTTGTATGGCTCAATTTATAGGACCTTATGATTATTAACTATGTGAATGAAAAGACAACATCTATATGTAGATGCCTACTGATTTAAAAGACACTTGACATAACTGCAGACAAACTGGTCTACATCAGTAAGATGGCAAAATATTTCTAGGACATAAAGGTACTCGATATAAAATCTATCAAGAATTGTATATCACTAAACTACTGGTTAATATGTCTGAAATGAAGATCAGCCGAGTTCCTTCAATTCTTGCTTAAATATCTTTGGCCACTGCATGGCAGGTATTCATTGTGCTAAAATACATACTTTGTATTTAAGATTCACATCTTCAGCAACATTCTATGAAAGGCTTATATAAGATAAAATTCTCCAAAGAATAATAAGCTATAGGAGGCAGAGACCTTGACTGAAGGAAGCTCATATGCCAACAGCAGATATGAATTTGAAAGAAGGAAAAAGGGAATGCTTATTTAATTTGCTTTTTACATGCTATATACTAAATGCTCATTTGTAGCAAGATATGAAGCTGAAAGAAAGAAAAAGGGAATGTTTCATTATTTAATTTGGTTTTTGCATGCTACCTACTAAATGCTCATTTGTAGTTATACAAGTAGCTGAATACACAGCAACACTAAAAATAAATGACAGTTTCAAGTCATGCATGTTGTATGATCATGCGTCAACTAGCTTAAATGGTTTTCATTTTTACCTCAGATTTTTCTAGTTTATTTTGAGCATCAATCTGGGTGACAATTTCATTCATATTTGTCTCCAAAACCATTCCACCCATCACCATTTCAGCCAGGATATTATGGACCTAGAAAGATCACAAAATACATTCAAGGTACACAAATAAAGCAAAAACATTACTGTTTTGTAATAATAAGATTTCCCAAATAATAGCTGCTTTAGTATAAAATTAAAAACCTTCAAATATTGAAGTTACAAAGATTTAGCACTAGATATTTTAAGGACCTGGAAAATACAGTTTCTTTCATTTTATTGATTTTTTAAAAATTTGTTTTGATAAATTCACAGTACTTCATGTATTGTATCATTCAGAACAATGCCACAAACCTCTTGCCAAAGACCTGTAAAACTAAGTAACCATTCTGTTTGTAATTTGCTAGCACTGCAAAAGGATCATAGAACAATTAACTGTTAGTCCAGTGCTTGCCAGCTTTTCACACTGGACATTTCTTTATTCATTGCTATCCAAATACTCATGTAAACAAATTATTTAATTGTTGTTTACAACACCACGCAAAAGCAATTCAGGGAGGATGTAACAAGGCTCCTTTTCAAGGAGCAATGTTGAAATCTTTCCAATTAGCTAAGGCTCTCGCACTGTGTAGTAGGGACATTTTTTTAAATTATCATATTCAAAAGCCTTGAAGTATTTGGACCAAGGATGATGTTATACTTTGCATACACATGCAATTCTGCTATAAATATTTAAGTTTATCATGCATGCTTTGAGAAGCCTTAAACAATACATTCAGATACCACAGCATTTCAAACGCCCACATAAGCTACTAAGAACATCTGCACATTCTGGTTTTTGATTATGCTGAATGTTCAGCAGTGACACATTTCCAAAGAACTGTGCTTAAGTTTATATGATTCATTCCAATAGCAGAATTGTTCCTATTTCAAAACATATGGCAAAAGACAAATATACAGAACGCTAGAACACAGGAGGCATAGGTTATGTGGGAAGACATCTTGGTTTACAGAAATCTCACTTCAGCTTCTAGGGAAAAAAGGGAGATTCATCATATTTCAAAAAGCTTTCTTAAAAACTGAAGGTCAGAAGTGTCCCATTTCTTCATTCTTTTCCAAACCCAGATATGCAAGTATATTAGTAACCAGTAAAAAGGAAGATGACATCTGCCAGGAAAATGGGGTGGGGGGGAAGAGATTACTTAGCCACCATAAGTATTCATTCTTCTCTGCTTTCCTGGAATAAACTAAAACACACTCAAAGGAACTATCAGATATGTCAAATGAGAACAAAAGAATGTATACAGAAAAGAGTAAGATTACTTAAGTATTCCAGAAAAACTGCATACACCGAAAAATTATTATATACTTGGCTGCACAAAAGCTTAACAAACCCATGCTCATGCAAAAAAAAATCTTTGATAATAATTCAACACAATATTTTGGTCTTTATAGAAAACTGTGGCTTCTGGATTATTTATTCTCATTCTCAAAACATCCATCAAGCTGTGAGAATACTGGGATGGTGAGCACGTCTTGATTTTCCTCCCGCATTGTTTTCTTTTAAATTTTCTGTTTCTAATGCTTAAGCTTTATAAATGCCTGTGCTTCAGGTTACATTTTACAAAAGGACTAGTTCATCTAAAGGGGTGATGTTTGAACAAAACTAGGACTGTTTATCACCAGACAGATACAAGTACAAAAAGAATATTTTCATTGCACATTGCAGCCGCTCCTCACAATACCTTGTCCACATGGAAAATTAAGTCCAGTTCACAGACATTCTCAAAACACTTGTCTAATGTTTCTACGAATACCTAGAAGTAGAAAAATTACAGAGAGTTAAAGCTTAAGAACATTCTATTCCATTCTATTATGGATATACAGTGGTACCTTGTATAAAGGAATTAATTCGTTCCAAATGAAATTATGTTAAGCAAATTTTCCCTTGTAAAAATTTCCCATAGGAATGCACTGAAAACAGTAATCCCTAATCGCAAGCATTTTATGTTGTTCGGATTCGCCCCATAGATGGTTCAGTTAAGCAAATTTTTTCTATCTCCAGAATTTTTTATGTTGTACAGACTTTATGTTATACAAAGTGTTTTTTATATGAGGGTCCATTGTATTGCAAATCTGGCAAAAACAACACAAACCATACAGAACTCTCGAAGTCTGGTGCATCTGTACTACCGATGAGTTGATAAAGCTGATTCTCAAGCACATTGCTACTGTATTATACAAGCTCAAACACTGCCAGAACATCTTAATATTTCCTGAGTCGGGTGGAGACTATTACAAACAGTGCTTGAATTCTTAAAATCTTTTATCAGCTTAAATAATGTACCATATACATTAAACCTTAGAGTGTAAGGCAGCCTAAAACTCTTCCTTAACAACCAACTTATAAATATTAACCCTTTAACCACCCCTTTACTTTACAACATGCATCCCAGAAAATCTCTGTCACACATAAAATATTTCAGAGCAGTATCGGATACCAACAAAAACCAAAACCAGTTTCAACCACAAAGCTGGGATGTTTTATTTCTTGACAAGTTATTTTTAGATGCATTTTTGGTCTTTGTGATTTTTGTTACAGTATTATCCGGAAGACTGGAGATGTGTGCACTACAAAGTTAACCCATCAGCTTACATTAAAAAAACCTGTGTCTATTTGCATCAGAATAGTCACATTTCAAACTCCAAAATGAAAAACTACTTTAGCAAGCAGCAATATTATCAGACTACACAAAGCATGTAATGTTATTTCTTTCATTTGCATCTCACCCATTTTTTTCACATAGCTCACAGTGGTAATTTAGGTTTATAATAGGTTTATAGGCTAAAAAGAGAATTCAGCTTGTGGACTTCATCTCTACACCTTTTAATCTGAATTTCCCACATTTACACAATTGTCTATCTTAAGTGTTACACACTTGACTATTGTTAGCTATTTTATTTACACCTTGATTTTATTTTAATGGACAAGGGAGGGCGCAACTGCAGAACAACTGCACTGCAAGTTTTGCATTGCTCAAGTTCAAATAGACTATTCATTGTATTCTCAAAGGCTTTCACGGCCAGGATCTGATGGCTGTTGTGGGTTTTTCAGGCTGTTTGGCCAAGTTCTGGAAATTTTTGTTCCTGATGTTACGCCAGTCTCTGTGGCCGGCATCTTCAGAGGGCAAGGAGCTCCTTACCTTTGAAGATGCTGACCACAGAGACGGGCAAAACATTAGGAAGAAAAACTTCCAAAGCACGGCCAAACAGCCTGGAAAAACCCACAACAGCCACCAAACCATTCATTGTTTCAATGCAATATGGAAGTTTACATAAGTGGATTTCTAGTTCCCTCTAGTGCTTTATTTGAAATGTACACAAATAAAATTTTACATAGGTAAATCAGTTTTCTCAGAACTATTATTCGTATAAACAGGGGTAAGAGGCATTTACATAGCTGTTTTACTGCCCTATCAGATACACACCCATTCAGAAATAACATCAGCTTCAATAAGACTTAATTCCAATTACTAATCAAAGATTTGATTAGTTTTAAATTAAAACAGCTGAAATTCCACCATGACAAACTGGTGGAAGTACTGATAGGAAGCAAGTCCAATTTAGCTTTCAACCTGTTTACTACAATTTGTATTAACAAAATATTTAAACCAAAATAGCAAGTACATATAATGGCCCTAATCCTCTTTTATAAAGTTACACCTGCATAAGAGAAGTAGGCTTTTATTGTTCATTAAGTTTTTTATTCCACTCCATCATTTATGTGGGGAGGTCTCAGAACACAAAAACAGCTGGATGACCACATTTTACCCACACCTTCACTTATGACTCCTAGTGGCTCTTTTCGTGTGGGAAATAAAGTTTTTTTCCCTAGAAATTATTGCTTATATTGATTAGTACTGTACAGGCACTAAAAAGTAGGTAAGATTATAAGAAGCCAGTAAAGAGCTCTCCAAAGCACCTTGAGTCCACAAACAGAAATCCAGGTATCTTGTATTACTTTGGACAACAAAATAGAAGAACAATGTGAACCTTTTCACATATATTTTCCTTACATGCGCATTAATACTAATTGTAAAAAAAAAGTTATCTTACCATATAGTATTAATACTGAAAAGTGTTTAATACTAATACTAGGAAGTTTCAAAGATATACAACTTTTAGCTTATGCATCAGCCCATTAAAACATTTTTCGCAGGAGAAGTACCAGTATATCATTCTAGGTTTCCTTTAGCTTACATGAAATAAAATGCAGTGCTCTTCATCATCAAATAATGAAACATTCAAAATTGATAGCCAAATCTGGTTGTGTAATTAAAGCTGAGGGAAGGGCAATGTCATAACTCACCCTGGAAACTGCCATTAATTAACAAGTCCCTGCCTGGATTCCTGTTCATCTGACAACCACCCAATGGCCACCCAATGATGAATCCAAATGGGAACTTGCAAATTAGCGACAATTCCACTGCCATTCTGTCAGTGTAACTACACAATGAGACCAATGCCAAAACTAAAAACCTAGTGTGGTGTGGTGGATAGAGTGACAGGATGCAACTCAAGACACCTTGGTTCAAATCCCTACTCAGCCATGGAAACTCAGGGGTGATGGTAGTAAAACCACCGCTTAAACATCTCACTTATTTTGAAAACTGCATCAGAGTCACTTTAAGTTGGTTCTAATTTGATGGAACATAACTAAAATTATACTAACTCACTCACTTACTTACTTGTATTAGATCTAAAATGCCAAGTTCACTTTCTGAAGAATCAACACAGAAGACAAAATAGAGTGTGGCATAGTGTCGGTATATTAACTTGTTGTCAGATCCACCTATTAATCTAAGACAGAGGAAGTTTAGCATCAAAGCACTAATACCAACATTCAAAGTTCTCTTTATTAGTGGCTAAAAATACTTAAGAGGCAATAAAACATTAACTGTTGTTGTGGCAAAAAGCAATTAATGAACATATTAGAACTAATAATTTGAACCATATTAGTAGATAGCAACAAATCTTATAATTTTATAACTGTGGAGCAAGAAGGAATCCTATTGATCATCAAATCCAGCCCCTGTCAAGGAGGCATAGTATGGATTCAAACTCCCAACCTCTGACTCTATATTTAGATACCTAAACCACTGAGCTACCCAGCAGTTCTATGTGAAGTCCACTGCACTGGTTGAGATTGTCAACGATCAAATATGTGGAAGGGAACTACTCAAACAGAAAAATGCGCTAAACTATTTGGGCCATTAAGACTGAGCAGGTACCACTCAATTATGGGTATAACTAATCTACATTCGCTTTGGACTGTCAGAGTTGCAAATATTTATGGAAGACTTAGATATGGATGCTAACCCTTCATACAGATACCCTGGAAGAGAACAGTGAAAATAGATCAGTAATCATGGCATCAAAGACAACTCTAGTCATCTGGCCAATACTAAGTGTCACAGCCATATATATCATTTGTATCCCAAACCTAAAAAATTATGAAAGAAAATATGTTTTCTGTTACTTACTAAGAATAATCATTTATTGATTTAACAAGTGTTGTGATATTCTTTTATAAAGTACATATCTTAAATCTCAGTAAGATCCACAGTTACAGAGTTTTGTATTTCACTTTTGAATCAATTTAAAAATCTTTATGTACAATATAAAAATCCCTCTAATTTGATCATACTTACAAGCCCCCTTCTAGGAAGTTACAAACATTTTCATCACGTTTTGACACTAAATGAAATGTTTCTCTGATAATCTGCTGCTGTGTATCTTCACTCTGGAAAAACAAACAAAATAAAATTAGTATAACAATGCACAGTATATAATTCATATTTTATAGAATCATAGAACAGGGAGTTAGAAGTGGCCTACAAGGCCATCAAGTCCAACCCCCTGATTCCATGCAGGAATACAAATCAAAGAATATCTGCCAGGTAGTTGTCCAAATTTCTCTTGGATGCCTCCCATGTTGGAGGACTCACCACCTCTTGAAGTAACCGGTTTCACTGCTTGCTGCACTGCTCTAACAATTAGGAAGTTTTTCCTGATATTCATCTGAAAGCTGGGTACTTATAACTTGAGACTGGTTGTCGTGTCCTGCACTCTAGGCTGACATAGAACAGCTCCTATCCCTCCTCTGTATGACAGCCCTTCAAATATCTGAAAAGTGCTATCATATCTCCCCCAGTCTTCTTTGTTGGGTTTCCAGCACCCTGGTCATACTTGTCGTCCTCTTCTGAACTTGTTCCAATTTGTCAGCAGCTTTCTTGAAGTGCAGTGTCCAGAACTAACCACAGTACTCAAGATGAGACCTAAATACCGTAGTCTGAATAAAGGGGGATGAACACTCCATGGGATTTGGAAATTACTGCAGCCTAAAATAGCATTCACATTTCTGTGGCCACATCACACTCTTAGGTCATGTTCAGCTTATGATCAACAAAAGGGGTGGGGGACCTTTGGACCCCCAGATGTTTTGGACTACAACTCCCACAGCCTGTTATGATTAGCACTACAGGCTTGGAATTCTGGGAGTTGCAGTCCAAAGCATCTGGGGGGTAGAAAGTTCCCCACTCCTGATCTACAAAAATTTCAAAATCTTTCTTGCTTGTAATATTGCTAAGCTAGGTGTCCTCCATTTTGTAACCATGTACAGTATTTGGTTTCTTTTTTCCTAGGTGCAGTACTTTGCATTTATTACTGTTGAATTTCATTCCATTGGTTTTAGCCCAGTGTTCCAGCCTATCAAGATCGTTCTGAATTTTGTTTCTGTTTTCCAAGGTATTAATTAGCTCAGTGATGGTGAACCTTTTAGAGACCGAGTGCCCAGACAGCGATTCAAAACCCAATTATTTTTGCAAAGTGCCAATACAGTAATTTAAACCTGGATACAGGTGGCTGTGGAGGGGCGATGTCGAGTGCCCACAGAAAGGGCTCTGAGTGCCACCTTTGGCACCTGTGCCATAGGTTTGCCGACACTGTATTAGCTATTTCTAAATACAATCTTAGAACCTCAGGACTGTGCTATCATAAGCCACTGCTGTGCGTTTTAGGTTATAAAGCCAACCATCATCTTTGCATATACTGTACTGTATATTTAAAATATAAATATCTTCTCATAATCTGAAAGATTAAATGGTATTACAAACTAATGTCAGAACAGGACACCCAGTTTAAATCAGCACCTGATCAAAAAGCTTGTAGGTGAACTCTGGCAACCACCAACTCAATCTTATTTGGAAAGCTATGGGTACTCCAGATGATGACAATTCCAGTTCCCATTGGTACCATGGCAAAGATTACAGGAGCTGGAAATCCAACACTATGCCACATATATTTCATTTCAGACCAACACCTCACAGAATCATTGAGAAGTAAAAATATATACTGCCTTAAGCTTCTCAAAGGAAAGGCTAAATATGAATGCAAAAAGCATTATTCCATGTTGTACCTTGTTAGGAAAACAAACTACTGTAAAAACAAATAAATATGAAAAGCAAACTTTATCAAACAAGACATTAACACACAGGGCTATCTCTTTCCTATTCCGAAAGAAAAAAGCAACATTGTACTTAAAGCATCAATCAAAAATGTTGAAACTAAATTCTCTGAAAATATTTTCAATCAAAACCTCAAGTTCTCTTTTGGGGTAACAGTACCATTTAACTAAATTTATTATAAGTGGATTTGTCATAATTTTGTCACTAAACACTACATCAGGAATTTGTACTTCTTTAGTGTAATATTAAATCAAAAGATAAAATTTGAGTGATTAGCCACACAAAATGTCATCCTCTAAAGCACAGTAATAGTCCTGATTCATCAAATCAAAACAAAATCAGTTTTGTATCTAGCCCCTTTCACAAAGAGAATTTTACAAATTTTCCCAATTAGTGGATCAAAGCTGCCTAAACCTCTTTGAGTATAAAGATTCAATTTATAATGGTAATGAAATACTTTCTGCAAAACCAGCTTGACCAAAACATTTTTCCAGTTATTAAAATGACTTGCTCAAAATGTAAAAGTATGCAAAAGTTTGCTCAGAAGATAGAAAATAATTAGTCAATTATAAAAATCACCCAAATAGAGACACAGGGATACTGATATAAACATAACACCAAGAGCCAAACATTACAATGAATCATTGTGTTTATGCAATTTATTTGAAATGAAACAGATCTCTGTAAACCCAAGATACTACACACTAATAAGCAAAGAGAAAAATGCTGCCTGTCCAAAATGATAAAACATACCTTTCTCAATGTCTAAGAACATGAAAAAAGAGCTGCTCTTCCCCAGCAGGTGGACAGCAAAATCTTTAAAGACATGCAATGACTTTCCTACAAGGACTCTAACAAATGTACACCCGGGTTTCATTGTGTACAAATACTCTCAGCCAGACTGAATAGTCACAAGCACATACAACACAACAGATGTGTGTGTGCACTTCCCATACATGACTACACATGCAGGAGACTTAGAGTGTTCTACCTGTATTGTACTGCTTAACGTATGGGAAACAACACTTATAATGGCATTTCTATTCCACTCTCAATCTCCCATTTGT
Organism: Phrynocephalus forsythii; assembly: GCA_029282475.1. Taxonomy (NCBI): domain Eukaryota; kingdom Metazoa; phylum Chordata; class Lepidosauria; order Squamata; family Agamidae; genus Phrynocephalus; species Phrynocephalus forsythii. Next base: position 62,318,308 of record JAPFRF010000004.1, read on the forward strand.
TACGTTCCTCTCTATGTATCTGTGAAACAACACAGGCATTAAATTTTTAACAATCCACAAGGATCAGCAATAAGCCTCACAGTGAGAGGCAACTATCACATATCACCAGCTAGAAAAGAGCCTCAGCAACCAAGTAACATGAGAATGCACCCCCATTTAACACTAGTTTTTGGTTCCTCATCTTGTGTGTAAAGTAAGCTTCATGGTTGCCAGCCTCTCCCACTTGAAACCCAAGTGCATTCAAGTACTGTACAACAAGGCAACACTTTTAGTAGAATTTTCCCACTCCCCCCTTTTTACATCCCTGTCCATTTTAAAGGGTTATAAAGTAGCATAAATTTGGGGAAAGACCAATAACTCAGTACTCAAGAAGATGCTTTGAATGCAGAAGATATAGCACCCAATCCAGCCAGAGAGAGGCAAAGAAATGCTACTGGGGGGGCTCTCCCATAATCCCAGAAGCAGAATGGACAACATCCATGCTAGCTCTAGGATTATAGGAGCTGCATCTTCCCATCTGTGGGATTTTGAATCCTGGTAATCTTGTGCAACAACCAATAGCAGCTTTGAAGGACTACCATCAGCCATCACAGAAGGCCCTGGATGAGAGAGATCACTGCCCCCACCCCCAACCTCAGTAAAAGGCAGCTGTTTACACATGGAGATGAGGGGTCCCTGCTGAGGCCACACATCCTCTTGGCCTAACACTTTTATCCACAAGAGGCCTTTCACCAGCCATCTGAGAACTGGGAACTACAGGTGAAGGGCCGCCATCCGGCGTTAACGACGTTGAATCCAAGGACTGGAAGCGAAGCCAAGTCCACTCTTTCCAACCTGCCGTTTTGAACCCATGGCCGGGCAGTCACCTTGTGAGGCAAAGAGGTGGCGGTGGCTACGCCAGGCACAGATACCTGAAGGACTGACTCCTTCCATATGAACCTACCAGGCAATTAAGATCTAGCCAGGGAGTCCTCTGAAAGAGCCATCCCTCAAGGAGAAGAAAGGGATGGCTTGTAGGTACGGGGCTGGGGCCTTTTGGCGGCTGTCCCTCGGAGGCTATGGAACTCCCTCCCGAGTGAGATCCGCCTGGCACCAACACCAATGACATTTTGGTGCCATGCAAAAAACCTTTGTGCCCCAGAAGTTTTTTAACTGATATAACATAAGATTGTGGGTCCTGGTGGCAATTTTTAGTGTATTGTATTTGTGTTTAAATGTTTTTATCATTTTAATTATTTATTTTAACGTTTAAATTGTTTCTTGACTGTGAGCCGCCCAGTGACCTTTGGGTAGTGGGACAGGTGATAACTTTAGGCTACTAGAAAATTCACAAAACCGTTGCTAACATTTCGAGGGCGAAACCCTCTTCCTCAGAGCAGTAGCGATAGATGGATTTGCCAAGAGTTATTTCTTAGATGTAAGATGTGGGGAAAAGCCAGGCAGTTTTCTTAGTTGAGGCTGGGAGCTTGGATGTTCTTCGGCTGCATCCGAAATGAAGGGAGGGGGTGTTTTTATTGTCCCAGTCCTTAAGTAAATTTAAAAATAAATAAAAGGGGGAAGAGAGAACCAAAGGGGGGCAAACTCTCTCTGGGCGGGAGGCAACGGGGTAAACTGAGGCCGTCGTACAAACGGAAATAAGACTCCCCGGAAAGGACCAAACAGCTGGCGAGGGTAAGGGGAAGGCGACAGGAAAGGAGGACGCCAGGAGAAAAAGCAGGGGATGGGCTGACTTCAGTCAAGGGACCAGGGCCTCGAGGGGGCACGGCTCCGAAAGGCAGCCCCCCCCCGCCGCCCCGCTTTTAGCTTATCCTGGAGCCGCCATTAAGTCGGAAGGGAGAGGCCGGCCGCAGGCTGGGGCTGAGCGTGGGTGGTTCCGTCCCTGCCTGGAGGCACCTCCTGGGCGAAGGGACGCGCGTCATCGCCCCGCAGGCCTCCGCCTTGGCTCCCCTTCTCTCTCTCTCTCCCCACCGACCCCCCACCCCGACCCCCGGGCTCCTCCTCGACCCGCCGGCTGCGGGCACTTACGTAGCGCTGGTAGAATTTGGAGAGGCGCGGCTTGCCATGGTTGTTGAAAATCAGGATGGCTTTGATCATGGCGGCAGCCGCCGGCGAGGAGCCCAGGACGGCCTTGCGAGGGGAGGGGGGGCTGCCCCTCCTCCTCCCTCCTGCCCCTCCTCGCTGAGCCCGGCGACCGTCAAGACTACCCCCCCGCCGCCGCCGCCGCCGCCGCCGCCGCCGCGGGTCGCTCCTCCTTCCAAGCCCAGCGCCGGCTGTGCGCAAAGAGACACGGGACCTCTCGTCTCTCACGTGACACCTCCGGCCTCCCCCTCCCCCTTCCCCTTCCACCGGACGTCATCCGGGGGAGCGGCAGCGCGCGAGGGCGGGGCCAACGGTCGCCGGAAGGGTCACGTGCCCGGGAGCAGCCTGGATAAAAACGGAGGCGCGGGGCGGCGAGGGAAGCGGCTCGCGCTTGCTTGTGGCTCCGCGAGGATGGCGGAAGCCGGAGAAGAAGGGCCGGCTCCGGCCACGGCCCCGGCCGGCGCTCTTTCGCCTCAGGAAGGCGACCGAGGCGACGGCGAAGAAGAGAGCGCGGAAAGCGGAGGAGGAGGAGGAGGAGGAGGAGCCGCCGGACCTGCAGGGGCGCTGCTCGAGCCGGCCCCTCCCTCCGCCGTCTCCCCAGTCGCGGAGGAACCCGCCGGAGACGCCCGGAAGAAAAGTAGGCGCAGGGTGTTGGGGCGGCTCCCACCGGGTCTGGCCGCCGAACGGAGAGGAAAGAGGACGGGGGTCTCGGTGTGTGTGTGTGTGGGGGGGGGCATCAACCGGCCGTCTTGAAGCTCCAGTTTCCAAGCAGACCCCCCCACCCCACCCCACCCCTCGTCTCCTGCTTCCGAGGGACGTCTCGTTTTCTCCAGCCTAGGCCTCTGTGGCACAAGGACGTGAGGGGTCCTGTTGTATGTTAGGTCTCCTCTCAGGTTCAGTCCCTTAGTGGGTTGCTTGAAGTTCTTCTAGTCTGTAGCTCTTCCTGAATGCTGCGTTGCCCCCTGTTCATCTTCAAGTTGCTCGTTCAAAGTAGGGCCTTTTGGGGTTCATTAATTCATAGGATCACCATAAGTCCTCTTTTGAAGGCATCCAGGCTAGGTGCCATCACCACATCTTGTGGCAGGGAGTTCTACAGACTGACACCGCTCTTCACCATCACCCATCTATACTTTACAGTACTAGGCTGGATTAGACAGGGAAGGATTCTTAATGGGTTTTTAAGACTTAAAAATTTTGCACAGTACTGTACTTGGATAAGTAGTGAAATACAGTGGTCCCCCGCCCTTTCGCAGTTCACATACCCTGATCCCGCTATATCGCGGGACCGCAGTAACCGGAAAGGGCTTGAGGGAGGCGGGATCGCCCACCGCCCACCCACGCCTCCCAGGAGGTCCAGGCAACCAGCGCACAATGGCAAAGGGGCTTTTGACTGTGGAGCCCCAGCGCTGGGCTTCGTGGCCAAAGTCCCTTTGGCTGATCACGAGACGCCTGCCCGGACCTCCCAGGAGGTCTGGGCAAGCAGCGTGCAATTGCAAAGGGGCTTTTGGCTTCGGAGCCCCAGGGCTGGGCTCTGTGGCCAAAGTCCCTTTGGCCATCTCAGGCTGCTTGCCAGGACCTCGCAGGAGGTCCGCGCGTGATGGCAAGGGCTTCTCGGAGGAGGGTGGTGGCAGGGAGCAATCGCATCGCTCCGCGCCACCGCCCTGGGCCCCTCTGAGAAGCCTCGGAGCCGCGCAGGGGGGCGATCAGGTCGCTCCCCACCGCCCCCCGGGCCCCTTCGAGAAGTCTCGGGGCCGTGCGGGGGGGGGGGCGCGATCTCCATTGAAATGCATTGTCAATGCATGTCAATGGAGAAATTTTCCCCATTGGAAAGCATTGAGCCAATGTTTTCCAATGGGGAAAATTTTCTCCATTGAAATGCATTGGCAATGCATTTCAATGGAGATGGCCCCGGACAAGCCTCGGGTGGCGTGGGTGGGCGGCAGCGGGAGGTCAGATCCCTCAGCCGTTGCTGCGTGCGCCACCCCAAGACTTCTCGGACAGGCGCGCGATCGCCCCCCCGCCTCCAGCCCCCCCTTCTGCATATCGCGGATTTTCATGGATCGCGGGTGGGGTGGGTCCCTAACCCCCACGTTCGGCAGGGGGGGTTACTGTATTTCAGCTTTGTTGTGGTGGTACAGAATAATTTTAGACATTATTTGTGGGCCACTAGGAATAAAAGGTGGTTTGCAAGCCTGTTGGATCTGCTAGGCATTGCAGCTGTTCTTGATACCATTGATAAGGATATCCTTCTAGAATACTTATGCTGGACATTTTTCGTGTATACATGAAAATGTTAGGGAAAGGCATCTGAAAGTACAGCCTGAAATTACTTCAGGGTAGAGATGATAGTCAGCTCTGCCTCTTGTTGTGTTTGACTAACTGCAGGTGGAGTACAGAACTCTTTTTGAACTAATATATAGACTGAGTTACACTCAGTGATTCCAGAAGTTGTATTGGCTGTAAATAATTTACTTCTGCCCCTTGTTCACTCTGTTTTAGTCACTTTGCAATATACTTCCATCATGTGTTATATACTGGTTCTGTTTGATCTTATGTACAATGTATTCTATTTTCCAGTTGATGTTTTGCTCAAGGCTGTTGGAGATACCCCTATAATGAAGACCAAGAAATGGACTGTAGAGAGAACCCGCACAATCCAAGGCCTCATTGATTTTATCAAAAAGTTTCTCAAACTACTAGCCTCAGAACAGCTGGTATGTGTTTCCTAATTATTTCTGAAAAAAATATGTTGAGGCTTAATGTGTTGTCCAGATGTGGACCTCTGATTTGTTTCTCTCCCAGCAAGTGGGAGAAGGGGTCTTGGATTTGTTATTCTTGGGAGATAAACAAGCCAATGCATGCACCTGGATTCAGATGACATGTTTAAAAAACCTACAGAGCTTTTAAACAGGATGAAATTGCTCCTTTTGCAAGTGGAAGTTACAGCAGCAGACACTAGTCTGTGTCTTGTAACAAATCAGGGTTTCTGCAGATGATCTTCTGCAGAGGCCTAGATGATCACTTTTTCAACAATGGAAATTTTGTTAGTTCACAAATGCCAACACAGTCATTTGGAAATGAATGTTTTGAAATTAAACATTTTAATTGTGAATTGTGTGTTTTGTACTAAAAATCCAAAAAAGATTAGCTCATCCAGTAATAATGCCATAGTTCTGTAAATAACACCATAGGCAGTACCTTTGTGTATTGCATATTCCATGATGCCTCATGTATTTCATGCAAACACAAAAAAATAAGTGCAATAGCCATAACTCCAGTTATAATCTGGGGTCATTCTGCCTGTTTCTTTTCATTCACTGTTCCATTTGCCAAATGACATTCACCCTATGAACTCATTTGCGAGCAGATTGTTAAACTTAAAGCCTAACAGTTGTGTTTTTCAAGTGTGATAATCAGGAGCTTGACCAATAAGTGTAATTAATGTCATCATAACAATGACTCAGTTGCTATTGTACCATATAATCAGTATTTTGCTTCATAAAATTCATTATTAACAATATAAGTACTTTATTTGCACAGTGAAATAAATAGATCCAACAATAAGATACTTAGTCCACATCAAAAAGGAGAAGAATATAACAATCTTCAGAAAGCTGTTGTGAGTTTTTCGGGCTGTGTGGCCATGTTCTGGAAGTTTCTCTTCTGGCATTTCGCCAGACTCTGTGGTTCCTTGCCCTCTGAAGATGCTGGCTGCAGAGTCTGTTGAAACGTCAGGAAGAACAAAAAAACTCACAACAGCTATCAGATCCGTGCGGTGAAAGCCTTCGAGAATACATTCTTCAGAAAGCTTGTCCTCAAGCAAACGGAGAGACCTTCTCTTGCCATTAGACCTTATGCTAAGGCTAGAAGTACCCTGGTTTCCATGGCAGCATCTCTCATGGCAGCAGCGAGTGAGATGGAAAAATTATCTCTCCAGCCAGATGTCCGTTTTCAAATTAAGGGGGTATAAACGCTGATCACAATACAAATATATTCACAAGCAACAAAAATAGCAAGTTTCTTTTGAACACTCCTAACCCTGTGGTGGAAGAAAGGCAATGGAAGCAATGCTTTTGAAGAACCACAGGCAGAGACAAATTTTCTGTGCTTATGTGCCATTGTCCTAGCTTATCCACAGAACATTCATTTGTAAACTCTTTCCCCCAATCCCCTTCTGCCATTTTCTGACTAAAGACATTTCATTCAATATACAAAGGTGAATTGTTTCTAGAGTGTCCGCTTGGAAGTTTATTTAGATATATAGCCATCCAGGCTTCCACAGATGCTTTCAGAGACTTTGAAACCACCTATAAAGGGGCTGCACTTATGGTGCAATTCTTGTAAGTGTTGAAGAGAAACTTGAAGCTATTGTTCACAGGGCCAGTCTACCCTTCCATTTTCTTCATGTTGCTTAAAACACATGGGTAGTTAAAAGCATCAGTTGGAACTCCGAGCAGCTCTCTTTTCTTGGAGTAGAAATTGGGGATTTGCTGTCTTCCACCCTTTATTTGTTATCTGTGAGATTCTCTGGAGGATCATTCTCAACAGTCATTGGTAATTTTGCTAGTAGATGGAGGTTCATCATTCTTTTGTTCAACTCTGTTGTCAACAAGTTAATTCAGACATTCACGAGAATGTTGTGGGTTGGGCTGTATTCATGATGAAGATGCCTGTAAGCCATGTCCCAATGTTTCTACCACCTTTGCCCCAACTCTGTGCTTTGAGTGAATTTCTGAAGAGAAGACTGTAAAATGTGCTGTTGAACACACATAGTTTCAGTGATCAGGAACCTAGGCAGTTTGCTCTTCTGTTTTCGTGTTTGGTATGTACAGGTGAAACTCAAAAAATGAGAATATCATGCAAATTTTTATTTATTTCAGTAAATCAACTCAAAAGGTGAAACTAATATGTGAGATTGACTCATTACATGCAAAGTGATATATGTCAAGCCTTACTTTGGTATAATTGTGATGATTCTGGCATACATCTTATGAAAACCACAAATTCACAATCTCAGAAAATTAAAATACTGTAAATATTCTAGGCCCAAAATGTCACACTCTAATCAGCTAATGAACCCATAACATCTGCAAAGGGTTCCTGAGCCTTTAAATGGTGTCTCAGGATTGTTCAGTAGGAATCACAATCATGGGAAAGACTGCTGACCTGACAATTGTGCAGAAAACCATCACTGACACCCTCCATCAAGAGCCACCACACACAGAGAGAGACAGATCCTGGACATGGGCTTCAAATGTCGTATTCCTCTTGTCAAGCTGCTTCTGAACACTGTTGCTCAGTAGTCCAAAGTCCTCTTTTCTGATCCACTTTTGCATCTCATTTGGGAACCAAGGAACCAGAGTCTGGAGGAAGAATGCACGCAGTGCAAGATGCTTGAAGTCCAGTGTGATGTTTCCACAGTCTCTGTTGATTTGGGGAGCTGTGTCATCTGCTGGTGTTGGTCCACTGTGCTTCATTAAGGCCAGGGTCAGTGCAGCCATCTTCCAGGAGATTTTGGAGCACTTCATGCTTCCTTCCACATATGAGCTTTATGGGGATGCTGACTTCATTGTCCAGCAGGACTTGGCACCTGCCCACACTGCCAAAAGTACCCAAACCTGGTTCAGTGACCATGGGATTACTGTGCTTGATTGGCCAGCAAACTCACCTGACCTGAACCCCATAGAGAATCTATGGGGGCATTGCCAAGAGAAAGATGAGAGACATGAGACCGAAAAATGCAGCAGAGCTGAAAGCCATTATTGAAGCATCCTGGTCTTCCATAACACCTCAGCAGTGCCACAGGCTGATAGCATCCATGCCATGCCACATTGAGGCAGTAATTGATGCAAAAGGGGTCCAAACCAAGTATTGAGTACATATGCATGCTTATACTTTTCAGAGGTCTGATATTGTTCTGTTTCCAATCCTTGTGTTATCAATGTCATGTAACCTTCTAATTTTCTGAGATAGTGAATTTGGGGTTTTCATAAGCTGTGCATCATAATCATCACAGTTATACTAAAGTAAGGCTTGACATATCTTGCTTTGCATGTAATGAGTCTATCTCATATATTAGTTTCATCTTTTGAGTTGACTTACTGAAATAAATGAACATTTGCATGTAAAATAAGTCTTGTAGTACTGTGCTGCACAACTTATGTAGCTACATACGAGTAAGAAGCAGACAAGTCTTCTGTTGTAGGCTAGTTCATAAAGTTCTGAAAATGAAGTCTCCTTTGGAAACCAGTTTTTAATCTTTGAGCAATATTTTAATTAGTTCCAATGATTTTACCCTCCAGATTCAGACTTCTTTCCACTAGTAGGTAACCTTAAACTGCAGCTTATGCCATCTGAACACCCATTCTCTTTTAAGAAGTGGTTTCTTTGGTCTTTGACAGTAAATAAAGATAATTAACATTTGCATGATATTCTAATTTTTCGAGTTTCACCTGTAAAGTCTAACTCAATTCCAAATAAGGGGAGGGGGGCATATACAGTACTGTTTATGCATTCCTTTCCGTCTTATAAATACAGCCCTGAGTAGAGCTAAAGGCCAACCGAATTTTGAGGTGCTATGGAAAGAACCCTGCACTTATAATTAGTGGTCCTTCCTTCAACCATGCTATACCGATACAGAGCATAAAAAGTTATGTTTGTCATGGAACATTTTGAAGGCACAATGTGTTCCAAATAGAAGAAAATCCCCATCCACAGTGTTAAATAAAAGATTTTTAAGTATGCACCATGTTTCTAAAGGCTTTTAAAATAACTTTTTAAATATGTCTCTTCTTTCTTACACAGTTTATTTATGTAAATCAATCCTTTGCACCTTCACCAGACCAGGAAGTTGGAACATTATATGAGGTGATTTCCAATGTTTTTCTTTTATACTCTTCATGTTAGAAATTTAAAGCAGGCTGATAGAATAAAGCTATCATCCACCTCTGACTTCAGATGTTAAGAAATTTGAAAGTCAGGCAGGGGATTGAATAAAGCTCCACCACCATCAGACACCTCTGACTTCCAGACTGCGGAGGCTGGCTTGCTCACAAAACAGGGGGTAGGTAAGAACATGTCAGTGATGTCAGGTCCTTGGGGGACAAAAGTGAGTCTATTGGGACTGTACATACATAAAACTTTCTGAATAGATGTCACCAGTAGGTGGCAGTATGTCATATGAAACAAACTGTGGACCAACAATTAGTTGAAACCAGATTTAATTTAGCATGCTGCGAGTATTTATGGAATCATTGCTGATATTTTTTATCTTTTTCTCTTCTCTTTGTTCCCTTGCAGTGTTTTGGAAGTGATGGCAAACTAGTACTTCATTATTGTAAATCTCAAGCCTGGGGATGAATCAGGAGCTCCTAGTGTTTTGGATTATTAGAAAATGAGCAGGCTGTTATAATATTCAGAAGCATTCCCCAAGGACAACCTGAAGAATTGTCTGCATTGTTGCTCATGGAATCCACTTTATACTTTCTCTTATTTTTTTGTTTGTCAGAATAGGAGATACGTACAAGAACTACACAAGTTTCTCAGCCTGATAATTTAAGTCATTGGAGAGCTTTCTCATATTCCATTTGTAAAGCTCAGCCTGTCTTTTGTTACCCCAGGATTTTAATTTCTCCTTTCCTATTAAAGGATGCAAAATTTTGATTTGGGGAGTACATAGATCATTTCATCAGACTAAATGGGGGTTTAAGACTTCCAGAATATCTGTTGAATGTTTTGAGCAGCTGAAGTATCTGCATCTGAGATAAATGGTTGAATTTTCTATTTGTTCTTGTCTGTCGCTTCATTTTAAATATAGCTGGTGTTCAGCTTCGATTTCTATCAGCTATATAAGCTGAAAGAGACTTTGGGGGTGCTCACAGCCTTCACAGTCATCACTTTGTTGTTCCTGCTTCATCACATGGGAGACTATTTTATAAGATACATTTTATAAAAAGTAAAGGTTTATGCATCAATATGTTTTTTTAAATAGGGATGTTGTTTATTATATTCAGCATTTATTCTTGTTCTTCTGTTCTGGACACCTATGTCAAAGATCATAATGCTCTGTAAGTCAGTTTTTAAACTTGCCATTAGGGGAAATGTGCCCAGCTGTGGACAGGAGCAAGCAGGCTAAGGTGGCCTTGAAGAGAAGAGAAGTGTCCAAGGACACTGAAGCCTAGCTCTGAAGTGTGGATGTAAAGAGCACCATGTCATGTGATTATAAAGTGAAAAGGTGATTGGTAATAGTATCTATATATACTCTGTGTGATGCAATATGTTCTAGCTGTCTGCCTGGTGTTTTCCTACTTGCTGTGTTGATGTTTGATGATGCTGTAACCTATGGATGAAAATTACTGATGTAAGTCTATGGTGACTGATGGAGAAGAAATGCTGAGATGTTTGCTACAAAGAAATAATAGCTGATGCACTCAGAGCAAACGGGCGTGGTGGCTCAGCAGACTAAGGCTCCAAAATTGTTGACTGCAAAGTCGGCAGCTCGGTGGTTTGAGTCCCGGGTACCACACAGCGGAGCGAGCTCCCGCTAATAACCCCAGTTCCTGCCAACCTAGCAGTTTGAAAGCATGTAAATACAAGTAGATAAATAGGTGCCGCCGTAAAACAGTGTTTCCTTGCAACCATGCTGGCCACATGGCAATGGACTTACACAACACTGGCTCTTGGGTTTGAATACAGGGATGAGCACTGCCCCTAGAGTCGGGCACGACTAGCAAGCATGTGCGTGGGGAACCTTTACCTTTTTACTCAGAGGAATGTCTGATGCGGTAACCTATGGATGAATGCTACTGATGTAAGTCTATGGTGACTGATGGAGAAGAAATGCTGAGATGTTTGCTATGAAGAAATAATAGCTGATGTACACAGAGCAAAGGTATTGCCTATGAACTGTAAATACTGTAAATAGACTGCACAAAAACAAGCAACCTAGTGTGTCATGTTTTCTCTAACCTGGACATAGCTGCATGCTCTGCTACGAAGATACACTTAAAATACCTGACAACCTATTTTTAATTTTTCTTTCAATCATACATGTTTTCCCACTATATATATATTCAGCAGTTTGGTTTCCTTTCTCCGTAGAGGCTCTTTGCACAAAGATCAAGAGGATCCTTGCTCTTGATCTCAGTATTCTAGTGGAACATACCAGTCTTTTATATTGCTTAGGTTAATAAATAACACTGAAAGCAGCTCCCCATGTATGGGTTACTATAGACACTGTTGTTATAGGCACACACACTTCTGAATTTTCTGGATCCATTTCAATCTGGTTTCAGGCCGGGTTTTGGTACAGAGACTGCCTTGGTCACCCTGTACGATGACCTTTGCCGGGAGAGAGACAGGGGGAGTGCGACCCTCTTGATACTCCTGGACCTCTCGGCGGCTTTCGACACCATTGACCATGGTGTCCTTCTGGATAGGCTGGCCAGGTTGGGAGTTGGAGGCACTGTCTTGCAGTGGTTCTGCTCCTTCCTGGCTGACCGTGTTCAGAAGGTGGTGCTGGGGGATAGTAGCTCTGCCCCATGGCGTTTACGTCATGGGGTTCTACAGGGCTCAATACTATCTCCCATGCTGTTTAACATCTACATGGAACCGCTGGGAGAGGTCATCAGGAGGTTTGGGCTGAGGAGTCGGCAATATGCTGTTGATACTCAGCTCTACCTCTCATTTTCCACCAATCCAGGTGAGGCGGTTTCGATTCTGAACTCGTGTCTGGACCAGATAATGGACTGGATGAGGGTTAATAAATTGAAACTCAATCCAGACAAGATGGAAGTGCTGTTAGTGGGTGCTTTGCCGGACAGGTTAGAGGGCCACTTCCCTGTTCTGGACGGGGTTGCGTTCCCCCTAAGGGACAGGGTCCGTAGCTTGGGGGTACTCCTGGACTCCGGTCTAACTCTGGAACCCCAGGTGGATTTGGTGGCCAGGGGTGCCTTTCTCCAGCTGCGGAAAATATATCACCTGCGCCCCTACCTGCATGAACGGAGCCTAATGACAGTTACGCATGCATTGGTAACATCCCGAATTGATTACTGCAATGCGCTTTACGTGGGGCTGCCTTTGAAGATGGTCTGGTGATTGCAACTGGTTCAGAATCGTGCTGCACGGCTGGTGAGTGGCAGGGCCACCAAGGAATACATGACGCGGATTCTATATAACCTTCATTGGTTACCAGTTGCTGCCTGAGCCGAATTCAAAGTGCTTGTTTTGACATATAAAGCCCTAAACGGCTTAGGACCTAGATACCTGAAGGACCGTCTCCTTCCATATTAACCTACCCAGCAATTAAGATTGAACCAGGGAGCCCTCCTGAAAGAGCCATCCTTCAAAGAGGCGAAAGGGATGGCTTGCAGGTATAGGGCCTTTTCGGCAGTTGCCCCCAGATTATGGAATGCCCTCCCAAGCGAGATCCGCCTGGCGCCAACACTGATGTCATTTCAGTGCCAGGTAAAAACATTCCTCTTCAAGAAGTCTTTTTAACTGATTATTGTGGGTCCTGATAGTGATTTTAGTGCAGTGTTTTAATGTATTTATTGTATTTAAATGTTTATTGTTTTAATTTTATTGCAATATGATGTTTTAATTGTCTGAATTCGTGACTTTGATTGTGAGCCGCCCAGAGACCTTTGGGTAGTGGGCGGCATTCGAGCTAAATAAATAAATAAATAAATAAATAAATAAATTTTATCATTATCCCATTGCTTATGAAAAAGAGAATTATATATTTTGTTGACAATTGGCCTGTGCAACAAATTTCTTACATCCTTTTCTCCAATGTCTGTTCTTTCATTTTCTGGAATATTGTTTGGGCTTGTCTTGCTGGGAAAAGCAGTTTTTTTCTGTGGAAAAACTGCATTACATTTTTCCCATGGACATTAAAGGTGCCAGTTCTAGGCCTGTGTAAGCAAATGGAATAGCATTGAAGTGTGTTCTTAAAATTCTTTGTGTTCTTGGGGTTTAAACACAGTTTAAATCTTTCACAGTTGAGTAGTTTTTGGTGGGAACCTTGCCCACATACTATGCCTGCATAGGTGCACCCTTGATTCCTTTTGGTGCACCACAATAGCAACACAAAAAGTGTGAATTATGAGTAAGAACTGTTCAAAATAACATTACAGATGTATTACTATGCAGAACATAGTCTTGTCTGCAGAGACACACAGTGAGGCTCATGGCTAAGTAAGAACCCAAAAGGATCTTCCACACCCAAGGACTTGAACCATAACACCACATAGGCTTGGGAATCCTCACAACAACCTTTTTGAATTAGAGAGTATGCTGTACTTACAGACATCAGTTGATGAGAATAATAGTTGCATACAACAAATAACAGAAATAGGGTAAAAAGTATGCAACAGTTTGTTTTGTCCCTATTATTCAGTTCATCCCTTAGTCCAAATTTGTTTCAATTATCTAGCACAAGAAAGGAAAACACATACAGTATTTTGATGTCCAGAGAGGTGTGTACAAATAGGGCTGTAAATAACACAATATCCTCTGCATGGATTAAGGGCCTCCTGGTTGATTTAAGTGGGTTTGCGTTGTGATCTTCCTCAGGCACTTCTTCCCACCGATGGAGAGACTTAACAGCTTCATCTGGCTGTCTCACGAATCCGTTTTCGTTCTGTGAAATCGCTGCTCAAGGTCCAGTCGAGTCCTTTTTCTCCTTTACATTCCAGGGGAGATCGCACCCCTTTATCCCTATTTCAAACAAGGTGCTTAATGGAGATATGATCAATCTGCGATAGGTCAGATTGCGTGGCCCAATTATTTCAGACCTCTTGGTTGGTTTTAATTCCCTGCTAGCTGTTGCACAGCGAAAAGCAGAAAAGAGGATTCAAAAGGCTGCTCTCCCCACCCACCCACCCATCCCGCCGCCGGGGTGGGGTGGGGGTGGGGGTTGGGACCGTGGAGGCAAGGCAGAGGGGAAGGAATGGGCGGCCAACCCGAGCCCTCCTGGGTCGGGGGTCGTTTCTAAATCCTTGACGGGGGTTCGCGGAGCCCCAGGCATGCCCCGCCTGGAGAAAGGAAAGCAAGCTCTTTGTGCTGCAGGGCATTTGGCAGCGGGTCAAGAACAGACACACCCACAAGGCGGCGGCGCCTCCTCATCTTGGAAGGCGAGCGAAGGGGCTTCGGGAAGGCTGTCCTTCCTTTTGGCTTGCCGGAGGGAGCGGCAGCGAGAGCTAGAGGATTCCCGCCGTGCCTCCCCTCTGCCCTTCGTCGCCACTTGGTACGTTCCCACTCTTCGCGGCAGGGAATAAATACCAGGGCGAGCGCGCCGCCGGCGCAGAAGGGAAGAAGGCTGGCCCGGCGGCACTGGTTTGCGCGGGAGGCGAGCCTCTTTCTCTCCCTTTCGCCCCCAGAGCTGGAAGCCGGAGCCCGCGCTGATGGATCTTCCCGTGCAGACCGAACTGTGCAAAGCACAGACCTTGGACGAGCTGATCGAGGTCCTGCATCGGTTGTTCGCCGAGGACAAAGTCAGCGTGGCCGAGATACAAACTTTAATGGAATCCTATGAGAGCAATCCGGAGGAGTGGACCAAATTCGCGCAGTTTGACCAGTTCAGGTAAATTCGGCGAGCCATCCACGGCGATTCGATCGACCTCCAGACCTCGTGGGGATCGAGGGGGCGAGCCGACGAGTGTCTCGCTGTATGTAGGGTAAAGCCCGGCGCCGGGGCTGGGCGCGTCTTCTCTGGATGCGAAGCTCTTCGGGGCGCGTCTTTTGGAATGAAGGAATCGCCTCCACAGGGCATAGGGTGCTCTGTGTGTGTGTGTGTGTGTGTGTGTGTGTGTGTGTGTGTGTGTGTGTGTGTGTGTGTGTGTGTGTGTGTGTGTGTGTGTGAGTGAGTGAATGAGTGAGTGAGTGAGTGTGTGTGAGTGTGTGTGTTTTGAAATTTTGCGAATTGAAACGTTTTCACCAAAATCGCTTTACGCGTGTGCGCCCTACGGAGACCTGCAGTTGTATCGGGTTTTTTTTGTTCGATCAAGATATCGGCTCCGTTTTATTATCTTCAATGTGGGCGCCTTGTTCCGAGTAGCGGGCGGTTGTTTTTAAAGTTTGGGGGAGAGGTCCGTAGGCTAAGCAGTTTCGGGTGATTTGGCTATTTCAAGATGAATCGGTCGCTCAAAGCTGAAGCTCAACATCCCTCGAAAGGGGTTTGGCGAGACGCCAGGCTGACGGCAGAAATCTGCTCCCAGCACATCCCGGGGGGGTACCAGCGATGTCGCCAAGTTCAATTCAAGGTGCCCCTGCGGAGGCTCAGAGCAGTCACTGGAATATCGTGTTCTTACCGCCTGATAAGCATTCTTTTTTCTTGGGGGGCGGGGGCTGTT
Organism: Phrynocephalus forsythii; assembly: GCA_029282475.1. Classification (NCBI taxonomy): domain Eukaryota; kingdom Metazoa; phylum Chordata; class Lepidosauria; order Squamata; family Agamidae; genus Phrynocephalus; species Phrynocephalus forsythii. The sequence goes on from JAPFRF010000004.1 coordinate 62,333,739, forward strand.
CCCCTGCTTCCAGGACACTTGCGCCCCACCCTGTTTGTTCATGAGGGTTTTTAGGTGTTAGATTTGGAGAATTTCGGCAAGTTACTACCTTGTCTACAGCGCCCAGTGGTTATGCTGCCCCTCTTGTTGGAGTGGGTGGGAATCAGAGTAGTCCCCAAAAGTTGTCCCTTCAGATGCTGAGAATATGTTACACTTGAATGGTTTGGTTTGTGTTGCAATGACAGGGTGTTCTTTTTACTATTCCAGAGATTTCTTCCAAAAATGTGTTCTAGCTTGTGAGGAATGCATTTGCAATGGAACTTGGAGAAAGAACAGCAATGCTGTCCCTTGGGGGAAATTTGAGATGCTTTAAAAATAGTAAGCCAAAGAAGGATTTGATCTGTTTGGAAGGTGATTTTAATTGTTCTTTTAAGACTCAACTGTTCTAAGTCTTAAAAGCTCATATTTCCCATCAGTTTCTTTCCCCCTCCCCCTTTTGCTGAGGGCAGCTTGAAAGTCCATACTGTTGGGTAATAGGTAACATAAGAACATAAGAAGAGCCATGCTGGATCAGGCCAAAGGCCCATCTAGTCCAGCTTCCTGTATCTCACAGTGGGCCCACCAGATGCGTCTGGGAGCACACGAGTCTAGATATTTGTCTCCTGATACCACTCCCCTATATCTGGTCCTTGAAGTACCCCGGTTTTAAGACTGGACATCTCCATCATGTTTTTAAGACATCTCCATCATGGTTTGTAACCTGTGATGGACTTTTGCTCCAGGAATCTGTCCAATCCCCTTTTGAAGGCATCCAGGCCAGATGCCATCACCACATCCTGTGGTAGGGAGTTCCACAGACTAACAACCCGCTGGGTGAAAAAATAGTTCCAGTGCCTAAGCAGTGATAGGTGCTGTGTAACTAGCAGTCTACATTACTGCAAAAAGCAGCTCAATTTCCCTTGCATGTGTGTCTGCTGGACTGTGGTCAGCAATCCTACAGTAATACTGCTTGGCCGCAGTATGTGTGGAGATAATGAACTATTACTAACATACATATGTGAATTATGAACTATTACTAACTCACATATGTGAACAGCAGGATGAGTACACAGGAAGAAAAAAAGCTAGGGCAATTTCAGGCAATATGAACCATTGCTTAGTGTCCAGGTCAGAGGACGTAATAGCATCACTCTCCTTTGGATCAAACAACACCAGAAGTGCTTTGTCCCATCCTGGTCACCACCGTTTAAAGAAGATATCAGCAAGCTGGCATGTACTCAATCCAGAGGAATGCAGTCAAAACAACAGAGAAGCTGGAAAGCAGGGTTTGATGAGGAACAGTTGAGCAAGTTGGATATGCTCAGCCTTGAGGAAAAGGAAGAGTGAAAGGTGACACAATGGCCATCTTCAAATATTTGAAAGGGCACCACACAGCAGATAGAGCAAACTTTTATTTCTGTAGCTCCAAAAGAAGGACGTGAACTAATGGATTCAAATTACAAGAAAGAAGGGTCGGACTAAACAATGGCACAAATTTCCTGACAGCAAAAGCTGTTCAAGAGTGGAACAGACTACCTTGGAAACTTCCTTTGTTAGAAGTTTTTAATTTATTCACTTTTTGTTGGGCATGTTTTAGCTGTATTTCATGCATCGGTTAAGGTTAGACCGGATGACCCAGGAGGTCAATTCCAACTCCTTGCTTGTATAGAAAGGATTTAAATAAGAAGGCATCTGTCTGAGACTTTGCAGTGGGAGGGTCATACAACCCAAAAGAACAGTCAATATGAGAGTGGGCTTAAAGGATTATTGCAGTGGGAAGACCTCGCAGCCACCAGAAGTGTTTCCAGCCATGAGAACCATTTAGCTGACAAATATTTGAATTCAAATACAGTACATGAATTAAAATAGCTGCGTCCTAAAAGCATGCATGTTAGAGAAATACTCATCCTGCTTTTCTCTAAGTTTTGTATCTCAGAGAAAGAATAGGCAAGTTATATATATAAAATGAATAATTAATAATTCAACTCTCACGTCACCATTCTAGCTGAATGTTATGGTGGATCAACTCAGATGACTAATCAACAACAGCAAACATTAAATAGTGTTACTCAGTGGCTGATGTCCTGATGTGTGTGATTCAGGAAGATGGACAGTATAAAAATACATAAATATAATTAAGTAAAAATAAATAATAAGTCACACTGCAGTAAGGGCATGGAATCCATGGGGATTTGGTCAGTGAGTTCCTCTTCCAATTCCCTTTATTCAAGTGGGCCTAATCTAGTTGTAACTCAGATGATCAACAAGAAGAATGATGACAGGTGGTTCTGAATGACCAAGTGGCTAGTCCTTAACCAACTGATGGGCCAATGATTTGCAACGTCTTAGCACACAGCAAAAAGTGCCAGCACAGCATTCACATAGCATGCTATAGAGCAGCCTTCCACAGCATAGTTTCCTCCAAGATTTTTTTGGCCTACCACTTCTGTCATTCTTGCTTAGCATAGCCAAGGGTGTGACAGTGGAGATGGAGACCATTAATTCAACACATCTGAAGGACACAAGGTTGGCTCAGGTTTCAATTGTTCAAAGCAGATCACATGCTACCTTGCTCATTATCATAAACGAAGCTCATATTAATAGGTAGCCACAACGATCACCATGATGATTACGATTAATTATTATAATAATCAATAAAGATCATGATGAATGCCTTTTAATATCAGCTATTAACAGCAATCTCTTAGTAAATACTAATAATTGCACTGCTCCATCTCATTGGTTCTTGGCCAGAAATCTAGAGGAACAGGTGCATGGTAAGATTCTCCCACTGTGTGGCAAGGCATTGCATGCAGCTGTTGATGCAGGAATCTCATCTTCACTCAAAGTAGCCAAATGGCATGAGCAGATAATTAATCCATATGAAACAACTTTTGAGAGTGAACAAAAAAATTACCGAGAAAATAAAAAAGCAGTTTAAAAAAAATGGTTCCACAGGTCTCTGTTTAGATCATTTAGGTTAGTCTGGTGAGAAGGATGCTTCTCTAGGACTTTTATAAGCTGTGGGACGCCCTCCCCTGGGAGGCTAAGCTGATCCTCTCCCACCTGTCCTTCCAGTGGCAGGTGAAGACCATGCTTTTCAAGCAAGCTTTTAATATCTAAAATGGGCTGGGAAGAATTTGGGCTTTGGGTGTTATGCCCTCTTTTTATTGTATGTGTGTTTAATGTGTTTTTAACTGGTTTTAAGTAAATGTTTTAACACTATTGTATGTTTAATTGTTTTAATGCAATAATTTATCATGTGCTTCATGGGGTGGTTTTTAAATATTTTGTGAAGCACCTGGGCTCCCTTCACTGGGAGGAAAGTGGTGTAAAAATGCAATTGATGTATTGATTTATTGAATATTCTGATGCTGCTATATGGTGGGAAAGCCCCTCTCTCTTTAACTGGGCACAATTCTTTGAGGCCAATGATAGGTGGATAGTTAGCCGTCCCCCCCCCCCTTCCACATCCAAGGGACTACCAAAACCTTGGCAGACAAAACATCTTTGTAGCGTAGCCTCCCTAGATTGAAGTAGGCAGGTAAGAATGGAAGGCACGTCATTCCTAAGCAGAAGAGGGGGAGCGAGAAGCTGCTACTGGCAGAGCAGCACAACCCCCTTCTCTGACCGGGTCAGCATGTCGCCACCTTGATCAGATAAACTACCTTTAGAGCAATAGGTTTCAAGGTGTGGGATGTGGCCTGCAGCTTCTCCCTTTGCTCATGGCTCACACTAAGCTACTTGCATGGAGAAGGCCATCAAAGTGTCTCCTAAAGCATATTTCCAAACTAGGTAGCCCACTAATTGGTTGTATGTAGGTTTTGGTTAACAGAGGAGAGGAAGTTAAATATTGGGGGTTTGATGCATTGCGGCTTTCCCCATTCTTCCTCAGTGGCTGTGCTACCTAGAACTGATTTGTGCAGAGTTAGGGTCGTTTTACAGAAAACACCCAATATCACATATTCAGTAGCCTGATATCATTGAACCACCCTCACTTCACCCCTGTGGAGTTCTGGGTTTAGCAGTTTTGTGAAATATTTAGAATTCTTACTTCCTCTGAACAACGGAGCAGAACTGTAGAGAGCTCTCTGGCAGATAATTCGAATGGCAGGAGGTGCAATCAGATGACAAGTAAGGATTGTGCCAGAAAGGGATGCTTTGCCGATACCCGTATCTTGTGAAGTGAACCTTCTGTTCATACAGGAATGACTCTCACCCAGACCTCCCAAAGAGTAGCCCTACTGAAATACTCCATCTTGGGCATAGATCAGGGCCAGTCCAGTCTACTTTCTCCTGTGTGTTGTGTGATCACTGAGGAAATAGTTTGTCCCACACTGTGCTACCACAGGTGGTCCAAAACACAAACTGTTTGCCTGCCTGAGCCCCCTCCCCCCCTGCACAAAACTACAGACTCTGTAGGTTGGAGTCAAGGCAGTTCACCTGGCGCCAAACTGCTAGTCTCTGTTTCTCCTTTTCTATGGCTGTGTTCTTACTTGCACCAAAACCCCATAAGGCTGAACATGAGCAGGATGTGCAGCAGTTTCCCATAAAGCATCTGCAGCTAGCCACAGCTGAAACACGAAGCCACTCCTATAGTTTAAAACTTTAAATAATATAGATTGTGGGAACTAAGGAGGGAGATACTTTCTCTGTTCTCTCACGCTTGCCTGGGGTGTCTCTGATCACAGCTGAGAGCCATGTCCTACTCCTCCCAGCATCTCATGGCTTCTGCAAATTGCCAGGCAGTGACGGAGGTTTAGAGGCAGAGAGTGGGCTGGGACCCAGTGGCCAATCACAGCAGCCTTTGAGCAACACACCCAGAGGGGTTGGGCTAGTGAGAGCTGGCACGAGGAAAACGACTAGCTAAACCTCAGAGGCGAGCAGAGCTTGTTTTATGATTCACTAAGAATTGATTCAGAGGTGCTGGCTGGCCCGGAGGACAAGGATAAGTCAGGGGCAGCTGTCGGAAGGAGATTGGTAACTGCAGTCTAGGAATCGTTGTCTCTGCCAACAATACCAGATCATCAGCCTCCCAAGCTACCAAAGGATGAATGGAAGTTAGGCTGCTGAAATCAAGACAGGTTATGATAAAAATTATAGATATAGATATAGATATAAATAGATATCAATATCAATATCAATATAGATATAGATGATAGATAGATAGATAGATAGATAGCTATACCACACACAGTCTCCAGATTCACCAGGTGGCTGCAGGGTGAATGTGGAGGGTTCTGGGAGTTCTAGTCCAAAACCGAAACTTTTTGAAAGCTCTGAACCGAATTAGATGGATGTGCAGGAAGAGACTTGAGACAAGCCTTAATTATGGAGTGAAGACTAATTCCGAAGTTGACCGAGTGCTCTGGGCAGCTTATTTGCTCCATTCTGTGCCTCTCCCTCCCTCGAGCAATTATTTGACATGAGGTGGTTCGTGCACATTCCCAAAGGGTTAGCTTGTGTTACATAATGTTAGCTGATTAGATAAGAGAAACTTTTCCAGAGATAGCAGGAAAATTCCAGTTTACAATCTTGCTTTCCTGTTTGGAGTGTGCACTAGTTCAAATCTGTAGGAGTGCACCTACTCAGATTTAAAAGACAAACCACTGTCCAGTTTTTAAAAAATGTTTGCACTGTCTGTTGATCCACACATATGCAGAAGCAGTTATGAGAAAGGCATGTGTGGACGAATCTGCCATTTGGGTCCAAAGTGGTGGTGGGAGCACCATCAACCTTCGGTATGCAGATGACTGATACTGGTGGTGGAAAATAAGAACAATCTGATCCTAAGAATCCAAGATGAAAGCAAAAAACTTGAACTGTGCCTCATCACCAAGAAAGCTAAATTAATAACAGCCGCAGAGAGCATGCAAGTCAGTGTTGATACAGTATCAGCAATGAAGTAATTAAAGCAGTAAAGGAGTTTAACTTCCTTGGCTCAAAAATTATTCAAAATGGTGACTGAAACTTGGAGATCAGAAGACATATAGCACTTGGAAGAACAGCATTGATCAGTATGAATAACATCTGGAAGAATAAAGACATCAACCCCCCCAATCAAATGCAGACTAGTTAATTTGATCCTGTTTCCAATAACTTCATATGGTTGTGAATAGGGATGGCTATTTTGTTTCGGAACCAGCAGGTTACGAAATGAACCACACAAGCCCAGGTGGTCCTCGGAACTGGCTGATACACACAGATCTAATTGTTTTATCTTTCTCTTTCTCACGCAGGGATAAAATGCAACAAGGAAGCATGCTGCAATATCATCTGTGCTAGATCTGTAATGCTGGCCAATCAGGAGCTGTGTAGGGACAGGCATCATCCCACCTCCCTCTCTGATTGGCCAGCAGCACAAAGCAGGAAAGATGACATCACAGTGTGCTTCCTCCTTGGATTTTAACCCTTCACGAGACAGTATCAGCCAGTTCTGAGGACCACCTGGGCTCGCGTGGTTCCTTTCATAACCTACTGTTTCCAAAACAAAATGCCCATCCCTAGCTGTGAAACTTGGACTATCAGGAGGACGTATAAGATAAATGAATTTGAACTGTGTTACTGGAGAAGACGACTACCCATTACATGGACAGTGAGGGTTACCAACAAGGAAGTCCTAGACAAACCACAAATATCTGGGGAAGCCAAGATCATCAAACAAAAACTGTCATACTTTGGTCACGTTATGCAAGTTGACTCACTTGAAAAAGACAGTAATACTGGAATTGGTCAGTGGCGAAATAAGAAGGGGCCACCCAAGGACTCGCTGGGTTGACAGCATCAGGAGTGACACAGGAGTGACTTTGATGGAACCAAAGAAGCTGTAAGAGATAGAAAGGCATGGAAAATAGTGATGCACAAAATTGCCAAGAATTGAACTCGACTGAACAAATAGAAGTTTATCCACATTGGTTTAAAAGGCAGCTTTTGCTTTTAACGTACAGGAGCTGTGCAAATTTTTTAATCTATTGACTTTTCATCAAAAACATTCCTAATATGGGATCATTGTGTAACACTTGCTCTTGGTACACACTTACATGGGAGCAAGCTGCAGGAAACTCAGTAGAGCTACTGAGCAAATACACATAAGCACTGCCTGTTACACCTCATTTCTTCTTACCTTGTTCCATAAGCCTTATGATGAAGAGCCTTTCTCTTTCACTGTTCTTCAAACAATAGCAATAGTTTTTGACCAAATGGGTTTTTCAGTCTTCTTTCTTCAGATAGACAATTGTGCTGCATCACAAATCACTCTGGAATTTTATAACCACAAAGGAAAATGATTTGATTAGTCCAGGAGCTCAAGGAGCTACTCTTTTATCTATTTTCTTTATATAAAATATTTCTACCCCACCTTTCTCCTTAAGCAGAACCCAAGGCAGCTTCCATCATTCAAAGATAATATATAAAGTTAAAAACAGTAAGCATGCAAATCATAGAATCATAGAGCTGGAAGAGACCTCAAGGGCCATCCAGTCCAACCCCCTGCCATGCAGGAACCCCCATCACAGTACAGTACTCCCGACAGATGGCCATCCAGGCTCTGCTTAAAAACCTCCAAAGAAGGAGACTCCACCATCCTCTGTGGCAGCATATTCCACTGCCGAACAGCTCTAACTGTCATGAAATTCTTCCTAACGTTTAAATTGAATCTAAAATGGATCAAACAAGTGCCGCAGCAAAATATGGCTAACAGAAACAACATCAAAACACAGGCAGTGCAGTAAGGGAGTTCCATAGTCTGAGAGGAGCTGCAAAAAAGACCCTTTCCCATGGGCCAACTTAACACACCTATAAAGGTGGTAGGGTTGAAAGAAAGCCCTCTCCTCATCATCGTAACACCTAGGCAGGTCCATAATGCAGGCCTTGAGATAGCTGGGACCCAAGCTATTTAGGGCTTTAAGGGATAGGACTGGTACTTCAAATTGTGCCTGAAAATGGATCAGCAGCCAGTGTAGCTGCCACGATGGGGGTGCGGGGGGCTATGGAGACCAGAGTAGGCACTATCCCCCTAAATCAGGCATAGGCACCTTTCATGAGCAGGCGCACGCACTCAGCAGTATCCTGCCTCTGACCCTTGGGAAAACCCATTCAGGGATTTGAGGGGGGGGGGAGGAAACTGGAAAGTTGGCTTTTTGCCATTTTTATTACCCCCCAAAAAAAAACAATCCCCTGCAGATATGGAGGGTCCTGTAGACTGCCAGGACCCTGCCATAGACTACTGAAGAAAGATCCATTCATTCATGTCTTATGTATTTCTTCTCATGAAAGGACTCATCGTTGTTGAAATGTATCTTAAAATGAATTTTTGCTTCCTGCTGATGAATCTTTTTTTTAAAAAAAATCCTCCTTTTTATTGTTTCAGATACACAAGAAATCTTGTGGATAAAGGAAATGAAAAGTTCAACCTCATGATCTTATGCTGGGGAGAAGGTCATGGCAGGTTTGTAAATATTTATATCTAAAGAGCATAAATAAAACTGCAGTATGGTATATCTGTATATCAGTTTGACTAGTATAGAAATGGCTCATATTTTGTGACTTTGTGATTTATAAATAATTTCGTTCATAATTTATAAATTAATGTATAAAAAGTATAAGTTGAGCAATAATTTATAAAAAAAACCTTAAGAAGTATGACTTTTATCGAGGTTTTTTTCCGGAGCATTTACTTCTTTTTATTATACTGTTTCCAAGTTTAATATATTTTATTTGTTTTAGAGCTGGTTTACCTGGACTGTTTTGGAGCAGGCTATTGCAGGCTAAAGAAAATCACTTGGAGTCAGGTAGAGGTCCATTATGCCTTTTGATGTGGTCCTTCCATCCAAATGGTATGCCAGACTTCAAGTGAACCTCTTTGATTTAGCTTCTTCAGATGCCAATTTGCCATATTGTGAAGTGACTTAAGAAGCAAACTCCAAAACAAAGAGTGCTTCTTATATATCACCCCATCGTACTGAATGCACTCTCTAGGCAGTTTACTGTTTAACTTTGCAAGGGACACATTGAAGAGAAGAAGAGAGCCACTTCAGAAAATGGCAAATCAGTCAGTCCCTCTTCTCCTCTGTGGAGGGGGCAGAGGAAGTAATTATTTTTAGACTTGATTTGTCCAGCACAGATGCACTGCATCATTTACATTTTTTGAAAACTGAAAACTTCCTCCTGTATTTTGGAGGAGACCAGAAGCATTTCCCCCTTTTCTTTGTTTTGTCTTAAAGAGCTGGTTGAGAATCTGCTCGCAGTGCTGCCCTAACGGAGTTTTAAAATCATTAGTGACTGCCCCTCTACAGACAAGCCAGGAAATGTTGATGATACCAACCTCCTAAAGTTCTCTTATCCCAACATTTCACAATAGAGAAAATGGGCTGTGGAAGGAGCCTTTACAGCCAAAGACTCACTTTGGTTCACACACACTGGAAAGGAACCAAAATGGAACGATCCTACCCATCTCTAAAAAAAATAGAAGCATTTGAGAGGGTCTCAGAAAGGTATCGGTAAGAACACTCTGGGGACAGGCTGGTTTGTTCCACCAACGGTGTCATGGGATTGCTGGGAAAAGGGGTGAATCAGCCCATCCCTTCAGTGGGCCAAGCCAGTGGGCAAAATGCACCCTTAAATTCCTGCTAGCATCACTGAGCAATGCACCAGGCAGACAGGTTGCAGTTTTACAAATAATATGAAAATATAAATGTTTATCTACCTGTGCTTGATATTTTGTGGCCAAGGGATGTAAGAGCCTTTTAGAGGAGTACTGTTTGTTTTGTGGGAGCTGATAACAGCTTTACATAGTGTGGTCTTCGTTTGTTTTTCCATGGTCTGCTCATCCACTTGTATCAGATAAGGGGGTGGGGGAAGGAGTGTCATCAGTGTTCACTCACCAGAAAGGAGGGTAGCCCTGTAGGTAGGGACTGTATCAAGAATTTTGGTTTTGATGTTGTTCATAGTGACCAGCCTGTGGCTTGAAATTATGCCAAGATTGCAGAGAGGGATGGCAAACGACATAATTATTCAGCCTTCTGTGGCTACCAGAAGGCTGAATAATGATTTCTAAATGCCAGGAAAGTTATAGACTTCTCTTCTAGTTCTTCTAGTTCCACATTCTCTGATCACAGTAACAGTTTGACCAAATAACTCTGGAAGGCTTGGGACCTGAGTATTTGGCAGAGCCCAAAGTCAATGCTGGCCCGGCCTACCAGAGCATCACTGGCACTCTTCCTCTGGGTGGCCACCCCTAAGAAGGCCCATAAAGTTTCCACCCATAGTCAGGCCTTCTCGGTGGCTGGCCTGGCCATGTGGAATAAACTACTATGTGAGTTTCGCCAAGCTGAATCCTTAACATCACTTTGAAAAGCATTAAAAACTTGGCTATTTAAAGAAGCATATGGCGATCGCTGATGTGCCTGTTTTTCACCCCTGTGTTTTGTTTGCATTTCCTCTTGTTGTTGTTGTTAGGTTTTGTGCCAGTTGTCGGGCCCTTTGTTTTGTTTTTAATTTGTGGATCATTGATTTATGTGTTGTTATTGCCTGTTTATGATTTTAACTATTGTTGATTTGCTGCTCTATGTAAACTGCCTAGAGTGCCTATAGGAAAATTGTGTGGTATAGAAATGTAAAAATAAATAACTTATCTATCTATCTATCTATCTATCTATCTATCTATCTATCTATCTATCTATCTATCTATCTATCACACACACACACACACACACACACACACACACGGTGGTATCTCTGCTTATGAGCATCTCAACTTAAGAGCAATTTGACGTAAGAGAGAAACCGTTGGTGTTTTAACTGCTGCCTTACAAATTTTAGAAGTGATCTGCTCTACTTACATTTAAAAAAAAATTCTATTTTTTATTTTTAGTTTTTAGATAGGTCTGCTCTACTTAAGAGTTCGACTTAAGAACATGCATTCAGCATGGATTAAACTCATAAGTAGAGGTACCCCTCTCTCTCTCTCTCTCTCTCTCTCTCTCTCTCTCTCTCTCTCTCTCTCTCTCTCTCTCTCTGTGTGTGTGTGTGTGTGTATACATGCACACACACATGCACACGCACAAGCACACGCACACCTTCTCATTCGTGATATCTAGTGTACAGGGGCCTACCTCCTCTGGTATGGCCTTGGCCAGATTCATTCAGATAGCCACAGAATTATCAAAAAGTAAGCAACAGTTTCTCCTGTATTGTTCCAAATGTCCCACAGAAGTTGGACTTTGATTTTATGCAAGGCTTTTCCTATTGAAGGGGATGATCTGTGGTGTGGTGGGAAGTGGTGACTCATCAGGAAAGAGCCATTGAAGACGAAGCTGTGCTTGTGATTAGAGTTGGGCACGAAACAAAAAAATGGCATTTCGGTTTTTCGTTTGTCATTGAGAGGTCTATTTCGGTTCGTTTCCATTTGTCGCGAATTTTTGGAAAAATTTCGTTTCCGTTTTACGTTTTTTGTTTGTCATTTCTACCCGCTTTTTGCGCGATTTTTAAAGCATTTCCGTGCGCAGGCACCCCCCAACGCCCCAGACCAGAGGGAAAACACTAAAAAAAATGGATGCTGCCAGAGACACAGTAGAGACTAGGTACGCAGGGAGGCTGCAAAGGCAACGGCGGGCGTTGCCCAGGGTGCAAGGCAGCCGCAGAGTGACTTCACTGCGGGGCAAGGGAGGGTACTCACCGAGAGGTACGCAGCACGCACACACACAGGGAGGCTGCAGGACTGAAGCTACAGTCGCAGAGACAGAATCCCACCCTAACTCCCACCAGAGACTACAAGGAGGACGGGGGCTGCCAGAGCTTTTTATGCCCTCTGTGGCTGCAAGACCTGCCCGGTCTGCAACCTGGGCATGCTATTGGTTGAACATGATCCCATCACATGGCTTGCCTAAGTTGCCTCCATTTTGTGGCTGGTGGCGACATCCATTTTAAAGGGAAAAGAAAAATACATTGCAATGGGAGAAGACAAAAACAAACGTTTTAAGGATCCCAACTCCCGGTATGTAATAATTTCAAATAATTATCGCATTATCGCTGCGTTTTTACAGATGTCCAGGGTGTTTTAATACCCAAGAAATCAATCAATATTAGGCATCTGGGAGCCATTTTGGGTCGATGTCCCCTAACTCCCTTAAAGGGAAAAAATACAGCGATCTGAGAAAAGACATAAATGCACCTTTTAAGGACCCCCCCCTCGGTAGGTATTATCAGACAATATAAATAATTATCGCTGCGTTTTTACGGATGTCCAGGGCATTTTTTAACATTTAAAGCAGCTCATTTCATTGCACGTCGCCATTAACGGAAACGAAATATAACGACCACAATTTTCGTGGTTCTGTTCGTTTCATTGCATTTTCATCACAATGTTCGTTTGTCATTTCGTTACGGAACGGAACGACTAACGACTAACGGAAACGAAAAAATGTTCGTTCCGTGCCCATCTCTACTTGTGATATCTATATACACATATGCACACACAGTTCACAGTAGGAAGGGATACTGACTGGGTGGAGCTTCTTAGCCCTAGCTCTGAGAATAACAAGTACAGTCTATGGCCGTTACTTCACGAACCGCTCGCTTCGTGGCAAGCCCTCATTTCTGTGCGAATCGATCGTTTCAGTCCGCACGCTCTTCCTTTTTGGCTGCGATGCCACCCCGACCACACCCCCTTTACCGTGCTCCAAGCGGGGTGAGTGGTTCCCCTGCCAGCGGCTGGGAATCTTTTTGCTTCGCATCTCGCTTCGCTCCCAACGTGACGTGTGGTCTCGGTTTTTGGCTTTTATTTCAAGTTTTTTTAAAAAATATTCAAACAGGGATATCGATGCATCACTATATCGTCTCATCGCTTTGCGCTGTTACTTCCTCGCTCGAGTAGCGGCGGCGGCGGCGGCGGCAGCAGGAGCAGGAGGAGCCACTGCCGCCTCGCCCGGCCAGAGCAGGGCACCCGGGGCAGGCAGCGTGCAAGCGGCGGAGGGCGGGCGGCTGTGCCATGCGGGCTACCCCTGAGTAGCGGCGGTGGCGGGGGGCTGCCAATGATGCCAGGAAACAGTTGAAATCAGTAGAGCCATTGCAACTGACAGTCCAGCATCAGTGCATCGATACGCCTTCGGTAGGTATTTTTTAAAGGACGGATGGGAAATAAGGAACGTTGAAAAGTGGCATGCGAATGTGAAGGGAGCACGTGAGGTTGTGCTCGAATCGGTCCTAAAACTGCAGCTCGTGAGTACTGAGAAACAGGGGCTGGAGCGAAGCGAGAACACGTGACCGCCACGTGACCGCCTCCGAATTCACAGCGAAGGCAAGGTCGGTTCGAAGCGAGGCACTTCGTGAAGTAACAGCCTGTTTCTCTGGTTTGGTTATCCCCCTTTGGCTCTTGCTTCACATGGACTGTCTGCTTGGAAACATTTATTAGACCCAGTAGTTTAATTCTTTTAAAAACACTGTTACCTTTTGAAGACCTCTGAAAATAGGGAAGGGGTGGTTCTGGTTTATGAGAAGAGCCAGCTAATCAATGCTCCTCACAGCTCTGTGGACAAGGAGGGATTTGTGATTTACACAAAGCTGGCCAATCTGCAGAACAGAGCTCTCCAAATGTGTGAAATGCAAATCCTCTCGATCAGACCAAGCTGTTGCAGAACCACTTGGTGATGTCCTTCATTGTATTTTTTGTGCAATGGTAGCAGGTATTTTTATTGCTCTGAACATTCCATGTGATAGTTCTAAGACCATTCTGCTACCTTTGTCCCTAAAATAGTATCTGTGACGTGACAGGGATTTTTAATTAACTTTTTTTTTTACAAAATCAGTGACCTGAGGTCAGTAATATCTGTTCCAAGAGTCCTTTGGAATTCTACAGAACAGAACAAAATGTGCTGCTTATATGCCCCCCATAGCGCTTCGAGCATTCCCTGGAAAGTTTACAATTTAATTATGCAGGCTACACATTGCCTGGCCGCCCCCGCCCCCCGCCCCCAGCAAGTTGGGTATTCATTTGACCAACCCCTGAAGGATGGCAGACAGAGTAAACCTTCAGCCAGCTACCTGAGATTGAACCCGGGATTGTGAGCAGTTTGAGCTGCAGTGCAGCAGTTAAAGCACTGTGCCATAAGGCTTCTCAAGTGTCTAAATGGTTTGTTTTCGGTAATTGCTCTGCTGCCACAGCCATTCAAGTCATGAATGATAATATGGCTTGTTGCAACAAACCATGGTTTGAGCTAATCAGAACTGACAATAAGAAGGACCCCTGTTTAGTTTAAGCCAAAAATGGACAACCCCCAGACATCCTGACCCACACCTACCTGTCTTACACCTTAGAGGGCTGCACCAGTTCTACCACACACATAAAAATATCTTATTCTATATAGTGTTTCGTCCTCCATGTGCCCTAAGCACATCCAGTCTCACCTGATTTCAGAAGCTAAGCAGGGTCGGCCCTGGTTAGTATTTGGATGGGAGACCATCAGGGAATACTAGGTGCTTGTAGGCGCCAGGAGTAGGAAATGGCAAATCACTCCAGTATTCCTGCCAAGAAAACTCCATGGACATGGGGTCACTAAGAGTCGGTCACGACTGTAACGACACAACACAACACAACACAACACAACACACACACACACACACACACACACACACACACACACACACACACACACACACACACACACACACACACCCTTCCATAGGCAGTAGTACCTTTGGTGGGTGGTTTCTGTGGGTTTGCCCCAATCCTGCTCTAGGTCTATATGGGCCTTTTTAAAAAATGTTTGGGAAAAGCCTGTGTTCTCCACTGGGGCATAAAACATATCAAAGGAAGACTGAAAATGGCCTAAGAGGGGCTAAGATGCTTTGTTTCAGATTGAGTGGCATGTGAAGCCTGTGGTCAAGCCTTGCTTATCTCAACTTTAAGTCACAGAGTGGATGCCTTCAGTCTCCTTTTTGCAGCAGTACCAGAGGAAGAGGTGGCAGAGGTTGAGGCCATGTGAGCTAAAAGCACATTTCCATACTGTGATTTGGCACAGCATGCCTAACTTACCCATTTTTAGTTCAGTTTCATTTCACTTTCTCTGCTGAACAGGATTTATAGCTCCTGCCAAGTATGCTGCGGTTGGAGACTTAGATGAGCATCTGCTTTTAAAAGAAAAGACTATACATCTTTTTCATATTGGTTGCACAAGCAGGACTAAATAGCCAAGGATTCCACTGGAGCTGAGTGGGAAGCAACTACGTGGCATTTCTTCCAGCTGCAAAATATTGTTAGCAAACAAAAAAACATGGGCACACATCCTTTCTTCATAAATAAAGGAGTCACCTTTTTAAAAGTTGTTTCTCTCTCTCTCTCTCTCTCTCTCCCACCCACCCACCCACCCACCCCACACAAACAAACAAACAAACAAACAAACAAACAAACAAACAAACACTTGTACATCTGAAATGTGGAGAGTGTGTTGCTTCTTTGCTAGAGACTTGAATCTAAAAGCCAAATACTTTCAGAAATTCAGCATCAGTTGCCATTTTGAACAGAATTAAGGTCAGGTAAGATCTATGCAGGAGCATAAAACTTTAAAATCATTAAGCAGACTTAATTCAGTACTTATGATAACAATGTGCTTATGCTTAATCTGACTTTCTAGGACTTTTATCTCAGGTGACATCAAAGGTGAGAAAGGAAAACCTAAAACTTGCAACCTGCATATCAAACAAATAGTTATTTATAAAGGACAAGAGCAGGAAATAGTTTTTGAAGAGGTAGCCATGTTGGTCTGTGCTAGCATATCAGGCAAAAACAAAATAAAACTAAAAAATAAAGACATTAAATGTGTTGTGGCATCTGGAAGACTAGGGATGCCTTTCTTTTGGGGCCATTTGGCTGACTTGTTTATTATCCTCCACAATGGTTTAGGCCAGTGTTTTTCAACCTTTTTTTGGGCAAAGGCACACTTGTTTCATGAAAAAAATCACGAGGCACGCCACCATTAGAAAATGTTTAAAAAATTAACTCTGTGCCTATATTGACTATATATAAAGTAATTCTCTTGAATAGGAATCAAATAAACACAAAGAAAGTATTTTATAATTACTTTATTATGAAATAGTAAGTAAACAGAAATATGAAAAATTATAAAATACTTTATTCAGTGCGCAACCTGGGCCTGTTTGGCTGAACACAAAGCTAATATTCTTCAGCTTTTCCAACGGCACACCAGGCAACATCTCACGGCACACTAGTGTGCCGCGGAACAGTGGTTGAAAAACACTGGTTTAGGCAGTATATTTCGTGTGTTGGCCCTCAAATGGCCAGCGATAGGTTTCTAGTGTGTGGGCCATAAAGGCTATCAAACCTCTGACGTCCTGTTTTTTTATCTTCTGTGTATATACAGTAGCATCCATGATCACACAGATTCACATTGCTTTATGAAGATACTTCAAGGAAATCTAAAAGAAACACTCTTTGAATGGCCTGGTAAAAAGGGGGCTGGAGCAATGGTAAAGAAATCAGAAAGAGTTTTGAGAGAAAATCAGTGTGCTTACATTAATGGTAAGTTCTTTTTTATCTTGCATATTCCAAAATTAATGGTAAACTAATTGATATGCTTTAAGTTTGTTTTTTTTAAATAGGGCATATGAAGTCATTTTGGTAAGTTGTAAATTCAGCCCTTTTTTTCCTTTCCTATTTAACTTATGGTACATTTGACCTCTTCCTTATAAGTAGGATTAATTGCAAGCCAGGCCGGTGTCAACAGTTGAGATGACTGGACATTGTTTTGGCTCCTGTTCCTCTCTTTCATAAGTCTACTCTTGTTTAATGTCAAAACGGCACTCATGAATTTGCCCTAAGTTGAACTTAATGGACTGTTTTGAGTTGTGGCAGAATCTTGTGTACCAGTTGATTAAAAAAATGTTCTCCCTATATTTCCTTTGAGAAAGAACTAAGAGTTCAGTTCCTGTCATACTAGAATCTCTGCCATGTTTTCATGTCAAGGCATTCAAATTTGGAAAGAAATCAAAAATAAACATTGCGTGCACGTAAATGAATGTGAACATTATTGCCTCTAAAGCCATTTTTAATCCCTTTATTTTTTTTGGCTATGGATGTTATCCACATTCCGGTAAACTCCCTTCTCCTCTGATATGATGCATTTTATGTTGGCTTGCCTTTTAATTACAGTACAAAATCAACTGTTGGTCAGGCACAGAGATGAACTGGGAGTTTCAACCATATTATGCCCACACTTGCACAATCATGCTGTCTGCCAGTCCACCTCTACTCCCGCTTTAGAACAGAATTTAGAGACTGCCATTTGAAAAGCAACCAATTACTTGTTATAATGTTTGGAGGGTAATCCATTATTGTTCAAAACATATCATATTATGTTATTCTACTCATTGCCTTTTAGTTACTTTTCCTGTTGGTCTTTGGGGGGGGGAACAGATTGATAAAGAAAATGGCATAAAACTTGAAAAGGTCCTGTCGGAATGACTAACATATATCCTGTTGATGATTTATACATGTGTCAATGAAATTATGTAAAGCAAGGGCAACTACTAATTGATACTTGCTACTAATTGACAAACGGCTGGTTGTATACTTGTGCTCACATACCTGATTGGACAACAGGCACAGAAGGGGGACTGGCATCATGTTAATTAAGGCAATTCACCTATACAACTTGTGTGACTTCACTTGTACACACAGATTGCCAAGAAGATTCTAGCTGATGCTTCTAAAAGAAATAACAACTTATCAATGTGGCTCTTTACTGCTTTCTCAGTGTTGTTGTTTATTCATTTATAATTATCTGAGCCACCTAGACAACACACATGATTGGCCAGCTGTTCAAATCTGGTGTACATGAAATAAATAAAAACCTTTACACGGAAATCAAGAAAGCTGCTACCTGAAAAAAAGAAATCAAGCAAAATATGCTGATAGCACCAAGTAGTGTTGATTAGCACAACTAGAATGGAGAGTGGAATAGAAAATGGTACAGCTGGATTTCCAATGAAATCCATCAATTGAAATACTTTAGAGTGAAATTACAGTGTCAGAATTAGAAATGTGAAGGCCCAGGGAAAAAAAAGAAAAATTTGGAAAAACCCATTTTTCCTGGGGGGTTTTCCTGTCCCCCCACAAGCTTTTTTGACCCCCCCCCTGGAAAAATTGAAAAAAGAAATGAAAAAATGATTATGAAATGTTTTATTTGAACATGATGAATAAAATATTTTAAGACAGGGTATTCAAGTATTTTCCAAATAATTTAAAAAATATGCATAGTATCAGATTATTCTAATTTCTGTGCACTGAGGACAAGTAAGTCCTAGGTTAAAAATTGAACTCTCCAATGCAAGAACAAGATGCATTTCTTCCTTTAGGAGGTGCTGCTATTGTCACAAGAAAAATAAAAAAGGTTTCACTTTTGTTTTTGCACGTGGGTGGGTATGTTTGGTTCTGTTCTGTCCTCTTCACTAGACCTCAAAGCACTGGAACAAAATACAGAGCAATAAATTTGCAAAGCCAAATTGTCCATAGTCATATTTTATGTTCCTAAAGTATCAGAATGACTTTCAAGCTGTAAAAGGGAGGTGGGGTAGGGAGTGCTACTGCAGCATTTTTTTCTTTTTTTCCAAAAAAATCTGGATTTTTTTCCTGGGGTGGGGGATGGGGAAAAACTATTTTTTTGAGCTTCCAAATTTCTGGAAATTTTACATCTCTAGTCAGAATTTGACTTATATGGTACATAATCTGTGCTCCTGTGTGCTTGATCATGTAGACTCCATTGGCTTGCATCGTGTGGAGAACCCAAGCCATACAGAAACTGCTGTGAGCCTCCATTTGTACAGCCCACCTTTTGAATCCTGCCATACCTTTGACCAAAGAACTGGGCACAAGCAAAAAGTGCAGATGACATTCTACAGTCAGTTTGGAGAAAGGACACCATATGTAAGTAAAAGGACTTGTATTCTGCCACTGTCCTTTAGTTTGAACTACAACATTTCTCTGTCAGTGAGCTGGGGGCACTTTTACACGACCCCTAAGATCCGCTGGTCCCTTAAATTCGGACCAGAGATCTTAGGGGCTTGTCGCTCTTCCTGTGTTCCCACCCTGGCTGCTGGCTGCGTGAGGGGAGGGAGAAAAAAAAAGGAAGAAAGACCGTGGCTCACCTCCCGTTTTGCCTCTCGCTCTTGCTGGCTCTTGCCCCGGCAACATTCCAGTAGCTCTTAAGTAACTCTTAAGTAGCTCTTAAAGGGGTGGGAGCCAAAAAACAGCAAACAAGCGAGGAGAGCCCCGCACTCACTATCACTGCACCGCATCAAAGAATTTTCACCTCCAGAGAGAAGGTACAAGAAAAGTGCGCTGGGTCCCGCTAAAGTGGGTGGGGTCGCACTTAATTGCCTGTAAACTCTGGAGCTGGTGGGGAGACATTTTTAAGCTCCGGAGCTGGGAGCCATTTACGGCGGAGTGTAGGGGTCGTGTATAAACGCCCTGTGTCTCCACTCACATACATCATGGTAGCAAGTGAACCACTTAAAAGATGCCACATTCATTGTTCTTCAAGTTTTTGAAGAGGTGTGAATCTTCTCTAATAAGGGTACACAGTGGAGAGCAGTGAGCTGACATGCTGTTTGAAGGAATGAGGAAACAGCAAAATAAACTAGCTTGAGACTCGTTTGAGCACCCTAGAGCAGTGTTGGCGATCCTGTGGCACGGGTACCAAAGGTGGCACTCGGAGCCCTTTCTGTGGGCATCTGATATCGCCCCTTTACAGCCACCTGTATTGAGGTTAAATTGCTGTATTGGCACTTTGGAAAAAAATTAGTGGGTTTTGAATCGCAGTTTGGGCACTCGGTCTCTAAAAGGTTCGCCATCACTGTTCTAGCCTCATCTAGGCATTTCATTTGTTCTTCCCTTTATTATTATTATTATTATTATTATTATTATTATTATTATTATTATTATTATTATTATTATTATTATTATTATTATTAGCTTTTTTCGTGGAAAAGGACCCAAAGGCGGCTTTTTGTGCCAATTAGAGCCATTTAGGGCAAAATAAGCATGGAACTTAATGGAGTTTTTTGCATCCTTATTCCTAACACTCCCTATCTCTTTAAGAAAGCCACATCTTAAAGAAACAGTTCATGAGCTTTAAATGATTTTCTCATTTATTGTTAGCTTGTTATACAAGGTTTGCACTATGGTTGAAAGTTTCTGATTGGAGCTCTTAAAAGAAGGGGCTCTCCTCACTGTTAATTCAGTTTTATAAATCAAACCTGGAAGTGTTTGGACCAACCAGTAGTTCATTCAGCAATATGGGACAGCACATTCCAAGCCCTCCTCTTCCTCATCTGTGACTGAAAAAGTCTTGGATTGCATGGCTAATTAGCCGAGGATTCTTGAGGGAAAATAATGAAAAGAGCTGACTTGTTATTGTGTCATTCATGTGACCGGTTTACATTTTCCTCTACAAATTCATTTGAAGTGATAATGTCTTGACATTAAAAAAACCTTCTCTTTTGTCCTAGGCAGCTTCAATTTCGCAAGAGAACAACTGAGAAACCCAAGGGCTACTGGTTTTTATACTTTTAAATGGGAGTGGATGGGTGGTATGGTTAGTGTCAGGTAGAGGTATAATTTATGAGGAATTCTCCCAGCCAGAATTCTAGCACCTATAGCCAAAAAAATCCAAGTCCTCAGAGGAGTGTCAGCACACACAACTGAGGCTCAGCATGTTCTTCTCTGCAGCCATTATAAAGGGAAAGAGTGGGAGGGTCTTGTTAACCTGTTGCAATTAGGTTTTTTTTAGAGCCATGATGTACAGAACCTAATGAACAGAGAGACTATCAATCCCTAAACCCCTTCTGGTTCCCATGGACTTCAGCAACTCCCCCCTACTCTCTCCTTTTGCAATGGCTGCAGAGCAGAGCACGACGGGCCTCAGAGTTGTCTACTGATGTCCTCCAAAGATTTTTTTTTTTTTTTGGCTACAAGTGCTAAAATTCGGGCTGGGCAATTTCCTCATGAATGGTGGTAGTTGCAGCGATCCAAGCGGTGTCTGAGTAATCGTTCTTTAATAATGCCTACCTTAGGACATTAACGTGATTGTGTAGTTGCGAATGATTTGTTGGGGTTCTTTGGAACACTAAAGCGAGGAGCCCCAGGGACTGCTGCAGACTGGAGATGATCAGAAAATCCTAGTCCTTTTGTTGGAGTTCTGCTTCTTATGAATTCCACTATTGAGATTATAGTCACAGAAAATTCAGTGTTTGGTCTTTGCAGCTCTTTATCTGTGAATGTATGCCAGTATAAACCCTTGTTAACCTCCGGTTAGCATATTAAGTGTTCTTTCAAAGCATGGGTGAGCACATTGTGGCTCTCCAGGTGCTGCCTGGTAAGAGGCAAAGACAGTTGTATTCCAATGTCCAGAGGGCCAAATTCTATCCAACCCCAAGCTAGTGGTGTATGACGTAGACGATTAAAAGCCTTGTTGTAGCATGGGCTTCTTGATCTGTTGCAACATCTCCTTTGTGTATTTTTAAAATCTCCCGTTCCTGATTTTTTAAAACATGTCTGGTGTTGTTTTTGTGTTGGAGAAAAAGTCTGTAGAAACTGTTAATGATGTTACATGGACTGGTGTCTTGTTTTTAAAGAAGGTCATATTGTTAGGATCTACCTAACCCGATTAAAAGTTAATTTTGGAACAAGTCTCAAAATGTGTCAATTTTTCTCTTTCTCTGTACAGTTTTTGCTAATCTGGTCAATCATGTTGTCTTATCTGGAAGTTACTAAATTGAGTTGAGTTAAGCTGAGTCATGACGACTGGACTTCTTTTCTTGAGAGATCGGAACTTTTTGCTACTCATCCAAGAAGCTTTGTCAGCCTGAGGAACATTAGTGGCAAGTCCTCCAATTTATAGTTCACCTTGATTTCACATCACCCTGGTCTGAATAGGCTCATAAGTTGGACAATGGCCTGAATAAGCTTGTTAGGTGGACAATGGCCTGGGATGCATGAAAGTCCCACCTACGCAACCCTTCCCAACACCCATTAAGTATGGGGTCATTAGCTATGCCCTTGCTGGTAGAGGTGCGAAGTGCTGCTCATGACCCCAGGACACTAACTTTCCTAAGTCTGATGAAGGTGCTTGGGAGAGTAGCGAAACATTTCAATTTCTCAAGAAAAGAAGTCCTGTTACCATGACTCAACTTCCAGATACCCTCAGCTGGATGACTGAGAATCTTCCCATACATGTTGTCTTAGTAATATTTCTGTTGGCCCTGGCAGGTGCAAGAGGCTGAAAAATAAAGAACAATGTCCAAAATTGTGTTTAATGGGGTCTGCCTTTTTGCATAGGATCACTGCTTAACACTGGGAATTTAATTTTATGGATAGAGGTTGTGGTGTTGCTTGTGTAGAACATTTGCTTTCTTGAGAGTATGCCCCAGGAAGCACAAAAGCATTTACTTTTAATTAATCATGCATCAAACTATGCAGCTATTTTCTAAAAGTAGGGGAGTGTATCTCTTTGCCAGTCTATTTTCACTTTCTCTCCGTCATCTTCTATTTTCTTCATAACATCAAAGGACCCTCCTGTTGGCTATCAGGAGTCGTGCTTCATTAGCTTGTTATCAGAACTGTACTGAGGATCATGGAAACAGCGTTAGAAGTACAAAGGCACTTATGGACATACCGTATATATTCGAGTATAAGTCGACCCGAGTATAAGTCGAGGCCCCTAATTTAACCCCCCAACACTCAAGTATAAGTCTAGGGTGGGAAATGCAGCAGGGCCTGGCAGCTTCTCCTTTGTGAACTGGGGGAGCAGCACACAATGTTTAAAATGACTTTAGGCCACTGAGGCAAGCACTGAGGCAAGCACTTGCCTCAGTGGCTAAAAGTCATTTTAAACATTGCACGCTGCTCCCCCGCGACGTGGGGGGGGGGGTAGGAGAAGCAGTGCACAATGTTTAAAATGACTTTTAACTACCGACTCAAGCACTTGCCTCAGTGGCTAAAAGTATTGACCCGAAGATAAGTCAAGGGCCCCTTTTTTCAGCCCAAAATTAGGGCTGAAAAACTAGGCATATATTTGAGTATATACAGTAATTAAAACAAGGTGGCATTGCCATGGTGAGTTGTGCTGACCTCTATTGGTGTTCTTGTTTCAGAAAGCAGCGTACACTTGCATATGCTTTTAAGACATTGCTTGCAAGCACGGTTCTTGCACTTGGGATGAAATACTTTCCTTTATGAATTGCATCTTGGATCCCTGAAATGGCTCCACACTGCCCTGTTTTATTACAAGGATTGTAGCTCTCTCCATTGGAGGTGTGCATCCCTGAAGGCACGCAAGAATATTATTTAACTCTGCCAGAGGTTTAGGAGTTCACTTCCCCCTGTGCCTCCCAGAAGAGCCAGCCTTGACACAAGCTGAACTATCTCAAGATGTCCCCAGAACAAAGGAATGATAAGCCACCTCTGGCTATTTCTACTGAGAAAAACCTGAAAAGAGTTGTCATAAGTTAGAATTGACTTGATGGCACAAAATGATGATTAGTACTAACAGCTTCTGTAATTTTCCACCAAGGGCAGTCGGAAAAGATTAAAGGGACAGTGAGTTTACTAGTCTCTGCTGTTTGACTGGTGCTTGTTTGCTTTTCTCTGATCTCTTACCGTTTCCTAAGGAATGGCACACCTACTGGTGAAGAATGAATTTTATGCCTTCAGTCAGCAGATGAAAATGCATAAGGAGATACTCTTATCAGCAAACACTCATCCCTAGCACTTGGTTAGAGAAACAGAATTGCACTGCCTACAGGTTAGTGAAGTAAATTCACACAGGCTCACACTCCGTTTAAATAAACTAAAAGCTTCAGAACAGCATGGATACATGATATACACACTGTTCTTTACGGTTATTTTTGTGCCTCTCCCCAGCCTGGGAGAAAGTTGTTTGCTCTGCCAGGGTGTAACCTTTCCAAGGTTAAAATATGCAGTTTGCTTGTGATTATTCTCCAACATGAGATTCTCTTTTTTTAATTGCTTGTTTTTTTCCATTCATGACAATACTGAATGTTCTAGATTAAATAGCACGTCATCAAAGTCTTAGTCTTAAAGAACTGAATATACAGTATTCTAAAATACGTACATTCCTTCACTTAAGTGAACTGGAAAGTTGAAAATGAAGATCTGTAGACCTGTTCTTGAGGAGCTTGACAGAAGCTTAAAGCAAGAGAGGGCCATGTGCAGTGCTTTGACTACGGTTCCTAGAATCTCCAGACCAAGGGTGATGGGAGTCATAGTACAAAATGTAACCATTCTGAGCTGTTGGTTGTGACCCTCCTAGATCTGTTGAATTGCAACTCCTCTTAGCTCTGACAGCATAACTACTGGCGAGGATTGATGTGCATGGTACTGACTAGAGATGGGCACAAAACGACCATTTTTTCGTTACCGTTCTTCATTATTCGTTCCATTACGTAACGGTACGAATAACTACCGTTGCGATGGGGCAGGCTCGAACTGAACAGAACCAAGAAAATTTTCTTCGGTTCTGTTCGTTTCTGTTACTGGCGTCGCGCCACTCGTGCGATGAAAAATGGAGCAGCGGAGGGCGGCAAGAGGGGGCTGGGCCTGGCGGAGCCTCTTTGCCCCCTCCCCGCCAGAGCCGACGCAAGACTTTGCTGGTCTCATGAGAAGAGGCGGGATCCGAGCCCTTATGAGGGCTGGGCTCCGGGATCTCGGCCTCTTCGTCGGCACTCGGCAGGCTTTGGAGGGGAGGATGTGGGAGCTCGGATGCGCCCGGTGCCATCTTAGCCATATGGCGAAGCGGCGATGGTGTAGCTGGCTCGGAAGCAGGAGTGGAGGGCATCGTTAGAGCACGGGGGAGTGCAGCGGCACCCCCCACAGGTTTCACGGGTCTAGGCCCGGGGGGTGCGGGGGGTGGTCTGCTGGGGCGGCGGCTCCTGGGGCAGAGTGGTTCCCGGGGAGAAGGGCCCCAGTTAGGGCGGCACTGCATGGGGCTCCAGGGGTAGCGACCCAATAGGGGTGGCAGACG
Source organism: Phrynocephalus forsythii (assembly GCA_029282475.1). Taxonomy (NCBI): domain Eukaryota; kingdom Metazoa; phylum Chordata; class Lepidosauria; order Squamata; family Agamidae; genus Phrynocephalus; species Phrynocephalus forsythii. The sequence continues at coordinate 62,358,806 of JAPFRF010000004.1, forward strand.
GAGCGGTGGATCGGTCCTTCGGGAGGGGGCCCAAGGCAGGGGGCGCTCGGCAGTACTCCGGGGTGGTGGCCTGTTGTGGGTGGTGACTGGAGCAGCGGCCCCGGGCTTCCCGTGGCTGCGGGACGGCTCTCCCAGGAGGCTTGCCCTAGCCCCGGGAGGGCTCCCTGCGGCTGCAGCTTGCCGCACCCAAAAAACGAAGAAACTGAAACGAAGCGGGCCCCGTGTCTGAAAAACAGAAATGGAATGAAGCGGGCCCCAGGGCCCAAATAACGAACACGAAATGCCATTTTGGCATTTTGTGCCCATCTCTAGTACTGACAACATCTAATGAGTTATAAGTTACTCAATTCAACCTTAAAGCAGGAGTTGGCTGCATGTGGCCCCCAGGAGCATTCTTGTAGTTTCCCAAGACCACCCCATGCTCCCTCCGCATTTAAAAATGTTTAGAATCTAAGTCAAATTAGGATGCCATCCACTCAGGGGAGAAGAGGTGGCTTTCAAAAGTTGTTGGACCTCAGGTCTCAGCATGCCTCACCACTTGCTATACTGCCTAGTGCTTAGGAGGGCCATGAGTTGCCCTCCCCTGAAAGGCAATCACTGTTCTGTCTTACTAACAAAAAGTAATTTTATTAAGCAGGTTTATATTATGGGTCTGTGGACAGAGATATAAACAATGGCCCCTACCTGGGCAGAAGCTTGCCTAAGTGTGGGATGCAAAGCATTAGAGTAGACAGAGACTAGATTTCTGTATTAACTTTGAAAGGGGAGATTTCAGAAAGTCCAGGTTTTCTTACCTTGCAGAATTAAGACACAAGCTGTACCTGTTGAATTGTCTTCTGCAGAATTGTTAATGGAATATGTTATGTTTCTATTTTATCCAAGGATTCAGACAATATGCCAGATGTAAAACGTATGAGAACAACACAGGCCAAGCTGTTTGAGTTACAAATTACTTGTCCTTATCAAGACCTCTTTTAAAGTGTGGAATTTAAATCAGATTGTATGGTAAGGAGGAGGCGGTAAGGATGGAGTGTTTTTTGCCTGTTTTCTTTAGGGAGGCATGCCAAACAGAGTCACCAAGGAGTATATACCCAATCCTAAATGAATAAATTTTGCCCACTTCAGCCTGCTCTCTAGTTCAGCCATTTTAATGTAGTTGCACAGATTACACATGCGTTCCTGAGGGTAGAGCAAGATTAATAATATGTACAGTACTGCTTCTCAACCTATGAGGGCCTTCAAAGCATGCACAAAAACAAAAGGCAAAACAAACAAAGCTTTATTTGGAAACAGAAGATGACTTTTAGAAACCAGTTGAGAAAGTCAGTGTTCTTGAAAATAAATCAAGGACAAGTCTAAGACAAAGATTTAAACATGAAAGAACCATTTGTACCAATGGGGCAAATATATCAGTTGAAACATAAAACATCCTAGTGTTCCAGCCTCTCTCCATGAGCAGTAGGAGTACAAAGCAAGCTGGTGTTTAATCCTTGGTGCTCATTCATTAAACAGAAAGCTAATGTGCCAGTTGTGGAGACTGGGGAAAAAACTAGTGGGATCAACACTTTATAGCATCTAGTTTGGCCCTTGCCTGTCAAAAACCCAATCTGTTAGCTAGCCTGACTTTTCTTGAGAGAGCGTTCCATTATCTAGATGTGGCTAGAGGGAAAGCCCCACTTCACGTACTCAACAAACAGCTTCTCAAATGGTGGGCCATGCATCACAGTCTCTTCTGGAGATCTCAAATTGCAGGCAGGTTCATACGGGGGGGGGGGGAGGATGGTCAGGTTTCCTAACCTTAAGTCATTTAGGGCTTACTAAGGAGAAAACTAGGACATTGAATTGGCCTTGGAAGCACAGTACAGTAGAAGATACTCAGTTGACTCAAAAACTGGTGATGTAGGTGGTCTATAAAGCACAACAATCTGGTTGCTGCATGGTTTTTTTTGTTTTGTTTTGTTTTGCTAACTATAGCTTCTGAATATTTTTCAAGATGCCAGACATAACGTAGCAAAGAGCAGCCTGAATGTTGATGACACCAATGCCAGCAGTCAGGATGGTTTACAGCAGTAGATCCCATCTGTAGGTCCTGATATGCTGAAACTCCAAGAAGCCTTCAGCACTAGCTGTGCTGTCCAGGATTTCTGGGAGTTGTAATCCAAGAACATCTGGAGACTCAGACTTGAACATGTCTTAATTGTACTGGATTGTATATTGTCCCTCATTACTGTAAGCCACCTTGGGTCCTTTTCCAAGGAGAAAAGGCGGTGTAAATATACCCATAAAAATAAATAAATAAATTCCAGAAGTTGATCACATATTCTATGCTTGCTGGGGGAGGGCAGAAGCAGGAACAGTCATTTTGGATATATTTTGAAGGGCTGTTTGGACTAAATGAAATGGTGTGAGTCAGTTCAGCACATACTGCCGAGAATAATACACACCCTTCAACCTCTCAGGTAAACTAATGTTGCCATGCCCACACCATAGAATGCAGACTAGAGAACGATCTTCCAATTTCCAATCCTTTGTTCTATGATCATGGTGCCTGCATGTTTTCCAAAAGATACCCTTACATTTTGAAATAAAGGGAGGAGGGGCTAGTAGTTAGCAAAGGTCAAAATCATCCATAATATGTAAACAAAATACTGTACAGTGAAAAAAGGAACTGGAGTCAGAAGTCAACTCATTTGAAATGTGGTGTTGGAGGAGAGACTTACAGATAAAGACCACCATAAAGGCAAATAAATGGATACACTACTCATTTAAATCATGCCCGAACTGTCATTGGAGCAAAAATGAGTAAGATGAAGATATATCCTGCACATAAAATGAGAACTGCAGAACTGACTGAAGAAAAATGATATTGCTGGAGAAAGTGGTAGTGAGGGCTAGTAGGAGGACCTAACATGAGGTGGGTTTACTCAATATTTAATTTTATTTCTTCAATTTATATCATGCTTCCATTAGTGCTGAGGCACTACTCCGAGCAGTTAAATATAAACAGAGAGTAAGCAAAACTAAAAGCACTAAAAACCATAAAAAGCAGTTGTAGTGAAACAATCATATAGGAACCAAAGTGGAAGGAAGAAAAAAAATGAATGGCTGATCAGCTAGGGCAGTGGTGGCAAACCTTCAGCACTCCAGATGTTTTGGACCACAACTAGCACAGTCCTTTGTCACTGGCAATATAGGCTTGGAATTCTGCAAGTTGTGGTCCAAAACATCTGGAGCTAGGGTCAGTATGGAAAGCCTTCCTTGTATAGGTACATTTTTAGTTGCCTCCTAAATGTCAGCTGGAAGACAGCTAGGTGGAACTTGTCCAGAAGCTGGTTCTGCAAGGTTGAAGCCACTGCAAAGAAAGCACTGCCACTTGTAGAAGACTTACAGGCCTCTCTCGGGGCTCGTCACCCGGAGAGCCCCAACTGAGATGACCTTGTGGGTCACACAGATAACATTAAGATGCTCTAACAAGTATCATGAGGAAGATATGGCTGTTAGTTTGCAAGATGTGAGCAGAGCTTACTGGCAAAGTCAATATTACTAGGAAGAGGGATAGTAGGAAGAGAGAGCGACCTAATATGAGATGATAATGCTTTGCAAGATCAGAGCAGATCTGTTAATGATAGGAGATTTTGGAGGCCATCGACTCATATAGTAGTCACTCATCACACATCAGAAGTGGCTTGCTGGCACATAACATCATTGGAGTCTTCGATTATGTTTGTTTTTTTAATCACCAAACAATTATCTGGCGACAAGATGCATTGAATGATTGAGATACCCAACTACAGTACCACCTGGTGACTGGCAGGATATAAGCACAGAAGATCAACAAACTTTGGGTAAGACCATCCCGCAACTGCAAAAAACCAGAAATTTCACAATTTAAATAAGCGAGCTTCTAAATATTTCTTCTGTATTCTATTTTTAATATCTGTTATTTGCAATTTTACAATAATTCCCTTTGCAAGCATGAATCTCAAACAGCCCGTTTGGCCAGGAAGGAATTAAAAGGCCTCCTTTTGACAGCCTGTTAATCCAATTTTTATTGACAGGATCAAAAGTTCACATTGCCCCAGATGGGGAGCTGATTTTTCCTTTCTTGTGAGTCTTGTTGTCAGGAGACCATTTGGTTTCAGAAATCTTGAGGGAATGTTTACTGAATATTGTAGGACAAAACAAAACTATGATCTAATTTTTTAAGGTATGGAGAAATATTATGAATACATTCTGCCTTTCAAAATTTATTCTAATTTCCAGAAGACATATGGCAAAATGTCCCTCTTTATGGAGGATTGCCTTTTTTAAATCTACAGCTGTGCCAAATCTGACATTGATCCAAAACCCAGTTTAAAAATTATGAAGTTTTGTTATATCACCTCCCGCCTTTTTAATTGCCATATAGAATGTTGATTTGCTCTGTTGCACAACATTATAGCTGTTGCACAACATTATAGCTGGAGCTAGAATTGCTAGCTAAACCTCTGGGTTAGAGTCTAACCACCTGAATGGTGGATTTACAAAGATGGTCTGTGTACTTATCCTCTAATTTCCAATCCATTCATTATTTTGTTTGTTCAATGAGTTTTAAAAATACTCTTACCAATTGAGATAATCTTTACAAGAAATTGCCATGTTGCATTCCCTTAGAGTTCTCTGCAGGACTAAAAGCTCTTTATAAATAAAATGTGCACTTTCAAAAAGGTAACCCAGTCATTGTTGCAATTTAAGTCTGCAGAACATTTGAATCTGTGGTTTAGCCTTGATGTTTGAGATTATTAAATAATATTTGGGGGAACAGTTCTGTCAGATGAAGCATGCCCCCATTGATTTCATTTTAGGCATTTAGCATGTGGATCCAACTGTTTTAAAATAAGAGTTCCACATTCTGAATATTAATGAAGGCATGCCTCTAAAATGCCTTGAGCTACTTTGTGTCATTGGCTTACAAGCTTGAGAAAGAGCGGGGATGTGAAATTCTAAATTTCAGAAAAGAGCTCCTAGATTTTTTTTGTACTAGTATTGGTGTGTATTGGCCATAGTACCTAGTGGTACAAGACAGCCATCAAAACTTATTCCAAAAAAGAATGCAGCCCTCTAGTACAAAGACGTATCCTAGAAATACTGCTTCGAACAGATAGTGTTTTCCCAAACTGATGAGAGGAAATGTGGCATAATCCATCCGGTCAGCGCATGAGTGAGTCCTCTGTACAATCTGTCCTCACAAAAATGACTCATATATTATTGACTGAGACAGAGATCAGTGGTTTACAAGAGAATATACTCCAACTGCTTTGTTCAGCAAATACAAGCTGCTGGAAATACTGCAAAACACATCGTAGAATGCATTTTAAAATATGGACAATTTCTCAAATGATCATTGCAAAATTATGCTCATGTGGAAAACAGACTGTAGCCTCATGCAGGGAAGACCTTAATTCCGGCTTGTATTAAGACCCCCCAACCTGGTGCCTTTCATGCACTGTACATGAACAAGCAATGGATTAGAAGAGGGGTAATTGCAGAAAACCTGGAATTGTGGAGAGAGCCACAGAAAGCATAGATTAAATACTTGAAAAAGGGAAAGGGGAAAGCAAAAGGTTTTCACATTATTTGAACAGGGAAAGGGCCAACATTTTTCCTTCATGCTCTCTCTTTCCAGGACTTATATGTGTGCTTAATCAAAAGGGTTTACAAAAGGATTTTGTAATTTGGATAAGGATAATGCAGTGTTCTTAGCAGCAGAAACATTTCAGTACAGTATGAAACTGCAAATATGTACCTTGTAGCTCTATACCAAGTTTGGTCAATGACTAAGAAGCAAGACCATATTTCACTTGTTAGTGATATACTTTCTCAAATCCTACACAACTTTAGCAATGACAGCAGTTGGTGAATGCTAACCTTTCAAGATTTGGTTCAGTGGCTGAGAAAATTATCCGTCTACCTTGAGAACATCTTGTTATTGTCAGTGCCAATAATGTTTGCATGCTACTCCCTTGAGAAAGAAGTGGATACTGAATAAAAATGCAATTAAAATTATTGGAATTACTTTTGATGATTCTCATATGCAACTCATTCAGAATTACTTTAAAGTGATTTAGTGCCCCATGATATTCTGATTACTAAACTAATGAAGTGTGGGCTGGATAGAAGAACTGTTGGGTGGATACAACTGGATACAGAATTGGACTCAGAGGATGATTATTAATGGCTCCTTCTCAAACTGGGATGAGTTGACAAGTGGGTACACCAGGGTTCAGTTATGGGGCCAGTCCTCTTTCACATTTTTTTATTAACGAATCAGGGGGTGAAGGAAATGCTAATCAAATCTGAAGATGTCTGTGAAGATTCTCAGTCATATAGGTGAGTTTATTTGGAAGCTGAGTCATGGCAACCAGAGTTCTTTTTCTTGAGAGATAGAAATGTTTCACTGCTCATCCAAACAGCTTCATCTGTCTGAATAAACCTAGTGTGAGTGCTCCATCTTATAGTCAGCTTTGACCTCTTGTCACCCTGGTCTGAAACAGGTGTCATAAGATGAACCTGAATAGGCTTGTTAGATCGACAACAGTATTCATAGCCTTAAGGTGAACAATGGCCTAAGGTGCTGAAACATATAAAATATGGGTCATTAGCTATGGCCTTGGTGGTAAAGGGTCTTTGATTTGTCTGGGTATTGTTGAAAGCACAGCCTGATAAGTAGCAGATAGACTGTGACTGAGACCCCCCACCTCTGTTGAGAGAGGGGGTTTCAATGCTCACATGAATGGCTTCCCTTCTATAACCCTTTCTAATAGTGAATGTATATCTCAATAGGTTCTTAACTATTTGCTGTGGGTATGCCTGTATATACATATTTTACACCATCTGTTTAAAAGCAAGCTTGCTTATTCTAGGTTGAAAAGTCACTGCATAATCATAAATTTCTCCGAGCACCTGTGGCATTTTAGACTCAAGATACTAATATTCCAATTTCTGTTCAACAAAAACTCATCCAGTGCCTAGAAAATGGCACCCTAGTTCTAGTTCTAGTTCAGTTCTCCAGTGGAAACTTAGGGCTTTTATACACGACCCCTAAGCTCCGCCGCAAATGGCTGCAAGCTCCGGAGATTTAAAATGTTTCCCCACCAGCTCCGGAGTTTGCAGACAATTAAGTGCGACCCCACCCACTTTAGCGCGACCCAGCACACTTTTCTTGTACCTTCTCTCTGGAGGTGAAAAATATTTAATGCGGATGTGCCGGGCTCTCCTCGCTTCTTTTTGTTTTTGTTTTTTGCCTCCCGCCCCTTTAAGAGGAACCAGGAAGTAACCGGGGCTCCCCCGGCAGCGTCCACCAACACCGGGAGGTAAGGTTTTATTCTTTTGTCCCTTTTTTTCCTCCCTCCCCTCACGCAGCCAGCAGCCAGGAAGTATGGAGGGGTGGAGACACAGAAGAACGACAAACCCCTAAGATCTCTGGTCCGAATTTAAGGGGCCAGCGGATCTTAGGGGTCGTGTAAAAAGGCCCTTAGAAATTGTTCACCACAGTGATGCGGCTAAATGACCAAATAACACCTCTTGTTTCAAATATTGACCCTGGCTACAAGGATGTGTAATACATTCTGATCAGGAAGACCAGACAAAGATGAGTTAAAGGATTAAAGGTCGTATTTCTGATAAATTAATTAAAAGGAATGCCTATATTCTTTTTGTTAGCTTTTTTGATAGCAGACCCCGCCACCAAGTGGGACAAGCACCAAGAAAAAGAAGACCTATGTTCTTTTTTGTACAATATCACATATAATTTGAAACCAGGTTATTCTAGGGAGAGAGAGAACAATTTTTAATCTCTGTGAAGATTCTTAGTCATCCAGGTGAGAATATCTGGAAGTTGAGTCATAGCAACTGGATTTCTGTTTTTGTGAGAAGAGCAGCTTCATCAGTCTGAGGAAAGTTAGTGGCAAGTCCACTAACTTTCACCACTTTCTCGCCACTACGTTTCCTTAGACAGACGAAGCTGCTTGGATGAGTACCGAAACATTTTGATCTCTCAAGAAAAGAAGCCAAGTTGCTGTGACTGGATTTCCAGAAATGATTTTAAATGGCTTAACATTTTAATTTAACTCTTTTTGAAGACAATCATTTTTATCTACCCTGGTCAACACAGACTGCCACAGTATCCTTTGGAAAACTGTACCCATTTTCTTTATTGCATAAATATAAATCTAACCTCTGCGTTTCATAACTTAGCTTGCAATAATTGTCAATGATTGGTCATGAAAAGTAGACATGGGCTTTATTTGCAAACTTGATTATTCAGGAACTACATTTTGAGGAAACTTACCACGGAAGCTAAAATGCGCTATCATCTTCTAAATACAAACTCATCAACTTTTATAGTTTGATCCTCATTTATCACTTTCAGAGGGTTTTTTTTTTTTAGCTAAGGCACCTAATGTAAAAGCTGTCTGTTATATTCTTCACTTAATGGGTGTCTAGAATTTAGGCTATATAACACTTTTGCTATAGACAAATAGATACAGAGGTACCTCAACATACAAATTTAATCCATTCCAAATGCATACTCTTAAGTCGAAATGCTCTTAAGTCGAACTATTCTTCACTTAATGGGTGTCTAGAATTTAGGCTATATAACACTTTTGCTATAGACAAATAGATACAGAGGTACCTCAACTTACGAATTTAATCCATTCCAAATGCATACTCTTAAGTCGAAATGCTCTTAAATCGAACTATTCTTCACTTAATGGGTGTCTAGTATTTAGGCTATATAACACTTTTGCTATAGATAAATAGATACAGTGGTACCTCAACTTACGAATTTAATCCGTTCCCAATGTATGCTCTTAAGTCAAACTACTCTTAACTACTCTTAAAAATTGAAAAAAAGTTAAAAAAATAAACAAATGAAAAAAAATATTTGTAAGTCAAACAGACCATATCTAAAATTCGTAAGGCGGCAGTTAAAACACCAACTTTTCCGCTCTTAAGTCAAATTGCTTTTAAGTCGAGCTGCTCTTAAGTTGGGGTACCACTGTACTTTGGAAAGTTACCAGTCCTGTGTCACAGGGTTGAGCCCAGAGTGGGGAGGAAGGGAGCCATGTAGGTTGTCTGAAGTTCACTTGCAGAAAGCTATATAAAATATATAAATATATAATGCACTAATAATTTCCCAACCAGCATGGGAGATTCTGTGACATGTTGCACCAAAAAGTAACTTTTTCCAATTCTGCAGAAATGAGGGTGAAGCAACAATTACTATTTTGATTAATCCAGAGTCCAGCAAGAAATTAATTATATCTATCTGTGCTTGCACATTCGAAAGGGGAATCTCATGGGTTAAATTAGTATGCCCCACAGCATATATAATTACATTATTACAGTGTCCACCTGTATGTCTATTTCAAAATTATTCTCCTGTGCTCAGTAGAAGTTCATTCCAGGCAAGCATCATCAGTGTTATAGGTTAAACCAGTTTAAATCAACAGTTTGGGGCACGTACAGTCCTGTGCTCGATTGGTGTCCCAGTCAATTTCTGTATTCATTGTGGATGGAGGACAGAAACAAATATTTGGAAGGATGGTTTTTGTTGAGTACACATCACAGCACCAAGAAAACCAAGTCATGTCGTTTCAATTTCAGTTCTATCAAATGAAATATGATGTATCTCCAGATAGTTTATTCTCGCCCCCCCTACCATGCAGACCACAGATTTCCACATTATTTACTTTTTGGCTCAGTAATAGGCCTGATTCTGCTTCTGCTTCCTTTAGTTCTCTTGTACCAGACCCAAATTGTACTGGGTCAAATCCAAATTTTCAACATGGCCTTCAAATGCCAACATAGACAATGCTTACAGCAATCTATAACATAAAAAGCAGTGTCCCTATTTCTACCCACTACACAAATTATTCCTTGTTACTTAAAATCAGAGCTTGAAAGTGTTACTTTTTTAAACTACAGCTTTTTGAATCCCTGTCCTCAATAGTACCTTGGGATTCTGATAGTTGTGATCCAAAAAAAAGAGTAACTTTTCTAAGCTCTGTTTAAAATAAGCTGGTATTTATAGCTTTATCTCTACTGCCACCTTAAAGGCCATTTCCCTGCCCAGGTACATGGTACCTTGTATAAAGGAATTAATTCGTTCCAAATGAAATTCTTTTAAGCAAATACAAATTTCCCATAGGAATGCATTGAAAATGGAGTAATCCCTAATTGTAACCATTTTTATGTTGTACAGATTCGCCTCAAAGGCGATTCTGTTAAGCAAATTTCCCCATCTCCAGAATTTTTTATGTTGTACAGATTTTATGTTATACGAACCGTTTGTTATATAGTATGAGGGTCCACTGTATTTGTCTTCTTGAAACTAACTATATGTACAGTAACTGACACTACTGGTCTGCTTGTGTTATTTTGGCCTGTACTTTTCTAATTTCTGTGTCTTTGTTAGAGTTTTATTTTCTATTTCACTCTCTTTTTCCCTTTATTAGTTATTATTATGATGACTATTAATGATCATGTTTGTTTACTTTTTAGTGCATTAATTTTTGATCTTTTTTTGTCTTTTGTTTTTTTCTTCATTATCGTATTTTAATATTGTATTTTAATGATATTGTACACTGCCCAGAGGTATAGAAATCAAACCAAACCAAATCAAACCAAATAAAATCAAATAAATAAATAAATAAGAACCCTCCTTTGTGCCCTTCTTATTTTGAAAAAGTGATATACTTCTCCCTTCAATAATGCTGAGATTAGGGGTGCTAGACACCAGTGTGGTTTAAAATCTGTGTATAACACTTACACCCCAAAACATAGCTACAAAGCATAAATTGTTGACTGAGATACACACACACACATTCCTGTTCTGTCTATCAGACTTCTCTTCCATAGGGTTGACAAAAATCCTTTCCATACTGTGTGTAATAAGCTTTAAATGTCCTTCTGACCCCCCTGATATAGAGGCTGAGTTAGAAATGTTGCGTATGGGGGCAAGTTAACTACTTTGATGACTTCATGTCCCTGGTTCTGGGTGGCCAGAGGCACATTATTTATTAAATATTTATTTACTGAATACTTACAGTATTTTTCTGTGTATAATACATTTTTGTCTAAAATGTTAAGACTAAAAATTGAGGGTAATTTTATACATGGAAGTAAGCCGAGGAGAGAGCCACACAGTTGTGAAACTAATTTGAGCTTGGAAAGGTGGGGAGGGGCGTCTTATACATGAGGTGTCTTACAGACAGGAAAATACGGTATTTATTGAAAATTACCATGCTTCTCAGTCCCATGCAATACAAAGAAGTGTATTCTTGTGACAAGCCCTTAAAGCTATACAGGACAATTTGATTCATGATTATTTCCTTGCTTTAGGGGGCAACTGGTAAGTAAAGGAAGAAGTTGAGATCTGCTCAGTTTGCACTGTGTTGAGTCTTAGCATCATGAGAGGAAAGAACAAGGACGTTTGTGTTTCAGCAGCAGAAAGAAGTGAGCCAGCAAACATTTTGGGAGGGGTGACTGTTTTGAAGATGCTGTTGCAGATACAGTATAAGAAACAACATGTAGCCTCTGTTTCTGAAGGTCAAGCTTACATGGCTGCAAGCTTCATCAGCAACCGAGTAAGGGGCATTGGTAAACACTGTTATGAATTGGGCTTTTGTGAATGCTTCTTTTGTGTGTGTCTCTCAAAGTATACAGAGCAGAAACAAAACATCTTTTGACAAAAAAAGGCAGGGAAACAAAGCTGAAATTCTTCAGCACCCATTCCTAACGATCTTTCTCGTTGGGCTTACTCTTCTTATTCTCTTTGTGTATGAGAAAAAAAAACAAGAAGAAAAACCTCAATCCAGTCCTTGTACATAATCTGAAGACAAGGGTGGGAAAAATCTTTTTAAAAATCAGAAACATAGGGTCATTTTTAGCCCTGCATGGGTCTTCGTCAGCCTGGGGTCCACTCTTGGCACTGTGGTGTTCAGCCTAATGAAAACCCTTGCAGAGTTGAAAGCTTCTTATGTTTTTGATTGTGCGTGTATGCTTAAAGTGATTGATCTGGGAACTGTATTGTATTTAAATTCTTAATAATAACAAATAATCCCCCAAAGTGGGAATAGTTTGACCTGACTTTTCTTCAAAGCAATGTCTCTGAACTGTCTTGTTATGTGTTTTTAAGCTGCTTCCGACATAAGGCAATGCTATGAATTAACAACCTCTGAACACTAATGATAAGCAGAGGTGACTAAATGAATAAGTAAAACAGTGTTTATAAACTAGAGGCATATGACATTTTAAATTAAACAGGCAGAAACAATGAAAATCAACAAGAGTGTAAGAAACAAGAAAGCCATTATACTGTCTAAGGGGCCCAGTGGCTGCTGATTTATTTATTTATTTGTTTCCTCTGCCAACCGTGGATAACTGAATCAGTGATTAATGAATCAGTGGATATGGGTGTCCTACTTTAGTCCCTAAATTTTAAGTTCATTTTAAGCAAAGACCTGGCCCACATATCTGACCATTGATCTTAGAATTTTTTTAGTCTTCTTGGCACGATCCCCAGCTCTGGAAAGCCCACTTTGAGACAGACTCTATGGAGTTCAAAGCAATCCTCCATGTGTGTGATTTTACTGATAAAGGTACCACCCATCCTTGGGCACTTTTACACGACCCCTAAGATCCGCTGGCAACTTAAAATCAGACCAGAGATCTTGGGAGTTTGTTCCTCTTGCTGTGTTCCCACCCCTCCGCACTCCCTTGCTCCTGTCTGCGTGAGGGGAGGGAGAAAAAAAGGGAGAAAAGAATGCAGGCTCACCTCCAGTCTGCTGTCGGGAGCAGCCCCGGAAGCAGGGGGCAGGGGGCAAAAAAGGGGCAGGGGCCAAAAAACAAACAAACAGAAGGCAAGGACAGCCTGGCACTCACTGCTTTACAATCCGCTTTTAAAAATTTTTTTACCTCCGGAGACCAGGTACTTTTAAAATGTGCTGGGGCGCGCTTAGGTGGTGTGGTCGTACTTAATTTTTTTCAAAGTGCGCAGCTGGTGCGAAAACAATTATAAGCTCCGCATCTGGGAGCCCTTTGCCTCAGATTTTAGGGGTCGTGTAAAAGCGCCCCTTGTCTTCCAGCTATACCTTCCCGTTGAAAGTGCAAACAAATTGTGTGCTAAATAGTTATAAATACGGGATAGTTTTCTACTCCAACTAAATAAAAAGATATTTGAATTACTTTATATCATTAGATACATTAGAGAGAGAGAGAAAAATCTATTAATCAAGGGCTCCCTCTAGTGTGTGATAGAAAATTTTAAGATTTCCCTCCCAGTTGCCCTAGAAAATTTTAAGATTTCCCTCCCAGCTGCCCTAGACCTTGACTTTCACCTCCTTAGCGCTTGCTTACATTGCAAAATCCTAAATAAGATTATAGAGGAATGAACTGGTGGATATACCGCCGTATCTCAAACTCTATCAGATGAGTCTGTTACTTCATAAATTTCTATATGTAACTTCGTTATAGACTTCAATGTGTAAAATATATCCATGCACCTGCAATTCTAAACTGAATTTAGGATAAAAGGAAATACAGAACATTGATATCTGCAGAAGTAGGAGGTTGTTTTTTTAAAAAAAACATTAAAATGTTTTCAGAAACGCAAGAGTAGAGACTTTAAAGAGATAAAATGTTAATTATGATCAGTATCTTTTTAAAAGAAAATGATAACATTGTTTAAAATAAATCTCAATTGAATCAACAACTGACCTGTGATTAAAGGGTAGTACCCTCTTTCTCGTGGTGCAGTTGTTAAATTGCCATGCTGCAGCCAAAACTGTGCTCATGTCCGAGATTCAATCCCAGGTAGCTGGCTCAAGGTTCACTCAGCCTTCTATCCTTTCGTGGTTGGTGAACACCAACAGTTGAAAAGCAAGGTGAGGGCAAGCTTCATCGAGAAGGCATGTTGGATGTGATTGGATGCAATTCAGCTTAACTCTGAAGAAACATATGTCTGCATGGGGAGAAATAGCCTCGGATTTTCATGATGTCTTTTACTTATTTTGGTCTTCATTGACCTTCCTCCAATCAAAGTAATACCCTTAAGATTGCTGATATAATTTCCTTCTTTCTCACACTTCTTTCTTGTCTATTATTGGCAGAAGATAGATGAGATATCTTTCCTTTGTTCTTGAGAGGCGAGGAGCCAGCGATGGCTCCCCCCATTACTGCTGTCATTAGCCAGAACTAACATCCCTATTATCTTTCCTTTCTTCAAGTATTTCTCTAATGAACATGAGTCTCCTTATTCTTTTAGAATAAAACTGTGAACACAGATTCTTCCCAAAGGGAAGTGTGCTCTCCTAACCACCTCCATTTTCAGGGGCTAAATTCAGAAGTTCATTTAGATGCTCTTTGTTCTGCTAATATTCTGAAGGTGTGTTGATTTATCCTGTATGGGCTGTAAATCACAATTTTAAATTAGACTGGATACGAAGAAACACCCTTACGTTTTCCAAAGAGATGACAGCAATATCAAAGCCAATATATTACATATTAAGAAGAAACAAAATAACAGGAAACAAACTCATTGTGATCCTTTTTTAAAAAAAAAAGTTTTTTTTTTTTTTAGGAATTAAGAAAACTGCTGTTAGAGTGCAACTACAGTGGCCCTTTTAGTGTGGGCTGGTCCAACTCGGATCAACTGAGGTGTTGTTGGGGAGAAACAAAATGTCATTTGTCTAGAAGTTGAATCATAACAACTGGACTTTTATTTTATTTTATTTATTTATTTATTTATTTATTTATTTATTATACTTATTAACCGCCCGATTTTCCCATAGGGAACTCTGGACGGTGTACAGACATCACCCCAACAGTGATTGCCCAAATACAAACAGACCCCAACAATAATGAACAGTCAAAACCAAACAAAATACCATCAAAGTACAGATACCATATAAAAACACACAAAGCAAGTTAAAAAAAATTACACCACTAACTAAGACAAGATCAGAGTCAAGGTTAAATCCGGCAGGAAAAACTGATGTCCGCAGTTAAAAAACAAACAAACAAACAAATCTCTTGTGAGATTGAAATGCTTCTTCAATCTTAGTTTTCTACATTCTCCTACATTAATTTTCCATTCCTCAGCCCCAGATGGTAGCTGTTTCCAGGGCAGCCTTTTACCAACTCAGGCTTATCACCCAGATCCACCCATAGCTAGACGTGGATTCCCTCAGGCCAGTTGTGCAGGCAGTGGTGATCTCGAGGATTGACTACTGCAACACTTTCTACATGGGGCTTCCCTTTACCCTTGTTCAGCGATTGCAGCAGCTGCAGAATGCGGCAGCCGGGCTGGTGGTTGGCGCGGGCAGATTTGACCGCATCACCCCCATTCTGGCTCGCCTTCATTGACTTCCTGTGGCCTCCCAAATAAGGTTCAAGGTCCTGGTTTTGTTTTACAAAACCTTCCATGGCCTGGGACCTGACTATCTGGCGGAGCAGATCTCTCGGAGGCCAGCTTCGTCCCAACCAACCAGAGCTTCGCTCTCCCTCCTGTCACTCCAATGGAGGTTCGAAGGGCCTCTACCTAGAGTTGGGCCTTTTAGGTGGCCGCCCCGGTACTCTGGAATAGACTGCCATTGGAGCTTAGGCTGGCTGAGTCACTGCCGGCCTTCAGGAGAGCACTGAAGACCTGGCTCTTTAGGGAAAGCTTTGGTGATCACTGAGTGCACAATGGTCTGTCTGTTTGTCAGTTTTTTGTATTGATTCTCCCAGCCCTTTCTTGCCAGATCCCTTTGTTGTATGTTGTTTGTTGTTGTGCTTTATTTTATTTTTTATTTTTATTTTTTTACTGCTGGGGAGGTTTTTCTTGGGCAAATTGTTTATTTTGGCAATTTGTTGTACATCGCCCCGAGTTTCTGAGGGAAAGTCAGGCAGTCAACAAGTACAAAAATAAATAAATAAATAAATAAATAAATAAATAAATAAATAAATAAATAAATACCCTACAGTTTATGTCAGATTAGGCACTGATCAATCTGAATTAAATCCTAGAGACTACATGATGTAAAAAGGAATGAGGGAAAGCTCATTGTGGAATCATCTTTTTTAAAACAGAGAATCATCCTTTTCTTGTTGGGGTGGATTAATTTTTTTTGGCAATTTGCCTTTGCTTTTGTCTGCTTTCTGCCAGCACTACTGCTTTTCACAACTGATCCAAAGCAAAGAGGCACTAACAAGATTCTCAGTTCCCCTTAACCAAGAACCCTTGTGTCCAAGTCAGTTCATTAAAAAAAGAAGGTTTCTTCTGTATACAGGGATAGGATTTTGCTAGAGCAAAAAAAGACAGAGAGAGAGAGAGAGAGAGAGAGAGAGAGAGAGAGAGAGAGAGAGAGAGAGAGAGAGAGAGAGAGAGAGAAGTGGAAATTGACCGTCAATATTTGTTAGCACGTAAAAATAATTTACCAACTAATAATTAAATAATTTCTGCTCTTGGGGCTGTGGAGAAACTGAGCCCCCTGCTTCTGCTAATTCTTGCATATCGGGGTGGCTGCAGTACGTTTACACATGGAAAACAAGTTTTCATGGGGATAAGTCACACAGGATTAATGCATATTTTTCCCATTGTGCAGCTATATAACAACTTGCTGGAATGAAAACAGTCCAAGAAGTGAAGCCAGATCTTACTGTTTTTTCAGTCAAAGAAAAGCAGAATAGCTCACCCTTCTGCCTAGTGGACAGAGAGGGTGGTTCTGCCACATTTCTCTGCAAGGCACATTTGACAGCAGCAATAAAAACAGAGTCTAAAGAAATAAGCTGAAATTCTCACAAGTCTAAAAAAAACTTTAAAGTGTTACAAACCTTTTTACTGTTTCTGACAAATGAGTTTATTTGCTTAAAACTTAGGCAGATCATTATCACAGCATGATGTTTATTGTACTGGCAGAGCAAGTCAACATTTGACAAGGCAATTGTAAAAACGGGATTCAGTCCAACTTTGAAACTGGACTACCCAACACTGGAAACATTTGGGGGAAAGGAGGTTGAGTTATGACTTTTTAAATTGTAAAATTGCGCCCCCCCCATGCAGAAATACATGACGATAAACATCTCCGGATTTAAAACAGATCCATGTAAATACTATGTAAAGCTAGGCCTCCTTTTTCCTCCTGGCAACCCAGGCTCAATACCGGCAGAGGTATCAGGCCATTTCCTAACTTTTTAAATCGTGGCTACAGAAGCACAATATCCCATGTTCATAACATGGAGGTGTGTGCATGCTTTTTTAAATTTGTTTTTAATAACTGAATCATACATACAAGTAGTAGATAGAGGGATAATTTGGGACTCTGGAGATCTGGGTTCAAATCCCCTTTTGCCACTTCTGGGGAAGTAGCACTGGCAAAGCGTCTCCTTAAATCTCACAAATCTCTGCTGAATAGTTAATTGGTCGAAACAGCTGGCTGTGGCGCCAGAGGATGGAAGCTCCCCGTTTACCTCCATGATAAGGGCTGGATTGGATGATCCAGAGGGTCCCTTCCAGCTCTGCCCTTCTAAGATGATGATAACTTGAAACACCAGTTACAGTCACACTAAAT
This sequence comes from Phrynocephalus forsythii, assembly GCA_029282475.1. Lineage (NCBI taxonomy): Eukaryota > Metazoa > Chordata > Lepidosauria > Squamata > Agamidae > Phrynocephalus > Phrynocephalus forsythii. Next base: position 62,376,400 of record JAPFRF010000004.1, read on the forward strand.
CGAATGAGACTTGTGGATACATAACTGTGTGCTGCATTTGGTTTGCAATTTAATTCTGCGAGCTACCCATCACCTGCCCCTGCAAGCTGGGTACTCCGTTGACCGACCCTTGAAAGGATGGGAAGCTGAAAGAACCTCCTGCCGGCGACCTGGAACTGAACCCGGCAAGTGAGCCAGAGTGTGGGCTGCAGACCTGCAGTTTAACCACTGCTGCTACATAACCACGAAGACTCTGATAATGAAGGGGAAACGCATAAAAACCAAGGGAAGAGAACTCTTCCAAGCGGGGGGACTCGCCGGTCTGCAGGAGCGCTTTCTGCAGCGGCGGCACCGCGGCATTTGCCAGAGGTCCAAGCCCAAGAGTGTCCCAACCGCGCCGCTCCGTCGACACCGGGAGACCCCGCCCCCTCGAAGCCCCGCCCCTTGCCTCGAAGCCCCCCGCCGCCGCCGCCGCCGCCGCCGCCTTCGCCTCCCAAAGAGCACCACGTCAACAAATGACAACTCGCCCGGAAGTTGTCTCTGCCAGCGCAGGCAGGAAGCCGGACACTTCCGGGTCAGCGGTGCCGTTTCGCGCCCCCCCCTCCCATTGCCCGCCTCCTCTTTGGCCACGCCGCAGGTAGAGAGAGACCGGGCTGCCCTCGAGGGCTTCGGCGGAGGGGAGACCGGCGTCGGGCGCCTCTTTACCGGAGGGCTTTGGTGGGGGGGGGGGGGTTGCGCGCGGCGCAGCGGAGGCCTCGGCGTCTCTCACGGTCCCGCTTCTTTCTCGTTTCCCCTCAGCTCCGCTTCTTCCCCTTCAGCGCCCGGCCGGTGGATCTCTTGGAGCGGGGAGATGTGGCGGAGGGGCTGGCGGGGCCCTGGCGCTTCGGCGGCTCTGCTGCTGCTGCTGCTGCTCCTGAACCTGGCCTGGCCTGCCGGCGCCTCCGAGATCACCTTCGAGCTGCCGGACAACGCCAAGCAGTGCTTCTACGAAGAGATCGCGCAGGGCACCAAGTGCACCCTGGAGTTCCAGGTAAGGGTCTCAGCGCCCCCTTGGCAGGATCACGCCCTCCTTGGGTCCCCGTCGATCTCGGTTAGAAAAACGGCGGTGGTTTAGAGAAGAAGATATAATCTCCTGCCGGTCGATGTTTTCTCTTGAACCCCGAAGGACCCGTCGAAAAAGGAGCACATTTCCCCCTCCTTGCCTCTGACTCGGTTCATGGTGTTAGTCCTGTGAAATACATTTGGTTGCTTGGTAGTTAAATCTGTGGAAGGTGAAAATTTATTATTCCAATGCCTTATCCTGTGGAATTAGTTATTATGGCTGCATGTCTAACGCCATTTATTAATGCTTCATTACTGTCTCATAACCTGATCCCCTACCATCCACAGTTTTGCTTTCCTTCCATGAATGTCTTCATTTTGTACTTCCATTACTGGTATTTTTTAGTTATTTGTAAAGAAAGCTGAACCACTCTGGAAAACGAAAAGGCTTTCCAGCTTTTAAATGTCTGTGAGCTGCCCAGCAGTGATTACCAGAGTCCTACTTTCTGCAGTTTACAGCTGGAGAATACTCTTCATAAGTCTGTAATATTGTATTGTTTTAATGTTGTTGTCTTTTCATTGTTCACAGATGAAAATCAAAACAATTGCTACTGACTTCTGTCCTTTCGTTAACTGAGGTCTACAGTGCTATACTGTACTTACTGTAACCAAAATTAGCTCTTACAAAAAAAAAACACTGATGCTTTTGTTATGGAACACAAATCCCAGATTTTGAATGGTGTATTGACCCAGCACCATGTCTCTGCAAGGTAGCATTGTTGAGATGGGGTGTGTGACAATTGATAGGTAAAAGAGGACAACTTAACATTTACTCACTACTTGAACTTGAAAATTTGTGTTTCCAATCCATGTGATAGAAACCCAGAGGCAGTGGGTCATGTAGAGATTCTTCTAAGAAGTTCTTTTTTAGGTACAACCTAAAATGTCAATAATTTTTTGTCACTCAACTGGAATGTTGAATCATCCCATTTTTAAACAGAAAAAAGAAGTGCTGTTTATGCAATCATGTTGGGAACCACAACTACCGTTAAACCACATATCTCATTTTGTAAAACTAGACTGTCATGCTATCTGCTTCCTTAACTTCTACTCAACAAAGAAGTACCATTTTACTTTTATACAGCAGATTGTCTTTATGGAGGCAGTGTTTCAAATTATGACAGTCTTGAAGAGCAAGTCACTGCAGTTAAGTAGCTGGTGTCCAAAGGATGATTATCCACAGAACAAAAAGATTTTACGGTTTTAGAGGATAGATGTAAAAAAATGTAGTGTGTAATTTTGTCTAAATTGTCTTTCTTGGTGTCTGTTAATGAAAATATTACATGTGACATCACCTACATAATTAATTGAAACAATGTGAGGTATAAAATGTGAGGCATACAAATTCACAGCTGAAGACTCATTTATGTACATCCCACTGATTCAATATATAGTCTTAAGTTGGGGCTAGCAACTGGATTTAGTGCCTGTTAATGTATGTTACAATCATCACTCCTCTACATGTAAAACCGTTCATGTGATCGATAACTCACCAAAAGTGGAGCTATTTGTGCAAAATTCTGTACATTATTTGATGTCTCCTACAAGATACTAACTTCAGAACTAAGATTAGTTCAAGCTGATATCTTTCAATGGAATATTGCTTGGCCTGTATGTACAGAGAGTGCACAATTTCAGTCTCTTTATTATGGCTGTGTTGGTCATGTTTATCTATTAATGGCTTTGTACATTATGTTTTATGAAGCTGTAGGTGAACATTATTACTTCTTTTGTCAGTTCTATTCTCTAGCTGTGCTGCACACCAACATTTCTGCCCATATTTTTGAGAATAACTTTATTGTCATTGTATTTTCACACAACAAAATTAAAGGTTACTTTTATATGAGACTTCTGTGCTGTGTGCATAAGATATCCAGGAATAATAAAACAGGATTGAGGTTCCATATTAGCTATGCATGGGTGCATCAGTCAACACACAGTGAGGGGATAAACAGAGTAATGATACCATATAGTCCATTCTATGCTCCCCCTAAAACACTCAGGAATCTAACCCCACAGCCTACAGCAGTATTGGCGAACCTATGGCATGAGTGCCAGAAGTGGCACTCGGAGCTGTTTTTGTGGGCACCCAACATCGCCCTGTCACAGCCACCTGTAATCAGGTTAAATTGCTGCACTTGGTGAAAAATTAGTGGGTTCTGAATTGGAATTTGGGTGCTTGGTCTCTAAAAGTTTTGCCATCACTGGCCTACAGTATTACGTTATGGCAGTCCAAACTACACCATGCACGATTAAGGCTATGTAATGTGTTGGCAGCCATGATTGGCCCCTTGTTGGGTCACTAAAATATTTTAAGATTTTGTAAAGCTTGGCTTAATTATCAATCCAAATGGAGATGACAGCCAAATGGAGACTCAGAAGAGCAGCAATGAAGTAAGTAATTGGGAAAGATCATTAAGGTAAGAATGTGTCACTGGAGACCAAGGCCAAGATCATCCACACTATTGTATTCTCTGTCACTATGTGGAAGCTGGAGAGTGAAGAAGAATTAACAGGGAGGGCTGTGGTCCTCTAGGGAAGCTTTGTGCGTAACCTGGACAGTCTTACAGCATATCAAGTCTGAACCATCCGTGGAAGCAGAAATGATGAAACTCAGGCTATGATACTATAGGCATATCATGAGAGGCAAGATTGTCTGGAAAAGACAATAATGCTAGGAAAAGTTGAAAGAAGCCAGAAAAGAGTTAGACCAAACAGATGATGGATTGACTTCCTAAAGGAAGTCACAGGCTTGAGTTGGCCCTTGATCTGAGCAGGGCTATTGAGGACAGAACATTTTGGAGGCACCTCATAGGGTTGATATCAGAGGTGACCAGAGTGCACACAAGAGCAACAAGTAGCTTTCACCAGCCAGTGCAACTCCCACCATTGCACCAGCCTGGCTGGAAAAAACAGTTGGATTTTGGTCTTAAAGTCTGAAAAAGAAGCAAATAGTACAAAAAAATGTTTCAGAGTTGTTCCTGGTCTCAGTTCTGTTGCTTATTATAGGATTGTACTACTCTCGTGATTCTGTGGTCGTTAATGACAGCGTGCTGTGCTTACTCTAGATTAACACTTTATTCTTGCAAGGGTGCTAATTATGGACTGCTGTCCCAAACTCCTGTTTTCTTTGTACCACAGGTAATTACTGGAGGACACTATGATGTTGACTGTCGATTAGAAGATCCAGATGGAATTGTGTTATACAAAGAGATGAAAAAACAGTATGATAGTTTTACCTTCACCGCATCCCGAAATGGAACATACAAATTTTGTTTCAGCAATGAATTCTCTACCTTCACGCACAAAACAGTATACTTCGACTTCCAGGTTGGAGATGATCCACCTCTATTTCCAAGTGAAAACAGAGTTACTGCACTTACTCAGGTATCATTTTTTTAAAAAAAGAGTAGACAATAAAACATGATTAAATCTCAAGCTATAACAGGTTATACATCAACACAATTTTTATTTCCGTCCAGTTCCTTTTGTCTTGGGTTGATTAATTGAGTCCCCTGCGTATCAGTTGATCTTCAATAGCAGCAGCTGCACTTTTGGCACTTATTCAGTCTCTTACCTGAGTTGCCAGATTTTCTATGCCAGTATTGTAAAGTGCTGCTTGGTGTTCATTGTGCGATGCGTGTCACATTTTTGTTTCTGTTGTCAGTGCCTACCTTCACACATTTCATATTCAGATTGATAAATTGCAGAGAGATGGTTAGTTCAGTGATTATTAGTTAGTTATTTGCATTTTTTTATACCACACCACTTTCCCAGAAGGGACTCTGGGTGATTTGCATAAATGCAAATAAATAATCTACAGTGAATTACGACAAATAAAAACAAGACAAATTTTAGACAATCACACAATAATATACAAAGACCCAGCAAGAAGCAAAAAGAAAAGAAAAATTCTAAAGGGTGGGAGAAAGAAAAACAGCAAATGGGGGAAACACAGGATAACAGGTTACTGATTTTTATTTTAATTATTTGATAATAATAAAGAAGGGGGTAGAGGTGAAAGCCCTGGATGTCTGCCCTACCTAGCGTGACCCACTTCCACTTCCCAGGCTGTCTAACACCAGCTGCCTGGTGGACAGGAATGAAGGAGAGAATGAAGCAGGCAGTGGCAGGTTCCTGGGCAGGGTTGTATGTGTGGTTTTCTTTTAAGTCATAACTTTTAATAGAGCCCTTCTGTCTTATGGGTTCTCTCTCACTTGAAGCCCTGCTGCAGCAGAAAAGGAAGAGGGCCATTCCTTTAAAATATACTTCAGAGGAGCAGTTTGGAGAAGAATGGGGACTACAGAGAGAGAGAAAAGGAGAAAATGAAGGGTTTCTATATACAACACTGGATTTTGCCCTTTCCTTGTGAATCACTTTGGGGATCCCATCAAAAAGCGATTTATTAAAGCTATGAAGACAACATTATAAAAAATTAATATAATGTTTGTAATTGCATAATTCCACGTAAAGAGTGTAGGTTTTCTAATAGTTAAAAAGACTTGGATCATCACAAGTTGATGCATTTCTCCATTACTAACATGAAAATAAAAAGGACCCAACTTTTTGTTTTAATAACGCAGGTATGAGCATATGGGGAGGGGGGGAATAGCAAAAATTGTCATCGCGCCCAAATATTGTACATGAAATGTTTCTACTTGACTGAATAGACAGAGAGTGTACCCATATGCTTCAATAAGGTATTGGTGCCTTATTTTCCATTACTCTGAGGCTTATGCTTCTAAAATCAAAATGCTTGCAAGTAAATTCAGACGAGGAAATGTAGTCAAAGTGGTGTTTGTTGATTAGATGTGTGTAAATAAAGCATAATGTATTTCAACTGAAATCCAGCCACAGATATCCTGCATACATGGTTTAGCAGAGAACGACTTATCAGTCCTTTGTCTCTCCTTTTCTGTCTAGATGGAATCAGCTTGCGTTTCAATTCATGAAGCTCTAAAATCCGTCATTGATTACCAGACTCATTTTCGGTTGAGGGAAGCCCAGGGACGCAGCAGAGCAGAAGACTTGAATACACGGGTGGCTTACTGGTCAATAGGAGAAGCCATCATTCTCCTTGTAGTTAGCATTGGGCAGGTATTTCTCCTCAAAAGCTTCTTCTCAGATAAACGAACCACCACAACACGTGTTGGATCATAACTCGTGGTGAGAAAATGCTTCAGATCCCACCATTTGTTTAAAAAAATGTTCTTGAGATTTCTGGTTACGTTACACATGGGGAACATTTTAAGTATCTTTATCCTGCCCTCTCCACTTAAAGTTTAAAAATGCATATTGCCCAAACGCTGTGGAAAAAGGCAGCTTTTTATTTGTGTTACTGGGTTTTCTCCTATTTATATCCGCTAAAAAACCTAACTTGGTTTGCTCTTTTAAAACAAATGAGACTATCTGGTAGGAACATAAAGTTTTGAAGAAAATTCTTGAAATGGTGATTTGGGGAAAAATCCATATGGAAAGTGAGCTCAGCATGATTTATCAAGTTTGGCAGGTGTAGAAATAAAAACGTGAATGTGATTGATTGTAATCTCCAAGCCTTGTACTGCACTGCTTTGATTTGCTATACAAATTATAGCCACATTTTCTTACAAATCGTTTCTCGGGTGGGTGATGAGTCTTGTTTTACACTACCAAATTTTAGACCGAACTTGGGGGAAATAGATTTTTGTACATTTAAAAAATTCTGTGTTTTTGTTGTGTTCTGTTTTGCATTTTTGTTTTTAAATTAAATAAACAGGGATAATGTAATTATTGAAACTGATTTTGAGCTTGGGGTGCCATTACTGCATTGAGGGTTTGGAAGATCAGTAGGTTGTGGTGCAGACTTTGAACCTGAGAGTCTGTAGCCTGTGATCCCCTCTTGAAGCCAACAGGATCAAGCTAAAGTACACTGGGTTAAATAACTTGTGACTCAAGCTATTACAGTTGCCTCTTTGCAGTTGATTGTGTTGCTTCGCTCTGGCTGGTGCCACATTTGGACTTCAGATTCACTTTGTGCAGTGACTTACACACTTTGGAATACATACAGTTTCTTACTATAAAGCAATGGTGTGGATTGGGAGCCCTTGACCACCCGCCAATGCTTTGAACTTTATTTCTCACAATCCTTTTACCATTCATTTTGTTTAATAGCCCTGATAGAGGAGTTGTTGGGCATAGCATGTGGAAGTCCAAGTTTGGCTCACATGTGGTATATCTTCCCCCCTCACACCTAAATGTGTAGTACTGTACAATCATAATTCCAGAAAAATGAAATTAATATTACTACCCCAAACATTTGACTATCTTCAGTCTATTTGAAAGTAAGTCTTGGTGATTTCACAGAACTTGCTTCCAAGTATATATTTCCTTAATTGGAGAAGGTGACGTGTTAGACAGGATAGGGCAGGCATGCCCAAACTTCGGCCCTCCAGATGTTTTGGACCACAGCTCCCATAGTCCTTTGCCATTGAAAATACAGGCTTGGAATTCTGGGAGTTGTGGTCCAAAACATCAGGAGGGCCGAAGTTTGGGTATGCCTGGGATAGGGTCATGAAATGCACTGTTTCTAAGTATATGAATACCACTAAGCTCAAAGTCTTATAATTACAAAAATGTAGTCTGCGTTAAACTGTTCTATTCAAAGTTGGCACTTTGCTGTGCCATTGTAGAGGTAGGTCCTAGGAAAAATATGCACCCATTGCTCCAATTCTTATAGTTAAACCCTTAGTATGAACCTGTTGAATTTGAATGTTTATATGTTAAAGGAAGACATAGATACCTTTTAGGACTGAGCGCTCCAATCTTGAAAAAAGTTTGGCTTGTTAAGGAAGCTGTTAAACGATCTAGTGCATTATTGTATCTTGTGTGGCTTTTTAGAAAATACAACATTGATGTATTGTAGGGACACAGAAGATCATAGTGCTGTATTGGTTTAAATCTTGTAGAAATGACTGTGTGCAATCTCCCATTTCAATTTGTATGAATAAATTTCTTGACTGTGCTTGCCCTTTTCTTGCAAAAATCTGTGCCATTAAAGAGGGCAGGTAAAGACACTTTTTAGAAAATAAAACTTCAATGCTAGAATCCATCAACTACATTGGAATCCTGCAACTTTCCATTAGAAAGCAAATGGAATAAATTAAGAATGACAGAGAAAGAGAGAGTAAATCTGGTCGAATAAAAATAGTAAGCTACTTGGAAGTATGTCAGCCAAGTTTCTTTTTTCCAGTCTGATTAATCAGCCCAAATTTAGGAGTTAGCTTGTGTTATTCACATGCTGGTTCAATTGAGAGAATTTGCACAAGAGGTGAGTGCAGCCTACTATACACAGTAGGTCATGCAGCTGAGCTATGCTGCTGTTTGATGTGCCAGGATTTTCAGCAGCAGTCAACACGTTACAGTAATGCCTGCCATTATACTTACAGTGCTGCAAGCCAATTTTTAATACAGTAAGACCTCCACATCCGTGGATTCAGTATCCATCATCTGAAAATATTGTACATAGCTTGGTATCTGGCACCAGTTCTGGTAATGCATGTTAAATATTTTTTTCTGGGTTTCCCCCCATTACTTGTATATATAACATTTGAAGTTATCTGCTGATTTTAGTATTGGGGGAAGGGGGCAGAACCAATTTTAATATATGTACATTTTTATAACTTTATTTTTTGCCCCATGCCCTTACCAATGAGGCTGATTGACTTGATTTTTCCATTGTGGGGCTTTGAATGAAACTAACTTTGTTCCACTTAAACTGGTTTATATAACTCCCCTTTTCACACACGGCATACATTTCAAAGTAGCCATCTATGTTTTTGGCAAACATAGGTTGGTAGTAGGAGATTAATAGACATATACAACTAAATGCAGAAGTAATGTTAACACTTCTAGAGAGATGGTTCATTCTTACGCATTATTTACACAAAACATCTGTGCCATTTATACATGTTGCCATGTTTTTTCATTTGATTTGCTTGGAGTCTAATGTGTGTGTCTCATGATGTGAATTGCCCAGATTCTGATGTCACTTGCCACCCTTTGTTGTTACTACCAATAAGACAAAGCTGGCCCTGTGAAAATATGGGGTAATAAACTATATAAGGTTATATTTGAGTGATTCCTTATTTGCAGCCAGCAGATGCTCTCAGAAATCAAGCACCAGATTGGGCAAGATTACTTTATCTCAGATTACATATTGAAGTCTGAAAACTAATGGAAATACAGATCCATCCATCTTTATCTGAAAGTCCTTTTTACTCACTAAAATGTTGCACGTATTATGCATATGACTGCAGCTTAAGATAACATACTAAATACAAGATGAGACAGTCATTGGACTGGTACAGTTATGTGGAAGGGAAGGTGTGGAAGGAAAAGGTGCACAAGTAGCAGAGATGACCTCAGCCTGGAGAGGATTGTCAGGAAAATGTCACTCAAAATTGATGGGGACTTTCACAAGGAGTGGACTGAGGCTGGAGTTAGTGCATCAAGAGCCACCACACACACAGAGATACTGGCCATGGGCTTCAAATGTCATATTCCTGTTGTCAAGCCACTCCTAAACACTGTTGCTCAGTAGTCCAAAGTCCTCTTTTCTGATGGGAGCCAGTTTTGCACCTCATTTGGGAACCAAGCACCCAGAGTCTGGAGGATGAATGGAGAGACACACAATGCATGATGTGAAGTCCAGTGTGAAGTTTCCACAGTCTGTGTTGATTTGGGGAGCCGTGTCATCTGCTGGTATCAGTCCGCTGTGCTTCGTTAAGGCCAGGGTCAGTGCAGCCGTCTACCAGGAGATTTTGGAGCACTTCATGCTTCCTTCCACATATGAGCTTTATGGGGATGCTGACTTCATTGTCCAGCAGGACTTGACACCTGCCCACACTGCCAAAAGTACCAAAACCTGGTTCAGTGACCATGGGATTACTGTGCTTGATTGGCCAGCAAACTCACCTGACCTGAACCCCATAGAGATCTAAGGGGCATTGCCAAGAGAAAGATAAGGGACATGAGACCGGACAATACAGTGTACTTGAAGGCCCCTATTGAACCATTTCATAAAACCTCAGCAATGCCACAGGCTGATAGTATCCATGCCACGCCACACTGAGGCAGTAATTGATGCCAAAGGGGCCCAAACCAAGTACTGAGTACATATCCATGCTTATACTTTTCAGAAGTCCGATATTGTTCTATTTTCAGTCCTTGTGTTATTAATGTCCTGTAATATTCTAATTTTCTGATATTGTGAATTTGGGGTTTTCATAAGCTGTACGCCAGAATCCTCACAATTATGCCAAAGTAACATATCTCACTTTGCATGTAATGAGTCTATCTTATATATTAGTTTCACCTTTTGAGTTGACTTAATGAAATAAATGAACATTTGCACAATATTTTAATTTTTAGTTTCACATCTATTTATTAAAATATTTTACACCACCTTTCTCCTTAAAAGAGGACCCAAGGCAGCTTACATTAGGAAATCTCACTTATTCAGCCAGTAATTAATGGGAAAACCTGCATGAAGCTAAAGGTCTTTCTCTGTGCAGGGGGCCAACCTGTCCTCCCATGGGAAGAAATTTCAAAGTCTGGAAGCAGTCTGGGTTGAAATAAAAAGCATCAGTGGAGGCAAATGCTGTATAGCTAGTGGTTTAGGTATCTGGCTGCTGAGCCAAAGGTGGCGCGTTCAAATCCCCAGGGTGCCTCATTGCCAGCTTTGCAGTTCTAAGATGAACTCCTGGCGTCTCACAGAGAGATGACCATCTTCCCCCCTTTTATTTTTGCTTGTTTCCGACTTCCGGAAAGGCGACAGAGATGCTCAACTCTCCGTCGCGCTATTCGTCCTCTACCCGTCGATCTGGTAGGTAGGTACCGCTTCGGCATCAATCCCTTTTCTCATCGGTGTGTGTGTGTGTGTGTGTGTGTGTGTGTGTGTGTGTGTGTGTGTCGTGTGTGTGTGTGTGTGTGTGTCGATGTGTGTGTGTGTGTGTGTGTGTGTGGGGGCGGCGGGAGGAGGGGGGACAGACCCCCTTTGTAACTCACCAGGCATTTGTTGCCCGGAGTCAAGGTTCCGGGAAGGCAGGCGGTCTCTCTTCCAAGCCTCGCGTTTCATACTGATAGTTGTCTGAAAAGTCGTTGTGTGTTCTTTCGGTAACAGCCTGACCTCTTCGAAAAGGAGACCTCAATCTCAGAGCATCCGGAAGGGTTTGTTATACTGCACCACGTTCTTGTGTATGTTTCTAATTGTTTCTAATTTCTAATTGTGTCTTCTGCTCTTCCTATCCTAATAGCGAGGATAGGCGAAGCGGGGAGATGGCAGGTCGCCCACTGTGTGGTAAGAAATCTCTTTGTTGAGTGGCGGCCAGTCTTTTTGTTCTCGCCGTCAAATGGTGGGTGATCTTTTAGTGACCTTATCAATTTATTGCCTTAATCCACTAAGGAAGGTCCCATCATCAGTAGCATTGCTATGACTTCCTCTATTATTGGATCAATCAGTTTCTCTTTCACTTTCCTTTTTTCCAACTCCCTTCAATTTTTCTCAGCATGATAAGGCTTTCCACTGAGTCTTTTTCATGATATGTCCAACTTGTGATGGCCTGGGTTAAGTTGCTTTAGATAATGACAGTTTTCAAGAAATTCTATTTTCTTCTTCCATTCTCCCTTTTGAGGTTCATCTACTACCAAAGGCTGGATGGCTATCTTGACTTAGGATTCAGCAACTCTAAGTAGTGCACAGTTGCATCTAAATGTGTCACCCAGATTCTTCAGTCGAAACATTTTTCCTTCCCAGAATATACCCATCCCAACATATCTTACCTGTGTGTGTGTGTGTGTGTTGTGTCATTACAGTTGTGACCACTCTCTGTGACCCCATGTCCATGGAGTTTTCTTGGCAGGAATACTGGAGTGGTTTGCCAGTTCCTACTCCAGGCGCCTGCAGCACCTGGTATTCCCTGGTGGTCTCCCATCCAAGTACTAACCAGGGCCGACCCTGCTTAGCTTCCAAAATCAGGCGAGAGATGTACTTAGGGCATCTAGGCAGCTCAATCTTACCTTGAAGAATCAGCTATTCCAGTCTGTACTGGAACTCCAGTCAGTACTTTATATTTCTCATTGCATGACCAAAGTATTATATATTTTGTGATTTTGTGGTCTTTATTTACTGTAGCTGCCTAGTCCTGGTTGGAGAGACAAGGGTTTGAAGTTAAACCTCCATTGAGCCTCCTGTGAGTACAGCCAACTTGTATGGCTTTCTGCCACAAGTCAAAGACCTGATGGCAGGTAATGACTATTTATTGTGTTTCTGTGCAGGTCTCCCTAAAGATCCAATAAATCTGTAACATTCTGTGATAAATACATATTGCATACATATTCTATCTTTTTCTGTAGTAGCCAGGGTTCAAGTCCATGATCCCATGCCATTCAGCAGAAGTGAAAATGCAAAGTGCATTCATTCCCAAAGCTATCATAGGGATTCTTTTTTGTTTTGTCCCCACCCACCCTCAAGCTTCATCTCTGAAAAGCTGCTTTCTATTATGACTTTTATTGTGTGACTCTGATCCTATTGTTCATTCAACCAGATTCCAAGATATTCCAAGGAGGGAATCATATTTCCCAAAATGCTCCTTTTCTCTCTCTAATTTAGTTAATTTATTTACGTATGTATTTTACACTTGTACCTTTTACCGATTGCGATGAATGTATGCATCATCCCTTTTTGGACAAAGTTCACTCCTTGCTTCATTGACTTCAGTGAACAGCTTCTGCAGAATATCTAAGTGTTAGAAATAATGTATTGACTGTGTATTGGACATTGTTGCTGAATTCTCCATTGATAAAGACCTGCCATGTGAATTGGCAAATACTTTTCTCAAGATGTTATTGGAGTACAAATTGAAAAGCAGTCGTAAGAGTATACATTCCTGTTCTGTGTTCTCTATCATCTGCTCTTCAGCGTTCACTGCTGGTTTTTATTGGCAGTTCAGGTTTCATTTTAATAATCTTGCAACTGCAGTGCTGGAAGGGACCTTATGGATCACTGAGTCCAGCCCCTGTCAAGGAGGCCCACCTCGGCGAGCCGGTCCAGTAGGTTACCGTGGTCGACGGTGTCAAAGGCGGCTGACAGATCAAGGAGAACCAACAGGGAGGAACACCCCCTGTCGGCCTCCCTGAGGAGGTCATCCTGCAGAGTGACCAGGGCAGTTTCGGTTCCACGAAACAGCCTGAAACCAGACTGGAAAGGATCAAAGATATGATTTTCCTCCAGGTATGACTGAAGCCGAACGGCAGCCACCCTCTCAACAACCTTGCCCAGGAAGGGAACAATGGCAATCGGACGATAGCTGGCAAGATCGTCCGGTGCCAGGCCGGGCTTCTTCAATGTGGGCTTTACCACCATCTCCTTCAAACGAGAGGGAAAGATTCCCTCCCGGAAGGAGGCGGTGGCAATGGAAGAGGCCCACTCCGGCATGTTCCCTCCGGCTGATTTAATGAGCCAGACTGGGCAGGGGTTGAAAGGGGAAGCTGCTGGCCGGCAATAAGCCAAAGCCCTAGAGGCCTCTGCCAGTGACACAGGCCCAAACTCGACCAGGTGAGGAGACCGAGGGGGTTAGGCCCCCTGGATAAATGAGGAGGGACCAGTGCAGCTGGAGTCCAGATCGGATTGGATGGCCTCAATCTTAGATCTAAAATAGGCTGCGAATTGCTGACTAGTGAAATCACTAGGAGGAGGCCCGGGCTGACCAGGATTGGAGAGGTCTCAAACCACCCGGAACAACTCTGCCTGGCGGTGCGAGGCCTCACCAATTCTCAGGGAGGTGTGAGCTGTTCTTGCATCCCTGATCGCGTGCACATAATGGCTGGTCAGCTGCTTAGGTGTAGCCTTATTCACTTCCGTCTGATCCCTTCTCCATACACACTCAAGCTGCCTACGTTCTTGTTTCATCGCCCGCAACTCAGCTGTGAACCACGGCGAGGAGCGGGCTCCACATCGGAGGAAGGGCTTGGGGGTGATCCAGTCGACGGCCCCAGTGGCACCCACATACCACCTTTCCACCTGGGCTTCAACCGGATTGTCAGCCACTCTGCCGATGAGCTCCCTGAAGGCCTCCATGAACCGGACAGGGTCCAGGAGCCTTCGGGGACGGGCCCAAACATAGGGCCGATGCTCCCCGTGGGGCGGGGCGGCAATCAACAGGAAAAAATTTATCAGATAGTGATCTGACCATGACACGGGTTGGGATACTAAGCCCCCAACCCTCAGAAGAGTCTGACGGCATGGAGGAAAAAACCAGGTCCAGGGTATGGCCTGCACTATGGGTGGGGCAAGCAACATGCTGAGATAGGTTCATTGAGGCCATGGATTCCATGAATTCCAGAGCAGCTCCTGAAAGTTCTGCCTCAGCATGCATGTTGAAGTCCCCAAACACCAGAAGGCGGGGGGACCCCAACAGGGCAGCCGAGATGAACTCAGTAATCTCTGGAAAGGATTGTGCTGGGTTGCGGGGAGCACGGTACACCAGCACAATACCAAACCTATCTTGCTGACCCACCGATAGGTGGAGGCATTCTAACCCGGGACAAAGGTGGGGGGGCAGATCCTGGGGGAACAGTGGGGGAGGGGAAGAAGGGTCTCTCCTTCTCATGCCCTGTTTGTGGGTCTTCTTTCCAGTTAAGGCTCTCCTCTGCAAACCACACAGCATGCGGATAGTGCCAAGCATCACCTCCGTAGCACGCTTCCCCCTCCTCCTGTCCCGCAGCTAAGGTTTGGTGATTGTTAGCCCGGGGAAACAAGGAGAGGGAAACAGGCGATGGGAATTTTTCCCCCAAGCAGAACCTCATTTGCATAATTTCATCTCCTCCTTTCCTGGACTAACAATCGCCAAGCCTTAGCAGGGGAGGGGGCAATTGACGGAGGTGCTGGTTATAAAAAAACATTGTCTGCTTCCTTCTCCTCCTTTCCCCCGACTAAGGATTGCCAAGCCTTAGTGGGGCGAAAGGAGGACTGCTGGCGGGATGACACATGGCTTCCTCCTCCTGCTCCCCCTTCAGGTGCCCCCAGATTGCTGCCCTCCCTGGGGCAAATGCACTCTTCCGTCCCTCCCTAGTTATGCCAATGATCTACAGGCATAACCCCTTGAGGAATGGCTCTTTCAAAAGGGTCCCCTGGCTAGATCTTAACTGCTGGGTATAGCTGCCTAGATGCCCTAAGCACATCCAATCTAGACTGATTTCGGAAGCTAAGCAAGGTTGGCCCTGGTTAGTACTTAGATGGGAGACCTCCAAGGAATACCAGGTGCTGTAGGCGCCTGGAGTAGGAACTGGCAAACCACTCCAGTATTCCTGCCAAGAAAACTCCATGGACATGGGGTCACGAAGAGTTGGTAACGACTGTAATGATACAACACACACATGTTGATATGGATGGAGGTGGGCCTTCAGAAACCTAGGGCCTAAGCCGGGAAGGGTTTCATATGTCAAAACACGCACTCTGAATTGAGCTTGAGCAGCAACTGGTAACCAATGTAGCTTATATAGAATCAGCGTGATGTGATCCCTGGCAGCCCCACCACTCACCAGCCATGCTGCACAATTCTGAACCAAATGCAATTGCCGGACCATCTTCAAAGGCTGTCCCACGTACAGCGCATTACAATAACCAATACGGGAGTGATACTTCTACAATCTTAATCTCACCCCCTGTAGTATCCTCATAATCCATCTCTAAAACCATACTCGTGCATATTAGATCTTATTATTGTGCCTTTGGCTAATTGTATGAGATTTATGGAATTATATCGATCAGCTACATGCCTTCTCTCTTCAAAGAGGTAATGTAAGTTTCAGTCTCTAACTTTATGCAGCAAGCTTTTATTTTGCTGGCTTGGCATCTTTCTGGAGGTTTACCAAACTTTTATTTTTCTGATTTTCTTAATACTACCTGTGATGGGCCTGGTTTCTGCTTCTACTTTCACCTCCTCTAGTTCCTCACCTTCATCATCAGTTCCTTCTTCTTCTGATGAGCTCTCATCATCTGTTTCTTGTTTAATTTCTACTTGCTGATGGTTACCTAAGTTACTTTCTTCCTCTGTTTCTGAGCTTACTCCCTTGTCAAGATATACACTGGTGAATTTTTCACTTGACTTCCAACTCTGCTCATTGACCTTAATGTGTCTAATTGCTGCTCTGCATTATAGCCAAGTGTCACTTCTTCAGTGTTGTCACATGAAAAGATATACTGTACCAAAATATTTACGAAATATGAGGTGTCCTCACTTCTGTGATATACTGTATGTGACATGATACATTCACCTACGACTAGGATTCTTACTGTATTTTTTGAAGCTTGATTTTTTTTCTCCTATTCTATTTTGAGAAGCTGGTATCTCTTGCTGTGTATATCAACTATTGAGAGCACTGGTCATATGAAAATTATATGAATGGCAACCTTTACATCTATGAGCAACTTTTTTCTGCAATGCCTTACCAAGAGACTAAAGAGGCAGAGGGACAGATGGGGTCTTTTGCCGATGTTCCAGTCCCCAGTTGTCACTGGCCTTTTCCTGTTTTTATTTGCTGCAAATAAATGTGAGTGTGTTGTTCTTTTTCTTCCCTTTAAAATTGGGACTGGGCTTGCAACAGAGACATGTACACTACTACCGGTGGCTGATTACTCTGTTTTTGAGGGTACTGTAAAACCCACATTTAGTCTGAATTTTACAGTTATCTCTAATGCTGAATTCTATCCACAAAATACATTTAGCATTTATTTGTTTATTTTAGAGTATTTTTAACCCCACCTTTCTCCTTGGAAAAGGACCCAAGGCGGCTTACAGTAATGAAGAATAATATACAGTTCAGTACAATTAAGGCATGCTCAAGCACCCTGGATAACTCTTGTTAAATGCAAGCTAAAACCTGGAGTAGGTTCCTAACATCCCTAAAATTGGAGTCCCCAATTAGCACAGCATGCAGCCAAATCACTTCTTAGTGGCTTTTGTTCAGTTGGTTCAATTTATATCTTTTAAAGAGCCACATGGACTATTATTTAGAACAAAGGACTAGCAGCAACTTAGAATAGGTTCATCATAAACACTGGAACTGTCTTCTTTGGAACTGAAGTTTTTATTCAAGACAAAAATAATTTTAAAATACTCGGAACGGGGAAAGAATCTTAAACAAAAAGTATCATCCTGCTAGACCCTATGATTTGAGTACTTAATTCTTCAACACATGGGTTTGAATTCTTGGGTATTGAGCAGTCAAATCACTGCTGAATTAAGGTTGCCCCCCCGAGGTTCCTCAACTCTCAGCTGCTTGATGTGACGTTCTCCATGCTGGGAAAAACTATACCACCTATGGCACATAAGTAATGCAGCGGGAGTGGGGAGGGAAGGGGGATATAATCGTAATATATTTTTAAGCATTTACCAAATAGTTTTCCTAACTGGATTAGAAAAGAACTTGGGGTTGTAATTTTCTGTTCGTTTTTTTAATGTGGAAGATGTAAAATTAGATTTCCTCAAGTTGGGACACATGCTATCCTGTCATTTCCTCCTTCTGACCCTGGTGTTCTAGTTCCGTCTTCTGACACCCCCCAATGAAATGAGGTTAGTCACCACTGGGGAATTCCAGCCTGTCCATATTTAGATGGCTACATTTTCTGCACCACTATCACAGAAAATATGTTGAGATTGAAACTGTGGCAACCTTTGGTTCCTATTTAAAAATGTGATTATTTTATGTTATATAAACAAGAACACAACCTAGATGAACAAAACAAAACAAAAGACACAAAACATGTGGCACCTTAAAGACTAACTTTCATATTTTAATGTAACGTTTAATGGATTACACATCCACTTCTTCTGCTGCTATATGTCTTAAGAAATGGACGTGTAATGCACAAAACATTACATTAAAATATGAAAGTTAGTCTTTAAGGTGCCACATGTTTTGTGTATTTTGTTTTTCTTTGTTTTTCTTTGATGTTTTGCCTGAAATTCTTGAAAAGACTAACACAGCTACCCTCTCTGAACCTAGTTAAACGCAAGACTAGATTATGAGTGAGACCTTCATTGGCTACTACTACAACCTAGAGTACTAGTGCCATAAGGTGGTGCTATTTCCATAAAAATGAAATAGCCACATACCACATCAGATTTAATTTTACAGTGTTCATTTCTTCATTTTTAGTGGATACCCATTTTTAACACTTTTAAAAGCTCTCAGAAATCCCTCAGTTGGCACAGCTAGTGGTTATGCTCTGTGAGTGGGGAGTGGTGTTCTCAATGGCTGTTTTGCCTTCTCTAGACCTAA
The DNA here is from genome assembly GCA_029282475.1 of Phrynocephalus forsythii. Lineage (NCBI taxonomy): Eukaryota > Metazoa > Chordata > Lepidosauria > Squamata > Agamidae > Phrynocephalus > Phrynocephalus forsythii. Next base: position 62,394,799 of record JAPFRF010000004.1, read on the forward strand.
GAAAGCGACACCCAGTTCTGATCTTTTGCTTACTTCAAAAATACTTTAAAAAAATTCAAAAAGTGAAAAAGCATCCCTCCCTTATGGTTAATAACTTAGTGGTTCTTTAGAAAAAAAATAGTTAAGATTGGGTGTCACAGAGAGGCTGTGTGTGTGTGCTGTGTTGTTACAGTCGTGACCAACTCTTCGTGACTCCATGTCCATGGAGTTCAATTGGCAGGCTAGGAGGCCCACAAATATGACAGCCTCCCATGTCTCCTAGAGGACTTTTTTTAAAAATTACTTTGGGGTGATATGAAATGGTGTCTACAGACCATACTTTCCGACTCTGCTCTATGGCTGCCCTGGTATACGGTAGATATATCTTGAAAATTGCTGACACCTCCACTCTCACTACCATCTGTTTACATATCTGTGTTGCACTTCACACATCAGTTTCACTGGGTCATTAGCTGGTTTTGAGAGATAATTTTACAACACTTTTTTTTAACCTTCTGGATAGTGAACTTGCCTGTACTTTATATATTTTGGGTAGCTGATGTGCTCACACCCACTTGATTTTTATTTATTTGTTTTTTATTTATTTTATTTTCTTTGTATCCCGCCCATCTGGCCAAATGGCTACTGTGGGTGGCTAACAGCACTCAAAACATAGTGAATAAGGCAACCTATAAATGAAAAGCAACATATTAGTATGTACCAGAAAATTATCAGCAATTAAGATCTTAAAAGTAATATACCAAAAATAATATATGTACAAACATAATAGGCAAAATCATTAAAATCAAATTTAAACATTACAATAAAATTAAGATTGCAGGATATATATTTTTGGCTGAACATCTGTACTTACAATGGTAGTGGTGCTGGAAAACCCTGAGAGCAACCACTGAGAATGCCTTCTCTTGGGTCAACACAAGATATACCTCAGAAAGTGGTGAGGCCAAGAGGAAGTTTGGCTATAACAAAAGCCCAGATGAACTTGTAATGCCCCCTGTTAGTCTGCACCCAAGCCAAATAGGATTTATATCACATCCGGAAACATATTGATGACAGATCAATTTTATATATAAAAACTCAGACTCAAGGAGAGTTATAGAATAGTTTCAAAAGAAAGAAAATTAATGTACAATAAAATTACATTAAAGTAGAATTACCCTATCCACATGAATGAAAGGTCACGTGCTCAGCACAAGCTATGGTGTGCTTTGAAAGGATGGCTTTCATCACTGATTCAGAAGCAAAATAAGTCCAAATCCTTTGAGATATCTGATGTAGCCCTGCACAGGCCATTGAAATGTCCCTGTGACAGAGTTCTGATTTCACTTAGGGCAATTCTCCCCCTTGGTGCTGCTGTCAGGAGAAGAGACTGTAGCTTTGATAATAACTTTTTATTGGAACTTTGGTTTAATAGGTGAACAACTTCAGCGGGAACAAACTGGTCAAAAATATCAACCATCTCAGTCCATCTTTTTGCACGCTTGGAAGTCTCTAGTGCTGTTCCTGACATCCCAAAATGCTCCTGGTCTGTTGGACATCTCAAGGGTTTCCCAGGTCCTGAACACAGAGTGTGTCAGTATGGATGATGTGCCCATACTGTCTTGGGCTCCATCTTCTCCCCTCTCAATGACCCCACTTGTGGCTCCTCCTTCAGGGACCCTTGTTATTTGGGAACATATAGACCAGTAATGGTGAACATTTCAGAGACTGAGTGCCCAAAGTGTGATTCAAAACCCACTAATTTTTCGCAAAGTGCCAATACAGCAATTTAACCTGAATACAAGTGGTTGTGAAGGGACGATGTCGGGTGCCCACAGAAAGGGCTGTGCCACCTTTGGCATCCGTGCCATAGGTTCGCCAACACTGATATAGACCCTCCATTCTATGGGATCCACCTCCCTCAAATCTAATTGCGTTCTGCGCTCTCAATTCTTTTCTCCCTTTACCTCTCTCCACTCCTCCTTCCAATCTTCCTCTCCCTCCTCCCCCAATAGCCATTCTACTATTGGCTCTTCTCTTCCAGTGCCTTTCTTTGCTTTCTTCTCATAGGCTCTCATCTCACTCCTTTCTTCCACTCTCATCTCCTTCATTCCTGGCATAAGAGCATATATGTGACTCTCTTCCATCTTGACAGGAGTGGACAGCTCACTTGGGGCACCTAGCTTCCTTCATGCCTTTCCTTGGAGTCCCCTATCAGTTAACCCATTAATAACCACTTTTAAAATGTTAGGTGTAAAGTATTTCAACATTTAGTTGGGATGCAATGTTTTCATCATCTGCACGATAAAATATTTGTTTTCTTTCACAGATTCCAAAAACACCTAGAAATGGGAGAGTCTAAACAAAGCCATGAATAGGGGTCTTTCCAGGTTATTAATCAAATAGTTTGTTGCAGTGGTATGTATCTTCATATTATTCCATTTTTGTCTAAATTTGTTAGAATAACAATTGAGGGCCATTATACATGGAAGTAAGCCAAGGAGAGGATGGCATGCTTGCAAAACTGTAATTTTGGGTTGGAAACATGGGAGTCATCTTATAGATGGGAAAATACAGTATAATTTCATTCTTAGCAATATGTACCAGCAGAAACTTACTAATATCATGAAAGGTGTTAAATTTTATGTCACGTGTCCTTCGTGCAATCATGTTGGATGGGCTTAGCCATCCAGTATAAATGGTGATTGTGGCTGGTAGATTTTACATATCAAAATATCCTCAAGTTCAGGAATTATGCCATAGGAGTGAATGATAGCAAAGCCCGCCTACGATAAAGTAAAGGAGTGTTTGTTGTGTCATTACAGTCGTGACCGACTCTTCGTGACTCCATGTCCATGGAGTACACATGATTATATTGATGTGATAGCCAAGCCTATCCATTTGGCCCTTGTGACTGATCATAGGGCAAAGTTGAGGTCATTCTGTCAACCTTCTTTGTAGCTGAGTTGGCTACAGTATCTCCTTCTGTAGAGTCCTTTTAAAAAGACACACTTCTGAATGAAAAAATCAATTTGCTTATAGGTTCTTATAATCATATGATCCATCTATACCAGACTGATGCCTTATCTTCAGTAGACCTAAGAACGGAGAATAACTGCTCCTTTCATTCCAATGCTAGGCATCATGTAACCTTCCATGTATTGTTGAACTGCTGCTCCCACTGCCCCTCATTACTAGTTGCACTGTGACTAGGTTAGATGAGAGTTACAGTCCAAGAATGACTGGAGAGCCACAAGATGCCCATTCCTGCTTTATACATAGGACCATGTACTGTGGAATCTATTCTGCTTTCCAAGGCCCCAGACACAGATTCTAATTTACCTATAAGTTAATGGCAGCATAGGCCAAATAAAGTGGTGAAGACAGAGAACAGAATGCAGAGAGTTCATTTGTTTGAATCTATGTGAATTTCTAGTCCAGAGTATTGTTCTCCAGAACTCTGCATTCAGCTGCCTCTGGTGTATGTACATAGTCACTCTCTTAAATTCATTCCTCCTTTGTTCCTTTATATACAGTAGCTGTATTTTACTTTACTTCTCTTTAATAATAACAGTTTTTGTCCTGTTCTCAGAACTTTGACTCCTGTGATTTAAATATAGCCTTAAATATGTAAGTTTGCATTTTTCATACTCCTGTCCAATTTGTTCTTCACTTCTTGTAGAGAATGGAAGAATGAAGATACTCAATTTCCTTTAAATTTGGATGTTGTACCACAATGGGAAACTGCAATGCCAAAAGAGCTCAGCCTTCTACAAGGAACAGTGTGAAGGACAATTACACAGACAAAAGGGAGGAAAACTTGAAGCAAATGTCCAAATTCTGTGAACTGTCATTACACAAAGAACCCAGCTGTCATATCAATATCCAAGACGTTAAAAGGGATAATGAAGACACTGGGGATATATTTTATAGATTTGTGATTCTTCATGCTGAGGAAGATGTAGAAGAAGCTGTTAGAATCCAGGAGTTGTTGCAAAACGAATTTTGTATTAAGCCAGGAATCATCTTTGCAGAAATGCCTTGCGGTAGACATCTGATAGAAAATCTGAATGATGCTTTGAGCAACTCTGCATGGACAATAATTCTGCTGACTGAAAACTTCCTGAGTGAGCTTTGGTACCAGTTCCAGTCATACACATCTCTTTTAAATTCAGTGATTGTCCCATACAAATGCAACACTGTCATACCCATGAGGCCACGGAATAACCCACTCCCATGGGAAAGGACTCCTTTTATTTTCCAGACCATTAATGTCTTGCAGGAAGACAGTCCTGGGTTTGCTGAACAAATAAAGAAAACATTCCAGGAATCTAAATATAAACATCAGCATGTAATGTGGCAGTATGGAAAGAATGAAGAGGCAAAAAAATGGTGAAGATTAAAAAAAAGACATATCCAGTCAAAGCAAATAAGCTTTATTTGAGCAAGAAATCTGTAATGTCCTACTCTGTCTTCAAGAGTCTATCATGTCTTTGATGTTCCAGACTGCTTGACGAGGAGTATCTTCTTCACATGATGCTTAATAATTGTTAACTTTTTAAAAAATCACTATTTTCCATCTTATCATTCCATCTTTACGGTCTTGAGAGATGATGTCTTGAAATGAGAATGGGTGATAATTTGTGGCATGCAGAAGGTCACTGAATGCCTGGTATATCCAGTTGAAGCATCTTAGATTGTAGGACTCGACAAGTGTAACTCTGGTGCAGCTTCTGCCCATTAGTCAGCAGTACTGGGCTCAGGCTTTCTCTAGCTTTCAAAGGAGGTATGCCAGGGTCTCTGTTATTCCTGTGCATCAGCATAACCATATATCTTGAAAGTTTACATATGTTGCACTAGCTTATGCCATCTGCATTCTATCCTCTGGTATGTTAAGCATAGTGCCATATTAGAACCATGTGTTTTTTGCAAACAATTCTGGTATCCCTGAACTCATTTTGAAGTGGTGAAGGTATAATGACCGCTTCTTACCATTCAATGTGCTCCTGCCATTTCCAACAGTCAAAATGACTATTATCAGTTTCAGGACTTTCTGTTTGAACTGAGTTGGATACAATGGAACTGTAAAGTGTACTTGAAAGTTTTTAAATATGGCAAGACTGGCATGTTCTATGCTATGGAGCTGCAAAGTTAACAGGTGAGGACCTGTTCCTCTAAAAGATTTTTAGCTGCTGTTAGATGATTAAACAATTGTGTATCAAGCAGATTCACCATCTGGATATCATAAAAAAAAAATCCTCTCTGTTAAAGTAGGACCCCGGTATCTACTGGGGATTGATTCCACGCCTTCCCATGGATAACAGAAACCATGGATAGGAGAGAATATCACCACCACAAAAAAACTGCTGTTTTGCAACAGTAGATTGCCTTGCAGCTGCTGTTTTGTGACAGTAGTTTGCTTTGTGGCTGCTGTTTTGCGACGGTAGTTTGCTTTGCGGGTGCTGAATTATTTATTTAATTTTTTCCGCTACCAGCCGTGGATAACTGAATCAGTGGTTAATGAATCAGTGGATACGGGGGTTCTACTGTACCTTCATTTTATAACAACTGTATTTCAACAAAGTATCACAAACTACAGTCTGTCACTCAAAACTAATTGCCATGTGATGTCACCAACACATTAGCTTGTCCTTACCTTATGATTCCTGTCTCTTTTCAATGTTTCAAGCACCAATAACTTGCCCACAAGTTGGACTGATGATACAGCTGTTACCCGCCTTCCTGGCATCCCCTAAGATTTTTTGATCATGAAGGGAAGGTATATGACACAATTTTAACTGACATATTAGGCAGAAGATGTGGAGGGTGTAGCTGCAGTGTTCAGGGATTCAGCCACTGAAGAAGGGTTTACAGCACCAGACAATGTCACTGGTCTGTGTAGAATATTGCTAGGCAATAAGCAACCATGCACCTGGTGTGCAGCTGCCACAATACGATGCTCACCTATAAAGCTCAGCAGAGCCTGCTGCATTGGGTACTATACAGTGATGACCTTTGAAAACTCCTGTTCCACTCCTCTCCTAAGACACTCACTACTCCCTCCAAAACAGCAGAGCAGTAGGGAGCAACCTGGTCCACCAGATGGTATTACAGTGCGAGAGCCATCATCCCTACCTAGCACAGTAATGCTGCAAGGTTCATTTCGGTAATTGGTGGACAACCACAGTTGCCTATTCCTAGGGTTAGACTGTTATCATAATGGCTATGTACTGATTCATATAGCATTTGCCAGTTCTTTGTGGGGAGTATATTTCCCTCTTCACATTGCATCTAGGTACCCTGCATTTTCTACTATTCCCTTTTTACCACTCTTGCACTGGGTCTATAAAGATTGACAGCCGATTTACATCAATTTTCCTATGAATCAGTATGTTGAGCTTCTAGAAAAAGCTATCCAATGTGATAGTCCTGTTTGCTCAAGGCTTACTCTATCACGTGGCTGGCACACCAAAGCCTAAGTCCTGTGTATATAGAGCAGAGAGCTGCTCTAATTCTGTGTCACACCCTTCTCTGAGAATCATGGGTGAAAACAACAAGGTGACCAGATGCAAAGGAGGGCAGGGCCAGGAATTTCAACAGGTTTGACATGTTATGCTAAAATGTCCTTCCTCTACTAGCTTGACAAAAGAACAACAAAGTTATTTAAACATTTGATAAACAACAAGCTACCTCTGTAGAGAACAGTCTACATTTTTGGGACAGATGTAAAATCCACACAATAGTCTTCAAATGTAAATAGATGAGTACATCTGTGGATTCTAAAATCCTATGCAGATCCTAATAAAAAGGACAATTGCAAGAGGATTAGAAAGGAAAAATGTACTGAGCAGGTTACAGAGCTACCCCAAGACTTGCAGGAGCAATCTGGTGGACTTTCCTCTGATAGGTGGGTTCTGGAAGACTTTGCTGGGTGGAAGGAGTTTCCCATTTTAATTCTCCACAGTGATCTGGACTAGGGCTGTACATGAAACATTGTGGCAAATTAAAATGACAACTAGACTCAGCTGCCCAGGGGTTCAATAGGCCACAGGTTTCTAATGTTGGACATTCTGTGCTGGCTACACTGCCAATCCATTGATGCTCTAACAACCTTCCAAGGACATGCTGCACCAGAAGTATCATCGGCTAATACTTCATAGAAGAACTAACTATAAAGCACGTGTAACATAATAATCCAAGGCCATTGGCTCATAGTTGCCTTTGAGTGTGTGTTTCATTTTGGTCACACTGGGTGGTAACTGCAAAATGTAGAATGTTGCTTTCATACTTCCCTTGACCTGCTCTATTTCTCTGGAAAGAATGAATCTTTCTCTTATTCTTTGAGAACACACCAAAGACCTAATAATTTCTAAGGGAGAGTCAGGTAGCAAAACCAGCAAAGAGAGAAACAGAATCCTCTCATCATTTAATCAGGTGGCGTTCCAAACTACAGAAATTGCCACAGGTACTGAGACAGGGCACTTGCAATCAGGCACATGACCACATGTAATTGGCATCTTATTTGATCACTGCTGAAGCGTCCATAGTTGGCATTTTATGTGCATAAATACTGAACAAGCTATTAGCCCAAAAGTCATGTAGCATCATAAAAACTAGCAAGTCCTATTTGTCCTAAGGTTCTATAATAACATGAGCTACACTCCACAAAACCTTATGGTAAACAGAAATTTAGTCTTTAATTACAAAGCGTCTTATAACACTTTAATCTCCTGATGTGATCACCATCACATGCGAAGTTGAGATCTTCATGATTTTTATACTTCAACTAAACAACAAATTAGTTTTTCCATACCACAAAACTGACAGTTCTGTTATTATGTAATGTATAAATACAAGTTAAAATCTATTTAAAAGGTTAGATTGATGCATTAAGATACTACACCTGATAGCATTGTGCCCAAAATCATTCACAGACCCACAATTGATTGTTCACAACTGAAGCCTACCTGTGGAACACTATTGGTATTTAGGCTTTTCATCCAGCTAAGAATCTTGTTTTTATGCTGGGCACTTTATCTTATTGTTTTATTTCAGTGTCTACTAAATAAGAGGCATCTTTGCTGCTTTTGTAAAAAACAAAGTAGATCAGCTTGTGGGAGGCAAAAGACAAGATGCACAGCAAAAAGTATTAAAAACTTTGTTCTTCAGAAAGCCTTACTGTGCTGAAGACCTTCGTTGAATGGAATATGCAGTTAATGGAAACAGACAAGAGCTAGCAGGGGATTAGCAGAACATGTTGAAGAAGCAATGAGCAACTGAACATCTAACATATCACGAGGTTGTCAGTTACAATAAATTCTGTTTTCCTAGGCAGAAAAAAATGTCTATCCCTAATATGGTCAGCTCAGTGAAAGAGGACTCCCCATGCAGGATGCTTTCAAGAGAAGCAGGACTTGCCCTTTTAAAAATGTTGGGCACAAACATGTTGCACTGGCAGAGAAAGGGAAACTATAAATAGGAGATATGAGAGGACATTCTAAACAGTGGGAAAGAACAGTCAGCACAGCCTGGAGAAATGAGTCAGAAGGCCTGCTGTCTGCAAATCTCATATGCTACGAGAAGTTTGCAGGACGGCTTCAGAGTAAAATTAACTGCAGATGACGAACACATACACAGCTGTGTGATGCTACGAGAAGAATTTCGTACACCTAGGATGTTTTCTGGCAGTTGTCGTTTAATAGCATGATTTTCAACTGAAATTGTAAACATTAACTCTGTCTACATGCACATATCCTTGGATTTTTTTAACAAAGAAAAACCTTTATCCTTTTTTCCTACACAATTCACAGAAAACAAGAAGTGTACCTTCCTAAATAGCCTTCTACTGTAATAATTCTGTTGGTCTTTGTCCCTAGAAGAGCAATGTTGGTATTTTCCTTAAATCTATTTGTAAGTGAAATAAAAAACACAACAAATAATGTACTACTGTATATGCTTATCAAAATGTTGCAGAGCAGTTTGTGAGTAGCCTTTTCATGCATCACATTTAGGACAGGGAGAAGCAAGTGTTCCTACCCACCTTCTGCAACATCAGACCAGCAAGATGACACAGGTTAATAAGATCCTCTCGGCTCTTTAGAATTCCCTTGTGAGAATATAAATATATCTAACCTATTTGTATCCTGACATTACTTATCACATGTGCATTTCTCTCTTGTAGTAAGATTAAAATGTCCAGAAGGATGAGCACTTTCCACTAGGAACCTGATACTCTGGTTGTGGAGATAAATTTTGTGTAGGTATTGAAAACTAAAATACAGCTGATACTCTGGTTGTGGAGATAAATTTTGTGTAGGTATTGAAAACTAAAATACAGCTAAATGACTACACCTTTAATCAAGCAATTATGTTATATCCCTTTTTACTATCCCTGTTTAATTTCTACTAACATGTAATTTCTACTCACATCTAGAATAATCTAATATTAGTTGCCTAAATATTATCAAACATTGGAAACCACCAGGAATGTTAGACCTTTCCCAAGGGTGTACAGGAAGTCTCAATTGCCTGAGTCATTTTTGTTTGCAAGCCTATTTTGCTAGCGATGTCTATCACATTCCATGGTGACAATTGTGCACTGTGGGAAATCAGAAGGGGCTAGCTGGAGGCGGAGCTATGACATTGCAAGCATGCTCAGTAGCATTAGGGTTTAGACCAATAAACACCGTTCTTTGGGCTTGAGCTAGTGTGGAAGCTTCTGATTGGTTGAAAAACTGCCGCGGGGCAACATGGGAATTGTAGTTTTACTGTTTTCAATAAAAAGGCTTTGCTGGGTGCGGCGAGCAGGGAGTCTCCTCCATTTTGTGCACCAGATACATGTGTCTGAGTCTTTTTTCAATCCGCCCTGGGGCTTGCTGGACAGGCTTTCTTGGCGGATTCCCACATCTGGCGAGCTGAACCAGGAGTACTTTTTCTTCATCACTCACCCTCAGTCAGGGAGAAAGGACATCGAGCGCGCTCAATTTCACAATCGGAAGGCAGCCTTTCGATTCCCGGGTGAGTGACCCCCCCGAAACATGGGTTCTGCACTATCTACGGCCCAGCAAGCTTTCAGAGACAACCTTAAATCTCTACTACTGAAAGATGGTCATCAAACCTCCACTTCTGAGGTGGAAGATCTGATTAAAGCCATAGACGAAAATTGCCCTTTTTATCCAGAGGGTGGCTCCCTAGATTTACAAGAATGGGACAAAGTAGGGGCTGTTTTTCATAATCATCCTCACATCACAATAAAAGTCCTGTACACATGGTGCAAAATTCGTTCCTGTTTGGCTAAATTAACACCCCAAAACATAGCTCAGAACAGTCAACTCATGTGGCCCCTTAACCATCCTCCGCCGGATCGTGGAAAGCCTCCGGACTTGCCTTATTTGGCCGTGGAACAGCCTGCAGCGCTGCCAGCACCCTCGCCACTTCAGCAGACGCTCTCACAGCCGCCATTACCACCACCCCTCGCATGCCCCGTCGGGGTGACCATGCCGGCTCAGCAAGCACAGCTGCAAGCTCAGCAGCCACCGGCTTACAAAGGAATTTACCCTTCATCAAGCAATTTGCATGACTATTCATCACGCCCTCCTTGTGAGGCTTCAGGAAGGATCACTAAATTAGCTCTGCTTGATGGCTCATTAACTTTCCCAGAGGCTGGTGCAGAGGACTCTAATGCATTGTTTCCTGTGATTACCACCCCGGCGGGCGGGAGGAACTGGGAGGCGATCAATTACAAGCTTGTGAAGGAGTTGGCTAAATCAGTCAAGGAGAATGGTGTGCATGCCCCTTACACTTTAACGATTTTGCGTAGTGTTGGAACTTTGCAATTGCTCCCTGAGGACTGGAGGGCTATTGTGGACACAGTGCTTTCTCCTACACAGCGCTTGATGTTTTTCCGTGAGTGGGAAATGGCCACTCAGAGCTATGTGAATGCTCACGCTCAACAAGGCGTTAACACCACTAATTGGTATGAGCAAATGATGGGGTATGGGGCATTTAGAACACCTGCAGCTCAGCTTGTGATTCCTGCAAGGCGTTTGGAGGCTGTTACACAAAATGCTTTGACTGCATGGGACAAAACTCCTGTTGCAGAGGGGGCTGCCTCTGTGACCTCCCTTAGCAGCATCAAACAAGGTCCTAAGGAATCTTTTCAAGCCTTTGTGGATCGCCTCATGACTGCAGTCATGAAGCAAATAGAAAGCCCCGAGGCACGCAGAGTCCTTATTAGGCAGCTTGCTTTTGAGGGCGCAAATGAGGACTGCCGCCAGTTGTTGCAGCCTTTAATGGCCGATCCCAGCAAACACCTGGAAGACATGTTGAGGGTATGCCAAGGAGTTGGCACGATTTCCCATAAGACTGCTTTGTTGGCTGCAGCACTGAAACAACAGCCTGAGGGGGCGGGAAACAGGAGATGCTTCGGTTGTGGAGAAACTGGGCATTTCAGGTCCCAATGCAGGGCTACCAACCAGGCAAGACCAAAATCTAAATGCCCTCGGTGTGGAAAAGGTTTTCACTGGGCGTCTCAATGCAGAAGCAATCCCTTGCCTCATTCCCAGGATCAGGGAAACACGAGGGCGGGCCTTTCCCAGGCCCAGGAAAAACAATAGGGAGTTCAGCCTCGTCGCCAGTAGATGGCGCCAATCTAGCCCCAGGAGTGGTTCTTTTGAAAACAGTGAAATCTGTCTCTGTCTTCCCACCTTATCAGTCAGTAGAGATTTCCACTCAAGTGGTTGGGCCCCTCCCTCCTAGAATTTCTGCCTTAATCCTGCCGCATGGGCCAGTTGCCCGGAAAGGACTCATGGTTATACCAGGATTGGTTACATTGCAACCCCAACAGAGACTATCAGTGTGGGGTTGGACGCCGCTTGTTACGTCTGTTGTTTTAGAGCCTGGGAACCAGTGGCTGAGCTTATGCTCCTCACATTAGCGGATGATGATAGCCAGGGGGAGCTCTTCACTTCTGTTCCTCCAGAAGTAGCCCCATTAGCTATGGCTGTGATTGCTGTGTCTTCAAAGCGCCCAAATTTGTCTCTTCAAATGGGGGGCCGGGAAATTCAAGGCTTGATTGATACTGGAGCGGACATTACTGTTATTTCAAGAAAGGATTGGCCTCCCTCATGGCCCACAGTCCCTACAGAAGAGGTGTTTGGAGTGGGGGGCTATGAGCCCGCTCATAAAAGCCTCCATCCTATCCTTTTTCAAGCCCAGTCTGGCAACACCTATACCATCCGTCCTTTAATAATGGACATTCCCCTCACATTATGGGGACGGGACTTGCTGGGCCAAGCTGATGCAGTGCTCCATACAAATTTTTGATACGGGCCTCCCTGCTGCGCCACGCCATGCCTTGCCCTTGGCATGGAAGCCTGGCCCACCTGTGTGGGTCGATCAGTGGCCGCTGCCCCGGGAAAACTGTCTGCAGCGGAGGCCTTGGTCAACGAGCAGGTTCAATTGGGGCATCTTGAGCCTACAGTCAGTCCCTGGAACACCCCAATATTCGTCATAAAAAAGAAATCTGGGAAATGGAGATTGCTACAGGATCTGCGCAGGGTTAATGAGCGTCTGGAGGATTTGGGCCCTCTCCAGGCTGGGATTCCGAACCCAAACTTAATTCCTCAGGATCACAAGGTCTTGGTTGTGGATCTTAAGGACTGTTTTTTCTCTATCCCCCTGGCGCCAGAGGACCGCAAATATTTTGCCTTTACTCTGCCTACCTACAATAACTCCCAACCAACTGCTCGTTACCAATGGGTGACCCTGCCCCAAGGTTTGAAAGCTAGTCCCACGTTGTGCCAGCATTTTGTGGCCCTTGCATTGCAACCCTTCAGAGATCGCCACCCAGAATTGCAGGTTTATCATTACATGGATGACATTCTGGTCCATGGCAGGACACTTCCCTCTGACATCATTGCTCAGTTAGAACGGGACCTTTCCCTTACGGCCTTGTTATTGCCCCGGAGAAAGTTCAAACAATGGAGCCCTATCAATATTTGGGACATAAGTTAACAGCCTCGTATTCTATCCCATTGATACCAACTGTGGTGCTGCCCCCAGCGCTCACTCTAGTGCAACTGCAGCAATTGCTAGGGCAGATCAATTGGGCCCGCCCCTTCCTAGCCTTGACAACTGCCGAACTCTCTCCACTCTTTGCTGCTCTTGTTGGTCGTTCTGATCCTGCTGACAAGATTCCTGTTGATGCGGACATTCGTTCTGTCATTGCCTTACTCAATAAGCGTCTTCAGATGGTTGCAGTGGATCGTGTCCCATCTCTGAGTGACTGTTCTCTATCCTGTGCTGTCCTGCCAACCAGCTGCCTTCCCACTGCCATCCTGTATACACCGGACAACCCTCGTCGAGTCTGCATTGTTGAATGGCTGCACCTTTCCAACACCCCACCAAAAAGTGTCTACTCAATCATTGATTCTACCTCTGACCTGATCAAGAAATGCCGCCTTAGGGCTGTTCAACTTTCTGGCAGGGATGTTTCTACAATCAACCTTCCCTTCAAGCAAGATCAACTTGATTTTCTGCTGGCTTCTTCAACCCCTTTCCAGATTGCAGTGGCTGATTTTTTGGGTCACTTTTCTTTCTCCCCTCCCAAGGATGCCCGCCTTATTTTTTTGTCTTATGTGCCTTATGAACTAACCTTTTGTTTTGTGTTGCAGCCTATCCTTGATGCAGTTAGTTTTTACTGACGGGTCCAAAACCAGAGGCGTTGTTACCTGGCAGGATCAAGCCTCTGGGGAATGGCACTCTGCATTCATGGACAAGCAGAGTTCTGCCCAGCGTGCAGAGCTAGCTGCTGTCATTTTGGCCTTTGACATTTTTAAACACCAGCCCTTTAATCTGATTGTTGACACTCAATATGTTTATCGTTTACTGTTTGGTTTACCATTTTCTTACTTGAATCCCTCTCTGGACAGAGACTTGTTGACTTTGTTTTTACTCTTCAGACATGGCTGAAGCAGCGGTGCTTTTCTTGTTTTGTAGCCCACATTCGCTCACATTCCAACTTCCCTGGGTTTTTGGCTGAAGGGAATCAGAGGGCTGATGAGTTATTGCGTACTAACTGTTTTTCTGTGTTTTCTAGCCCTATTGACTGTCATGCTAAGTTTCATCTACCAGCAAAGGTTTTGCATAAAAGGTTATCAATCCCGATGACTCAGGCGAAGGACATCGTCTCTTCTTGTGCCTCCTGTTCCAAAGCCCCCACGGCCATTCCATATGATGCTGTCAACCCCGGGGACTCAAGCCAACCAGATTTGGCAGATGGATGTCACGCAAGTACCCGCTTTGGCACCTTTGAACAAACTGCATGTGACTGTGGACTTGTACTCAGGTTTCATCTGGGCTACCCCTGCCAAGGGTGAAACAGCTCGACATGTCATTCTACACTGCTTGGCGTGCTTTGCGGTCATGGGGGTGCCCTGCACTTTGAAACTGGACAATGGCCCAGCCTATATCTCTAGGGAATTTGCTCAGTTCTGTTCCCAGTGGAACATAAAACTCATTCATGGTCTTCCTTTCAATTCGACAGGTCAAGCCGTGGTGGAGAGAGCACATGGAACAATCAAAACCATGTTGTTCAAACAAGCCAACGGCAAGAATCTTCGGACTCAGGAGATCAGTCCCATGATCCATCAGGTTCTCTTTACTCTTAACCACTTGCTTACTCCCCATAACAGGTCGGCTACCCCGGTTGAGCTGCACTTTCGCTCAGAGGAACGGCTTCCCAGACCGTTGGTCGCTTATCGCCAACCTCCTGATCCACAGTGGAAGGGTCCTGTACCTCTCGTCACTTGGGGACGTGGGTATGCTGCAGTCGCCCTTGAGGATCGGACTGTTTGGATCCCTGCGCGCTGTGTCCGTCCCTGGCGATCTCCTCCACCAGCTGCCTCTCAGGAGTCGCTGGAAGCATTGATTGCACTGTTTGAAGATGATGATTAGATTTGGACTTTTGTTTGCTCTCTGTGTGTGTTTTATCAAAGCCAATTGTTTTGTACAGTTACATATTGTTTATTATGGCTG
Source organism: Phrynocephalus forsythii (assembly GCA_029282475.1). Lineage (NCBI taxonomy): Eukaryota > Metazoa > Chordata > Lepidosauria > Squamata > Agamidae > Phrynocephalus > Phrynocephalus forsythii. The sequence goes on from JAPFRF010000004.1 coordinate 62,409,814, forward strand.
CTTTCCACTCAAGTTATGGAAGATAGATTCCCGTATGTGTACCATAGCCCAAGAGCCCCGTTTTCGGTGGCAAAAAACATAAAAGAAAAGAGTGACATGTGGGAAATCAGAAGGGGCTAGCTGGAGGCGGAGCTATGACATTGCAAGCATGCTCAGTAGCATTAGGGTTTAGACCAATAAACACCGTTCTTTGGGCTTGAGCTAGTGTGGAAGCTTCTGATTGGTTGAAAAACTGCCGCGGGGCAACATGGGAATTGTAGTTTTACTGTTTTCAATAAAAAGGCTTTGCTGGGTGCGGCGAGCAGGGAGTCTCCTCCATTTTGTGCACCAGATACATGTGTCTGAGTCTTTTTTCAATCCGCCCTGGGGCTTGCTGGACAGGCTTTCTTGGCGGATTCCCACAGTGCACAATGCACAGATAATGTTTTCTAAAGGTTTGTGCAACCATTCCCCTAGTCAGCAAAGGATACCAGTTTGTGTAGGTCAGGGGTGCCCAAACTTTTTGTAAGGAGGGCCAGATTTGGTGGCTGAGAATGTGTCAGGGGCCAGTTGCTCCCTGACCCTGCCACCCCACTGCAAGCCCCACCCACTGACCCATACACCCCACCCACTGACCCCTTGCAACCCCACCCGCAGGAAGGAAGGTGGGCACCTAGCTTCACAAGGTTCCTGGTGATGCCGATGGCAGCGGCCCGCCCCCGTGCACGCACCCAGCCCCACAAGCTTCCCGGCGGTGCTCCTGGTGATGCCGATGGCAGCGGCCCACCTCCTTGCCCACCCACCCAGCCCCACAAGCTTCTGCTCACCGGCCAACTGGCCCACCGAGCCCCTCAAGCTTCCCAACGGTGTCAGTGTTGGCGGAAGATTTTTTTTTAAAAAAACATGGGGCGAAGGAGGGGGAGGGAGGGGCGGGCAAGCCAGCCGCGTGCCACTCAGAATGGCCTGAACGGCCGGATTTGGCCCCCGGGTCAGACTTTGGGCAGGCCTGGTGTAGGTAATAAATGTTTTGCAAAAGCATGAAATACATGTCACCACTTAATCATCCATTTTATCTACTTGGACCATGCATCATGATAAAGAAACACATTCCCAGTATTATGTGTCAAGCCAAGTGGTAGCTACTTCTGCTCTTCTTCCAAGTACAAGCCACTGACAGAGAGAAACTCTTCTTTGATTTTTGTGATAAGTTAATGTCTGTGATGTCCTTGCTTCTTCAATGTAGCTGGTACCTTTATTTATGTATCATTGAGATTTATATCCTGACTTTCAGTGAAATATCCAAGACATCCTACAAATCATTATAAACTCTAAAAACTGTGATGTAAATCACAGCACAATGTCTGTTAGAAAAACTGGCTTAGATTGCAGTGGCAACAGCAGAAAAGAAGGTAGATCTTGCTATCCATCACTGGATATTCTGTGCTGTATGTATGTATGTATGTATGTATGTATGTATGTATGTATGTATGTATGTATGTATGTATGTATGTATGTATTTATTTATTTATTTATTTATTTATTTGATTTATATACCGCAACCAAAAAACTACTCTGGACTTTCAACCTCAATTAGGAGTTGCCAATCCTATCTGAAAGGATAGCATCTTGTCAAAACCAACGTTATTTGCCCTTTATGGCCTAAAGCCCTAAACTTTGACCTGTCTGGACAACAGACTAGTCTTTAGGTCTGTAGTTCCTAAATTATATGGCTTGATGTCCCCTTTGTGATTTTTGAGAACCCCATCCCACCAGTATGCCACATCCAAAAAACTTTCAATAAACAATTCAATTTGTAACTTAAAATTAAAAATAAACAATTAAACACAGCAAAATATTTGATTAATAAGAAGCAGAAATGATTTGCCAAAACGGGTTAACAAAAATGTAATTAACCTTGCAAAATACCAGAAACAGAAGTAGTTACTTTGGAAAGGTGATGAAAATCTCATAGTCCCCATACCTGTAATTTATTCTGCCCCCACTGGCATCTCTGCCCTCCAAATGAACCAGGTGGTATCTTGTACCGGATGTTGGGTTGCTCTTCACTGTACCATTTCTGAAAATCTTCCTTCAGATTAAATGTTTCTCTGTATACATACTTAATCTTGATTTAGCTATGCTGAGCATACATTACTTTACTCTTCACTCATCAATTAACATACCTACCCCTTAATCATATTAATTGATTTTCCCTCAATTAGTCTCTCTAAAATATAATTTCATAATATATATTTCACCTACAGGTGATGGTCATTCAAATCAGAGGTGGGCAACTTTGCCCCCAACTTATGTTTATTGATTACAGTACAATAGAACCCCCATATCCACTGATTCATTAACCACTGATTCAGTTATCCATGGGTGACAGAAGGAAAAATGAAATAAATAATTAAGTACAGTAGCTGCAAAGCAATCTGTCACAAACAGCAGCTCTAAAGCAAGCTACTGTTGTAAAACAGCAGCCATAAAGCAATCTACTGTCACAAACAGCAGCTGTAAAGCAATCTACTGTTGCAAAACAACAGCCATAAAGCAAGCTACTGTCACAAAACAATTAAGGGGTATGTATGTTAATTGATGAGTGAAGAGTAAAGTAATTAATGTATGCTCAGCATAGCTAAATCAAGATAAAGTGTGAATATAGAGAAGTGTTTAATCTGAAGGAAGAATTTCAGAAATGGTACAGTATCCATGGTATTAGTTATCCACGAGAAGGCCTGGAACCCATCCCCAGCAGATACCGGGGTCCTACTGTACCTAAAATCCCTGATCACTATTCAAACCAGCTAGGGCTCATAGCAGATGCAAGTCACAAAGATTCAAAGGTCCACATTTGCCCATTCCTCCTTCAAATACTTTGAGAATGGATGAGAAATCCATGTCTCCTGCAACCTGATCTACTCCCAATTGGTGTAGAACAATACAAGAACCCAAATTAGGGATGGGGGCAGGTAGAATGGAGGAACAGGACAAGAAATACAGTATCATCAACCTGGATTTGTGCCTTAGGGACAAACTATATGTCTAAATGCCTAAAACTGTTGCTTAGATATTTGGTGATGAAGAAACATCACTTCCAGAGGTGTTCAACAGAAAAGTGGCAACTAAGACAACCTTATTTTCTAAATATTGTTATTGTTTTTCCATTACTGTCACATCCTCTTACTAATTTCCCCCACAGGGTTCAGATGTCCTTTGTGGGCAGGAGCTATGCAGACAGATGCTTTGGGTCTTTTATTCACAATATAAAATATTGTAAATAAATAAAATAATAAACTCCCAAGTTTCAAATATTTGTTAGCCCAGAGATTCATTTTGGAACTCTGGGAAAAGATCAACTAGAAAACATTTCCTCAGCACCTATAATGTACAGTTAAGCCTTCAACTAAGTTAAAGCACAGGCACAGTTTTTGCCTTAGAATCTGGCAATGTATGTGAAGCATGATTTCAAGTAGAAATGAATAATTTCAGAATAATTTACTTATTTGGGGAGAAATTGTTAAGGGAGCATAAAACAGACTGCTTTTGGGAAAATCTTAACAACAAGGAATTCTGGTGTTGTATCCACCTTTATCATACATGAACAAGGTGGGCAAAGTGCACTCTTGAGATGTTGCTAGAAATGTAAAATTTCTAGAAACTTTGTGTGTGTGTGTGGGGGGGGACTCCCTGTCTCTCCCCAAATGTTCCATTTCTCAACATTTTCCCCTACGGCTTCAAAATTTCCTGAAGTTTTACATCTCTAGATGTTGCTGAAATTCCGCCGCTGGTCCTGGCGGGAAGTAGGCCTGTAGAGGTGCTGGCCCCAAGCCAGTGCCTCAAAAGCCCCTACTGGGGACTTTTAATTCCCCCCCCCAAAATTGAAATACAATAAAATAAAATAAAAAAGGAGCACTGACCTAGCCCCATCTTGCAGGTCAGTGGATCTTGACCAAGAGGTCGTCCAAAACAGCGCTGGAACTCCCTTGAGAATGACATGTCGTCCCAGGTTCACCCAGATCTAGCCCATGACTTTGCCAAGTGGCCAAAACTAGAATAGCGGAACCCACCACCAAGTGGAACAAAGGCTAAGGAAAAAAATTACTGTAAGTACAGGTATTTGAATCTGTCAGTGTGGGTCCTACCATCTGAAAATAAGCTTGCTCTATCCTCTAACCCTTCAGACAGATGACAACAGCATCTAGAGGGCTGCCTTTTATTCACACCTATTTGGCAGAAATTGGTGCTCAAAGAAATCTGTGGGCCACGAAAAACAAATACAGTAAATGGATTCTAGATCAAATCAAGCCTAAACTTTAAGGGCCTTTTTACACGACCCCTAAGATCCGCTGGTCCCTTAAATTCGGACCAGAGATCTTGAGGGTTTGTCGCTCTCCCTGCGTTCCCACCCCCTCCGCACTTCCTTGTTCTGTCTGCGTGAGGGGAGGGAGAGAAAAAGGGAGAAAATAATGCACTCTTACCTCCGGAGTGCCGGTGGAAGTTGCTCCGACCCCCGTCACTTCCTGGTTCCTCTTAAAGGGGCGGGAGGCAAAAACAACAACAAAAAGAAGCAAGGAGAGCCCGGCACTCTCCGCATCAAAATTTTTCACTCTCCCAGAGCAGGTACCTGAAAAGTGCGCTGGGTCGCGCTTAGGTGGGCGGGGTCGCACTTAATTTTCTGTTAGCTCCAGAGCTGGTGGGGAAAAATTTTAAAGCTCCGGAGCTGGGAGCCATTTGCAGCGGAGCTTAGGGGTCGTGTATAAATGCCCTTTTTCACTACAAGTAGAAGGAGGCTCTCATACAAGACTAACTAAAAAAGGAAGAACACTTTGAATCAAGTCACATGGGATATCAAAAGTGAAAGTCGAATATGAGATGGACTGAGCCAATAAAGGAAAACATGGCCTTTCTTCTGAAAATCTGGACTACCATATAAAGGATAGGATGAGAGCATTAATCTTCATTTATAGGACTGCCCTCAGTTGTAATCGAGGACAAAGAACCTCCCATTCCTAAAAGAATACCTGAATGGTTTCAACTGTTCACATAAGTGCCTTTACTCCTTGTCAGGAAACAACTTAGCAAAAGAAAAGAAAAAAGTGAGATGTCATCTTGCACTTAGAAGTGTAAGGCAATGCACGGCAACGTATGCCAAATGAAACCTGTTAGTCTTCCAGACGCTGCCAGTCTCTCGGTTCGATTTGCAGCAACACGCAGCAGACGAGCCTTCTGGCACTTTGGGAAACGAACCTTGGGACCTACCCAGAGCGTTCCTCCCTAAAGGTACCACCACCGTCTTGTTTGTTTGTTTGTTTATTTATTTATTTATTTATTTATTTACTTACAGTGGTCCCTTGTATAAAGGAATTAATTCGTTCCAGATGAAATTATGTTAAGCAAATTTTCCTTTGTACAAATTTCCCATAGGAATGCATTGAAAACGTCATAATCTCTAATCGCGACCATTTTTGTATTGTACGGATTTACCCCATAGGCGATCCTGTTAAGCAAATTTCCCCTATCTCCAGAATTTTTTATGTTGTACAGATTTTATGTTGTACAAACCGTTTGTTATACCAGGGTCCACTGTATTTCCTTACTTAAAAACGAACTTGACGGAACGTAGGGCGGCAAGGACACCCCCCGCCCTCTCGGGTCACCCTTCCAGAGGACACGGCGGCGCGTGTTCCCGAAGGGACCCTCCCTTACTCCCGAGTCCCATTCCCACCCCACCCCACCCCACCCACACTTTGCCGCCGTCCACACGCGGCACTCGTGGGAAACCCGAGTCAGGCTGGGAGCGCGCCAGGTCAGCCCCCACCACGGAGCCGCCGCACTCCGCCTCGGCCACGCTCGCCCGGGGGGGGGGCGTCCGCCGTCAGGTGCGCTCCGTGAACCCTGCCTGCCGCGGCGCTGCTCCCTCGCCTCCCGCTGCTTCCCCATCGCCAGGGAGAGCCTCCGAGGAGCTCCTGGACGCCGCGCGCGCGCGCCCGCCCGCCCGCGTGCGTGCGTGCGTGCGCTCTCAGCCGAACTTGTCGTCGTCGTCGTCCTTCTCCCCCGCCCCGCCCCGCCCCGCCCCGGCCGCGAGCTACCCTGTCGCCTCCTCCTCCTCCTCCTCCTCCTCCTCCTCTTCACTGCGCCAGAGGGGGAGCTTTCTGGGCGGGCGCATCCGAGGCGCGTCTCCTCATTGGGGCCTTCCCTTTGGAGGGCGGGAGGAGGGAAGGCATCAGTTTAGGTTGCGCTGGTGTCCGTCCGTTTACAGAAGCGGGCGGGGGCGGGGGGGGCGAGCGAGGCTGCCTGGGCTGGGCTGGGCTGGGCTGCTGCTGCTGCTGCTGCTGTTGGGAGCGCCTGTCATGGAGGAGTTGCGTTGGGAACGGGGCGCGGCGGCGGCGGCGGCGGCTTCCCGGCGAGAGGCGTAGAGGAGGAGGACGAGGACGAGAAGAGGGAGCCCGGCGCGTCCTTCAGCAGCACCACCTCCGGAAGGTATCGGGGCTTGGAGCTGCCTTCCCCGGGGAGAACCCCCGGCGCTCTGCCCTGCCTGCCTGCCTGCCTGCCTGCCTGCCTGCCTGCCTGCCCTCCTTCTCGCCTCCGTCCCGGCCTCACGCTCCGCCTCCGCCCGAGCCTTCGTCCCCCCCCCCGTTCGAGAAGGCGAGCGCCCGGAGGAGAGGCAGGCGGTCGGTCGGGCGGAGGGCTTTCATGCTTCCTCTTTTGGGGGGGGTGGGTGGGGGTGGGGAAATGCCTCACAAATAAGCGCCCCTCTGGCTTGTGGGGGGGGCGGGGGAGAGACGGTCCGCAGGAGGCGGAAGGGGCTGCCCGAGGGTTGCGGAAGAGCTTTGGGAGGACCTGGGGCCTCTCCTGGTACGGGAGGCTTCCCCCCCCCGAGCGAGGGGAGAAGTGGGGACTAAAGGGCGGGGGGGCGCTCTCTGGGGGGGTGGGGGCCTCCGCGCCCGTGTAACGATCTTGCAGACGGGGGGGAGGGGAGGAGGAAGAAAGGGAGAGCTTCTGGTGTGTGTGCGTGTGTGTGTGTGTGTGTCGGAGGGGGATTGTGGGAAGGGGGGAAAATTCGTTGGGGTATTTATTTCTGCCGTCGACCCCTTTCGGCGGAGGCGGGAACACCTTCCCGGGAGGAGGGCGCGCTTCTTGCTCCTCTTTTTGTGAGTTTCCCTGGCGGGCTGCCTCGAGATTATTTTTGGGTCTCGGTTCAGAGCCCAGCCGTTGTTGTCATGAAACTTCTTTACCTTTTCGTTGCCACCAGGTGGTGTTCGTCTAGTCTTGCCCGAGTTGTCTGAAACGACCTAACTTCTGATGGCCTCCACAGACCTCCTTGCCTGGCCATGTTTGGTCGTCCAAAGGTGACACTAGAATAACTTGTACCTTGAATCCTGGCTGGCAACACCTAGGGGGGAGAGTCTAGGTGACTTCAAAATCCAGTATTTATTCAGGGTAAAATTTTCGACCCAGATGCTGTTTTGTTGTTGTTGTTGTTCTAAGAGGAGGGAGCTTATAGAACAAAAAGGAAGAACACTGTAACCAGGGTTAGGGAGACAATTTATGAGTAGCTTCACTTAGAAGAAAAGAAAAGAAACTAGACTATGGGTGAGACCTTCGTAGGCTGCTAGAAGAAAAATAAAAAAGTTGCTGAGCTTTCAAGAGCAAGCTCTCTTTATAAAAACTTTTTTTATTTTTCTCCTAGCAGCCTATGAAGGTATCACCCTTCGTTTAGTTTTGCTTTTGTTTTAATGGCTGCACAGCTCCAAACCTCCTATTTACTGCAAGAAAAGAAAAAGGTATTAAATGTCATTTTTCTGTTTCTCTATTCTAGGTTCCTGAGGATAACATTTGCTTTGAGCAGTCCCATGGGAAAAGTTCATGGTGTACACACAAATACTGGCGAGAGTGTGTAGAGACTGTCCTCAGCTCTGTTCCAGTTATTTCATCATTTCGGATTCTGAAGAACAAGCCAGATTGTGAGGGAAGGACTAAATGGATCTTAAGACAGCAGTATTCAATGCAGCTCGTGATGGGAAGCTGCGGCTCCTCACCAAGTTGCTGGCAAATAAAACTCAAGAAGAGGTGGCTTTGTTGATGTCAGAAAAAACAAATGGTGCCACGCCCCTTCTCATGGCAGCTCGCTATGGGCATCTTGACATGGTGGAACATCTGCTAGAACACTGCAGTGCTTCTATAGAAGTTGGTGGCTCTGTGAATTTTGATGGTGAGACTATTGAAGGTGCACCACCACTATGGGCTGCATCTGCCGCTGGCCATTTGAAGGTGGTCCAGTCTCTTTTAAATCATGGTGCATCTGTCAACAATACAACATTGACAAACTCAACACCCCTGAGAGCCGCCTGTTTTGATGGTCATCTAGAAATTGTGAAGTACCTGGTAGAGCACAAAGCTGACTTGGAAGTTTCAAATCGTCATGGCCATACATGCCTTATGATATCTTGTTACAAAGGACACAAGGAAATTGCTCAGTATTTGCTTGAGAAAGGGGCTGATGTAAACAGGAAAAGTGTGAAAGGTGAGTTTAGTGTATTTCTTGAGAGAAAAGAAAATTGTTTTTAACTTTAAGATTCAGAATCTAATAAGTGTACGATTAACTCTATGTTTACTGTCTGTGAATACTTGGAGTCAGGTACGTAGTAAAAAGCACATGCTAGTTGTGAGTTTTGTATATCTTTTCAGAATGATCTGTTTGTGTACCCATTTTGCAAAGTTAGTATGGAAGGGAGACTGAAATACTAATGCTCGTGAAGGAAAGAGAGTTGTCTTGCTGAATTTCATGTAGCACTGATAAGTTATTTAACTAAAATTATCTGTCTCCTACCTGCAGTAGTACAATATCCAATATTAGTTTATCCTTGTGATTGAAATAAAAACTAAGAGAGGAAAGTACCATATTACCATAACGAATACGTCTATTATTTTGTGCTGAGTGTAGCGTTGGCTCTGTTGTCCAGTAAGGAGTTCTGTTTTGTACTGTTGTAGTTGTTTTGCTTTTGGTTGTTTTTGTTTCAGTTGGTAGCATGCTGTTATGGACATACTGTACATATTTTTCTTATTTGCCCATCTACAGTATTACTAGTTTAATACATAGGTCCATTGCTTCATAGAACCACTAATACTGTTCTTTTTGGTCTATTTCTGCCTCAAATATAATCTGAACTTTTCTCATCAGTCTAAAAGCAGTTGATATAATGGTGAAAAATTTCAACATACATTTCTGTCTTACCCAAACAAGTGGGATTTAGAGGTGCTTGATTGTGCCACTGCACAATCAAATAGTGTATTATAACATGAAGTGTTTGTATATTAAGAGTGTAGTGAAAAGCAAAAATCAGAATATCTGTATTTTAATTAGATAAACCTTTTCAGTTTTCAATCTGCATTATAACCACAGGGCTACAGGAAGGCAATTCTGTACAAATCTTGGAAAACTCTAAAACACTATATAATTTCCAAACATGATTTTATAGCCCAGCACGATCTGTATATCTAGTGCAGTGTTTTTCAACCTTTTTTGGGCAAAGGCACACTTGTTTCATGAAAAAAATCACGAGGCACACCACCATTAGAAAATGTTAAAAAATTTAACTCTGTGCCTATATTGACTATATATAAAGTAATTCTCTTGAATAGGAATCAAATACACACAAAGAAAGTATTTTATACTTGTATACCGCCCCATACCACTTCAAGGAGTCTCTGGGCGGTTTACAGTTTTAATTACAGTAGGCAGGCTAGACATACACATATGCAGGCTAGAAATGAGCACGTTTCTATGAAGAGGGGAAAGGGTATGAATGGAAAGAGAGAGGTGGGGAAAAAAAGAAAGAAAAGACAGAGAGAGAAGAGGGCGACCCAAGACAGAAAGAAAGGGGCAAGACTTCAAGGAACCCATCGCGGGGCCCCTCAGACGGCTCTTCCCCTCCCGGACCATAAAGGCCGGCCGTCCAGCCGTGCCAGTAGCCCCCGCCCGCCTCCTCAGCCCAGGCCCGGCGGAGGCCTCCTCCATCCCCTCCTCCTTGCAGCCCTGCCGCGGTGCTCGTGGGGCAGCCGGGCGCCCGTCCTCCCCTTCCCCTCACCTGGTGGTTTGTTCTGGGCTGGGGCTCCCGGGCCGGCTCGTGTTGGCTGTCGGGCTGTCGGGCGGCTCAGTCCATTGGTAGCTCCCAGGAAAGGGGTGGTGGTGGTCCAGGGTAAAAAAAGGAGGGGGGGAGAGGGAAGCGAGCGAGTCGCAGCTGCAGCGGCAGGCACAGGGCAAACACTAAGAGAATGAGTAGGGCCAGGTTCGGCCGGGGAGGAAGTGATGCCAGCGCCGTGGGCCTTGGGGGGGAGGAGCCAAGCTGGCCCTTGGACGTTATTTATAGCGCCTCCCAGCTGTGGGCCACCCGCCGGCCCTGGGTTGAATTTCTTTAGAATTTTTCAATTTTTCCCACGGCACACCAGGCAACATCTTGCGGCACACTAGTGTGCTGCGGAACAGTGGTTGAAAAACGTTGATCTAGTGTTTTATGTCTTCACTTTGCTTGTGAATGAGTCATAACTAAAACACACACACTTCCCTATTACGACATTCTGAATGGAATGTGGTTTTAAACCAGAGGGATGTTACTGTGACTGGAGATAGTAGAATTCTATTTTCTATTATGGTATACTGTAGTAAATTCTCTGCATAATTTCAGTCTAGTAATTGAAAAGAAACATGTTGCAACTATAAGATTTTTTTCTCACTAGTGAATTACCTCAATAACTGAAGCCATGCAAGTAGGAAGTTGTGGATATCTCTGTGGGAAACTCTAGTCATTATGGTGTAATACTGGTAATTTATGCAAGAGAAGAACTTCAGGAGCTGTGCAGACTTGATTATGATGCCTTTTCCTTTATCTCTGATGGGAGAGCCGTCGTTTATGGTGTAAACAGAACTGACTTCATTAGTAAACGTCAAGGCATCCGTTCTTTCTGTCAGTTTATCAAAGATTAATTCAATTCCTGAAAATATTTGTTTGGCCAGAATTATTATTAGAAGGAGCATTTCAGCATTTGTCACTCCTGGTGTTAGTGTTTGAGTAGTTTTTGTATCTATTTATGAGCTCCGAACAGTACAAATAACACAGAAATAAAATGTGTTTCGGTAAGATTGGCATATTGACTCAAAAGAAGCATGACCTGCCAGTTTTGGGCAATGAAGAATGTCTTTTGCTTAGTTATACTCAATATTTAAAATTCTTTGAGGAAGCAGGATTATATTTTCTAATTCTGTATTATGAGAAAATATGAAGATATAATTATTTTGATTGGGATCCCAATTTTATGTGATTCCATAATTTTTGTGAAGATTATTTAATGTTCCTTACCACTCCTGATGTAGACAGACTACCATTAGGACAGAATGTGGAGACACAAAATGATTTCTTACAGGCACAGCGATCAAACAAATGTGCATTTTATCCCCTTTTCTGTTGAATCTGTATGCAGAACATATACAGAAAGCAGACTAGATTCAGATGAAGGAAGAGTGAAAATTAGGAGGGGGGATCAATAATTTTAAGATACACAGATGACACCATTTTACTGGCAGAAAGCAGCTGTTATTTGAGATGCTTTTAGTGAAAGTGAAAGAAGCAAGTGCCAAAGCAGGACTGTACCCGAACGCAAAGAAGACAGAAATCATGACTAGAAGAACTACATTTAAGTTAACAATGAAGAAATTGAACTAGTAAAAGATTTTTGCATACCTTGTTTAGTACATCAATCCAAAGGGATAGTGCAGCCAGGAAATCAGAAGAAGACAGAGATTTGAAAGGGCAGCACTAAAAGAATTAGAAAAGATCATCAAGTGTAAGAAGGGGTTACTGGATACAAGACCAAGATCATCTGCACGATTGTAGTCTCAGAGATCATGTATGGGTGTGAAAAGCTGGGCAGTAAAGAAAGTTGACAGGAAAAATATTGATGCATTTGAAACATGGTGCTGGAGGAGAGCCTTGCAGATACCATGGACTGTCAGAAAGATGAACAAGTGAGTCCTAGAGCAAATCAAGCCTGAACTATCTCTGGAGGCAAAAATGATGAAACTGAGGCTGTCCTACTGAGCATATCATAAGAAGACATAATTCTCTGGGAAAAGACAATAATGCTGGGAAAGATTGAAGGCAGCAGGAAAAGAGGAAGACCAAGTAGGAGTCTGAATCCCTCGACTTATACTTGAGTCAATGAGTTTTACCAGTTTTTTGTGGTAAAAACTGTCCTCAGCTTATATTCAGGTTGGCTTATATTTGAGTATATGCAGCACTTTGAGAAAAATTAGGTTGGTATATTCAGTGGCTTAAAAATGTTAGTGACTAACAACAGTTCTGAGAAGAAAGATTCAAGATATGAGGTTTATGTATACTATTTAAAGGATTCTGTGTAATCAAGATGTCATCAGGACTTGCCTAAGACATTCAGTTACTTGATTAAAAAATAAGATGACACCAGTGTTCATTCCATGCACAGGAATTTTGTTACTACACAGACAGTGGCCTCCACTATACTTGAATGCAGCAGGTTAGCTTAAGGAATGGAAGGCTGGTGCCTGGTAGAAACAGCTCTATCGTCTAGCATCTTTGTCCCTTCTCCATCACTTCTGCTGCCTGACATGCCTGGTTCACTCAGCCTATCCGTAGGGCCAGTCCTGGATTACACTATTTCAATACAGAGATGTCAAGTTTGAGAATAGAATTATTCATTTCAGCTCTCATACCTATGTACTTAGACTATTCTATATACAGTCTGTTTTATTACCATTTGTTACCTAGGCTATAATATTCTGTATATACATCTCCTGCAGTACATAAGTGAAAAGGTAGTATGGCAGCAAGGATCACAGTAAAAATCTTCCACAACATGCTTGGCTACTTTGATTTCAATCATACTTACTACCAAGTGAGTATGTCAGATATTTCAATCTAACAATACAGTTAGGAAACTTGCTTCAGACATGCATCCATCCATAATTATTTTCACAAAGCTACAAATACACTCAGTGCACTCCAAAGATAAACAGACTAGTAGTCAGGTATAATAAACTAGATATTATGACGAAATTACACATGGGGTCATTTTCTTTGATTTAACACCTTTTACAAACAATCTGGAGCAGCATGGTTCAGATGGTTCATGCAGTAACATAAAATGATAGTTAACAGATAGGTCTAAAATTTGCAGCAGTTTGACAACAGAGGTTTTGGGGTTTTTTTTTTTAAAGGTAAAGTATGCATTTTTAAAAAATACAAACATCAGCAGGCTTTTGTCACTGAATGTGATAAGGAATTTTCTAGTAGAATAAGTTTTAACAAACTGACAAATAAAAAGCATGGTTTAAATGGCATTGGGTACCATAACATCTCAGCACAAGGAAGGCTATTGCACAGTGTGCTTTTTAAAAATCCTGCTTTGTGGAGAACTATAGATAGCTGGAAGCATATTGGAGTTGTTTTTAGGAAAAGTATAAGGACCAGAGTGGATAAAAATCTCAAAGTTTAAAAATCAAATTGATTTAAATTACTATTTAATTTTTTTTATTTAAATCATCAAAAACTCTTATTTTTAAAATTTTCATTCAATTTGATTTTGATCATATCTGCCCTGACAAGAGCAAATAAATGCTTTCAAAATTCTTGTATTCCAGGCTTTTAGAATCCTGTTAACTATAAGATGTTAGAGTTGCTGGTGAACATTTCTATGTTTTACATTATATGTACCCTGTGAGAGGATAGTTGAAAGAAAGTGAGGCTACAGGTTTTTAATGGAACATTGGCTGTGTTGTAACAATATTAAAATGCCATGCTTACATAGTGGTGTTCTATGGTGATTGGAGGTTAAATATTGTATTAATTTAAAAGTTCATTGCAGGATAATTTAAACATTTTAAATATTTCCAGTATAGTCAGAAATTTACCCAGCATAACAGCAGGAAAGCAATGAGATATTAGAGCAAAATTGCCAGGTTGTAATTTTTGATACTTTTTTTCAAGTGAGTATCACTGAAAATCATTATTTTTATATTTTATTTTATTTATTAATTTATTTAGTAAATATATATAATACTGTACAACATAGTGGTGTGATTAAATGCTGTGTCCACCAATATTCCCAGCTTTCAGTTAAGTACCCAGATTTGCTGTTTCAGTTAGCAAGCTGGTATATCTATCCAAAGATTCAAGGCTGATTATTTTCCTTAAATGCAAAAAGGGAGGTTATTCAAGTGAGTAATAAAGGGTGTTGCCATGACATGTTAATGACATACATTGAAATATTGTCCCAGAACATTTGCCCATTCAGTTCTCCAGCTTATGATGTGTAGCTTTATCATTCTTATTATTGTAAAAATTAAATGAGTACATAATTTGTATGCCACATATGCAGATATTTGTAAGTAGGAGTGATCTTGTTCTGAAAATGTAGCAGAGAATTGATCATCATTTTTCTCTTTTTCCCCCCGCAGGAAACACAGCATTGCATGATTGTGCAGAATCTGGTAGCTTGGAAATCATGAAGATGCTTCTCAAATATTGTGCAAAGATGGAAAAAGATGGTTATGGAATGACTCCACTTCTCTCAGCAAGTGTTACAGGCCACACAAATATCGTTGACTTTTTGACTCAACATGTGGAGACAAGCAAAGTAGAATGCATCAATGCTCTGGAACTTTTAGGAGCCACGTTTGTGGACAAAAAGAGAGATTTGCTTGGCGCTTTGAAATACTGGAAAAGAGCTATGGATTTGAGATATAGTGATAGAACTAATATTGTCAACAAGCCTGTGCCTCAGACATTAATAATGGCCTATGATTATGCCAAGGAAGTGAACAGTGCAGAAGAATTGGAAAATCTAATTGCAGACCCTGATGAGATGAGAATGCAGGCCTTATTAATCAGAGAACGAATTCTTGGCCCTTCTCACCCAGATACATCCTACTATATTCGGTACAGGGGGGCTGTCTATGCAGACTCTGGAAACTTCAAGCGATGCATCAATCTGTGGAAGTATGCTTTGGACATGCAGCAGAGTAATTTAGACCCCTTGAGTCCTATGACTGCCAGCAGTCTGCTCTCATTTGCTGAACTTTTTTCCTTCATGCTTCAGGACAGGGCAAAAGGCTTATTGGGCACAACTGTTACATTTGATGATCTTATGGGCATACTGTGCAAAAGTGTCCTTGAAATAGAACGTGCCATCAAACAAACCCAGTGTCCACCTGACCAAATCCAGCTAAATAAGGCCCTTTCCATCATTTTGCATTTGATTTGTTTGCTGGAAAAAGTACCTTGCAGTCCCGAACAAGATCATTTTAAGAAACAAACAATATATCGATTTCTTAAACTCCATCCTAGGGGAAAGAATAGCTTTAGCCCACTTCACCTTGCAGTTGACAAGAACACTACCTGTGTGGGACGTTACCCAGTTTGTAAATTTCCTTCTTTGCAAGTTACTGCTATACTAGTGGAATGTGGTGCCGATGTAAATGCTAGAGACTCTGATGACAACAGTCCTTTACACACATCTGCACTGAACAACCATCCTGATATAATGAATCTTCTAATCAAATCAGGTTCGCATTTTGATGCAACAAACAAGCATAAACAAACTGCCATTGACTTGCTCGATGAGAAGGAAATGGCCAAGAACTTGATCCAGCCAATCAACCATACTACACTGCAGTGTCTAGCTGCTCGTGTCATTGTGAATCATTGCATAGATTACCAAGGGCACATCCCAGAAAAACTTGGGAAGTTTGTTTTGCTGCATAGATGATAGTCTTGATAGTGGGGTTTTGTACGGTAGGTGCTTGAGTTAGTAACTTTAACTGTTGCTTTCTCAAGCAGTATTAAATGCCAGCGATACACCATCATTCATTCAGCTGGGTCCATCCTGCTTATCAGCTAAGCCATCAATACAACTGAATCTACAGAACTGGTTATCTGGCATTTTAAAACCAACATACTATATATTTTGTGGATTTCTTAAAAATGTAATGCTATATTTGGACTCACTAAAACTGTCTGCCAAAGGCTTGTCTACTCTTTGTTTAGTTTGCCTGTTGGTTGTTTGGGACTGAATTGAATAATTTTTGTGGTGTGGTCTTATTCTTGCTGATGTGTGAATTCTGTAGTTGAGAAGTCATCTTTTTGTTTTGCTTGAGCATTTCTGCTTCTTTTCTAATGGGTTCATTGCTGATGAACTACACAGGTTCTATGGACTTGTTAACATTTGCAATTACCATAAGTGCTTTTATCCTCTCTATGCACTGGCTTGAACACGACTGTTTGTGTGTTAGCATATTTCTATGCATCACTTGGCCATTTTAGCTCTGCTACTGTTTTCTTCCAGTTTGTTAGAGCTCTTAAGAATATACCATTTTCAGCATGACAATTCTTGAAGACTTCAGTCAGCTGTCTAAACCCTCATTTGACTTTCTGCTCTTTGCTGTTTCTGCATTTGTTTTCTATTGATTTTTTTAGAGCTACCTGCTGAATTTGGGAGTAAAATGTTCTTGCTGGCAAACCCACTTAAAATTAAGTCTGAAAGTTTTAAAAATATGTCTTGCTACAAGTGGAGAGAGGTTGTGATTTGCCATCTCTTCTGTGCTAGTGTCTTGCTTGAGCCGATTGTGTGACTAGGCGTAGAGTTTTTCAAATTTAACCTGAAACTTAATCATACAGTTCAGTGAGAAGAAGTAGATCAAGTATAGTCTGAAATTACAACTCAAGATTCTTAGCTATGAAAGAAGCTAAAGCATGTTGGCATGGTGCTTGTCAGTCCTGGTCTAGCAATCAGATAGTATAATAAATTATATGGTTGTAGTCAGCAGCCCTCTGCAAGGGCTTCAGAAGTTCAGTAGTGTGCCCTCTTTTTTATTTTAAATTAACTCGTACAGATAATTTGCATGCATATTATTCTCGAATACCTTTCAGCCATATTTATGGAAACATCAGAGGCCATGTTGAGTGCATAACCTCTATTGAAAGCTATCTATTTTTATAATACTTGCACAACAGCTTAGCTATTGCAGCAGAAAGGGCTTTTAAAACTTGATAACGAAACCTAAGCGAAGACTACAAATGAGATTAAGATTCAGGTAACTAGTATAATTCAGCACTTTATTGTTGATTCATAATGAACGTTATTATGGCATATTAGACCTGCAAATGTCTTAAAATAAAATGGTTCTCAAGAAAAAAAAAGACAACTTCATTTTTCCTTTAGTGGAATACAACATATAGCCCACTTCTGCTTTTTAGTGTATTGGTTGCTTTGTGGAACCATTGACTGGATACTGTTTTTAGGTGATACTGTTCAATTCCTCTTTCAGTTCAGAAATGCAGCACATAGATTACTAAGAATTTATGATAGGTGGCAATATGGGAGAACAAAATCATTGCATCAGGCCTGACACAACTCTGTGAAAGTCTGACACTACTGCCTTCAACTAATTAATTGAATTGGTACACACCCTTACAGTTATTTTTTATTAGTGCTCACACTGTGACTTTTATGTTGTTATCTTATTGTCCCAATTCAGACATAAAGTGTAACCGTGAGTTAATATTAGATCCTGGGCCTATGCTTTCCTCCTGCTTTTTCTTCTTTCCTCCTGCCTTTTCTATTCCTTTGTGCATAAGGGAAGGAGAACAAAAACCTTCATTCTCAACTTTGAATGCATCCCAGTTTCCCTTATTTTTGAACTTGGGGAAACACTGATTCATTCTAATTAACATTAGTTCAAACAAACCAGGGTTACACTGTGGTGTCAGATCATTGTTCATTATTTTACCAATGTTTCCTGTATGTTACAGGAATAAGTGAGTGGTTTTTTCTTTCCAGAATTGAAAGTAGAAGCATGAAGTCTCTTTCAGTCTATGCTCTGGAGAAGGAGAAAATGGAACATGAATCATTCTAGGGAACTGTGGCCATTTGGTTAATGGTACTTTATAGTTTAACAGTACATCTGAATTGGACCATTCTCTAGAATTGTGTCTGAGACAAGCTGAAGTGACTTTATTACATGAAGAAAGAAAACATGGATTGCTATTGGTTACAAAATTATCAAAACTGTCAAGAAATGTATGCATACTATTGGTTGTCTGTACATGGGTTCGTATAGAACATTTTTATCCATACTAAAATATTTAGGGAAGTGGAGTTCACTGACATACAGCAGAATATTCATACCAGGTTGTTAGTTTTATAGTGATCAGATTTGTGATTAAAAGTTTGAGCAGCTTTAAGAAAAAGTAAATCTTTTCATATGTATCTTCAGTGCTTACTTCTTGTGTAAGTAGACAATTTATATTTTAGAAGGGCAAAACCTAACCTATGTTAACCTGAATATAGGACATGGGAGGAACAAGGGAGACCAAGAATATTCTGTCCTCACAAACTCTTTATTTTTCCTCAGCTCTAAGTAAAAAATATTTAGAGATGGGGACATATCCCTACTCTAACTAAATATACCTCCTGCTGCTTAGTAAAGAAAGAGTGTTTTGTAAAAGAGTTAAGTAGCAGTTAGTTAATGGATGCTGAACGCTCCTTGAGAAGCTACACTAAGTCTTCCTTGCACAGCTTCCCAATTATGAACAGCAGGACTTGCTTTTAAATCTTGCTTTTAACAATGCGAAGTAAAATGTATTTTAATATTGAGGACTATTGGAGGCAAAGTTTAGTTCTCTTGTAATGCTTACTTTTGCACAGAGCAAAGCACTTCAAGGAAATTTTAACTGGTGATTTCTGTTTCACTCTTCATCACCGTTAACACATCCTGTTATTTTTCTTACTAAACTGATAATTGTGCCTTTAGGCTTCCACAGATATTTCAGGCAAATACACTTGTGTTTGGAAAGATGCAGAAGTATGTGTCAATTTGTATCATTTGACACGACTTAATTTTTACATACTTGGTTTTTGTAGACAATACTTGCTGTTATTGGCTAGAGTAGGGCAGTGCCTGACTGCAGTGGGATCTCAAAATAGTTACGTGCCTAAATGTGGCCTGGCAGAGTATTTGCAAAGCATACTGTATAATGACATTGTACATTTAGATAGTATTGTATAACAGGAAGTAACTGTTATACTATACGGTAGGACCCCAGTATCCGCTGGGGATTGGTTCCAAGCCTTCCCATGGATAATGAAAACCATGGATAAGAGAGAACGCCAAAATGTCCCCCAAACTGCTGTTTTGTGATAGTAACTTGCTTTACAGCTGCTGTTTTGAAACACTAGCTTGCTTTACAGCTGCTGTTTGTGATGGTAGCTTGCTTTATGGCTGCTGTTTTATGACAGTAGCTTGCTTTACAGCTGCTCTTTGTCACAGTAGCTAGCTTTGCAGCTGCTGAATTATTTATTTATTTATTTATTTTCCTCTGCCAACCGTGGATCACTGAATCAGTGGATAATGAATCAGTGGATACGGGGGTTCTACTGTACTATCTAAGAGTAGGATATAGAGTGGTGCCTTGGATAACGACGGTAATTCGTTCTCTGAGGTTAGTTGTTATCCGAAACACGTTATCCGAAACGCAGTTTTCCATAGGAATGAATGGGAAACCGTTTAATCCGTTCTGGAGCCTAGGAAAAAGGCACAGACACCTGGTTTTTTGCTTAAAACTTTAAAAAGTGCACTTTAAAGGTACAGATGCAATGCCACCTGGGATAACTTTTTTACTGATGCATGCTGGAAATTCATTATCTGAGGCAGTCCATAGGGAAAATTCATTATCAGAGGCAGCCCATAGGAAGATTCGTTATCCAAGGCAGCCCATAGAGAAAATTCGTTCTCCAAGGCAGACCTATACCTAGGAATTGCGATTCATTATCCGAGGCAGCCCATAAGGAAAATTCGTTATCAGCAGCAGCCCTATACCTGGAAATTTGCAGTTGTTATCCAAATTATTCATTATCCGGGGCAGTTGTTATCTGAGGTACCACTGTAATTGTTTTGATGTGGCCTAGGAGGGGAACATCTGTGGCCTGCAGCAGAAGCCATCACTGCCAATCTTCCTTTAGCCAAATATAGTAGACATTGGCTGTGGAAGGAGTTTTTTTTTTTTGGAGCTATAATCCTGAATCCAAGAGTTCTACATAACCAAAACATTAATTTTCATTTAAAATGTTCACTATTTTGTAACTGAAAACAAACAGTTCAAGCAAGAAGGTGTTAATGATTTCATCGTTGAGCACAATTTCCACATTCTTCTGAAAGTTCGCTCCCATAGTTTCTTTTTCCGTGTGTTTGGTTCCCTCCTCTAATGCCTAGCTTTTTTTCCAGCTGGTGCTTCAGTTCTGCCGTTTTTTTAAAACTCAAATTGCCTTGTCAAACTGAAAATCCTTTGATGCATGCAAAATTGCTCAGTTTTCATTATTTCAGTGCTCAAAATTGTGCAGGTATACAGAATGTACACAGGCTCCTGTGTTATAAACGTCTACATGTAAACATTTATTTCTTAGGAATTTGTGTCAGATGTTTTTATTAGCCATGGGTCAAACATGCAGATCTTTTTCACAGTCTTGCCCAGATATTACTGCAGCATTGAATAACACACAACAGTGAATCCCAGCCTTGAGTATCATGAAGTTCTTAGACTGCAATTCCCAGAAAACCCAGCCAGCACAATTGTTGGCGATGGTTTCTGGGAACTGCATTCCAAGAACATCTGGATAACTCAATATGGGGAACACTAGAATTTTTCTAGACTTGATGAGTAACTTCTGCTATCTATCAAACGTCTTCCTACAGGAGCTTTACAACAAAGCATATCCAAAACTATATGATGTGAAAAAGACCTTGTAAAGGATCTTTTTCATAAGGATATCAGCAAAACCATATTTATGGTACATTTAGTCAGATTTTGTTTCAGGACTTTTAAACTGGTTCAATGTGTCCAGTTCTTTGAAGTAGCAAAGTATCCATATGTAGTTAGGCAATATGGTAAATTGAAAGAATGTGTGTGCAAACATACAGCTCATCCAGACATGGAAGAAAGTCAACAAAATATTCTGGATATTACAGATTTGGGCCTTTTCCTTTGGACATTAATCAGCTATCCAGAACTGATTTGGAGCTGATCTTGTTAATCTTATTTAAAAAGGAACCTATCCAGAAGCACACTAAGCCTAGGCTAGATGTTTAAACTGATACATTTAAAATTAGTAAGTTTGTGATCTTTGCTATTACTGCACTTGGTTTTCCCACTGGCGTCTTGATAAGGATATAATTCAGTTTTTTCTGTGTGTTTGTGTTGTGTCATTATAGTCGTGACCGACTCCTTGTGACTCCATGTCCATGGAGTTTTCTTGTCACGAATACTGGAGTGGTTTGCCAGTTCCTACTCCAAGAGTCTTCAGCCACTGGTATTCCCTGGTGGTCTCCCATCCAAGTACTAGCCAGGGCTGACCATGTTTAGCTTCCAAAATCAGGCGAGATCGGATGTGTTTAGGGCATCTAGGCAGCTCCTTTTCAGACCACAGAAGTTAGTTTTAGTTGAATCTCTGAGGGTTTTTTTTTTTTTTTTTGCTACCATCCAGTTGTTAAGTAAGTTTTTAAACAATTGTTTTGCTTGAGTTTTTTACAGCATGCATTGTTTCTCATATATATTCCTTTGGTTTGATCTTTCCCATTTTTATCTCTCATATGTCGTTTTCCACTCTTGCAAATACTTCTGTGACATACAAGCTCAGGTTAATACCTCCTCAGCCAAAAATGAGAGGAATACTTTTCCAGTGACAAGACAGCTTTTCCAGAAAATCAGTGTTTTCTGGTATGGTGCATTATTTATTTTTCTCCTTTCAGTGTTGCCAGGTTATGCCTGCTACCTCATGTGAAAAATATATAAATGTGCATGCTAGATATTTATTTCCATTGCATTTCTTTTTTCTTTTGGTTAGCATGATTCAGTGGAAAAACTGGTGAAGAATAGGATAAGGTTTTGCTCTTTTACTTTGTTAAATGTTATCATTATTAAGTTATTAACCTTAAAGGATTTTTTGGACATCTTATTTATGGGATTAATTTGTTTTGATTTAAATGAGATCATGTATATAACTGAAATACTCAGGGTTATGTGTAAGTGTACTCACATATCCAAATTTTGCACTAAAATGATTTTGCAGAGTACTGTAAATAAATGTAACAATTCTGTTTCTTCTTTCAGTTTTTGAGTAATAGGGAGTTATATAAATAATTACCATTTGACATCTGATTCCTTTTTTCAAAGCTATTTTCTCAGCTATATGGGCTTTAAACATGACTCTAAAGATGTTAAACACTGCTAGCCCAGCACTTATTAGCTTGTGCCTGAGATGATCACAGGTGCATAGAATAAGCTATCATGGTTGCTCATGAGAACTGGGGCCATGGTGATACCTACAACAGTATTGGTGATATTTATGAATTATCATGACACATGTTTTAGAAGTAATGATGTATGTGATGAACATTTATGTTTCTGGCTTTACCAAGACAACTGATCTCCAACAGTGCAGATCATAGGTATTAGTTATATATTTGGTG
This sequence comes from Phrynocephalus forsythii, assembly GCA_029282475.1. Classification (NCBI taxonomy): domain Eukaryota; kingdom Metazoa; phylum Chordata; class Lepidosauria; order Squamata; family Agamidae; genus Phrynocephalus; species Phrynocephalus forsythii. The sequence continues at coordinate 62,432,348 of JAPFRF010000004.1, forward strand.
TGCTGTTATTGACCACAGCATCGTGGTTATAGTTTGTATGAAATACTATTTCTTTCTCCCTAGGTTGTCTTTTCTCCACAAAGTTGAGAAATAAACCTATTTTTTTTTGGGGGTTATTGTTTGCCTTTGCCTTGATGTCTGTAGAGATTCACAGTCATCCAGGTGAGGTTATCTGGAAGGTGACTCATGGCAATGGGACTTCTTTTCTTATGGGATCGAAATGTTTCACTTCTAATCCAAATAACTTATTCAGTCTGAGGAGGGTTGGAAGGAGACCTCCAATTTATTGTTCACCTTGGTTTCACTGAATCTCTTAAGACGTAAGATCTTTATTTCGGCCATTGATCAGAAAAAAAGACAATTCAGCATAAAATCAATCAATTCAGTATCGATTCAGAATAGAACCAGAATAAACATGCACACAAGAACCAACATAACACAGCAACCTGACCTTTGCACCAAAACCAGAACAGGCAAAGTCTCCCCAGCCCAGTAGGCCCAGATAGTAGGGCAGTCAACTCAATGACCATCTAAAATTTAATCATTGAATCTCCTATATTAATGTGCAATTTCTTGCCACTTTCAGGAGTGTCTTTCATGTTTGCAAAAGATTTGTTCTGTTCACATCAATTTCTTTACTTTAAAAGCTTTCAGAGAGAATACCTGCCTGATGTTATGAAGAGTAAGCCCATTGACAATGCTTACTATACCCCAGAGCAGAATCTTGAGCATCTGTGATTGCTTCATTGTGCTTGTGCTTATGAAACTCTGGCATCTTGTGCCCAGAAATTTACAAAATTTCTTTAAAATGATACCAGTAACAGACAAATCTAGACCATGGCACATTAAAGATGAACAAGCAGGAATCATCTGACAAAGCAGGCCACAGTCAGCAAAAGTTTAGGTCAAATTGAACTTCTTAAATCGGTGTGATAGCCATAATCTGTCTTGTTTTTGGCAGCAGCAGACAATAGAACTATTCTAATGGGAACCTAGTTTTGTTGATTTCTAAAATGCACAAAGTAATGAGTGTTTAAATTTTGAGTTGGTCTGCTAGGATCATCTCAATCAAAGTGCCTAAGATGCAGTAAGTGGGAAAATGTAAAAGAGAATACAGTGCAGTGGTACCTCGACGTACGAATTTAATCCATTCCGAATGCATTCTCTTAAGTTGAACTACTCTTAAGTCGGGGTACCAATCTACAAAATTGAAAAAATAAGTTACAAAATCAAAAAAATGGGGAAAAAATTGTAAGTCGAGCAGACCATATCTAAAATTTGTAAGGTGGCAGTTAAAATGCCAACAGTTTTCCTCTTAAGTCGAATTGCTCTTAAGTCAGGGTACCATATGTCAAATATAAAATATATGTAAAAGAAAATATCAGAGAATATGGGGAGAGAATAGCAAGCTTTACATACAGGGAATATGAGAGGGTTGCCGTAGATATTATAGAAGCACATGGAGAAAATTGTCTCTTGCTTGCCTTCCCTCGTCCTCTCACAGTGTTGTTAATAACACATAAGCATCAGGTAGGGAAGTAGGGTAAAAATTATACAGTATCTTTGTCTGCTTTCCTCACTTTTCTGCCACAAAGTTTTGGGGAATGTATTAAATTATCTGTCTGGTGATTGAGTTCTGAACACATTATTCTTAAATTATGTGCAGCTGCTCCAGCTGAAATGGCTGCACATCTAATTCATTGTTCAAATTAATCTGAAGACTTTTTGGATGAGTCACCAACCTAGAATTTTTCTTCCTTAAATCCTCTAATCAAGGAAATTTCTCATATCTCCCGTGGTTCTCCCAAGCTTTTCTTGTCTGAAAATTACTTTTGGCTGCTCCCCAGGCCTTGGGGTCATTTCAATTTTTTTCTGTTCTCAAGTCTCATACTTGACCTTGATGTTTGGGTGTAGCCAAAATTAGATTATCTACTACAACTTATATGAAGCCTGTTTCTATTGCTCTAATAATCATCTGTGGTCAAAGTGGGTCATGCCCTTAAGCAATACATATGTGGTCAAAGTGGATCATGCCCTTAAGCAAAGTGGGTCATGCCCTTAAGCAATACAGTATTATTACTTTATTACATTATATGCTTTTACTCTGATGTTGCTGCACAATGTTGTGGATTTTACATGGGGCATCTGTGAAGGATGCCAACTGACGGAGCTGTGGTGGTCAACTTACCGTATATACTCGAGTAGAAGTCGACCCAAGTATAAGTTGAGGCCCCTAATTTAACCCCCCAAAACTGGGGAAACGTATTGACTCGAGTATAAGTCTAGGGTGGGAAATGCAGCAGGGCCTGGCAGCTCCTCCTTTGTGAGCTGGGGGAGTGGTGTGTGTGATGTTTAAATTTAGCCACTGATGCAAGTGCTTGGGTCAGTGGCTAAAAGTCATTTTAAACATTGTGTTCCACTCCTCTGTGATGCAGAGGGGGGTCATGAGATGCGGCGTGCAATGTTTAAAATGACTTTTAGCCACAGTTGACTTGACTCAGTGGCTAAAACAATTGACCCGAATATAAGCCGAGGGCCCCTTTTTTCAGCCCAAAATTAGGGCTGAAAGACTAGGCTTATACTCGAGTATATACAGTAATTTGAGTTATATACCCAGGCCTATTTTCTGGGCTTGTCAATAGTCCATCCCTTGGGTTTGAAACTATTGTTCAGTCACTTCTTTGGAGACAGTCTCATAATCTCCACCCTCTGTAGTCTCCTGGTGCTGAACTGTAGATTTCAAGACCTCTGGGTAAGGATCTTCTGGTCTGTATTTTGTAATCTAAAAGTGCTGGTGATACTGCTACTGCTGGTCTTTTTATGGAATAATTCATTTAGTTATCTATATGTTGAAAACAGCTTGACTGTCTAATGTTACTTGACAGTGCATACACAGTCACAGTAACAGTTGTAGCAGTGATATTGTACCACCAGATCTACTGCAATGCTTCAGTTCTTAAAAATATATTTCAGAAAGAGTAGCCGTGTTAGTCTTTTCAAGAATTGCAGGCAAAAATCAAAGAAAAACAAAAGACACAAAACATGTGGCACATTAAAAACTAACTTTCATATTTTAATGTAATGTTTCGTGAACACGTCCACTTCTTCAGATTCTGCTGCTATATGTCAGAAGAAGTGGACGTGTCCACAAATTTTACATTTAAATATGAAAGTTAGTCTTTAAGATGCCACATGTTTTGTGCCTTTTATCTTATTTTGTTTTTCTTTGATTTTTGCCCAAAATATATTTATGATTATTTGATGTTCAAACAATTAAACTCTGCATATCCAGTACTGCAATATAGCAACATGAAAAGTTTTTAGTTCACAAAAGGAAGTGTAAGAAAAACACAATAGATGTCCAGAAAAAGGAACAGGCTGACATGAGCACAAATACTACATTGCCCTGCTCTGATATCCAGTGGAAGGTGATGTGGGGTGGGAATGTGTTACACTTCCATGTCTGCTGCTATCCCCTCTTGAAAAACAGTAGAAATAAAGAGAGGTGAGGAATTGTTGAGAAACTGGATGGATTTTGGAGCTTTTTAATGAGCCACAACTACAGCTCCACAAAGTGGGGAAATTGTCTATCTACAATATTTGTTGTAACCTGACATTGAGCAGTTTATTTGGGATGGCCATCTGGACATTCACTGAAATGTGATTTAAGTAATTCCAAGGAACCATGAGTCACCGACCATTGCACAAATGTTGTACACCTTCCTAGTAAATGCAGAGCAATAACAAGCTAAAGGATAATATTATCTGTATCACTTCAGGACAAATGTGTTAGACATTCCTATGACAGGTGCTTAAAGAAACCTAGATCCTTTAAGCATAGAACTACACTCTAAATAATCAAGTGACTACATCTATTTTGATTACTGGTTGCCCGGTTACATGCATTGTAGCTTTTCATGTGAGAGCACACAATCATAGAAACAGTTGAGGTGTAGCTGTGATTCTGTTAGGTCAAAGAGCTTGGATCTAAATAACAACATTGCAAGAGAATCATGAAAGTACTATGGAGGCGGCTTGGAAATACTGACCAAGTCAGAGCCCCTTTTGTTTCTGACTGTCATTTGAGATACGCACTGGAGTGTCATCGTTTGGATTTCTCCCAGATTCTGGTAGGAGTGCTCTGGGGATGGGCTGGTTCACTCTAGCAATGATGACTGATTACCATCTTTGGGAGTGAACCAGCCTGTCCCTGCAGCAGACCGATGGGGGCGGGGCTAAACATCTGTGGAATCAGCGTTGAGGAGGGCTATGTTCCTTTGCCACCCAATCTCACTGCGTCTCTCTCGCACACCTTCATGTCAGTGTCATTTTCACCTCATCTGAAAAAAAATATGCATATCATTTTGAAAAAGTTGTATTGGACTCCAAAATGTTAAGGTTGTATACTTAGAGGAAAATATTTACACAAAATAGCAAAATGCATTCAGAATATTTGGAAAGTTATCTATTTTCTTTACTATTTTGCTTTTTTATTAGTGGCCTATAAAGGAATCGCCTGTAGTCCAGTTTTGCATTTGTGTTTTGTGATGGCCACATGGCTCAACCCCTTTTTTGCTTTGATGCAATTTCAAATATGAGTATGTCTGTGGTAATTCTCAGTGATCCAGGTGAGTTTATCTGGAAGTTGAGTCGTGGCTACTGGACGTCTTTTCCTTGAGAGATAGAAACATTTCACTGCTCATCCAAACAGCTTCATCAGTCTGAATACAGCTAGTGCGAGTCCTCCATCTTATAGTCAGCTTTGACCTCTTGTCACCCTGGTCTGAAATAGGCTCATAAGATGAACAATGGCCTGACTAGGCTTGTTAGGTAGACAATAGGATCCATAGCCTTAAGGTGAACAATGGCCTAAGGTGCTGAAACCTATAAAGAATGGGTCGTTAGCCTTGGTGGTGAAGGCTTTTTAATTTGTCTGGGTACTGTTGAAAGCACACCCTGATAAATAACAGATAGACTATGCCTGAGGCCGCCACCCTTGTTGAGGGAGAGGGTTTCAATGCTCACATGAATTTTTTATTTTTATTTTATTATTGCATTTATATCCCGCCTATCTTCAAATTTGAACTCTAGGCGGCTAACAGCGAGGCGACATGTGCCATCAATAGGTCAACAATCAACAATTAAATAAGACAGTAAATAATTAATACAAGGGCAATATAAAAACATCTAAAAACACTATTGCACCCCAGAGGAAATCACCAAAGAGCAAGGCAGCTATTAAGCTATTGAGCTACTGATGGCGGGAAGAACAAAGAAAAAAAAGTGAATAAATAAATAAATTAGGGCTCGCCAAAGGCCTCCCGAAATAAGAATGTTTTTAAGGCTTTGCGAAAGGCCAGCAGGGACTCTGCAGAGCGCACTTCGCTAGGGATGGAGTTCCAGAGAGAGAGGGCTGCCACGGAGAAAGCCCGGTTCCGCGTGACCATCTTGCGGGCCTCTCGTGGCATGGCAACCCGAAGCGAGTGCGCTCGTGACTGCCGAACAGGTCGGGCCGAGGTGGATCGCTGGACGATACGCTCTGACAGGTAGTCCGGGCCCAAGCCATGGAGGGTTTTATAAACTAAAACCAAGACCTTGGCAACGGGCAACCAATGCAGGCGAACCAGGACTGGGGAGATGTGGTCATAACGACGCACACCCGCCACCAGCCTGGCCGCCGCATTCTGTACCCGCTGCAGGCGCTGGAGAAGAGTCAAGGGCAACCCCATGTAGAGGGTGTTGCAATAATCCAGCCTCGAGATCACCAGTGCTTGAACCACTGTTCTCAGAGAGTCAGCATCCAGGTACGGGCGGATCTGGGCTATCTGGCGAACATGGTAATAGGCGGCCCTGGTCACCAACGCCACCTGGGCCTCCATGGTAAGCGCCGGGTCCAGGACCACGCCCAGATTCCGCACCCTCTCCGCGAGTTGGAGGGAAACTCCCCCCAAACAGGGGAGAGGGCCTCCGTACCCAGATGGCGAGCTCCCAAAGAACATAATCTCTGTCTTCTCTGGGTTGAGCTTAAGCCTGTTCGCCCTGGTCCAAGTCAGTACGGCGTCCAGGCACCCATCAAGGGTCCTCACAGCTTCCACTGCAGAGGTGGAGAAGGAGAGATAGAGCTGCATGTCATCAGCATACTGGTGACAGCAGACTCCAAATCTCCTAATGACCCCAGCCAACAGCCTTACGTAGATGTTGAACAGCATGGGGGACAGAGACGACCCCTGCGGGACTCCACAAGGGAGAACCCACGGGGCTGATAACTCCCCCCATGCTGAATGTACTGGGGACGGCCCTCCAGGAAGGATCGGAGCCAACTGCGAGCAGTGCCACCGATTCCCACCTCAGAGAGCCGATCCAGTAGGATACCGTGGTCGACGGTATTGAAGGCCGCTGACAAATCCAGGAGAACCAACAGGGTAGAGCAACCCCTGTCGGCCGCCCGGATTAGGTCATCTTGCAGCGCGACCATAGCTGTTTCGGTCCCCCGATGGGGCCTGAACCCGGACTGGCATGGGTCAAGGCACTGCCGATCCTCCAGGTATGACTGCAGCCAGACCGCCGCCACCCTCTCGATGACCTTGCCCATAAACAGGACATTTGCAATCAGGCGGTAATTCGCCAAATCGTCCGATGCAAGGCCAGGTTTTTTTAGAATGGGCTTTACCACTGTCTCCTTCGGACGAGAGGGAAAAAAACCACTCGCTGAAGGAGGCAGTGGCGATGACAGAAGCCCATTCGGCCATACTCCCGCTGGCGGCTTTTATTAACCAGGCAGGGCAAGGGTTCAAGGGGGTGGACGCCGGCCGGCAATGTGCCATAGCCCTAGAGGCCTCGACAGGGGAAACAGGCCCAAGCGCATCCAACAGAGGCGACGAAGGCAGATCAGCAACTGGGGATGGCAGGGCAGGGCTGCTGCAACCGGAGTCGAAGCCGGCCCGGATGGCTTCAATTTTTGACTGAAAAAAGGCTGCAAAGTTCTCGCTACTGAAATCAGTAGGAGAAGGCCTGGCCAGACTAGGATTGGTGAGGTCCCGCACCACCCGGAAGAGCTCCGCCTGGCAGTTGGAGGCCTCACCAATTCTCAGGGAGTAAAATGATGACTGAGCCTCCCTGATCGCGTTGGAATCCCTGACTCCTCTCTCAAGCCACTTATCTTCTCTGTCTAATATGTGTACATCCTCATCTTTGAATGAGTGCTGTTGGTCCTTCAAATGGAGGTGATTCTGGTCCTGAGCTGTTACCCCTCCTATGTTGTTTCAAATATGAAATTATCAAATGTTTATCTCAGAAGACTTTATTCTATGTATAAAACGAATTATGATGATGTCTTGACGGTGTCTCTGAGGAATTTAAGATATTTTTTTAAATAGAAGCTAATTTGAATGATCTGTCACTTTCACAAGTTGAAATTGGCTGAGTTACATATGGGCAAAAAGCTATGACAACATTTAAAAACACAAACCAGTTCCTTATTGTAGTTTTTCCTGTAATCTCAGATGCATCATGGCCCTTCTGTAGTGGAACTCCACACATTTTGGTGTCACACCTTCCTTTGGATTTTTCATAAATTTTAATGCCTTCCCACCTCTCATTGACCACCAATTTGAATTTGTGATTTAAAAGCTGAAAATAACTATCTTAAAAAATAGCTTCAAGTAGTGTTTCTTGCTTAGTTTATAATAGTTCCCAAGGAATGCATAAACTGTTTTTCAGATATAGTACCATTTCTCTCAAGTTACAGGATAGATTTTAAAAATTATAGGGTGGGGAATTAGGACTAGGTAGGATGTTCTTGTACAAAATGTAACAATGACTGGGTGTTTCTCAAGGTCCAGTATTGTTTATTCATTCATGTATTTATTGGATATCTATACTGCCCATCTAGTTACAAGGCTACTCTAGGAGCTGTATACTCAAAGCTTACTTTCTTGCTTATCTTCCATCACCTGTAACATCACCATCTTCCAGTTTTTGATATGTTGCATTACTTATTTCACATAATAAGGAACAAGCTGTGTGGCGGGTTTCTGAGATGGCCATTGGGGCAGATGAGAGGAGCCCTTGAGAGGCATGGCTACTGAACTCAAAGGTACCTATGCTGGCTTGGTCCACAATAGCAGGAGAACAAGAGGAGGAGGAAGTAACAGGCACTACCCTTTGCCCCATGACAAAGATGGGGCAGAGGAGGTAAAATATGTGGTTGTAGAAGAACAAGAGGAGCTGTGAACGGTGACCCTGAGCACCTGCTGCTCTCTTGCTCTTGCATGCATGGGCATACATGCACTTCCCACCACACAGTTTGGGAAACAGTGCTCTGGTTGACACAGCTGGGAAGGCAAAGAAATTTGTCGGTTGGTTGGGTACATTTTGGCTTTGTAGAATACCACGATTTGGGAAACAATTGGCCCCATCTTGGGTTCATTGAAGGGAAAACGGCAGGATATAAGTTTAAAAACGACGACGACGACAACAACAACAACAGCAACAGCAACAACAACAAAAGCTCTATTCTAATTGGGCTGAGACTAAGGGTATTTGTACACAACCCCTAAACTCCGCTGCAAATGGCTCCAAGCTCCGGAGCTTAAAATTGTTTACCCACCAGCTCTGGAGTTTACAGATAATTAAGTGCGACCACGCCCACCTAACCGCATCCCAGCGCACTTTTCAGGTATCTGCTCTCTGGAGGTGAAAATTCCTGATGCGGATATAACGTAGTGACTGCCCGGCTCTCCTTGCTTCTGTTTGTTCTTTTTTTGCCCCCCGCCCCTTTAAGAGATCTGAATGCAGTGCCAGGAGGGCAGAACGGAGGTGAGCGGCATTCTCTTCTTCCTTTTTTCTCCCTCCCCTCAGGCAGCCAGCAGCCAGGAGTGGGGAGGGGGTGGGAACGAAGGAACAGCGACAAACCCCTAAGATCTCTGGTCCGAATTTAAGTGGCCAGCGGATCTTAGGGGTCGTGTGAAAAGGCCCTAGGTTGCTAATAGCACTTCTGTGGCTGCCACCCTTTTGTTCATGTTGTTGTGACACCCCTCCCACTTTTATGGTGCTCAGATTAGTAGGACTCTGGAAGAAAGGTAAAGGTAAAAGGCAAAGGTTCACCCTCGCACATGCGTGCTAGTTGTGTCTGACTCTAGGGGTGGTGTTCATCTCCATATTAAAGCCGAAGAGCCAGTGTTGTGCAAGTCCATGGCCACGTGTCTGGCATGGCTGCAAGGAAACAGTTTTACCTTCCCGCTTTTTACAGCGGTACCTATTTATCTGCTTGCATTTACATGCTTTCGAACCGCTAGGTTGGCAGGAGCTGGGGTTATCAGCGGGAGCTCGCTCCGCTGCGTGGCACCCGGGATTCGAACCGCCAAGCTGCCGACTTTGCAGCCAACAGTTTTCGGAGCTTTAGCCCACTGAGCCACCACACCCCTTTTAGGATTCTGTATGAAAGCTGCCTGCAAAAATGCAGCAGTGGCAATGTTGATGTGACTCTCCCATGTTGAGCACCTCCTATGTGGGGGCTATGCCCATAGGTTCTTAAAAAGTCTCTTTAAAAGCCTTTTATCACCATAAAAAGCCTTTTATCACCATAACATTGCAGTTCCTATATAAACAATGCATTTATATAAAGATGCTCAACGGGACAGTGATATACGTGGAATGGAAGAACGGCACGGGTACCTCAGAGCATGTGTTTGTCTCAAAGTGATTGCTTCCCCCATGAACAAAGTTGAGCGCCACATTTTCTCCAAACCCTTGCTTCTAATTTCCCCTCATGTTTTCTTTGTTGTAGCAGGCAGGTATACAAGCACACACATTTATATGTTGTTTTTAAATAGGTGCAGATAGTTGTAAAGTATTCTGATCTACGGACTTTTCAGTAGATCCTCCTCTGTCATTTTGCCCAGCCCTGCCTATTGCTCTAAACCTGTCTAGATCTCTTTCCCAAACAACCCTTTCCTTTAATATTACGCATATACTTGTAACTTCTCCGGTGTGTCTGTTTTAACTCAAATGTCTATAGATTTGCATATTGAATATACACTCACTATCTATGCTGCCAAGAAACAATGAAAGAGATAGTGAGAACCCAGGCAAATTGTTAGGTGTGGCAGTGATCTGTGCTTGGTTTCTTTCAGATCGTTTCTCCCTTGTGTGATAATGAGGAACGGGGTGGGGGTGGAAAGAGAGTAAATTTGTACGTGTGAATTTTTCTGCATCAATTAACTTTCACAGCGTTTGCCTGAGAAAAGAGCAAGGGTAGGTTATGCATGCAGTACCTTGTTTTATGTCCATTGAGTACAAGCTTTTGTGTTTCTTAGCGTGAAAATCTATGGACTGGATCCTATTGCTAGTCTCAACTCAGAGTAGGCTCGTTCAATCTATTGCTGAATGTTAAATCAGCTGTTATGTAAATCCTGCTGAGCCAATGGGCCTACTCTAGTTGGAAGTGGTGAAAGGATACTACTAGCCTGTACTTCAGAAAACAGTCATTATTATAGCTGTTTAATTTAGGTAGATACCAATTCAAAGGGGGAAACAATCTGTTTTGAAATTCTTCACTATCTGAGTCAGACATATCATATAAGCTACTAGTTGTTGGGAAGTCCATAATGATTCATGCCCTATAGATAGACATTCAGTACAATCTGTATTTCAATCAATGATAACTGGGGGCAGAAGCCTCCATTGTTTGCATTCACCCTCTCTTTGCAAATGATTGTTGTTACTGTATGACTTGCACCCATTATTTTCCCCCAAGGGATACAAAAGAAGAAGGATGTTCATTGTTCTTTCAGTTTCCCAGAGACCTCAGCAGCTCAGTGTCTTGTAGGGCTGCAGCATCAACAATGTTGGGCTGGCAGATGAAGGACTATACTTGCAATCCCCAGAGGGCCTGTAGTGAAGCCTGTTTTGCCACCAGTGTCACTCCTGGTGCACACATTTCTACCCTGACCTGGCATCTGGGAGAGTAAACAATCTGAGGTTTTTTGAAGTGGCTAGATTTGGCAAAAGCATCTCCTCTGTAGATGTTGATTATTTCTTCATATTTTCTAGTTAGCAACTAAATACAACAAGCAAAAAAGGAAGGAAGCAGACATGTCCACAAAAGCTCACATCAAATATAGCAGTTTGTAAGGTGCTACTTTTTTGTCTTTATTTTGTTTTTTGGTTTTTGCATGATATGCTAGCAACAGACTAACATGGCTACCGAAATGCAACAGTTCTTCTTCTATGATAATGCTTCATGTCCTCTTTAGCTGTAACTTCTCATGATGCAGGTGTGTCCTGTTTTACCTGTTTCTTCTTCATTGCTTCTTTCCATAGTTTACAGAGGGCAGTTTTCTATGTGGAGGCAACCTGTATGAAAAGCCTATTGAGTTCACATCTTGTTGAAAAAAAAGGAGAGGAGTGAGAGGTGGCCTGGATGTTGTCCATCAACAGCATTTGGCCAATAAACTGAGCAGACGTGCTGGCCATCTCTTACAATTTTCCTATTTGAGTGGAATCTCTTATATACAATGGCTTAAGTGCAACTTAATGCTTATTGATGTGTTTTTGTATGCATACATTTGTATATAATTTCTTTTACACATCTCCCTTTTTGTGTGATGCATATTTCCTTTCGCCACTGATGTGTCAGTGGCCACCCTGCGTGGCAGTGGCATTCCTTTAGAGAAGTACCTTAACCACAGGAAATGCAAACTGTGTTAAGGATTGCCTAATCAATTTTTCTTGCCTTGATCAGAACCAGTTAGTGTAAAACCCAGTGCCAAGAGTAGAAACACTATTTTTCTATGATGTTTGAAACTGCTTTTCCTGGATGTTCCAAGCAGCCTAGCATTGGCATTGACACTCTTCTTCTGCTAGTTATAACAGAATAGTACTGCTAATGTATCTTTATCCAACACATCTTTTCAGCAGAAGGTTGGCTTTTGTTTGACTTAAATGTATATGTCTTTCTGTCTAACAGGAACACACATCTTTTATTTAGCACTCTCCTTGCTCAAGAAGGAATTTATATCCTTTTTTTCTTTCTTGTCTGTGGGAGGAGTGTTGCTAAGAAACTGAATTCCATATATGTTTAAAAGAAAATAGCTCAGAATTTCAGCAACAAAATGAGGGGGAATGCATTTTCTGAAAGCCACTGTGCCATGTTGCCTCCCCCTCTCTAAGAAGCAGATGCCTCAGTCATGATGTGTCACGTTTTTGGCTTTAAATAACAAACATGAAGGTTTTGAGAAAAAAGGGCTAATGAAGGTTCCCAAGATACTCAAAATCATTTCCTTGTGTGCCAAAATTAGGCATCCTTCTCTCTCTGCCCTACCAATGAGTGGATTAAACATAAGTCAGGGTTTCTTGAGTCATTTTCAAATGCAATATTACCATATTGCCACTTTTTTCATGGACTCTAAGGTAAAAACTGTACCTTGCCACTTTTTCGTGGACTCTAAGGTAAACACTCCCATTCTCTCTCTCCCCACCCCCACCCCCACCCCCCCACCCGTTTCTTCAACCCACCCCTCTCACCCTCTCTGATCTGATCTGGTTTCTGTCTCTTTATTTCAGACCCATAATACCACACTTAACATATCAACAGATCCTGGCTTCAGAGCCATAAAACTATACTTTACATATCTACAGAACCTGGCCTAATCTTCTTTCCCATCATCTCTACTAATCAACTCTCCCTCCTGTTCTTCCCCCTCCTCCTCTTCCCCCTCCCCTATCCACCCCCAACTCTATATACTACAGCCAATAATTATCTGGTATGAAATGTCTATCCCATCACATATTATATTGCACACCTCATTCTGCTGCTATATGTCTGAAGAAGTGGACATGTCCATGAAACGTTACATTAAAATATGAAAGTTAGTCTTTAAGGTTTTGTGTCTTTTGTTTTGTTTTGTTTTTCTTTGATTTTTACCTCTATGGACTTGCGTACATCCAGAACCTGTGGAATGTTTCTGTGGTCCTATCACATGAATAAAATAAGGTCTTTCTGTGTGTGTCTAGGGTTCCATCTTTCCTGAAAGTTGGATGAATGCAGTGAAAATAAAATGAGATTCAAATCAGTATGTGAAATCCAACCCCATCTTTCCCACACAATAATACATCCACCCTAAACATCTTTAGGACTGTTAATACTTTTTTCTTTCTCAGGGCCTCCCTTTGAACCATCCCTTCTTGCTTGTTGATACCTGCCTCATCCTCCTGTTTCTTTAAATACTATTCTCCACCTTCTTTTCCTGGAAGTTGTGCTATTACACTATCACCCAAAGCTGTAACTTGCAATTTCAGCTTCCTGGGCTTCACTGCCCTGTTGGTTAAGTTTGAGTCATATGAGATTAGCATAGGTAGAAAAAGAATGGAAGACCAGGAAATGATACCTGGTTTGAGCGGGTGGCTTGTAAATTGGTGTCACATTGAATCTACCTGTTTTCCTTCTGCACAGGGTGGAACAGCTAGAAACAGTATATATGTACTCACATCCTTATAGCAGCAAATACCAACAGTCTGATTGGTATTCTTCCAGTGGTGAATTTGTTTTGCCCTCAAATGTTGGCACCCTGGGTCTAAGCTCAGTTGCCCCACCCTACTTGCAACTCTGCCATAGCTGTACCTCCCCCTTCACCTTTTGAATTGTCTGTCCTTTAGCTTTCTACTATCCAGGATACCTACATCATTCCAGTCCTCAGCTTACCCTCACACAGTCTTATTTATTTATTTGTTTATTTATTTTTACAACTTATATGCCGCCCACTACCCAATGGTCTCCGGGCAGCTTACAATCAAAGAATTAAAACAGTTAAAACATCAAATGTCAATAAATAATTAAAACAATAATAAAAACCTTACATTAAAATCAATACAGTAAAATTGCCATCAGAGGACCCACAGTATATATTGTATCAATTAAAAAACTTCTGGAACAGGAAGGTTTTTACCTGGCACCAAAATGTCATCAATGTTGGTGCCAGGCAGATCTCACTTAATCCAGAAGCTGTTGGGCTGCAACTCCCATGATGTTCAGATCACCAGGGGAGCCCTTTATCTTGGTCCACCATCTTAACGGGTGGTGGGAGCAGGGGAGCACTTTATCTTGGTCCCACCACCTTCACGGGTGCATTTGGTAGGGACATAGGAAAGGGACTTCTCTGTTGCTGCACCTAAACTTTGGAATCCCTTCACAAAAAAGGCCAGGCTGGCCCCAGCTTTTCTGGCTTTCCACAGGCATGCAAAGACCTTTTTCTTCAGGCAAACTTTCCTTGAGGGTCTGGTTGCTTGAATTGAGTTTTTAAAATGGACTGTTGTGCCTTATTGCACTGGATGTGTTTTAGCGTTGCTTATGCTTTTTGTATGGTATCTGTTTGATCCTTTTTAGCATTTGTACACTGGTCTTGCTAGCTTTTATATTGTCTTTTAATGGTCTAGGCCACTTTGAGTCCTTTTAAGGAGAAAGGTGAGGTAAAAATGTTTTAAATAAAAATAAATAATTGTTAGTTAAGACTCATCTAATCAGGGCTGTTTAGAGCCCTAGTCCAATAACATTCAGAGGGTCACATGGCTGTGTCCTTGGTTTAGCTCAGTGGCTCCCCACCTTGGGTCTCTGAAATGTTCTTGGACTAAAACTCCCAGAAGGCTTCAGCACTAACTATTCTGGTCAGGATTTCTGGGAGTTGTAGTCCAATAACATCTGAGACCCAAGGTAAGGAACCACTGGTTTCACCTGAGAAATAGCATTCCCTTTCCCTGCAGAACCTGGATTGCCAGCTGAATAGTCATCACACCAACTCTGTAATCACTGTGAAAGTGCTCGTCACCACAAGCAAACAGTATGGATTATGCAGCCATTTGATTCACCTAAGTGCCAGAAGTACACTGCCATTTTAAAAATAGCTTGCTCTAAAATAATGTTTTCAAAAAGTCTCAGAGAGTAACTAAGCAGCAACATTTTTTTCTCTATGCTTGCTATTTAACGTTCAGGTACTTCATGCACAGAGTTCATGGCTTACTTGCATACTGTCACAGCAACAGCTGTTTGACATAAGTGAAGATATGGCAGTAATATGTTATATAAAATAAATATCTTGGTAATCCTGAATCATCGTGGTCCAAAAAAAACTTATTGATCAAGCCCCAGAATGAAATAAATGATAATTGACCTTACTTGAAAAAATAATGAGGGGAGTTGTCCATTTAATTTGCTGCTTAAAATTAAGGTAAATTGAGAAAGTTTATCATATTAATAGGAATTCAATATTTATTTATTTATATTTATTTATTATTGAATTTATACCCCGCCCACCTTCCCAAGGGAACTCTGGGCGGCTTACAAAAGGCTGATCAGATCAGCGAAATATCATCAAACAAACAAACAAATGAACAAGTGAAACAACATAACAATAAAAACATTGACATCTATATCAAAAACATAAATCACTCAGGTGAAAAACACCTCGTTAATTAAACTAACTTGCAACGGATGGCGGGAGAGAAAAAAAAATTAAACTTGGTCACCAAAGGCCTCGCAGAACAGGATGGTTTTCAACGCCCTACGAAAGGCCAGCAGGGACTCTGCAGAGCGCACTTCGCTGGGGAGGCTGTTCCACATTGATGGGGCAGCCACCGAGAAGGCCCGATTGCGGGTTGAGATTTTTTGGGCCTCTTGGGGGGTGACGACCCGAAGCGAGTGCTCTCGCGACTGCCGAACTGATCGGGCCGAAGTTGATCGCTGGGCGATCCGCTCCGCAAGGTAGTCCGAGCCCAAGCCATGGACAGTTTTATAAACTAAAACCAAGACCTTGAATCTGATCCGGGAAACAACGGGCAACCAATGCAGGCAGGCCAGGACTGGGGTGATGTGGTCATGACGACGCGCACCCACCAGCAGCCTGGCCGCTGCATTTTGGACCCGCTGCAGACGCCGGAGGAGAGTCAAGGGCAACCCCATGTAGAGGGCGTTGCAGTAGTCCAACCTCGAGATCACCAGCGCTTGGACCACTGTTCTCAGGGAGTTGCCGGCTAGGTACAGGCGGATCTGGGCAATAGAAAATATGCTAGCATTAAATAGTTCACAGAAAATCGCTTTTAAAGTTTTGTTTTGAATTTTTTGCTTGTTTCATTTTAAGACAGATAATTGTCCCATAGTTAATGTAATCTAAAATCCACACACAAAAAATTAGTATTACTGTATAAATGTATGTTCTTTAGTCAAGAGAAGTCCAGTGAATAACATTGCTAGTCTTCCAGTCATTCAGTAAGAACAGGGAGCTATTTATCATTCATGAAATTTCTACCCCAATTATCACAAGGAAAAAAGACCTCTCTTGTTATAATTAGGATGACACATGAATATCACCATCTGGGTTGTCTATAACATCAATAACCGTGAGCTGTTCCAAAAATAATTTTCCTTCCTCAAGAGAACACTTTGTTTTCCTTACAGAAAATTATCAATTTTATACGGAAAGCTGCAAAGGCTGGGCTCCAAATCACTTTGCAGGCTTACAGGAGGGGGTTGCATTAATTACTCTAGTACAATGTTTGACATTTTTCATGATTCCCATGAGCTTTTATGAACAACTTTTGAAAATCCTTTTCAGAAGACATCTGCACAACACAATTACAGAAGTTTGAGAGTCATGTCAGTGTTGTGACTCCAACCCAAGGAACTCTGGGATTTCTAATTTTGTGAGGTACCCAGAATTCTCTGCTGTAATTCAGGGAAATGTGCTACGTCAGATCTTATTGAAGGTTCCTATACTTTCCCCCTTATAAGCCTGCACTCATTTATAGCTGACAAAAGTATTCTAGGTTTTTCATAGCTGACATTATCCCAGTAAAGGGTTAACCTCAGAAAGAAACCATTCAATAATTAAGAAATATTTCATCTGGGTATATATGTACTTATAAATATTTTGATAGCTGTGAGTTTTTCGGGCTGTTTTTGACGGGTTCTGGAATTTTTTCTTCCTGGCGTTTTGACAGACTCTGTGGCCAGCATCTTCAGAGGGCAAGGAGTTCAGGGAACTAGGGGTTCTCTCTGTTCTCTGGGATATAGAATGAGGAAAGTTAGTGGCAAGCCCTCCATTTTATATTTCACCTACATTTCACATCACCCTGGTCTGAATAGGCTCATAAATTGGACAATGCCCGATAATCAAGTGGCCCTTTCATCAAACCGCAGACAAATCAGAAGCACTTCGCACCTCTACCAGCAAGGCAATAACTAATGACCCATACTTAATGGGTGTTGGGAAAGGTTGCATGGGTGGGACTTTCAGCATCTTAGGCCATTGTCCACCTAATGAGCCTATCAAGGCATTGTCCAACTTATGAGCCTATTCAGACCAGGATGATGTGAAATGAAGGTGATCTGTAAAATGGAGGACTTGCCACTAACTTTCCTCAGACTGAGGAAGCTTCTAGGATGAGTAGCGAAACGTTTCAGTCTCTCAAGAAAAGAAGTCCAGTTGCCATAACTCAACTTCCTTATAAACTCACCTGGATGACTGAGAATCTTCACAGACATATTTCTGAATAGAGCTCATCCATGCTCATTTTTCCAGTCCAAATGAAATCTATTGTTTACTCTCTGGAGGTGCTTTTTATTTCTTTGAATAAGATCTCTCTCCTGATTACAGCCCTCTCTTGAAGACTGTGCCTCTTCTAATTGAGAACAACATTGCCTAGCACTAATATCCTGTCTCTTCTGTCAACCATGTCTTCCAACTGATCCATCAGAAGGTGGACTAGCTCTACAAGCAACCATTTATGTAACATTTCTTCTCTGCAGGCCCCATTGAAATCAGTTAAAATTCTCTGAGGGAAAGGACCTAGCTAATTAGGCTTGAGAAATAAGGAGGCTGGTGTGTCTTTGCTTACCAGAAACAATGCTACATTTGATTATTCTATTTATGTGAAATGGTTAAAGTGGTTTGGCACATGAGTTTGGTAACAGGTTATTTTAAATAGAAGCCTTCTGGAGATAAACACTTCCCTTTTTGCAACAAGAGAGCATTTCTTCAAGGCAAAGCAATTTCCATATAAAACAATGGTTGCCATTCAAATTTCAGTTAAAGTTCAATTGTTTGTTTTTAGAAGCTTCCTTTGTTCAGTTATGAGCAAGGCTATGGGTGGGGGATGCTGTTCAGAATAATTCCTCTTAAATATATCTGTTCTGCAGGGAAACTAGAATGTAGCAGAAACTGGGGTAACTCCACTTTGTTGGTTTTCCAAGCATTTCCACTGCTTATACAGAAGTGCTTTTTTTCTGAATCTGATTTGCATAATACAATTACTTAAAAAAACACCTTAACCACTGGAGACTTGAGATCAAGCTGATCAACATGATAATATTCCTGATTACTATTTACATATGTAAAACCTAGACAAAAAAGGGGGAAAATTAGACTTCTATGAAAAATGGTGCTGGGATAGAGAAAGACAAATAAGTAGGTTCTATATTGAAGCTTGAACTTTCAACCACAGCTAACATGACTAAACAGACTATTGTACTTTGGACACATTCGGATTTCTGTTCAGACTTTTAAAAAGTCAGGTTCAAGTCATGTGGTATTTAAACGAGTGGCTGTGTTCACATGTACAGAATGGAAATTGATTTATTTCTGGAGATTTAAACCAATTTTTGTGTCTACACTGCTAAAATCAACACATTTCCTTTCTGTTTTAGGAGCATACTGTTCTTAAAGATTTTGGGTCTCCCCCCCCAAAAAAAAGGTAATGATGCATCCATAAATCAAGAGTCCAAGAGGTACCACCTGATGTCACAAAGCACAAGGGGAACACCAAAGAGGTGACCCCCATCCAATGCATGATGCAAACAATGAGACTAGGAGAGGGAAGGCTTCCAGCTGCTTTGCAGGGAGACGTGTTTGGCACACAGGTCATCATCTGTGTCCAGGCGTGCCCACTTTGTGCTCTCTAGTCTTCTGCTACTCCACCATCTCCTACACTGGCTGAGTGGGGAGGATCAGGTAGGTGGTTGTAGTGCTCAACATACTAATGAAGTGATGTAATGTAACAATAAGCATTTTTTAAAATATTTTTAAAAATAAAAGGAAAATGGCATTGCTCCTTCCAACCCAAAATCCAGATAGGCACAAATTAAAATGGCAGCAGTGTTCACATCCCCCCAAACCACATGATACGATTCTTAAATGTGGTTCTTAATGCCAGTGTGACTGCAGCCTCACAGTACTATAGAACTTTATAGACCTCTAGAGGAAAATCAGAAGCTTGTGTGCGTCACATCTCACATGTATCACCCCCCCACCAAAAAAAAGGTTTGATTCCAGAAGGAAACCAATCATTTCAGATCAAATCAAAACTAATTGGAATATCAAGACATATGTCTTTTCATTGTTGCAATAATTCTAGGCAACATCAGCTTGTTTAATTCTACAACTTTGATTCATCTATATTGGTTCCTTGTCCCAGAAGCACTAAAATATTCAAAGTTATTGTAACATACAGAAGTTCTACAGCAATGGAAAATTGTAGGCACAAATGCTGAAAAAATACATGAAAACAAAACTTAAGTTGTAGGAAAATACTTAAGTCAGAATTCCATTCAAACTGCTTAAGCCTAAAAGTGCAATAAATTATCAATAAGAATGTTTTAATTGCATTCTAAAAATGTAGGCACTTATAGACGAAAAGGCATACTGGAAAAGCAGAGAATACAACTCTAAAATATCAAAGTTCTTAAGAATAAAAATATATTTACAAAAAAATTCTTAGCCTCTAAGAAGCATATTAATAATATACACACAATGATTCTCATCTAGCTAGGCTACTTTAAATCTAGGGTTGAAAATCTATGTTACATGGATTTATTTATTTTTGGGGGGGGGCATGTATAAAATACTGATGTTCAGATCCATATAATTCAAGAGAAAATTATATATACAGTAGTTCCTTGGTTTAAGAATGCCTTGGTTAAAGAAAAACTTGGTTTAAGAAAAAAATTATTGGAAATCGGAGTGCCTCAGTTTAAGAACATTTTAAATGGAATGCCCTGGTTTGCCTTTTTTCTGACCTCTGGAATGGATTAATTGGTTTTCACTCGGGATTGGCACATAAAGGAAAATTTGAATTTCATTTCATTCCGTTTCGTCCCCCCTGTGTTTCATTTCGTATCGTAAGTAACAAAATGTTTCATTTTTTGTTACTTATGAATAATGAAATGAAATGAGGTAAGGGAATCCCATGGCAGGGGCCGGAGAGGGTTGCTGGGAGGCAGCAGTGGGCAGAGAAGAGAGTCCAAGGAGGACCCACGCCCCTGCGCCCACCTCCGAGGCTGCCTCACCAAGGTAGGCAAAGGAGCGAACTAGGAGGTGAGCGAGTCCTCCTCTGACACTCTTCTCCACTCCCAGTATAATTTTAAACAGGCTCCAGCCTAGTTGTCAGAGGCTGGAGCTGGTTTAAAATGGCAGTGGCGGCGGCGAAGAGTGTCAGAGGAAGACTCACTCGCCTGCCTCCTAGCTCGCTCCTTTGCCTGCCTCTGCAAGGCTCTGGAGGCAGGGGCAGCAGTGGTAAGTACTCCTGGGACACTCCTCTCTGCCTGCTGCTACCTCCTAGTTGGGAGGCGTCAGCGCCGGAACCTCTTCAGTGGCTAATAAGTGGAATGAAATGGTTCATTTCAAACAAACAAAAAACGCCATTTCATTTCATTTGTAACTAAATACTGCTACTTTGATTCATTTTTGTAATGAACTGACAAATCAGCGTTTCATTTTTCATTTGGTGCCCATCCCTAGTTTTCAGTGCATTTATATGGGAACACGTGTTTTGTTTTAAGAATTTTTTGCAAAAAACATGGCCCAGAGAACGAATTAATTACTTAAAGTGAGGTACCACTGTACATACTTTGCTTCCATGCTTTGCTTTCATGTATGTATGTCTTTTCATTGCTTTATGCGGCAGCTGTTCCATCTCCTCTCACAACTTGTATAAATAAGATTACCGTATATACTCAAGTATAAGTCGACCCAAGTATAAGTTGAGGCCCCTAATTTTACCCCCCCAAAACTGGGGAAACGTATTGACTCGAGTATAAGTCTAGGGTGGGAAATGCAGCAGGGCCTGGCAGCTCCTCCTTTGTGAGCTGGAGGAGTGGTGTGTGATGTTTAAATTTAGCCACTGATGCAAGTGCTTGGGTCAGTGGCTAAAAGTCATTTTAAACATTGTGTGCCACTCCCCTGTGATGCAGAGGGGGGGGGGGTCCTGAGAAGCAGCATGCAATGTTTAAAATGACTTTTAGCCACAGTTGATTTGACTCAGTGGCTAAAACAATTGACCCGAATATAAGCCGAGGGCCCCTTTTTTCAGCCCAAAATTAGGGCTGAAAAACTAGGCTTATACTCCAGTATATACAGTATATGAGGAAAGGATCCTCTTTCTTGTAGCTCTTGGATGGCCTCCCTCCCGCATCCCTTATAGGTACTGTTTACTCTCTAAATCCCTTGTACTAGCATCTCTCGCATCTGTACGTCTCTTTCTACCCATTTGTGATACCAGTGGAGTGGTCTGAATCATTCCAATCAAAATGGGAATCACAAATTATAAGGGGTTTCAATGACCTTTGGATAGGAAACCTAATTACTTCTGTGACAGGAGAAGCAAAATAAGGGGGGGGGGGACACGGCCTCTTCATTCAAATGCCATGATTTAAGTCACTAAAGAAAGCAAATTGCTGGGTCATGGCAACAAGCATATTATTGAACACATCCAAGCAAAGCTTACAGGAACTGCTTGTTCTTATTACACTCTTTAGGTACCTGTGCTCTATAAAGTCCAGTAATATAAAAAGCTCGCCACCACTGCCACCCCCTTTGCAAAAATACCGGCCTGTTTCTCATTCAAGGGCATGTGCCCTTCTTTTTTCCTTGTGTCTGAGAGAAAAGGCAAGGAGCATTAGGCCTAAATGGTGTACAGTCATGTTTCAGCCCAAAGCTGTTGTGACACATGTTTACCATATCAGAAAAGGCCAGCATGCCAGGGGACAAACCTAAGCAGCACAATAACCTCTGTGGAGAAGCAGTTATTTTTACAAGCACCACTTGATGTGAAACAGGGACAGGATGTGTTGTATGGAGGCCTTGTGAGCTGAATGGCATGCCCTGTGCTGCTCCCTCTGAGCAATTCTCAGCTCTTTATTCCATTCCCAAATACACATGTTTTCTGCACTGATTTAATTTTTAGACAGTCTGTTGTTATGCTACTGAAAGTTTTATAGAAAATTTAGCTCTATTGCCCAGTCAGTGTCAAAAACAATAAATATCCATTAATCAGGGCTGCCTGCCTTCTAAGGGCCTTTTTACATGACCCCTAAAATCCGCTGGTCCCTTAAATTCGGACCAGAGATCTTGAGGGTTCGTTGCTGTTCCTCCCTCCCCACCCGCTGGGCACTTCTTTGTTCTGTCTGTGTGAGGGGGGGAGGAAAAAAAAGCCTTAGACAGAGACAAAAGAATAAAAGGCTTACCTCCAGTTGCTCCAACCTCCGTTTACTTCCTGGTTCCTCTTTAAGGGGCGGAGGCAAAAGAAAAACAACAGAAAGAAGCGAGGAGAACTCAGGAACTCTCCGCATCAAATATTTTCACTATAAAAAAGCAGGTACAAGAAAAGTGCAGTTTGGTCGTGCTAAGTGGGCGGGGTCGCACTTAATTGTCTGCAAACTCCGGAGCTGGTGGGTAAACATTTTTATCGTCCGGAGCTTGCAGCCATTTGCGGCGGAGCTTAGGGGTCGTGTATAAACGCCCTAAGATTACTAGAAAACAATGCTTCTCTCTAGAAAGCTGTTTCCAGTCCGTCTCTGAAGTAGGACAACAATGTTATGTTATTTATTATTATTTTGTTTATTTAAAATGTCTTTAACTTGCTTTTCCCCTTTAAAAGACCCAAGGAAGTGTACATCATTAAATTTCTATTGGGCAGCTTGTAGCTGAAATAGGGCGTTCAAGATGTAGCAAATGCATGCTTGTACATAACCAAGTGGAGGTCAGGGTACTTTCTCTTCATTTTTATGAAGGAGAGATAGAAAGCATTATTTCATTACTGATCTCCACAGCTAGGGTTTTCTTCTGTTTTCCTGTGTTTCAATACTCACCTTATCATTTCTAGTATGTATGCTTTGACCCCCACAGGATCTACATCCTATGCCAGACTTCTCTCTCCAGTCTCTCAGAAACTTAGAGGACTTCTCCAGTAACAGAATAGTGAAGTGGGTTATGCCTGTGGAGCAAAAATATCTGGTTGCCTTGCCATTCTCTGGCTACTAGTTTACATTAATAGTGTGTTACTTTTTATATTGTTGTGTGCGTGTGTGCATGTGTGAATACCACATATTGTGTGCATGTGTGCATATGTGAACATATATACCACACAGACAGAGGTGTGTGTGTGTGTGTGTGTGTGTGTGTGTGTAAGATAGCCATGTTATTTTGTTTCAGTTTGTATAAACTGTAGCAGCTTTAAGTAACACAGATTGTATGTGAGTAATTGTGCGTTGTAATTCACTTCTTTAGATCAGCGTTTTTCAACCACTGTTCCGTGGCACACTAGTGTGCCGCGAGATGTTGCCTGGTGTGCCGTGGGAAAAATTGAAAAATTCTAAAGAAATTCAACCCAGGGCTGGCAGGCGGCCCACAGCTGGGAGGCGCTATAAATAGCGTCCAAGGGCCAGCTTGGCTCCTCCCCTCGAGGCCCACGGCGCTGGCGTCACTTCCTCCCCGGCCGGACCTGGCCCCGCTCATTCTCTTAGTGTTTGCCCTGTGCCTGCCGCCGCAATGACTCGCTCGCTTCCCTCTCCCCCCCTCCTTTTTTTACCCTGGACCACCACCACCCCTTTCCTGGGAGCTACCAATGGACTGAGTCACCCGACAGCCCGCCCGCCAACACGAGCCGGCCCGGGAGCCCAGAACAAACCACCAGGTGAGGGGAAAGGGAGGAGGGGTGCCCGGCTGCCCCACGAGCACCGTGGCAGGGCTGCGAGGAGGAGGGGATGGAGGAGGCCTCCGCCGGGCCTGGGCTGAGGAGGCGGGCGGGCGGGGGGGGCTACTGGCACAGCTGGACGGCCAGACGGACAGCCTTTAGGGTCCAGGAGGGGAAGAGCCATCTCTGAGGGCCCCCGCGATGGGTTCCTTGAAGTCTTGCCCCTTTTTTTCTGTCTTGGGTCGCCCTCTTCTCTCTGTGTGTCTTTTCTTTCTTTTTTTCCCCACCTCTCTCCATTCGTACCCTTTCCCCTCTTCATAGAAACGTGCTCATTTCTAGCCTTCATATGTGTATGTCTAGCAGCCTGCCTACTGTAATTAAAACTGTAAACCGCCCAGAGACTCCTTGAAGTGGTATGGGGCGGTATACAAGCAGAACACTTTCTGCCTTCTTTCCTTCCTGCCTTCCTTCATCCTCCTCCCCTCCTGTCGCTGGACTTGCTGAAGGCATCTGCCTTGGCCACAGTGTGGAGAGCAAGATGGGCTTTTGGGTCTTATTTGTGTTCCTGGAGAGTCAGTGCCCCTTCTCAGGTCTCCACTGGACACAGAAGTCCACGCAGGGCAAAATGTCTTTAAAAAAACAACACAGGTAAGTGGGAACTGGGTGCTAGAGAGCGGGCTGCCTCAATCTGTGGCCCATCTGTCCTGCTTCTCCCTACCCCAGCAATGGCGAACCTTTTAGAGACTGATATAGGCACAGAGTTAATTTTTTTAACATTTTCTAATGGTGGTGTGCCTCATGATTTTTTTCATGAAACAAGTGTGCCTTTGCCCAAAAAAGGTTGAAAAACACTGCTTTAGATGACCTACAATACATCTATTAAAATTAAAGGTGGTATAAGACTTTGCTCTTTTTCTAAAAAACGCATACAGTATTTTTCTTCTCGTGATCTACTCATAGCTAAAGACAGAACACTGCATCCACCTGCAGTTTGCAGGGGCACACCATTGAAGTCTGGTTTGAGGGACTGTGACGATGACCACCCTCCCTTAGAGCATGTTTTTTTTCTGAACCAGAGAAAATGTAGGTGTTGGAACAATAAAACAGATTTTTCTATATTTTATATTAATTTGTTTTCTAGCAAAGACTGTTGTTGAATCACTGATAATATTCACCAGAATAACCCCGACACATACCCCTTTTGTTTGTTGGTAGCCATTTCTGCCCTGCTCATGAAACAGGCTGGAACACCAAAACATTTGTCAGCATCAGAATGTCATTTTCATTTGTGTTTAAATCCTTTGGTATGGCTTTATCTCACATGACAAGTATGCTCTGGTAAGGACAGAAAGACACAAAGAAACTAGGCTATCTATAGTTTTTAATGCTGGATGTTATTAGCAGGAGAGTTTATGGCTGGCAACAATAAAGAAGGCCCAGGAAAGAAGCCAATGTGACTGAACCTCCCTCCCCCACATGTCATTTGTTCAAAATGAGCGCTCACGTGGCCTAAACAATGCAAAACCTTTGCCTTGAGTCAAGAGGGCTTGTTTTTATTCACTGCTGCACCATTTCAAAACTCTTTGGTAAGCTACATGCAGAGAAATCTTAAACTGTATTAGGATGTAGGAAGATAGAAGTACTGTAATGGGAAAATGAGGGGGAAACTGAAGCTAATTTACATTAGTTTTAAAGGGCAGGTCTGACTCTGACATCTGTGCTTTTTTTTCCCTCTAGGACCAGACAGAATTCTTATTAAAATAAAAATGAAGATAATGAACCTGGTTGATTCAAGAACACCCAGTCAAGTGTCAGCTTGTTGGAGTAGGCGGTTCATGCCAAAACAGCCTGATGCCACCGTGTTTTCTTGCCAGTTAAAATAATTTCCAGTTATTTCTGCTTACATTTCAGTAGTTCTCTGAAGTAATAATATGTTATTATTATCACCACCATCAACATCTGCTTGTGCCTGTTCTTGCCAGCTGTTGCATTCAGATGATGCAGGAGTCTGGTAGCAACATCCTGTCCAGCAGCAAACTCTCCTTGCCCTCATCACCAGTTTATAGCCAGAATCCAATTAGTGATTTACACTGGCATCTGTGAAATGGCTCATATCCTGGTGGCAATTTGCCACCAACTGTTGAGAAGGTGGTTGCATTCTTGGATGTGTACCTGATCTCATGATGCAAGCATAAATTACCTATTAGAATTTAGCCAATCCCTAACTGCCTTTTCTGGCAGAGCAGCAGAGAGGAAGCAGGTGGTGAGAGGAGCACACGGCCAAAGGGCAGAGAGCTAACTTCCTGTTCTTGCAGGAGCAAGGGGCGGAGTTTTAGCTTTAAATACTTGCTCCCAGCAGCACGCACCTGACGGCGCGTGCAAACTACAAAAAAAAAAACCCTTATAATTTCTTCTGGGTATAATTGAGTTCCTAAAGTCAAGCTACTCCTGAGGAAGTCCTACACACATTAGCAAGTTAGCACTGGAAACTTCCTGACGTGATTGCAGTTGGAGTAGAGGTGCTTTAGCAGCCCCTACACAGTTAGATTTTCAATAAACAACAAAAGAAGTAAAGAGTCTTACTAGATTAAAAAAGAAATAGTGCAAGTTTACATTTTTGAGACCTTCAATACATTTTATTGCACTCGTTAAAATGGAGTTGCAGGGAGCAGCTGTAGTTACCTGCAGTACTTGTGCCATGTTTGTTATCTTGACAGAGCGTGTGCAGAACTACATCTGCTGCAAGTGCAAGCTGGTGGCGCTATTGGAAGAGAAGGTCCAGCAGCTGGAGGCTCGCATATCCGACCAGCAACATATTAAGGAGCTTGAGCAGTTCCTGGACAGAGCGGAACAGACTACTCAGGTCCATGAGGAGACAGGGCAAACTTCAGAGGAGGAAGTCACTCCCGCAACTCAGGAGGTGGATGGGTGGAGGAATGTGACTCAAAGGATTAGAAGGCCAAGGCATCGCTCAGAGAGTCTCATCTTGCACAATCAGTTTGAAGCTCTTTCCCTCAGCACACCTCATGAGGCACACATAGAGGAAGAATTGGTTCCACCGGAGGATCTCTCCCTCATCACTATTGATGAGATACAAGATCAGGTACATGTTGATGAGCAGGCTGCAGGAGAGAAGCTCATTGTGCTAGGGGATTCTATCATTAGAAATACGGAGGGATGGATTTGTGAGGAGCATGATAACCGTATGGTCACTTGCCTGCCGGGTGCAAAGGTTGCAGACATCACCAGAAATATAGATAGCTTGTTAGAGAGAACTGGGAAGGACCAAGTGGTCATGGTACACGTCGGTACCAATGATGTCGGGAAGGCCAAGCGGTCAGTCTTGGAAGCCAAATTCAGGTTGCTAGGTAGAAGATTGAAGACCCGGGCTTCCAAGGTAGCATTTTCAGAAGTGCTACCTGTTCCTCGTGCAGGACCCACCAGACAGGCAGAACTCAGAAGCCTCAATGCGTGGATAAGGCGATGGTGTCGAGAGGAGGGCTTTAGATTTGTCAGGAACTGGAGAACATTTTGGGACAAGCCAAACCTGTTCAGGAGGGATGGGTTGCACTTGAATCATGATGGGACCAGATTGCTGGCACTCAACCTCAAAAAGGCAGCAGAGCAGCTTTTAAACTGATAACTGGGGGAAAGCCGACAGGAGCTGAGTGGCATCCGGTTCGGAACACCTCATCCTCGGGGAACGAGGTTGGAGAGGGTAGAGAATCACATAGAGATGACATAGCGGGTATAGGTATTAGCACCGGAAGAATAACGGAATGTGACAGTTCATCTACTGAAAATAAAAGCTGTGGGGCGAATAGAACAAGGCAGCAGCTGTTGTTGCGGGACCCACTGTACAGGTGCTTCTACGCCAATGCTCGAAGCCTCCGAGCAAAGATGGGAGAACTTGAACATTTGGCAGCTAGGGATAACATTGATATAATAGCCATAACAGAAACCTGGTGGAATGCGGAGAACCAGTGGGATACAGCAATCCCAGGCTATAAACTCTATAGAAGAGATAGAGGGGGGCGGGTTGGAGGAGGAGTGGCCATCTATGTCAAAGAAGGGGTAAAATCCAGCAGAATGGAGATTGACAGAGGGTCTGACTCCACCATAGAATCACTGTGGGTTAAACTACCAGGTCCAAGGAGTGATGTGATCGTTGGAGTATTCTATCGTCCACCAGATCAGAAACTTGAGGGGGACCTTGAAATGAGGAGAGAAATCATGGAAGTGGCTAAAAGGGATAGGATAGTAATCATGGGCGACTTCAATTATCCCCACATTGACTGGGCCAATGCGAGCTCCGGGCAAGAAAGAGAAACTGGGTTTCTCGACTTGCTGAATGACTGACTTAGAGCAACTTGTCACGGAGCCCACCCGAGAACAGGCAACTCTGGATCTAATATTGTGTGATACTCAGGACCTGGTCAGGGATGTGAATGTCACTGAGCCTCTGGGGAACAGTGACCATGCTGCTATTATCTTTGCCATGCATGTCGGAGGAAGAGTGTCAACCAAATCAGACATAAAAACCCTTGATTTTCGAAGGGCAAACTTCCCTCAGATGAGGAAACTAGTTAGAGAGAAACTGAAGTGGAAGGTTAGAAGAATCCAATCTCTTCAGAGTGCATGGAGCCTGTTTAAAACAACAATAATAGAGGCCCAGCACAAGTGCATACCACAAAGAAAGAAGAGCTCATTTAAATCCAAGAGGACACCGGCATGGTTAACGAGTGGAGTTAGAGAGGCTCTAAAGCGCAAGGAGAGGTCCTTCTGTAAATGGAAATCCTCCCCAAATGAGGAAAATAAAAAGGATCACAAACTCTGGCAAAAGAAATGTAAGAAGATGATAAGGGAGGCAAAGAAAGACTTTGAGGAACGAATGGATAGCAATATAAAGGGTAATAATAAAGGCTTCTTTAAATATGTTAGAAGTAGAAAACCTGCCAGAGAACCAGTTGGCCCTCTGGATGGTGAGGGAGGAAAAGGGGAGGTTAAGGAAAACTTGGAAATTGCAGAGAAATTGAATGAGTTCTTTGCGTCTGTCTTCACGACAGAGGACCTTGAGTGGATTCCGCTGCCTGAGCCGCCCCTCTTGACTAAAGAATTAAATCAAATACAGGTTAAAAGAGAGGAGGTTTTAGGACTAATTGATAAATTGAGGATTAACAAGTCACCTGGCCCAGATGGCATCCACCCAAGGGTTATTAGGGAACTGAGAAATGAAATTGCAGATCTCTTAACGGTTATATGCAACTTGTCTCTTAAAACGGCCACAGTGCCGGAGGACTGGAGGATAGCAGATGTCACACCAATTTTTAAAAAAGGAAGGAGGGAGGACCCAGGAAACTACAGGCCGGTTAGCCTTACATCTGTCTCAGGGAAGATGGTGGAAAGCCTCATCCAAGAGAAAATCTTAAAACACATAAAAGAACAAACCTTGCTGAGAGAAAATCAGCATGGCTTCTGTAAGAGTAAATCTTGTCTGACAAACCTCTTAGAATTTTTTGAAAAGGTCAACAGGCACGTGGATTTGGGTGAACCGGTGGATATAGTCTATCTGGATTTTCAAAAGGCTTTTGACACAGTCCCTCACCAAAGGCTGCTGAGAAAATTGCACAGTCAGGGGATAAGAGGGCAGGTCCTCTTATGCAGTGCTCCCCAACCTTTTTATCCCCACGGACCGGTAAATGTTAGATAATTTTTCCGTGGCCCGCTTGTTTTGTTTGGGTTGCTGTCACTGCAGACAACCCCGCTTCACACAGATAGGTTGCACAACCCCAGATCGCAACGTACTTTACACACACACACACACACACACACACACACACACACACACACACACACACACACACACACACACACACACACACACAGGAGAGCAGAACCCGCATTCTCCCTTCCCCACCCCTTTCCAACAAGTCGCCTTTCTCCCCCCCCCCCGCTCCCCAGGCGAGCTCAGGGGAAAGAGATCGCTCTTTTTCGCCTTCCCAATCTAGCCTGATCCCCATCCACCAAGACACACACACACACACACCCTGCAACTGACACGCCCGCAGACAAGATCAGCCCTGGCTCTTCTTCGTCCACCCCCACCCAGGATTAAAGAGGAAAAGGAGGCAGGGGGAGACAAGCTCTCCCGAAGACACCCTTCTTCTTCTTCTTCTTCTTCTTCTTCTTCTTCTTCTTCTTCTTCTTCTTCTTCTTCTTCTTCTTCTTCTTCTTCTTCTTCTTCTTCTTCTTCTTCTTAAGTCCTCCTTCCAGAAACAATAATGATGATGATGGGGATGCTGTCCAGAGAGGCTTTAGCCAGGCAGGCACACCACCACCACCACCACCACCACCCGGAAAGAAAGAAAGAAAAGAAGGAAGGGCCCCACCCCCACCCTACCCACCCCTTTCCTCGACGGGTCCTCACAGGTCGCCCTTCATCTCAACGCGACTCACACACGCACACACACAAACACACACACAATCCCTGCTTCTGTGAGCAGGCTCATCCATGAAGGCGCCTCTCCCTGCAGCTGCCTCCTTTTCATGGTTAGTAAGAAAAAAAGAGGGTGACTCTCAGCCTTCCCCCCCCACCCTCCCTCCCTCCTTCCCTTCCTCCCTTCCTTCTCTACCCGAAGTCAGTCGAGCTTCCTCTGCTCGCCCCTCCCTCCTTCCCTCTTGCCTGCCCTTAATTTCTGGCTTCCTCTTTCTTATTTTTTCTTTCCTTCGGCTTCCTAGCTCAGGGGCAGCCACTCCCCAAAGCTTCCCTCCCCCCCCGTCCTCGGCTTTCCCCCCTCCTTTTCACCTTCTTTCTCCCCCCCCACCCCACCCTCACACACCCGTC
This sequence comes from Phrynocephalus forsythii, assembly GCA_029282475.1. Taxonomy (NCBI): domain Eukaryota; kingdom Metazoa; phylum Chordata; class Lepidosauria; order Squamata; family Agamidae; genus Phrynocephalus; species Phrynocephalus forsythii. The sequence continues at coordinate 62,463,147 of JAPFRF010000004.1, forward strand.
CCCTGGCTCCGGCTCCGTCGCTCTCCTCCACCTCAGCCCAGCCACACGCTGAAAGGAACTACATTTCTCCCCATCTCTCCCCCCTCCTCCTCCGGCGGGGCGGGACGGGGGTCCCCGAGTCGAGTGGGGAGCGCTGGCGGCAGGCACGCAGGGGGCGGGAGGGGTGGGGGGGCGAGAAGGGTGGATCTGACGAGGGGTAAGGTGGAGAGGGGGTGGTGCCCCGACCTGCCCGCAGCCCCTTTTACCTGGAGGAGGAGGAGGTGCGGGCCGGCCAACCGGCCGCAGAGGCAGCAGCAGCAGTAGCAGCAACAGGAGCGCAAGGGCGGGGCTGCCCAGGTGGGCTGCGCCCGGGTGGGTCACCTCTCGCCTTTTGGGCTCTACCGCAGCGGAAGGGGGAGGGAGGCTGCTATTAGCCCACTCGCCCCGCCGGGGGCCCTCTCTAGGCGCTGGCGGCGGAGGATCGGGCGGCCGGGGGCTTGCGGCTCGGCGCCCACCTTCGGGCTCTCCAGCCACCTGCATGGCCGAGGAGGCTGCAGGAGCTGGAAGGCGGCCCACGAGGAGGAGGAAGGCGGTGGGGCCGCTGCTCCTGCCCGCCAGCTCGCTTTCAGTGCCACGGGCGGGGCTGGGACACCCTCCGGCGGCAGCCAGCCCAGCCTGACCTTGGGGGACCGGCGGGCGGGTGGGCAGGGAGGGCTGCGGTGCCGGGTCGAGCCCAGCCTGGGTAAAGCGCCTTCTCCTGCGGCCTGCTTGCAGCCCCGGCAGCTTTTCCGGCCGCCGCAACAGCTGCGCCCACCTGGGCTCGGCGTCTCCTCCAATTAGCTGGGGATGGGGGGGTGCGACACGCGGGGATCCAGAACGCCGCTCCCGCACGGCCTTGGGGGCAAAATAAGAAGGATGCCTCCTGACAAGGAGGATCTTTGCACCCCGCCTGGGGCGTGTACGTGGGTGCCTGCGTGGGTGTATTGGGGGGGGGAGACAGGATCCTCCTCGGCGGCCCGGTGCCGATTGATCCACGGACCGGCACCGGTCCGCGGACCGGGGGTTGGGGAACACCGCTCTTATGGATTGAGAACTGGTTGAGATCCCGGAAACAAAGAGTAGGTGTCAATGGGAAATTTTCACAATGGAGAGAAGTGAAAAGCGGTGTGCCCCAGGGCTCGGTCCTGGGACCGGTGCTTTTCAATCTGTTCATAAATGACCTGGAGACAGGGATAAACAGTGAGGTGGCCAAGTTTGCCGATGACACAAAACTTTTCCGTGTGGTAAAAACCAGAGAAGATTGTGAAGAGCTCCAGAAGGATCTCTCCAAACTGGGGGAATGGGCTGCAAAATGGCAAATGCGTTTTAATGTAACCAAATGTAAAGTAATGCATATTGGGTCAAAAAATCCAAACTTCATCTATCAACTCATGGGCTCTGAGTTATCCATGACGGATCAGGAAAGAGATCTTGGTGTGTTGGTGGACAGCTCCATGAAGGTGTCTCCCCAATGTGTGGCAGCGGTGAAGAAGGCCAATTCCATGCTAGGGATTATCAAAAAGGGGATTGAAAATAAAACAGCCAACATTATAATGCCATTATACAAAACAATAGTAAGGCCCCACCTGGAGTATTGTGTACAATTCTGGTCACCGCATCTCAAGAAAGACATAGTGGAACTGGAAAAGGTGCAGAAGAGAGCGACTAAAATGATTACTGGGCTGGGGCACCTCCCTTATGAAGAAAGGCTAAAACATTTGGGCCTCTTTAGTCTGGAAAAAAGGCGATTGAGGGGGGATTTGATTGAGACATACAAAATAATGCAGGGTATGAGTAAAGTGGATAGAGGGAAGCTCTTCTCCCTCTCCCAAAATACTAGAACTAGGGGACATACACTCAAATTGAGGGCTGGGAGAGTAAGAACTGACAAAAAGAAAATTTTTTTCACCCAGCGCGTTGTAAGTCTATGGAACTCCCTGCCACACAATGTGGTGATGGCATCTGACCTGGATGCCTTCAAAAGGGGATTGGACAGATTCCTGGAGGAAAAGTCCATCACAGGTTACAAACCATGATGGAGATGTGTAACCTCCAGGGTTTAAACCAGGGTACTTCAAGGGCCAGATGCAGGAGAGTGGTATCAGGAGACAGATATCTAGTCTCATGCACTCCCAAACACATCTGGTGGGGCCGCTGTGAGATACAGGAAGCTGGACTAGATGGGCCTTTGGCCTGATCCAGCATGGCTCTTCTTATGTTCTTATGCTCTGTGGGCAGTGGATGTTGAAGGTAGGGTCCCTTTATTTTGCACTTAATTTTAATATGTACTCAGATGACCCATTAGTTAACATGGGGGTACCTCTTCATGTGATCATGTGTATGGGGGGATGGTATTGCTTCAGTTGACCAGAGGAGGGTTCAGAGATTTTACTACTATATCCTCTCTCACCCATGAGCAGTGGGGGAGACACCAATGGCAGAAAGGGTGTGGGTGTTGCAGAGATCCATAAGTATACTTTCTCCCAACCCACAAGGAAAGTATCAGAGGCATCTTGGGGAAAAACTAGTCCGTCAGATAGAAGCAAGTCCTCCTGAGGTTCCTGCAACACTGTAGGGCCAGGTATGCCTGTCTTCTGTCACATGTGATACCAGTAGGGCCAGGCAAGGTGCATGTCTTAGCTGGCAAGGCAGCAACTGTTGCAAGTGTTGCTGGACATCCTTTGCCTCTAGGCCCAATGGTGAAACATGACTCTTCCTCCCTGCTGGGGCTAGCAACAGTAGTTAGAGATGGCATGTAATTAGAGCTGAACACATTTTGCAGAGAGGTGACTAAAGCAATCCTTTGGTGTTTGTGAAATCAGACCTCCACAAAATCCCATGTCTAAATTCTGAAGATAAATCACCAGACTAAACCAGCTAATTGGCATAATTCTGAAGATAGTTATGAATGTCATGCAGGGACGCTCAGATGCACACACTAGTTAAGAAATTCCCCATCCCAGTTACAGGCAATCTCTAGTATCTGTTTCTGCCCTGGGTTGCTGGGGTTTACCCATCTTTTTGGTCCATTTATCCAGCTTCTCCTGGCCATTTCCACCAGCAGCTAGCCCTGAAGCATTTCTGGCCTCTCTGCCAACCTTTGCCTGACCTTCCCCTGTGATATCACAAACTCCTACCCTTATGATATCAAAAGGACCCATACACTGCTCTCAGGTTTTGGCCCTGAAATCTCAGGAAGTGGGCTGATGCTGCCCTGGCAACCATCTCCATGCAGCTTGCTTCAAGACCTGGCTTATTTGAGGCATTTGAGCCATTTTGAGCTAGCAGGGACTAAGACAAGGGACTAACTAAGCACAAGCTTTGGAGGATCTTGAGAGCCAGCTCCCAAGTGAACTGGCAAGAGGTGGACAAACTGTAGGTAACTGGCAGTTCAGACACCTTGAGTTCCCAACTGACCTACTTATCTCTTTCCTTACCTGTTAGAGGAGCAGGGGGCAAAATGTTTGTGATGGTGGAGCCTGGCTGGGCAGAAATGCCGTACCTCCATCCTGTCACTTCCAGAACTTATAGGTAGCTGGTTATGAGTAACATAATTAGCTATATGGAATTATGTGACTGTGCATGTGTGTGTTTATATGTAGCACGGGCATAATGTCATTATGGACTGATACAACAAATGTGTGTGTGTGTAAAATCAGCCATGGTTTCTAATTTTGTTTACAAGTTACTTTTAAGTACATTTACAGAGTCATTTGGAACAACTTTCCTGTCGTTGTTAGGTCTTTCCCTTGCCAATAGTAAGTTGTTGTTTTTTTAAAAAAAGACATCAGTAATGTAAAGAGAAATATTTTGGGAACAGGTTACATAAATGGTGATAAATCCCCTGGGGATTTATAACTTGTCCTGTAACAACTTATGTAATGAATTGTTTTTTTAAAAGTTTTTTTATGCAGGAGGCAAAACTAAAACCAAAATTAAAAATAAAGAAGACAAAAACATTGTGGCATTTTGAAGATTGACTGCTATATTTTAGTATGAACTTCCTTGGACAAGTCTAAGTCTTTGCTTCTCCCCCTAATAACTACTACCTCAGTGGTGCACTGCGCCTGAAGATGGATATTTAATGTAACTATAACAGCCAGTAACTCCTCCATGAATCCATTTAGCCTTTAAAACCACCCAAAATTGGTGGTCACCATTAACATTTCTTGTGTGAAATTAATTATTAAGTTATTACATTAATTATGTCTTATGTGACATTCTTTCTTTGTTCATGACTAGGTTCATACAAGTTCCAGTTCCCACCTGGAATGGGTTCAGGATAAAACCTCTTTCCTTTAGTGTTTTTAATCCCACCAGCATTTATTGTATTCATTTACACACATAGGTTACAATCTAATTATAAATACACCACATAGTTGCCATTCTATGGGGAGAAATTTTGTGTCTTGTTATGATGTGACATTCTTCAGCGTGTAGTTATCTGCCATCATTAACTTCATCAATTTGTCAAGTATGCTGTGTGAACTAACACTGGATTCCCATCATAGACAAGTCAAACACACTGTTTACTTGAGTTCTAATCCACCTTCAGTTTCCACAGCATCTGGTTAGTCACTGAGGAATGTAGTAACTGAAGAATTGCTCTGCCAATTCTCTCTATATCCAGTATAACGATGAGGCATTTCAAATATTAATTAGGCAGTATAAACAATGACATTGCTGAAATATATACATGCCTGTGCAAAGCAGGCAAAGTGAAACGCCGTGCAAACTTCAGTGACAGAAATCAAGCTTTTCCTCTAAGCAGTTTGGATCATGAATGTTGTAGAAGCTGGCCTGGGGAATTAAGGAATACACTCATGGCATGACATAAAGTATTAAGGTATTTTTATGCAGCAGGAAGTCAAAGTAAGTAAAACAGACAAACCTTCATTTTAACATTCATGCAAGGCAAGGATAGAAGGTAGGTGGGATAAAATGAAAATAGTTATGACAGAGTTCCAAGGACTAGACATATTGGTCAGTTGCAGTGAAAAACAAGAAACTATCCTTATCGACTCATACTGTATGTTTTATTTGTCATGAAGTATTTTGGACTGTAGCCATACCTCTGTATTATGCCAAAAAGATTTACAGTATTAAAATGTGTTAGTCCTAATGGTGACCCAAATCTGTTTGTAGGTGAGGCTCATGAGGAACAAACAAAACCTATAAAACCAAACAAACAAAATATTTGGCTCATGAAATCCTCTAATTGTTGTTTTGCCAGCCTTTCATGCATCAGCCATGTGACTGAATTGGAGAGATAAACTGGCATCCTGCTGAATTTTAATTACAAAGCATAGGAATGGAATGATTTGGGATGGAACAGTTAAAGTATATAACCCTATTATTCAGATAGGGATTTGTTATATTCAAGGAAATATAAACTACTAGCAGAGATTAGCAGCATTGTGGAAGAATAAATGCCCTTAGTGATTATGGAGCTAGGAGACAAATGAACAAATTTTATTTATTTATTTATTATATTTATATCCCGCTTATCTACAGGGTACTCTAAGCGGCTTACAACAAAAAAGGCTACAAAGCTAATAAAATACAATAAATAATCACAGACAAACCTATAAACTCCCTAAACACTGTTAAAACCACATGACACCTCGACTAAATGCAAGTTACGATGGCGGGAAAGAAAAAAAAAATCAAAGGCCTCACGAAAAAGGTAGGTTTTCAGCGCCTTTCGGAAGGCCAGCAGGGACTCTGCAGAGCGCACTTCACTGGGGATGGAATTCCAGAGGCTGGGGGCCGCCACAGAGAAAGCCCGGGTCCGAGTGCTCGTCCTCCGGGCTTCCCGAGGGGTGGCGAAGCAGTGCGCTCGCGCCTGCCGAACGGGACGGGAAAGTTGACCGCTGAGCGATACGCTCTGCCAGGTAGTCCGGTCCCAAGCCATGGAGGGTTTTATAAACTAAAACCAGGACCTTGAATCTGATCCGGCCGCAACGGGCAACCAGTGCAAGCGGCCAGGACTGGGGTGATGTGGTCATAACGATGCACACCAACCACCAGCCTGGCCGCGCGTTTTGGACCGCTGCAAGCGCCGGAGAAGATTAGGGCAACAGCGCGTTACAGTAGTCCAGCCTCGAGATCACCAGAGCTTGGACCACTGCTCTCAAGGAGCTCGCGTCGAGGAATGGGCGGATCTTCGGAGATGGAAATAGGCGGACCTGGTCACCGACGCCACCTGGTGCTCCATGGCAAGCGCCGGGTCCAGGAACACACACAGATTCCGCACCCTCTCCGCGAAACCCCTGTCGGCCGCCCCTGAGAAGGTCATCTTGCAGGGCGACCAAAGCTGACTGTACCAAACGGGGCCTGAACCCGGACTGGCAAGGATCGAGGCACTGCCGATCCTCCAAGTATGACTGCAGCCGGACCGCCGCCACCCTCTCGATCACAGTAGGACAGTTTGTCAGATCATCCACCGCCAGGCCAGGTTTTTTCAAGATGGGCTTTACCACCGCCTCCTTCAGACGAGAGGGAAAAACCCCCCTCGCTGAACGAGGCGGTGGCGATGGCAGAAGCCCATTCGGACATAGTCCTTCTGGCAGCTCTAATTAGCCAGGCAGGGCAAGGGTCGAAAGGAGTGGAGGCAGGCCGGCAATGCACCATAGCCTTGGAGATCTCGACAGCAGAAACAGGCCCAAGCGCATCCAACCGAGGCGACAAAGGCGGACCAGCAACTGGAGATGGCGGGGCAGGACCACTGCAACCGGAGTCAAAACCAGCACGGATGGCCTCAATCTTAGTTCGAAAAAAGGCTGCGAATTGCTCACTACTGAACTCAGTAGGAGGAGGCCTGGCCAGACTAGGATTGCTGAGGTCCCAAACCACCCGGAAGAGCTCCGCCTGGCGGTTCGAGGCCTCAGCAATTCTCAGGGAGGTGAAAGATGTTCTAGCCTCCCTTATCGCGATGATATAGTGACTAGACTGGGCATCAACGGCAGCCTTACTCAACGCCGTGCGGGATTTCCTCCAGCTGCGTTCCAGCCTCCTCCTAACCTGCTTCATTGCCCTAAGCTCCCCCGTGAACCATGGGGAGGGCCGGGCTCAGCAGCGGAGGAGGCGCTTGGGGGCGATCCGGTCAATGGTGTGGACAGCTGTTTCATGCCAAAGATTCGCCACACCCTCGGCCGGAACGTCAGCCAAACCACCAGGTAGTCCCCAAAGAGCTCAGAACCGCTGAGGGTCCTGGAGCCTCCGGGGCGGGCCAAGATAGTGGGCCGGTGGTCCCAAGGGGAGGAGCCAAATCGCCAGGGAAAATGAAAGCAGGTGATGGTCTGTCCATGACACAGGGAGGGAGACAAGGTCCCCCACCTCCAGACGCGAATCCCCGACATGGGAGGTAAACACCAGATCCAGGTGTGACCAGATCTGTGGGTGGGGCATAAAACATGCTGGGACAGACCCATGGAAGCCATGGATTCCATGAACTCCAGAGCTACACCAACAAGCCCACCATCCGCATGCACGTTGAGGTCTCCCGCAACCAACAGGCGCGGGGATCTCAACAATGCAGCGGAGATGAACTCTGTGAGCTCTGGAATGCGGGGAGCTTAGCCCAGCACAATGCCAAATCTGTCCCGCTGTCCCACCAACAGATGAAGTACCTCCAACCCCTGGCTAACCAATGTCGAGGCCCTTGTAAAGAATCCCTGTAGAACGGCCCCTCCCCCTTTTGACCCCCAACCTTCCCTCCCTCTACCAGATACCCGGGCGGGCAAAGGAGAGAGAGAGAAGCCCCCTCTGTGCCCACCCAGGTCTCGGTGATGAATGCCAGGTCGGGCTTCCCATCCGCAATAGTATCATAGATGAGAGGGATCTTGTTATGAACCGACCTGGCATTCATCAGGATACAGGTAAGGTTGGGGGCGCTGGTGGAGTGACTCCCGGGCACGTGACAGAGAGCCAAGGGGTCAGAACGAGGGACAGACACGAGTTGTCTGACCCGAGTTCTTCTTGCCTGACAAACCCTACGGCTACAAACCGCCCACGGCCCATCACCGTTGGTATGTGAGCCCCTGCATTCATGGCGAGGAAAAAAAGAAAAGAAAAAGGAAAAGGAAAAAAAATATATGTATATAGGTAGTTACAACAACAACACTGTAAAAATATAAAAATTACAATAACAATGAAAATAACAAGACAATAATGCACTAAAATTACAAATTACAAACTACAAACAACAAATTAAAGGGCAACCACCAGGGCAAATGGAGAGGGACAGGGAGGGACGCAAAGATGGTTCACAGGCAGTGAATGAGCAGCAATGACTGGTATGGCAGCTGATGTCATAGGTGGGTAAAAACAAGCACGAAGTGGGGTCAGGCCATCAACTGTCAGCGGGCCGGCAGCGGCCTCTAGGCCTGGGAGGGCCCAAACACAGCAAGCTAACCCCGAGCCTCGATAGATGGAAGGCCCACTGCCGCCAAACCAGTCCAGTGTCCTTGGAAGCAGCACAGAGGATAAAGGAATTAAATGAAAGGGGGAGCGGGATGAACACCGCACCCCCTAATCCACCACAGTCAGAGAAAACTGACAACAAGGGGAGGGAAAAAGGGGAGGGCAAGGGTGGAAGAGGGAGCAGGAACAGGGCAAGAGGGGAGAGGCGCATGTCGAGGCAGCCTTTGGGACTGTCCCCAAACAAGCCGTTGCAATAGTGAATAGCAAGGAAGCTTACAGGTCTTGAGTTCCAGCAGTGGCTAGGCTGGCTGGCTCAGCTGGCCACAGCAGATGGAGTGAAGTGCTGGAGTTGGAGCCAGCCCCGGGGTCTCTCAGGCAAGTGTCCTTCTGCGCAGCCCCTCCCTGCAGCCTTTGTAGACTCTCCCCCTGGGAATCTCTCACAAGCCCAGAGAGAGGCACAGGTGATTTTCCAGCCGAAAGAGGGCTGCCAAGCAAGCAGGCAAACACTTACAGGTCTTGAGTTTCCAGCAGTGGCTAGGCTGGCTGGCTCAGCTGGCCACAGCAGATGGAGTGAAGTGCTGGAGTGCTGGAGTTGGAGCCAGCCCCGGGGTCTCTCAGGCAAGTGTCCTTCTGCACACCCCCTCCCTGCAGCCTTTGTAGACTCTCCCCCTGGGAATCTCTCACAGGCCCAGAGAGAGGCACAGGTGATTTTCCAGCCAAGAGAGGGCTGCCAAGCAAGCAGGCAAACACTTACAGGTCTTGAGTTTCCAGCAGTGGCTAGGCTGGCTGGCTCAGCTGGCCACAGCAGATGGAGTGAAGGCTGGAGTTGGAGCCAGCCCCGGGGTCTCTCAGGCAAGTGTCCTTCTGCGCAGCCCCTCCCTGCAGCCTTTGTAGACTCTCCCCCTGGGAATCTCTCACAAGCCCAGAGAGAGGCACAGGTGATTTTCCAGCCGAGAGAGGGCTGCCAAGCAAGCAGGCAAACACTTACAGGTCTTGAGTTTCCAGCAGTGGCTAGGCTGGCTGGCTCAGCTGGCCACAGCAGATGGAGTGAAGTGCTGGAGTGCTGGAGTTGGAACCAGCCCCGGGGTCTCTCAGGCAAGTGAGGCAATTTAACTTAGTTCAAAACTTATATTACATATGTAAACATGGCAAAGAGTAATATACAATAACAATATACAAAGCACAGCATATAGAAAAGATACAACAGAGCATGGGGAAAGATGCCTTTCCCCTTAGGCAGTCCCAATTTACATTGGTTTGCCTGCTACTTTTATATATACAGCTACCTGCTGTCGCCCAATCAGATCCTTGATGAAGTGAGGTGATCAAACTGTTCCAACTGGCACTAATCATCCTGACCTTACAAGCTCATTATTCTTTTCACCTGTGTCCTAGACCTAATGCACATTCTTGTCTAGCTCATAACATGGCACAATTTACAGAATCCATTTTGTAATCTGTTAAATTACAGACATTCTGTCAAAACTACAATCCTTGACAAGATTGTAGCTCATTTATGAAAATGGTTGAAATGCTGTCACATATTGTAATAAGTTGCAACTAGAGTAGACCCAATGAATCAGTGGTCATTTGGTGAATCAACTCCATAAATTTCATTGATTCATTTCTGTTATTTACTATGCTAAGCAACAGGATATTAGCCACTGTATCTCAGGGTTAGGCCTACCATTCAGGGACATGGTGGATGATTTCAGTAGCATTGGCATCCTTCCACTTGCTTTCATGAACAACACGGCTGCTGTTGTCTGTAAACTGATGCCTGTCATGCTGTTTGTCTTGGGTCTCCTAAACTAACCTACTAGCTCAGGTGTGGTAGAAGATGCAATCTCATTCCAGGTATTGAGGTTCATTTTGGGGTCTAACCTAAACAGCATCTGTCTGTGGACAAGGGAGGGTCCAGTACATTATATTTTACCTAATACAACAAAGTGCAGTCAAGAGACAGGGTGCATTTTCTTTTCTCTGCAAACTTGGAATGACTTGAGCCCTAGTCATAGCTTCTTGTCATACTTACAGACAAGCAGAATCAGTTAAATATAATATTGCTCTTTCCTTTCCTTTGGGAACAGGAGGGCTGGCCCAAATTTAATGGAACTCTTGGTGTATCTGGGTTAATCTGATCTACAAAACCTTCTGCCAGACCTGGCCTTCTTAGTAGGGATGAGGACTCATGATTGTGAGTTGCTGTTTTGTCTGACTCAAGTCACACCACTGACTCCACTAGGACTCAACTTAGGAGTTGGGGGGGGCAGACTTGGACTCAACTCATTTTTCTGAGACGTGTTTGGAGTCCCTAAGGCAGTGGTGGTGAACCTTTGGCACTCCAGATGTTTTGGACCGCAACTCCCAGAATTCCAAGCCCGTATTGCCAATGACAAAGGACTATGGGCCTACCTGCCTCCACTGCCACTGCCATCCAGATTGCAGCAAGCCCGGCTTCCCTTCCAGGAGCTTGTTGCTGTCTCCACCTACACATGTATCAGCCAATGGATAGGCCAGTGCATATGCAGAGGCAGGGGCCAGCTCTGCAAAGACATGTCAGCCCACCGCCTCAAGGTTTTGGACTCAGAACCTGTGCCTGAAGACTCAGACGTGGACATGTGACTCAGTCCCAAAGACTTGGACTTGGACTTAGGACCCAGTCCTAAAGATTTGCCAACATCCCTGCTTGCTAAGTGTGTCCCAATACAGATCCTTGCTGGATGATTTACTGGACTGTCCTTTGGATTTTGCATTTCTTTTGCAGAAATCAACTTTGAAGTAGGGGACGCACACACAAAGATGGGGAGCAAAATAGGGTGCTTCTTTGCATACAATTGCCTATACTAATCTGTATGGACAGGTGCAACATTTGAAAAAGGTTTTTAGAGTGTTCTTGGAACATCTGTGACATTATCTCACCAGAGTGGAGAAGAATATGAGCCGATGAGTCTGCTATCTAGGTTTCCTGCTGTGGAGGGGCAACATCAGTTACCATGGTCTCCCTCCTTGTGGTTCTTTATTACACTTGGAATGGATGGTCCTTCAAGTGCAAAATGCTTTTAAAAAGAGAAGTGTTCTTTGGCAGCACTTCAGAAACAGGAATGCCCTTTGAATAAGAGGGTACAAGGTCACCCTGTATTGATGGTGTGTCTTGTGTACTGGTGAGGCCACTAATGGAGCCAAGAACTGAGAGTAGCTGAGAACTGAAGAAGATCTTTGCTGAAGATCCTGACATTTTAATATAAAATTCTTCTGACAATTTGATATAATTGAGATAAGAGAGCAGGAATTCATTATTTCTAAATGAGGTGATTTTGTGTGCAGAGCAGCTTAGGGCCTTTTTACACGACCCCAAAGATCTGCTGGTCCCTTAAATTCGGACCAGAGATCTTGAGGGTTTGTCGCTCTTCCTTCCTCCCCACCACTCCGCACTTCCTTGCTTCTGTCTGTGGGAGGGGAGGGAGGGGAAAAAAGCCTTAAAAAGGGACAAAAGAATAAAGCCTTACCTCCGGTGCCGGTGGAAGTTGCTCCGAGCACCGGTTACTTCCTGGTTCCTCTTAAAGGGGTGGGAGACAAAAAAAACCAACAAAAAGAAGGGAGGAGAGTCGGGCACTCTCCACATCAAAATTTTTCACTCTCCCAGAGCAGGTACAAGAAAAGTGTGCTGGGACGCGCTAAAGTGGGCGTGGTCGCACTTAATTATCTGTTAGCTCTGGAGCTGGTGAGGAAACATTTTTAAGCTCCGGAGTTGGGAGCCATTTGCAGCGGAGCTTAGGGGTCGTGTATAAATGCCCTTAGCTACAAGCTTGTGAGATCTGTTTTAATACTACATGCTTTGTTGGAATTTACTGTATCTTCCAAGTAAATCTCCTTTACCAATGAAGCTTTCCCCCCCAGGGAGGATGCCTTCTGCCACTAGAAGAAGAACTGGGTAAGAGTATGTGGCACAGCGACCCTCAGGGCTGCCTGGTGCCTCTTCATTTTACCTAATCTTACTGGATGTAAACACAAACAGGAGACAGGCTAGAGTCCTTCTAGCAGATAGACTGCTTATCAGAAGATGACAGATAACCGAACTAGAAAAGACATCATTGTTCAAGTGTTTAACAATTCTGTGAATGACATTTTAAAAATAAATTACAGAAACAGAGCAGCATACAGTGCCACCCTCTGCACTTTCTCCCAGCACAGTTCAAGGTACAGTACATCACAGAAGTAAGTATACCCCTCACATTTCATAAATATTTTAGTTTATCTTTTCATGTGACAAAACTAAAGAAATGACACTTGGCTGCAATGTAAAGCAGTGAGTATACAGTTTGTATAACAGTATAAACATGTTGTCTCCTCAAAATAACACAACACACAGCCATTAATGTCTAACTGAGTCCATTGATTGAATCCTGTACATAGGATTCAAGGCAAGTCAAATAATTTTGGTGCCCTGACTCAAAATCTACTGCTTGAGGTAGCTGGCTGCCTCATTCTGCCTAATGTTAGAGCCAGCCCTATTACTTCACAAAACTGTAGGGGTAGATGAAGGAGACCTAAACAATACCGAACAGAGGATTGACCTTCATTTCTGGTATGCTGACAGATGTCTTAGTCCTGGGAAAGGTCTTTCATTTCACTGTCAGTCAGGACTTGCAAATATGAGTTGGAAATGGAGGTAGGGGTGGGGTGCAGATTGACACCAACATATCCCCATTACTATATTATCAAACGATGCATCCAAACTTGACAAGATTACAAGGCATTTATATTCTTCATCATGATTTATTCCCACTTCAGATAACTGGTAAAAATGTTATTTATTTTTCTTATGTGATCTGAAATATTTTCTCCTGGGCTCTGCGTTGTCCGAAACAGTTGTTTCATTAACGTTATTTTGCTGCCAGCTGTGTCTGATATGTGCAGCTTTCAAGGCCATCCAAGCTTCATATGCTGTTTTAGCCTCCTGTATATATACAAACTGCGAATCTTCTAAAGACAAAACAATTATAGACAGCGCCTTTGCATCTAGCTTTACACTCTGTTCATCTGCATCGTCTTCAAGCTCTTTTTCCGCATATTCATACAGATCATGAAATTTCAAAAAATGTTTCATGCACATAGCCCAGTCCAAATAGTTCCTATTAGATAGTTTCACCAGAGGCATTGAAGATAAGTTTATACTTGCCATCTTGGCTTATTGTGCCGACTTCTTTCCCCTTTCAGCAACACTCCCTTCAGCCTCCTTAGCAACACTTTCTTCAGCCTCCTCTGTTTTCATTCAAACACTCTGTTTATGCTTGGCTTGCTTTATCAGCTGCCTCCTTCTCTGTTCGCTTCCAAGCCTCAGAGAAAAACTTTTCCTTTGCAGCTTTATTTTGTCTCTATTCCACTCCAAACCGTTTCCTTCTGCAAAACACAACTTTATACAAAACACACTTTATCTGCTCTGGGTCATAACCCTATCAACAAATAATTAAGGGATTATGAAAAATGTTAACACACATTTGTATAGCAGAGAATAAATATGAGCTTAGCAGCAGTAGCATGTAGATAAAGTGTAGTTAATTGTTATAAGTATTATCAGAACCCAGAAATGGAGAGACAAAGAAACATGACTTAGAATAAAACTCTTATATTGAATATATACAGAAAATATACAACAGCATAACACCAAGCAATATTACATATACAAATCAACAGAGCATGGGGTACTGTTTTCTCACCATAAACAGTCCCAATTTAACATTATACAAGCCAGTTCTTATATACACATTTAGACCTCATCAGACATGATTTTAACCAATCATATTCTGATACACCATGATGTTATTAACTATTCCACCTGTGCTAAATCACTTAACCTGCTAGTGATTTCTAATTCCTTGCACTTGTGGCTAACATCATGACACTGCATTTTTGACTGACTCCATTTTACAATTCTCTTTTCACTCTGTTAAATATACATTACATATATTTTGTCAATTCTATACATTATGACAGAGGGATAATATACAGTCCAGTACAATTAAGACATATCCAAGTACTGAGAACAGGGAACTGAGGGACAAGCATCAAAAGACATTACATTAAAGTTATCAGAGAACACGAGCAGTTAAAAAGAGAGTAAAATTCCATGTAAAGTCATGAGTGGGGGAAACTAACATTGAGAACATAGTGTCAATGCAATCGCAAAGTCTATAAACACAAAGTCTATGTGTTCATGTATGATAGATTCATATGATTCAGTCACATAATAGGTAATCCATCATTCAGGGAAAGCTTGCCTGAAGAGAAAGGTCATTGCCTGTTTCTGTTTTTGGAAAGACATAAGTGATGGGGCAGTCCTGGCCTTTAATGGGAGAGAGTTCCAGAGTCTGGGCACAGCAGCTGAGAAGGCCCTTTCATTTGTTTCCATGAGACATACCTGAGAGGATGGCAGGATGGAGAGAAGGGCCTCTCCTGATGACCTTAATACCCAAGCTGGTTCATACTTTGAGATTCGATCTTTAAAGTAGCTAGGACCCAGGCAGTAAGTGCTTTGTAGGTCAAGGTCAGCACCTGGAATTGTGCCTGATAGCTGATTGGCAGCCAGTGAAGCTGCTTTAATAGGTTGTACTGTAATGTGATATCTGTATCCCGCCCCAGTCAGCAATCTGACTGCTGCATTTTGGATCCATTGGAGTTTCCTGAGGCTTTTCATCGGTAGCCCCACATAGAGCGCATTACAGTAGTCTAGCCGGGATGTCACTAGAACATGTGTCACCGTGGCCAGAGCTCGTTTCTCAAGAGACAGGCGTAACTTGCATACTATTCTTAATTGTGCTAATGCGCTCCTGGCCACAGACGCAACCTAGACATCCAAGCTCAAGGATGAATCCAAGAATACCCCCAAGCTGTGTACTTCTTTTCGACTCACCAAGAGCACCTGTGTCTTGTCCGGGTTTAGTTTCATTTTGTTCATCCTCATCCAGTTCATTACTACAGTTAAACACTCATATACAGTTGAGAATGAGATTGTAGCTCAATTCGAATCTGGAGGTCACGAGAGATAGAGCTGGGTATCCTCGGCATACTGGTGGCACTTAACCCCAAAAGACTTGATAATCTCTCCCAGTGGTTTCATATAGGGCCTTTTCACACGATCCCCAAGATCCGCTGGCCACTTAAATTCGGACCAGATATCATAGGGGTTCGTCGCTCTTCCGGTGTCCCCACCCCTCCGCACTTCCTGGCTGCTGGCTGCGTGAGAGGAGGGAGAAAAAGAGAAAGAAAAGCATGCCGCTCACCTCAGTTCTGCCTTTCGCTCCTGCCGGCAACATTCCAGTCTCTGTAAAAGTAGCTCTTAAAGCCAAAAAACAACAAACAGGAGAGCCCCGCAGTCACTATCGTTACACCGGATCAAATAATTTTCACCTCCAAAGAACAGGTACTTGAAAGGTGCGCTGGGATGCGCTAAAGTGGGCGTGGTCGCACTTAATTTCCTTTTAACTCTGGAGCTGGTGGGGAAACATTTTTAAGCTCCGGAGCTGGGAGCCATTTGCCCTGGAGTTTAGGGGTCGTGTATAAACGCCCATAGATTTTAAATATCATAGGAGAGAGAACAGAACCCTGTGGCTGTGGTGTCAAACATGAATCATCTAACACAGTGGTTCTCAAACTGTGGGCCCCCAAATGTTCCTGGACTGCAAATCCCAGAAATCCTGGCCAGCTCAGCTAGTGATGAAGACTTCTGGGAGTTGCAGTCCAGCAACACCTGGGGACCCACAGGTTGAGAACCACTGACCTAACACCACTTTCTGCATTCTTTCCTGCAGGAAGGACTGAAACCATTTTAATGCAGTACCCCCAGTTCCCATTTCAGAGAGACAAGTCAGGAGGCTCTCATGGTCTAGTGTTAAAAGCAGCTGAGAGGTCTAGTAAAACCAAAAAGGACACAGATCTCCTATCTATTTCCCTGCATAAGTCTACCAATGCAACCAGTATCATCTCTGTCCCACAGCCAGGTCTGAAGCCAGATTGAAATGGATCCAGGTAGTTTATCTCATCCAGAAACCTCTGGAGCTGCAAGGTCACAACCCACTCTAGGACTTTCCCCAAGAATGGGATATTTGATACCGGTCGGTAATTGTTCAGTATCATTGGTCTAAGGAGGGCTTTTTAAACAGTCATTTTGCTATTGCCTCCTTTAAGCACGCTGGAATCCTGCCCTGTTGTAAGGAGGCATTCACTACTCTTCCTAACCAGTCTGCTATACCTTCTCTGGCAGCTTTTATGAGGGGCAAGGATCCAACACACGTGGTGGCCCTCATCTCCCCAAGGGTCTTGGCCACATCATCTGGCTGTAGGAGCTGAAAGTCATCCATTAATACAGGACAAGGAGGGCAGGGCATTTTATTTACAGGCTCTGGGTCAATAGCAGCATCCAAGGTAGCTTGGATCTGTTCAATTTTGCCTACAAAGTGTTGTGCAAATTCTTCACAGTGAGATACAGAATAGTCTGTGTTATCCACCCGTGGGCCAGCGTGTAGCAGCCTTTTGACTATTCTGAAAAGCTGCACTGGGTGATTTTGTGCCAAATCAATGGTGGTAGAGAAAAATGATTTCTTTGTTGCCTCAACTGCCTTGGAGCAAGCCTTCCAAAGACCTTTCACTGTTTCTTTGTCTATTTCAATCTGGGTATTTTGTCAACATCTTTCAGCTCTACGGGCCACCTGTTTCAATTTTGCCAGCTCCCCAGTAAACCAAGCAGCCAATCTGGGTCTATTTTGAGATGTTTAGGAGCTATCGGGTCAATGGCTTTGCTCATTTCCCCATTCCAGAGTTCAACCAAGGATTCAATAGAATCACCCATCAGAGAGGTAGGGAACTTCCCAAGGGTGGTTAATTCATCAAACTTCTGTGATGTATTGCTTTTGTCTGACACACACACACACACACACACACACACACACACACACACACACACACACACACACACACACACACACACACACACACACACACACACACACACACACACACACTGGCCAGGCTCTGAGTTACAGCGAGACTAAAGCACACCATATAGTGGTCTGTCCAAGACAATGGGACTACAGAAAGGTCCCTTACTTCAATGTCCCCACTGTCCATATCAGGGCAGAAGACCACGTCTAAAGTGTGGCCTGCAGGATGGGTTGGGGCAGACACCATTTGGGCCAGACCCATTGTTGACATGGAGGTCATGAAGTCTTTTCAGACCTTTTCTATCCATTAGTTACTTTCGAAATTGTTGATGTTATGTCATTACAATTGTGACTGACTTCTTTTTGAGCCCAAGTCCATGGAGTTTTCTTGGCAGGAATACTGGAGTGGCTTGCCAGTTCCTACTCCAGGTGCCTACAGCACCTGATATTCCCTGGTGGTCGCTCATCCAAGTCTGACCCTGTTTAGCTTCTGAGATCAGGCAAGATTGGATGTGCTCAGGGAATCTATTTTGAAATACGGTGCATGCTCCTGTTATATCCCCTGGAGCAACTCATTACAAGTAACATATTCATTACTTCCAAGTGCTGCTTCTCATTAATAACAGGTTATTAACAGCCTGCTTCTTTGTCCATGAAGTGCATTTATTTTCTTTTCAAAGCCCATGCATTAAATCCAATTGCTAGTTCCATCTAAAGGAGACTCACAGAGTGAACAGAACTCAATAGATCAGCAGTTATGTTAAGCCCCATTGAACTGAGTGAGTCTATCATGGTTGTCACTGAAAAAACGGATAATTTCAGCAAATATTTTCCTGCATGACTCTCATCATAACAATCCCTTCTACCTCTTTTATGTCTGCTTTTCTTTGTCTAAGAGCTGTAAGGGATCCATCTATTTTTTATAGTTTCTATCCGACCTTATATAATAATAAAAAGTAAATGCTGAATTATAAACACATAAACAGTGCTGGTTAGTTGGTGGGGCTGCAGTGTACTGCATAAGACCTTATCACGATCTGTTTTGCCTTCCCTGAACTGCAGTCTGTTTAGAAATGCCTACTGTTAAAGGCTATTTTGCTTGCCAGCAGGACCAGCTTCAGACATTTTGTCACCTGAGGCAAAGCACCCATGGTGGTGTACCTCAGGTCAAAGTGCAGAGTAACCAAGGCTGATCAAATTAGGGACTTTTGAGCACCTGAAGCTCAAAAGTCCCTTGACAGTGAACACAATTTTTAAAAATTACAATCTGCCGATATTTTGTTACAGAAAAATCATTGGCCCAAGGCCCCTGTCTCACTCTCCCTCATGCAATAACATTGTCACAAAGCTCAAACCACCTCAGAATAGCTGCAAGATTAAGATAAATATCATATTAATCAATACTAGGACACAGAAAGAATGTGTCAGGTAAAATCCAACACACTCCAATTTGGAATGCATACTTAAATATCTCTGATTCTAATAAGAGGCTCACCCACCTTTTTATGTTTTCCGCTCTTAGTATTGCTGAAACAATAACAGACAGAACTATAAATGTATTGGATGGAATTTGAAATATATAGAATTGTCATTTCTGTAGCAGTTACAAAGCAGTAAAATTACTGTATAAGGAAAGTTAAAATTTCTGGCAGTGAAACTACAGTGACAGAACGTTTGGGAGGAAGAGAAATGTCCTTGTTTCTTTTGTGTTTGTATTCTTGGCTTCCTTTCATTTCAGCATGAATCACTGAATTTCTTCTAATTTTCAGCTTCTTTTTCAGAGAGTATATGTGCATGAAATGACAACAGATTTAGAATAATAAAATGATGGAGTTGGAAGGGGCCTATAAGGCTACGGAGTCTACCCCCTACTCAATGCAGGCATTGAAATCAAAGCAGATCTGATAGATGGTTGTCTAATTTTCTCTGGAATGCAATCCAGAGGTCACCGAATCCATTGTCGTACTGCTCTAACAGTTAAGTGTTTTTCCATTACTCTTCAACCTAAATTTGACTTCCTCTAGCTTGAGCCCATCATTGCATGTCCTGCATTCTAGGATGATAAAAGTGCTTGAAAAGTGCTACCACATCACCTCCTCTCAGTCTTTTCTCAAGGATACACATGGGCAGTTCTTTCAGTGTTTCCTCATAGTACTGTACTTGGTTTTCTAGTCCCCTGATCATCCTTGTAGCTCTCCTCTGGACTTGTTCCAGTTTGTCTAAATCTTTCTCAAAGCACAGTGTCCAGAAATGGACACACTACTTAAGATGAGTCCTAACCCAGTGCTGAATAGAGGGGAATTAGTCCTTCACTTTGGAGACGAGGCTTCTGTTAATGCAGCCTAAGAGAGCATTTTCATTTTTCCTTTTCTCTTTCTTTCTTTCTTTCTTTCTTTCTTTCTTTCTTTCTTTCTTTCTTTCTTTCTTTCTTTCTTTCTTTCTTTCTTTCTTTCTTTCTTTCTTTCTTTCTTTGAAGCTTTATCACACTGTTGACTTATATTCAGCTTGTGGTCGACAAGAACTTTAAGATCCTTCTCATATGTATTATTGAGCCAAGTATCCCCTATATTATAACTGTGTGTTTGTTTGCTTTCTCACTAAGTACAGAACATTTCCCTATAAAATTTCATTCTGTTGTTTTCAGCCCAGTGCTTGAATATAGCGAGATATTTTTGAATTTTGTTCCTGTCTTTCAAGGTATTAGCTACTCCATCCAATTTTGTGTCATCTACAAATCTGACACATATTCCCAGCAGTCCGCCATTCAAGTCATCCTGAGCCTTGTGAGACTTCACTTGACTCCTCCTCCCAGTTTGAAAAGGAACTATTAATAATCATTCTTTGAGTAAGATTCTGTAACCAACTGTTTATCTATCTGACACTTTTTTATTCAACCCACACCTAGTTAGCTTGCTAATAGAGATGTAAAATTTCCAAAATTCCGGTTCTAGCTACACTGCAGCAAGACCAATTGATAAGTGCTCCAGCTTATCAAGTAGAATTCCTCCGGATAAAGAAACCCTAATAAGGGTAAAGTTTCCTTGGAGGGGAAACAAAGAAGAGGCATCAACTGCAGACCACGAAGGGAGCGGTGGTGAACTTTGTGGAAGCAGGAAAAGCTTCATCTCCCACCAGAGGAAGACATTTGCTATGGTGAAGACGGAGCCATTGGTGCCGGACATTAAAGGTTGTAAATACTTGGCATGTCATGAGTAGAATGCTTTTATCTCTCTATATATGAAGCTTCTCCTTGGTATCTGGAAATATTTCCTTCAAACAAACACTAAACCCCCTTTCTCTGAGGAAGCAGCTTTTAGCAAAGAAGGGGTGAATGTTTTCGAAAGACAAGCACAATGGAGATTGACAGAGGGTCTGACTCCATCATAGAAACACTGTGGGTTAAACTACCAGGTCCAAGGAGTGATGTGGTAGTTGGGGTATTCTATCATCCACCAGATCAAAAACTTGAGGGGGACCTTGAAATGAGGAGAGAAATCATGGAGGTGTCTAAGAGGGATAGGATAGTAATCATGGGTGACTTCAATTATCCCCACATTGACTGGGCCAATGCGAGCTCCGGGCAAGAAAGAGAAACTGGGTTTCTCGACTTGCTGAATGACTGTGCCTTAGAGCAACTTGTCATGGAGCCCACCCGAGAACAGGCAACTCTGGATCTAATACTGTGTGATACTCAGGACCTGGTCAGGGATGTGAATGTCAGTGAGCCTCTGGGGAACAGTGGCCATGCTGCAATCTCCTTTGCCATGCATGTTGGAGGAAGAGTGTCAAGCAAATCAGACATAAAAACTCTTGATTTTAGAAGGGCAAACTTCCCTCAGATGAGGAAACTAGTTAGAAAGAAATTGAAGGGTAAGGTTAGAAAAATCCAATCTCTCCAGAGTGCATGGAGCCTGTTTAAAATAACGGTAATAGAGGCCCAGCACAAGTGCATACCACAAAGAAAGAAGAGCTCATTTAAGTCCAAGAGGGCGCCGGCATGGTTAATGAGTGGAGTTAGAGAGGCTCTAAAGTGCAAGGAGAGGTATTTCTGTAAATGGAAATCCTCCCCAAATGAGGAAAATAAAAAGGAACACAAACTCTGGCAAAAGAAATCTAAGAAGATGATAAGAGAGGCAAAGAAAGATTTTGAGGAATGCATGGCTAGCAATATAAAGGGTAATAATAAAAGTTTATTTAAATATGTTAGAAGTAGAAAACCTGCCAGAGAACCAGTTGGCCCTCTGGATGGTAAGGGAGGAAAAGGGGAGGTTAAGGAGGACTTGGAAATGGAAGAGAAATTAAACGAGTTCTTTGTATCTGTCTTCACAACAGAAGACCTTGAGCAGATTCCGCTGCCTGAACGGCCCCTCTTGACTAAACAATTAAATCAAATACAGGTTAAAAGAGAGGATGTTTTAGGACTAATTGATAAACTGAAGATTAACAAATCACCGGGCCTAGATGGCATCCACCCAAGGGTTATTAGGGAACTGAGAAATGAAATTGCAGATCTCTTAATGGTAATATGCAACTTGTCTCTTAAAACGGCCACAGTGTCGGAGGACTGGAGGATAGTGGATATAACACCAATTTTTTAAAAAGGAAGGAGGGGGGACCCGGGAAACTACAGGCCAGTTAGCCTTACATCTGTCCCAGGGAAGATGGTGGAAAGCCTCATCCAAGAAAAAAATCTTAAAACACATAGAAGAACAAACCTTGCTGAGAGAAAATCAGCATGGCTTCTGTAAAGGTAAGTCTTGTCTGACAAATCTTTTAGAATTTTTTGAAAAGGTCAACAGGCATGTGGATTTGGGTGAACCGGTGGATATAGTCTATCTGGATTTTCAAAAGGCTTTTGACACAGTCCCTCACCAAAGGCTGCTGAGAAAATTGCACAGTCAGGGGATAAGGGGTCAGGTCCTCTTATGGATTGAGAACTGGTTGAGATCCAGGAAACAAAGAGTAGGTGTCAATGGGAAATTTTCACAATGGAGAGAAGTGAAAAGCGGTGTGCCCCAGGGATCTGTCCTGGGACCGGTGCTTTTCAATCTGTTCATAAATGACCTGGAGACAGGGATAAACAGTAAGGTGGCCAAGTTTGCAGAAGACACAAAACTTTTCTGTGTGGTAAAAACCAGAGAAGATTGTGAAGAGCTCCAGAAGGATCTCTCCAAACTGGGAGAATGGGCTACGAAACGGCAAATGCGTTTTAATGTAGCCAAATGTAAAGTAATGCATATTGGGGCTAAAAACCAAAACTTTATCTATCAACTCATGGGCTCTGAGCTATCCATGACGAATCAGGAAAGAGATCTTGGTGTGTTGGTGGACAGCTCCATGAAGGTGTCTACCCAATGTGTGGCAATGGTGAAGAAGGCCAATTCCATGCTAGGGATTATCAAAAGGGGGATTGAAAATAAAACAGCCAACATTATAATGCCATTATACAAAACAATAGTAAGGCCGCACCTGGAATATTGTGTACAATTCTGGTCACCGCATCTCAAGAAAGACATAGTGGAACTGGAAAAGGTGTGGAAGAGAGCGACTAAAATGATTACTGGGCTGGGGCACCTCCCTTATGAGGAAAGGCTAAAACATTTGGGGCTCTTTAGTCTGGAAAAAAGGCGCCTGAGGGGGGGATATGATTGAGATGTACAAAATAATGCAGGGCATGAGTAAAGTGGATAGAGAGAAGCTCTTCTCCCTCTCACATAATACCAGAACTAGGGGACATCCATTCAAACTGATGGTTGGAAGAGTTAGAACAGACAAAATAAAATATTTCTTTTTACCCAGGTGTTGTTAGTCTATGGAACTCCCTGCCACAAGATGTGGTGATGGCATCTAGCCTGAATGCCTTCAAAAGGGGACTGGACAGATTCCTGGAGGAAAAGTCCATCACAGGTTACAAACCATGATGGAGATGTGTAATCTCCAGGCTTAAAATCGGGGTACCTCAAGGGCCAGATGCAGGGGAGTGGTATCAGGAGATAGATATCTAGTCTCATGTGCTCCCAAACGCATCTGGTGGGGCCACTGTGAGATACAGGAAGCTGGACTAGATGGGCCTTTGACCTGATCCAACATGGCTCTTCTTATGTTCTTATGTTCTTAAGATATTGTTTTCACATTATTTTATAAACTTGCCTTCCTGCCTATTGCCTTCTTGTGGAAAAATATGTTATGCTTTTGCTGGATTTAAAGACAAGATTTATAGGAAGCTACCTTATGCCTCTGTGCTTTCCATATGTTGAATTTAAAAACGCAACTGTAAGAGCAGTATTGGGAAAACTGTTTCTTCAAAAAACATCATCTGATCTTGGAATAATTGCATGTTTTGAAAACAAAGCTTGAAGGCTGTTCCTCGCTGCTTTGGCCTCAATCTAGTCTAGTTACTCTCCTCAGTATCTCTCTTATTTCCAAACTAAGTGGCAGAAACTATTACAAACAATATTAACACTTTCTTCTGAGCTATAAAACACAATGGATTGGGAAAACATTTCAGAAGTAGATTTTGCCAACATAATTTTACACGGTTTGCAAAAATTATAGATATTTACACTGACTCAACCTCTGAAGATACAGAGATATTCAATTCTGATAAAGACACAGAGGTAAAACAGAGACGGGAATGCAGTTTCCAAATTACTACAACAGCAATTTCACAAGATAGACCTAAATATGGAGTGTTGGATAACACTGGGTCTCTAGAAAAAAACCTGTAATTAGCTCTGATCAGGAGAGTGAGCTAAAACAAACAGCTAATCTTAATCTAGAGACAAAAACAAGATTGATCCAGGATAAATTTTTCGATATGCCAAATTTACAAAATATGATAGGGAAAGGGAAAATTGAAAAAAAAAAGAACTTCTGGCTTAGTGAATTTATTACATAAAATGCTTTCTGTATTCTGATTGTCTAAGGCTACTGGTTAATTGATATGATATGGGAAACGGAAAATGGAAATGTGAAGACAAACCTGATATATAAATAAATGTTAATCTGCTAGATTTTTAAAAGAATAGAGGCAGTTGGGTATAGACAAGAATTTCTATACATAAAGTCAAATATATAGACCAGTAGGTAGCTCTCTCATAATAGCCCATAAAGTATTAACTTGAATTAGAGATGATTGCTGAAATTAGGCACTTTTTGGAAGAATAGGTAAATATACTGTAGATTATATATATAATGTATATAGTTAGCCAAATCTATCCTTAATTGCTTAGTATTGAAGAGCTAAATAGGGATGAGATAGTATGGAAACTAAGTATGAAAGTAAGTTCATTTAAGCTGGGAAAGGAGATATACATTATACTGGGCTCAAATGTTGGGAAAAACTGTGATTGAATTGGTAACATGATAGGAGACAAGCAATATATATATATATGAACAACTTCCTCACACATCTCAACAGCCTACACCCCAAAATACAATTCACTATGGAAATAGAAGCCAACAACCAACTTCCCTTCCTGGACGTCCTAATCTACAAAAAACCCGACGGCTCCTTAGGACATACCATCTACCAGAAAAAAACACATACAAACCGCTACTTAAATGCACAATCACACCACCACCCTGCACAGATCAACTCCGTAGCAAAAACCCTCATCTCCAGAACCAAACGCCTCGCTGACAAAGACCACCTAAAAACTGAATTACACACTCTCTCGAATGTTTTATAACGGATTCCAAAAAAACACCATCACCAAACTAATCCAAAAGGAAACACCCCCAAGAACCAAGAAACAGAAGAGAACAACGGCACCGCCCTCCTCCCTTACATCAAAGGCACCACACACAAAATCAGCAAAATTCTCCACAAACACAATATCAAGACAGCCTTTTGCACCGACCAAAAAATAGCCAACATCTTAAGAAACCCCAAAGACAAGATTGAGCTAGAAAACCAAGGAGTCTACGAAATACCATGCAAAGTCTGTCCAGCCACATACATCGGACAAACAAACAGGAGAATAAGCGCACGCATCGCAGAACACAAGAACGCAGTCAAAAAGAAGAAAAATCTTCCTCTCTCTTCCAGCACATAAAAACAACAGGTCATGAAATTGACTTTGAAAGAACCAAACTCATCTCCAAAACTGAACACTTCAACAGTCGAATAATCATGGAAAGCCATTGAAATAGAGAAACACCCAAACAACATGAATAAACGTGATGACACCTCCCGCTTGCCTGACATCTGGAAACTAGCCCTGGTAGCCTCTGTCACAAAGACTGACACCAGGTCCAAAAGGACACAAGATGCCACCACCTTCCATCCACACCAAACACAAACCCAGACCCTTCCCACAGATGAAACGAAACCACCATCCAATAACAAAACCACGACTGCACCATCTACTGCGGCACCCCACTCCAGTCACCACATGGAGCACACTCACACACCCCAAAAAAACATTGGGAGACCACAGACACGTAGCCAGACCAAAATGAATTCACAAGACACAGGACCCCACTCCACCAAAGCCCAGGATACTGCCAGAACCTACCAGCCATCTAACCCACCAGCATGTAAACAGCCATCTAAACAGCCATCAGCAGTTAATCCCTTAACGATCACCTCAGCCACACAGCAGATCACAAAAGAACAAAGGAACAAACTACAATCAGCAACAGAGCAAGCAAACCACACACCCCCAGCAGTATTTATAGAAGGACTTCAACTGAGACCACACTTTGCTTCAAGAAGAAAGAAGCCAGAACACCAGCCTGAAGATGACGAGTGAGACCTCGTCGAAACGTCGCCAAAACAACCAGATTTCTACACGGGAAGAAACCCGAATCCACCCTAACATGCATACCTATACCCGTGAAAATCTACGAAAACATATATATATATATATATATATATATATAGTTAGCTCTCTCATAATAGCCCATAAAGTATTAACTTGACTATATATATATATATATATATATTGCTTTGTGTTGTCTGTCTTGAAGGATGTTGGGAAGGTCCATTAATTTATAACTCCCTGCCTTCATCTCCTTGATCTACCTTTTCTTTTGTCTCTTCCTCTGCTGGACCCTTTCCTTACTAGTACACTCCCTCATAAAAAAACCAAAAACCAAAAGCAAAGTCTTCTGCACATATATCACCCCATAGCACTTAAAGCACTCTCTGGATGGTTTATCATGCAGGCTACACATTGCACTCCCCCCCCCAAGTGAGCTGGGCACTCATTTTACTGACCTTGGAAGGATGGAAGGCTGAGTCAACTATGAGCAGTTTAACCATTGTGCCCGGTGGTCCACTATCTCAATTTTATTCTTCTGTTATGTTAGGAGTCGGCAAAACGGAAAAATAATTTAACTGGAACATATTGTACTCTTTCCAGTTTGCAGGAAACGCTGAGACATAATAAAATGGAAAACATATAAGTCTCCACATCACATCCTTTCCCTCCTAACTATCTTCATGACGGAATGCCAGGTTGTCTCTCCCTCCTCCCTCTTCAGTCAATTATGTCACCCTCTTTGACCACCTCCCCCTAACCTTCTTTTTGTCCATGTAAGCATACTTTAGTCTAAGGCTTTGGGAGTTGGATTTTTTCTTACAAAGGTTCTAGTGCTGATTTGGCATAAAAAGCCACTGCCTTGGTGCTAGTCTAGAAATGATTCTATCCCAGAAATGGTCCCTCCCCCAGATGTTTGCTTCCTGCCAGTTGTGGTGAAAAACCTATGCTTATATTCCCTTGCTTATACACTTCTGTGGTTCAACACACTGACAGTGCATGCAAGCTAAGTGGTTTGGGGGATGGACACAAAGGGAAGCAAAGCAAGAAGCAAAAGAATTATAGCTGGGAAATGCAGTAATTACCTACTATAGCGCTAGAGTGGGGAAGCATTTATTTAAATACTTAAAACCTTCTGGGGCAAAACCAGAGAGCTCACCAGGTGTGTGTTTCCCATTTAGTCACAGAACACACCCTGATGAAGACATCAAGCTGAAAATAACCTTAGGTCTTCGGACACATCCATGCTGTGGCTCTACATGAATAGGGATGATGACACCTGTGCAAAATTGATGTAAACAAAAAAATCCTAGATACCTCTGCTGGCAGAGGGGGGGGGAGGCATGTGGAGGAAAAAAAGGCTGGGGCAGGATAAAAATCTAAATAATAAATAATAATATGATCTTTTGTCAAACTTTATGGGACCTGGTAAGAGTTTCCATCAAGCAACTTGGCACATGAAATACAAATATTTTTGACTCTGGGATGATTCACACATTCTTGATGATCATGGTTCAGTGCTTGCTGTCGAACATGTGAACTGCCTCTTTTGAAAATATTGCTAGATTTGATGTTAAACAGTAAGAAAACTCTGTAATAATCTTCATGCAGCATATGGCTGGCTGCCCCTGGAGACTGAAAGCAAAATTCAGTAGATGCTTGCTTTCACTGGAGTTGTGCTTTAGTTTTACGGCTGGTGTGTGTATCAATATAATCAGTATGTACACATTATGGCAGCCTGCCACAATTCTCCTCCTAAGTTTTGGGAGGCCCTCACACCACAGCTAAAGAATCTGCTTGCACTGCATAATTTTCTGATTTTGGAAAAGCAAGGGCTATACTCAGAATGCATTAAGAAGTTCACAGGTTATCTGCATTATCCATTACATTCTTTCCTTCCTGATACATCAGACATGAATGCACTTCCAGAAATAGGACACATCCTCTGGAATCTCAGCAGCTTCTGAACCTTTCTGAAATTTGCATTTGGAAAGCTGCAACATGTGGATATGATTAATATTCAAATAGCAATTACTAATCACTTATTAGGGCCGGGCCATTTATGTTTCTAATGAAGTTCCATCCTAATAGTTCTCTGCATAAAGCTAAAGCCAAAGGGGTGCATGGTGCAATCCATAGGTTTAGTAGACATTCAACTCATATAAAAGAAATAGCTTAGTTGTGTAGCACACCACTGATGTAAAAATGCAATGTATGTAATTCTCAAGCTTTGCAAAACTGTACAATGTTTACCAGGGCATCAGTGAAACAGATCAAGACTGCGGGATTGGTCCAAGGTAAAAGCAAAAAAAAGCAAAGTGTGCTGCTTACAGTTTGCTTTCTAGTTCTTAAAGCACAATCTAGGCAGTTTATAATTTAATTATGCAGGCTACAGATTGCCTGCACCCCACCACCCGTGAGCTGGGTACTAATTTTACCAACCTTGGAAGGATGGAAGGCTGAGTCTACTATGAGGCAGCTACCTGGAATTGAACCCCTGACGGTGAGCAGTTTTACTGCAGTACAGCTGTTTAGCCACTGCACCACAAGGCAGTCTGCCACCAAGACAACCACTGTGATGCTTTGAGCTGAAAATAAGCTGTGTGTATTTCTTTAGACCTGACTTATTTACCATATGTACACCCCCGCTCCTACTGGTTTTGTGGTAGTGATGCAAACTTTTATTTGTATGTTGGGATCTGATTTCTAAAAATGAAAGAATGCTTTGGACACTATTTTTCCTCATAGCTGCCACGTCTCTGCAGTCAATCAAAACAATTTCTGAAACACATTCAGAGACCAGGGTTGCTGGGTTGTTTTTTTCCCTATTCTCCTCACCTCTTTTCCCCTTGTTTCCCCTTTCTGTACTTCTGACACAAGAGCAGGTTCAAGAGATTAGCTGTGTCTCAGTCAATTGCATCACTGCTGCATTTAAAAGGCTGACCTTTTGGTTTCCTGCCTCTTCTGCTGAGGAGTAATTCAGTTCCACTATGGGAAATTTGCTAAATTATCACATTAGATATTTTTGAAAGGAAAGATAAAAGCAGAAAGCATTTCCACTTAGTCACGACTCCGATAGAAACAGACTAATTTGGTAAGCTTTTTAAAAAACAAAACAAAACAATAAAAAACACCCTGAGCTTTGCTTGAACAGGAAATGTGAAAAAGTTGAATATATATTTATTAGTATTTATATACAGTATTGGCAAAAGCTGGTTCATACCATATGCTGCACAGGGAATTATTAATAGGGATCAGCCCCACAAAAATGTTTGTTTTCCTTTCATTTTTTTTTTTGGGGGGGGTTGCCTCTTCTCTTTTCAGATTTTCTTTCATTTAACACAAAAGGGACTGCTCTTTCAGGTCCTTTTTGTTTCATTTTTTTCTCTCATTTGTGCTTACTGGCACTCATCCCACACCCCTTAAGAATCCTTAAAAAGGCCTCAAAAATGCAGAGGTAACAGAGAACGAATTACTTCAAAAGCAGGCAACATTTCAACCAACTACCACAACAAACTACTTACCCCAGTTGCACACTGATACATTCACCAAGCCTATCCCTCTAACTTAGGGCGTTTATACACGACCCCTAAACTCTGGGGCAAATGGCTCCCAGCTCCGGAGCTTAAAAATGTTTCCCCACCAGCTCCGGAGTTAACAGGAAATTAAGTGCGACCACACCCACTTTAGCGCGTCCCAGCACACCTTTCAAGTACCTGCTCTTTGGAGGTGAAAATTATTTGATCCGGTGTAACGATAGTGAGTTCGGGGCTCTCCTTGCTTCTGTTTGTTGTTTTTTGGCTCCAGCCCCTTTAAGAGCTACTTTTACAGAGACTGGAATGTTGCCGGCAGGAGCGAAAGGCAGAACGGAGGTGAGCGGCATGCTTTTCTTTCTCTTTTTCTCCCTCCCCTCATGCAGCCAGCAGCCAGGAAGTGCGGAGGGGGGTGGGGACACAGGAAGAGCGACGAACCCCTAAGATCTCTGGTCCAAATTTAAGTGGCCAGCGGATCTTAGGGGTCGTGTGAAAAGGCCCTTATACAACCACTTAAAACCAAATAAAACAGTCCCCAAGACCGCATAGAAATGTATATATTTAACAAGATAAATGCACTGTAAAATGATTGGCTTCTTCATGCCATTTAGAACCAGTCAGGGAGTAGAGGAGCAGGATCACAACTTTGGATAGTAGGCGCCATATAAATTGTATAAATCAATCAATAAAAATAATTAAACTTGTGAGCCTTCCTGTTGCATCAGCCGTATGTTGCATCAGGTCCCAGCAGTACAAAATCTGGTAGTGTGGGGATTTCTCTGAGGGCTGGCAATGAACCTTCTTACTACCTGTGGGGGGCCTGACAGAACATCCTAGGTGCCATGTATGTGGCAAAGATGACAAGATGACAACTGACAACAACTGCTGCAGTTGCTGAGGTTCCTTAAAAAGGTAAAGGTTCCCCCCGAACATGCATGCCATTCGTGTCTAACTCTAGGGGCGATGCTCATCTCCATTTTCAAGCCAAGGAGCCAGTATTGTACAAGTCCATGGCCATGTGGCCGGCATGGCTGAACACATTTCTGCATACAGAACGCTATTTACCTTCCTGCTGTTTACGGTGGTACCTATTTATCTACTTCTATTTACATGATTTCGAACTGTTAGGTTGGCCAGAGCTGGAGTTAACAGTAGGAGCTCACTCTGCTGCGTGGCATCCGGGATTCAAACCGCTGTGCTGCCGACTTTGCAGCCAACAGTTTTTAGCACTCAGTCTAGCCCACTTAGCCAGCATGCCCCCTACCAGATGCCCAAAACCAATTCCCACCCCTGCTCTGTGTTGCTGTTATTATTCACTAAAAGTTGAAGAAAGGCTACAGTAAGAGTAGCAGCAGTTTCTAAGACACAGCAGAGGGAATGGAATTATGGTGGAAGAGAACATGGCTGACGGACCAAAGCTGGATCTACGCTAGTAGCGGGGGGGGGGGAGCATGGCTAGCTTTTGCTTCACTCTGCTCACTTCACATGATGCAAATGCTAACTCATTATTACCTCAGACTGAACCGTGATTTTATGTGCGATTTCTCACACTGCAGCTACTGCATGGTCACCTTGGATGGATAATCCTAATTACTGTGAGTTTGCTTCTGTGACCATGCCAGTAAAGACTAATAATCTCTGTGGCTATGAATGTCTATATTCACTGAGGGTATGACCTCTTTTTCTATTGTGTTACAGACAAATACTATGCACACTGCCACAATTCTACTTAGGAATTCCATCGGACCACATTCTCTCCCGTTACCTCGTCTTTCCATTACCCCTTCTTTGTAGTGTCACCTTAATGCCCCCTCCAGCCCATGAAATGTTTTAGTCTTTTAAAGCCTTTGGCAGAGACACATATCACATAAAGCAGTGGAACTATGCCTGTACTGGTGGCAATTACTTTTTTTTCAATGGTTATGGTGTCTCCTGGTATATTTGTGAACCAGCATGACCAGGATACACATTCACAGTAGCAAGCCTTCATGGGAACTGTTTGTCTTGAAGCATTATTGGTTCCCATTTGCCCCGCCCCACCCCAGAATAAATGCTGTGGCTTGGCAAATCATTGCCTTCCCTTGGCAAGAGAATGAATTCTTATGCTTGCCATGACAACATGGCATATAGCAGGGGGTGTTATGGTGCCAGTTCATCATTGGAAATCTACTGGGGTGACAACTTTGCTTTTGAGGAAGTATATGGAGAAGAGAAGCAGCTATCAGAGAATGGTGTTAAAGACAGAGCGAGACATAGGCCGAACTCCTATTGCTTGCAGGCATGTCCAAACTTCGGCCCTCCTGATGTTTTGGACCACAACTCCCAGAATTCCAAGCCCTGTATTTCCAATGGCAAAGCACTGTGGGAGTTGTGGTCCAAAGCATCTGGAGGGCTGAAAATTTTGGTCCATTTCTTGCCATAGACAGAGCACCCCTGCTGCAGTGTTCTAGGGCATCTGTGCATGTTGGTTTGGTATGTGTGCACAAGGACCCTGAGAACAGCAGCAGAAACACTTGGTTTATCAGGGAACAATCGGCCAAAAGTTACAACTGAGCTTATGCTGAGCACAAGGATATTGGCCATGGGTTGGGAAATGCAAAGTACAGTACACCAATTGCAGCCTCCTTATGGAAGCCATTTATAAAGATGAGGAGGGTAAAACTGTATTTTTATGAGGGTCCAAGACAAGGATGGCCACAGCAAAGAGTTGCTTCCAAGGTTACATGGTGAGCTTCACCACAGTGATAAGGGCAAGAATGAAATTAAGAGTACAAGAGACGACAGGTTTTCTGCAACAGGAGCAGGTGTTGGCCTCTGGACAAGAGTGAGATCTGTATGTGTACACCTGTGGGCACAGGAAGAAAAAAAATATAGCTTTGCAAGCTCAAAACAAAAAGTGACATACGCTGACATTTGATCAGCCGAGTGTCAACCTTTTATACCAATGAACACTAATGGAATCCTTCCTGTGATACTGTTCATCTTTGGCTGTAATAACATGGATTAATATTATAGTGTGAATCATATGTAGTCAACAAAGAGCAGAGTGGAAATGAGGTGTAGATCCAGCCTAGAACACTGCACAGAAGTCATTCACTCTGTAACACTTTGTTGTTGGGCACAAGTCTTATCACTGTGGCTTGATTCCGTTTGCTGAGACTGGATTGAAGAAAATAACATATTTATTAAGAGACTAGTGGGGACTCCTAAAACAATAGAATATATTTTTACAGATCTTCAAGAATACTCTTGCCCTTAAGGGAAAGGGGACAGAGAAGAAGTGCTCATTAGGTATCCTCTGTTCCACCTGTCACCTTCCCTCATTTTCAACTCTCAAGGACAATCTTGTCCAAGGGGGAGAAGAGAGCTGGTTCCACCTGTGTCTCCCCATCACTGATCTCTTGACCTTATTGTTTCGTGATGTAGGGAGCATTTAGATGACCCTTAATTGCTAAGAATATCCAGGGCAGAATGGATGATGAACAAAGAAATAATAAAGTGAATGAATAAAGATCAAGAATTATAGAGCAGAAAGCTAGAATGTGTTGGTCATTGTAAAGGGAAATGACAGCTACAGACTGCTACAGCTAATAATCCAAAGCAAAGTAAACAAGAAAGGAGGTGCAAGAAGGAAAGCTTACTAGCTCCTCAGATTGATAAAGCTGTTTGGATTATTATTGAAACGTTTCCATCTCTCAAGAAAAAGAAGTCCAGTAGCCATGACTCAACTTCCAGATGAACTCACCTGGATGAATGAGAATCTTCACAAACATCTTACTGTCCAAAGAACTCTGGAGACCAATCTGCACGCAACACAATGTGTTTATTTGGGGCTGCCACATTTTCAAGAGAACATGAGCAGATATGTGTAATAGAAGTGTGCTAATACTTTTCTTATTATTTATTTTTAAAATCAGTCGAAAAAGGCTGTTATGCTTCTTTCTTCACATATGAAAATACTGCAAAAGATTTTTATATCATTATTTTCCTCCATAGTGCTTTTCCTGTCATGTGCAACTCGGACTAGTTTAGCAAGGTGAAAATATCTGAAATTAAATATATGTGAGAAAATCTGAGGATAATCGTGACTCTGTATGGGAAGCTATTTAAGAAGGCAATTTCTGTTGCAGCTGCTTAGAAACACTCTAGGATCTTGGTGGGATTAAAAAAACAATCAAAAGTTCAATACACAGAAGAAAGCAAATTGTACATGTAGGTGTTAACACAGAATTAGCTTGCAATTATGTCAGTGGGTATGAGAATGAATCACAAACTACACTGCCTTCTATCAGGAGTACAATGTTGCAGAATAAATGATCAGTTTAGAAGAGATGCCTTAGATTTCACCTTGATTAATCATCTCAGCATAGATTTGTTGTACTATTTTAGATACACGTTTGTTGCTTCTCTTTATTGTAGACTGCAGTGGGATCTAGGATGATTTATCAAATTTACCAAAAGCATATCCTCTCAGTCATGAATGGAGAAGTAACAGATTGAAACAAAAACATTAAGAACAGGAGCCTCGTGGCGCAGTGGTTAAATGCCTGTACTCCAGGTAAAACTGTGTTCACGACCTGGGTTCAATCCCTGATAGCAGGCTCAAGGTTCACTCAGCCTTCCATCCTTCCGAGGTCGATAAAATGAGTACCCAGCTTGCTGGGGGGGGGCAATGTGTAGTCTGCCCACTGTAATTAAAATTGTAAACCGCCCAGAGACTACTTGTAGTGGTATGGGGCGGTATATAAGCAGAACGCTTTGCTTTGCTTTGCTTTCTTGTGCTATACAAAGATGCAATGGAATATCCCGAGCAAAACATGCAAGGTAGGGCTTCTCATGTAGCCAAATTACCACCAGATCAAAATGGAATTTAGATTCCACATAAGACAGAGATAGAAAAAAAAACCAGCAATTCCTCACCTGCTCTGTTATTGGATGTGGTTCCATTTTATTGCTTTTTCCTACCATTACACTTTATGTTATGCAACAACATCCAAAGACCTACACATTACCCAACCCTGGTAGGGCAAACCTGACATGGCGGGCCACAATGTGGTGTGGGCATGTCATTTAGAGGGGTTTTGTTTTTGGTTTGCTTTGTTTAACAAATTTTTGAATAAGGGGGTCTAAAATATCCCTTTTGGTGTCAGGAATACAAATCTACGCTTTTTTTTTTATTGGACAAGACTTGACAAGACACTGGAAAAAAGGCATATTCACTGCTCTCCGAAAACAATGATAAGAAACATCTTTTCAGTTGTATGAAACATACAGTTGCCATAAAGCAAATCTTTCTAAACAAAGAACAGCAAAATGTAAAATTAAGCAATAAGTTTCATTAAGTCTTGTTTTGATTCATTCCTGGACATCAACTGCCAACTTGGTTCTTGACCTCTTATATATCCCTTACATTTTTGGCTATACTGTATGTACTTTGTCTGCTGCCTCTGTGACTTGTTGGGCAATTCTTTCTACAGACTGCCCATGACATGGCCACTCTGGAACTTGCATAGGGTCATTAATGAAGTTCTTGACTTCTAATATTGTCAATTTGCATGTCAAAAGAGGTTCATATATACTTTGAGACCAGTCTATGAGTTCTAACAGTGAAGTAGCATGAAGATTAATAGAAGGAATCTTTCTGTGACATACAGGTACAGAAAGATCTTCCAGGAAATCATTTCCACTCCTTAATTCAATAATCTTCTGCACACCAACTTTTCTCTCTTCATTTTCACTGGAGCACAAGAGGGCTTGAATGGTAATTTTGCCAAATGCATACCATACTGAATGCTGGACAGTTGACAGTTGAATGCTGGAGAGCATCCATTACAGCTTTCTTTGTTCTCATAGCAATAACCCATATATCAGGACATCTTGCAGAGTTGGTAGTTCAGAAGGCAAGAGGTCTTGACTAGTTCCAAAAAAATTGTTCATATGAGTTTTTCTTTGGGGGGCATTTTAACACTCACAACTAAGATATGAATACAGTCACACTAATAATGTTTGGGCACCTGCAAGGAAGAGAAATCACTGTTTTAGACAAGTTCACATAGATCTTGTTAATTAAAAGCATACAATTTCTAAAATACAACAGCATGCACATTAATCAGAAATTAAATTAAAATGTAGGGAAAACCCCCCACCCTTTTTACATGCTCATTTACCCAGCCAAACCAAATTACATCAATTTAGCAACAACAGTTTTGAAATTCTCCCATCAAGCTGCAACTTTTTAGCACCTCTATTTTTTTATTTTTGGAAGTCAGAAAACTTGACACAACCTATTGGACATAAGAACATAAGAAGAGCCATGCTGGGTGAGGCCAAGGGCCCATCTAGTCGTTTCCTGTATCTCACAGTGGCCCCACCAGAAGCCTCTGGGAGCACATGAGACTCAATATCTGTCTCCTGATACCACTCCCCTGCATCTGGCCTTCGAAGGACCCTGTTTTTAAAGCCTGAAGATTATACAAGGCAAAGCACAAGAAGTGAACCAGGTGGGAGTTGTAGCCTAGTCCACCTGGAAAGGGCCAGGATGGGAGTTAGTATAAGGAAATGTTTCATATCCTAACTCTCACCCAGCACACACTGCTTGAGTTTGCAGCCTGGACTTCAGAGCTCCTATTTCCTCTTCAGAACAGAAGGACTTAAATATAAGAGGAGATTACATTACTAGCT
Source organism: Phrynocephalus forsythii (assembly GCA_029282475.1). Classification (NCBI taxonomy): domain Eukaryota; kingdom Metazoa; phylum Chordata; class Lepidosauria; order Squamata; family Agamidae; genus Phrynocephalus; species Phrynocephalus forsythii. Next base: position 62,499,507 of record JAPFRF010000004.1, read on the forward strand.
GTGCCTGGCCAAGTGCAGCATTAACAAGAGGGAACAGTGAGGATAACACCAGCGACAGCTGGGGTTCTTCATAGTATGATGTGTTCTCATGCTTTCATGCAAATGGATTCAAAGGTCAGAGGTCGACATTTATCAGTTGCTTACAGGACCATTTCCTACTCTAGCACTCACTATTAATACACCATTTCAGCTCAGGTCAAGTTGTCAAATGGACGGCATGATTGGCATTTATCTTGTTCCTCAGAAAAGTGTGGGTTGCACACATCTATTGGATAGGCAGCACTCACAGCTCGTTCCTCAAAGCTTAAAGCATGCATTTGAGAAGTGAAATGATGCAAGGAAAATGTATCTTCCTCCATTATCTTGGTTTTCTGTTCAATCTGTAGGTCTGCTTTTCTGCAACAAGGGTATCCTTGCTTTTCCCTGCTTTTGCGTGACGGGGCTATCCTTAAATTATGGTGAGGAAATGGTCTCTCATAACAGTCAGTTACCTGGTTTCCTTCTTATTGTCTCTATAGCTATCTGTAACTCAAGACTCAGGACACGACAGAACCAGAGGCTTGTAAATTTTATTTCATTCTTTAAATAGTAAAAAGCCTGACTTATGAATCTCTTAACATTTTGGAAGAGATTTGTAAGTTACCCTCCTCCTACAGCCCACTTAAGAATGTCATTGTGAGTCATACGCTCTCTGTGAGGAAAGAAGATCTGTTTTTGTTTGTATCTCAGTCTATTTCCCCCCCCCCAATGGAATTCCAAGCAGAAGGGGACGTTTGCTTTTCATAGCAAAACATTTACACACCTAAGGGAAACAGCGTCTCCTCTACATTTGCCTCTGTGTAGCCCCTCCCCACAACTGATGTTTTTGAGGAAGAACTTCTGGAAACTGAATCCACCCATTCAGGGGTAGAAACATGAGCTCTGCAACATGTTCATGACAAACTAGGTATTAAGGAGAAAATGTATTCCCAAGGATTAACTAGTTTTCTCTCCCACAACACAATTTCCTCAGAGATGCATTCCGTTCACAGGCAATCAGACCTACAATTCAAGCCTGCACTTGCTTTCCAATGACAAACCACAAAGTAAGGCACACTAAACAACAAGAGGCCTGGATCCCACAGCTTTCTCATGGCTTGGTTTGTGGTACAACAGTTGGAAGGGTGAATTGATTGAGCCACTGTTTTCTGTCAACCTAGCTCCCGATGCCCCTTTTAGCTGTGTCAGGGTTTGCTCAACAAGGATTCTTCCCTTAAGTGCCACTGTCTTCAGCACAGCTTGGAACTCCCCAAATGAGTTTGATGCCCCTTGAGCTTGGCACGCTGGGCTATCTCTCCCAGATTCCGCCCCCCCCCCCAAAGCTTGATCTGTCGTCCTAGCTGGAACACATTCCTATTCCACTTTACTCGGTACATGACTGTTACAGCCAAGAGTTTTCTTCTACACTAGTTTTTGTCTCTATTATTTCTCCCAATGGGTATCAATATGTCCCATTTCATTTTTACCCTCTGGTGCCTTAGAGCCGTTTCAGCTGTTGTGAGGTTAATTCTCTGCAGTGCTCCCTCAGGTTATTTCCCAAAGAAAAATATAACAGCACAATTCACAGGCCTCTCCTGAATTCTTGGTACACCCATTAGCTCCTTAAAAACATGGGTAAACCTTTCAGATGTTACCATTCTATTCTTCAAAGCAGAACTGCAGAAGTAAAGTGGTACCTCCAGTTATGAAATTAATCCGTTCCAAATGCATTTCCTTAAGTCAAAATTTTCTTAAGTTGAAACAGAGTTTCCCATAGCAATGCATTGAAAATAGATTAATGCATTCCAAGTGGGAAATCACCTCCCCCCCAGAATGAAACAACAACAACACATTAACAGGCATGCAAGTGACAGAAGCTCAGCTCTCTACCTTTCAACCGCTTGAGAAATCTGCCCAAAAGTTCCAAAAAGTCCCCAAAATGGTGCCAAATATATCCAAAATGGGCAGTTTGAAAAGGTTATTTTAAAAAAAAGCCCTGGTTCTCAGCTTTCCTGTTCAAAATGGCTCCTTCTTCTTCCAAATTGCAGCACAAGATGGCAGTATTGCTATTGCAAAAAAGCAGGAGCTATTTTGAAAAGGAATCTTTCCTTTCCTTTTCCCTTTCATAACTTAAAAAAAAACCAGGCTTTACCCCCGTAACTCGAATTTTCCCTTACTCACAGATTTCTATTCCCAAGTTGAATTTTTCTTAAGTCGAGATGTATGTAAGTTGAGGTACCACTGTATTTGTAGGAATGAAAACTATTATCTCAGCGGTATGAAACACAGGGGGGTTATAAAAAATATGGATCTGGTACCCTCACAAAGAGAAACCTGATAATTTTGAGCAGAAAACAGCTTATGAAGAAAGGGGCTAGGCACATCTCCACCTAATTCATTAAATATACCTAAAAACACTCAAAGGAATAATAAAGACTTCTTTAAGTACATTAGAAGTAAGAACCCAACTAGGAAGGCCATTGGGCCATTAGATGACAATGGAAGGCAAGGGATTATTAAAGAAGAAACAGAGATTGCTGAGAGACTCAATGAGTTCTTTGCTTCAGTATTCACTGAAGAAACAGAGACCACATGCCCAAAACAGAGCCTATCTTTGTAGAGAGGGAAACCGAAGAATTAAGCCAGATAGAAATAACCAGGGAGGAGGCCCTTACATGTCTTCTTAAACTAAATGCTGACAAATCACCAGGATCAGATGGCATCCATCCACGAGTTCTCAAGGAGCTTAAAGATGAAATTGCTGATGTCCTAACCAAAATATATAATCTTTCTATCAAATCAGGTGTTGTACCTGATGACTGGAAGGTAGTGAACGTAATACCAATCTTCAAAAAAGGATCCAGAGATGATCCAGGAAATTATCAACCGGTCAGTTGTCCCAGGTAAAGTGATGGAAACCATTCTAAAAGATAAATTTAATAGGCACATAGAAGAGAAGGTGTTGCTGAAGGCGAGCCAATGTGGCTTTTGCAAGGGCAAATCATGCCTCACTAATCTGTTTGAATTCTTTGAGAGTGTCAACAAGCATGTGGATAAGGGAGATCCAATGGACGTTGTTCATCTAGACTTTCAGAATGCTTTTGAGAAGGCTCCTGAAAGGCTCCTGAATAAACTTGTGAGTCATGGAATCAAGGGGCAGATCTTGTCCTGGATCAGCAACTATTTAAGGACAGGAAACAGAGAGTAGCACTAAATGGATGCTTCTCCTAGTGGAGGGAGGTAAAGTGTGGGGTCCCCCAAGATTCAGTACAGGGACCCCTGCTTTTCAACCTCTTCATAAATGATCTAGAAGTAGGAGTAAATAGCAAGGTAGCCAAATTTTCTGACAACACTAAATTATACAGGGTAGTAAAAACTGAGAGAGACTGTGAGGAGCTCCAACTACAGCCAATGAATATCTGGTATGAAATGTATATCCCATCTCATGTCATATTTCACACCTCATTCTGCTGCTATACGTCTGAAGAAGTGGATGTGTAGTCTACAAAACGTTACATTAAAATATGAAAGTTAGTCTTTAAGGTGCCACATGTTTGTGTCTTTTGTTTTGTTTTGTTTTTCTTTGATTTTTGCCTGAAATTCTAGAAAACACTAATATGGGTACCCCCTCTGAAACAATTACATTTATAAACTTATGGGGTCAGAACTCTCTGCAACAAACCAGGAAAGGGACCTTGGTGTCCTGGTGGATAGCACAATGAAGGTCAACCCAGTGTGCCACATCTGTGAAAAAAGCAAACTCAATGCTAGGGATCATTAGGAAGGGCATAAAAAATAAGTCAGCAAGTGTCTTGCCTCTTTATAAACCTATGGTGAGGCCCCATCTGGAGTATTGTGTACAGTTCTGGTCACCATACCTCCAGAAGGATATTATGGAAATGGAAAAAGTGCAGAGGAGGGCAACCAGAATGATTCGGGGACTGGAACACCTTCCTTACCATCTGAGGCTGCAACAGCTGGGCCTCTTCACTCTTGAACGATGGCACCGAAGAGGTGACCTGATTGAACTTTACAAAATCATATATGGTGTGGACAAAGTAGATAAGGAAAAGCTGTTTTCCCTATTGCACAACACTAAAACTAGGCGGCACTCTGTGAAACCTTTGGGTGCTAGATCTCAAACAAATAAGAGAAAGTACTTTTTTACCCAGAGGATCACTAATCTATGGAACTCCCTGCCAGAAGAAGTGGTGACAGCTGTCAGCCTTGACAGCTTTAAGAAAGGATTGGACAAGTTCATGGAGAACAAGGGTATCATTGGCTATCATTATGGATGCCTAAGGACAACCTCCAGGTTGGAGAGATAGGCAGGATAACTCTCAATGCAATTTACAGGGAATCGTAAGCAGTTGAAGACATCTGCTTGGGAATACCCTGAAGCAAATAGTGAGCCACTGTGTGAGACAGAATGCTGGACTGGATGGGCTATGGCCTGTTCCAGCAAGGCTGTTCTCATGTTCTTACTTAAATAGAGCCACAGCTTTAAAAATCTATATTTTCATTATGACTGGGTTGGGGTGGGGGTGTGCTACATGCATTTGTGTGCAACGTGTAGCGTGCCATGCATCATTCATTGGGAAAAAACAGGCAAGGAAGGTTTGGAAACAAAAAAATTGGGATTAGAATTCAAAAAGGGCCTTGAGTTTGACAGACCCTACCTGAATTATTCTTAAGAATTGCAGGAAAAGAACATTTCTGTCAGGTACATTTTTCTCTTCCTCACAACATGATGAAGGATCAAGTTTTTGTTTTTGTGTTTTAATGTTTGCTCTGGCGGCCCGCCTCTACTCACATCAGATCTTGCCTGGTCTTTTTCTTATGTTGTTATTATTTTATTCTGTATACCTCCTAGAGTTCCCTTTGGGGAAGCAAGTCGGAATATAAATTTTGAAAATAAATAAATAAATCTGCAAGAGGTGAAATTTTCCAACCTGAGCAATGCTTAACATTAGAGAAGGCTTCCTTGGAAATGACACTTGGGGCCTTTTCACACGACCCCTAAGATCCACTGGCCACTTAAATTTGGACCAGAGATCTTAGGGGTTCGTTGCTCTTGCTGTGTTCCCAACCCTCAGCACTTCCTTGCTCCTGTCTGCGTGAGGGGTGGGAGAAAAAAAGAGAGGAAAAATGCATCTCACCTCCGAAGCTGTTATGTATTGATCTGTAATTGCTTGTTGAAGTAACTGCCTTCCTGTTCCAAAGGGAACAGGCCTATTGGTTGATTCTAGTTGCTGCATTTGGATCTTCAATCCTATTGGTTCCCACCAAAAGGCAGCCTTGTGATTGGTTATAATTGTTCCCTCCAAAATGTATCTTTTCCTAGCCAGTCCTGGCCCCTATAAATGTAACTCCCTCTTCCCAGTCCTCAGTCTTGTCTCTCCCTGATTAAAGAGCTGTTCACTAGAAGCTGTCTCCAGCCTGCTTTGTCTCTGAGCTGAAATCACTGCTGAATCACTAACCCCACGCTACAATAGAAGCCACCCGGCTTCCTGATTCCTTCTCTTCCTGATTCCGCCCAGCTTCCTGGTTCCTTCTCTTAAAGGGGCGGCAGGCAAAAAACAACAACAAACAGACGCGAGGAGAGCCGACACTCACTCCCTTAAAACCGCATCAGGGATTGTCACCACGGGAGAGCAGGTACACGAAAAGTGCACTGGGACACGCTTAGGTGGGCGGGGTCGCACTTAATTTTCTGCAAACTCCGGAGCTGGTGGGAAAACATTTTTAAGCTCCGGAGCTTGCAGCCATTTGCCGCGGAGTTTAGGGGTCGTGTATAAATGCCCTTGGACGTTTTGAGGGAAAATAGGTAAACCCACTTAAAAGAAGAAAGGTGAATCAGCCATTGTTCTGGGAATTTGGGAAGATCAGCTCAAGGGACCACAAAACACGGTGCTTCATTCCACTTGTCTCTCTTTCTATGGTACAAGGATCTGTAGCTCTTCTTGGGGACACATCAGCCAACACCACCGTAGAGGAAGGTAAGGAATGCCACAAACAATGGCTGGCTGGCATAGGCAACACTTTCTAGTCCAAAGAAAGGACACGGCAGAAGCATCTGGCCTCCTCTTCATAGTTAAAATAAATGTTAAGTACATCTCTTGTGAATTTTAACCAGCCCTTTCCCGAATTTTTCCCAAGCTGCACGATTTTAATAACTGGCTGTGTCTAGTATACCAAATCAACAGAGAGCACTTAGAGAGCAGCAATATCAGTTCAAGTATATCAAACTGCACTTTCTTCACATACTGTTGATTTGATTTAAATGGTGAACTTTGGAGTATATGAATCTATTAGTATTTTATGTAACTATGAGAAGATTGCCATACAGAAATTGAGTGTTAGATGGGAACTAAAGATTAATGGAATTCTGGTACATCTGCAAAAAGATAGCATCATAATTAGTTCCTGGGCTTCACATATTAATAAACTTTGCATAATCCTAGCAGAGCTATTTTTACTGTCGGGTAAGGCTAATTAAATGTGTTATAACATCCTCTCTCTTCTTTGGAATATAACAGGCCATTTTAAATGCCAACACTTTATTAAAGATAATTTTATTACTAAATTTCTAGACAAGTGGATCAAGAGGATCACATTTTCTGTGAAGCGCTGCATGATTTCCACCAAACTGAGGGAAGAGAAAAGAAGTAATTCTGAGTCACTACTCTGAATTCCCCTCTTCTCTGTCCCTTTTGGGTTCCTGCAGAGCTACTAGCTACACTGTTCTGATTCAGCTGTTCTTTCACAAAAATTCAACATGGATTCAGGGAAACCATCTACTCAGAATAGGGGGCTATCGGTCCCTCTGAAGGCCAATAAGGAGTAAAATTTGATAATCCCCTGGTGAACAATATTTTTTATTATAATCAACCATTGTTTGACAAAATGTGCATGCTTTGGAGTTCAGCAAAATTCCTCTGCAGGATGGATGATTTTAAAAATATGAGAAGGGAAAAGTATAAAGCTACCAAATAAATAAACATGGGTGGCTGTTTTAAGCCACTGAGGTCTGCAATTAAATTCATCCCTAAGAGGAAGAGTATGGGCTTAATGAACATATAACTTCTAGGAAGAATGTTTTTTTCCTTTGGAAATATAAGACCAGGACCAATAAGCATGTATTCTCATCTTGTCCCTCCCAGTTCCTTCTTACTTGTCCTCAAGACAGTTTGGTATCACCCACCCACCCCAAATCCATGTATTAATCAGTCTTCACATTTTCCATCGGTTAAAGGAGAAAAAAGCCATTGCAAATATATGGCTGCCTGTGAAGAGAGGCTGCTTTCTCCCTTGCATGCTATTAATGGCGTGGGCCCACTCAGCATGTTGCCTAAGTAAGGGGTATTGATTTCATTCTCTTTCTGATGTATGTAGGAGCGCACTCTTCTACTGAATATGGTGAGTCAGTTCGTTTGTACATAGAAGCCATGGATGTATCAAATAGTGAAGGGGATAGGGAATCAAGCAGCCCTCCTTTTACCAAAGATGCTATTAAAACTAAAAATGGAGGAATAATCTCTTTCATCTTGATACTGACCTATTTCCTATATGTCTGATCTCTTCTGGTGTCTGATGGAGGTTTTGCTCATATTTTATGTGGTAGAATTCCAACTGTGACACACTCTATCTGCATTCTCTCCCTCTGTATGTCTCTTCTGCCCAGCTTTTTCATCTTTCCTCATTGTATATTTTTCCTGCGTTTTCCTATAACTTATCTGCAGGGCTGACCCAAGAACTTTTGTTGCCTAAAGCAGAGGACAAGATGATACAAAACCCTGATTCTATGGAAGAATTGTACAGTAATACCTTGGTTTACAAGCATAATTCATTTTGGAAACATGCTTGTAAACCAAAACACTCTTATATCAAAGCAAATTTCCCCAAAAGAAATAATGGGAACTTAGATGATTTATTCTGGGGTCCCACAGACTTCATACTGTACACTCAAAATGCCAAAAACTCACAAATGTTGGCTAGAAGTCCATGTCCACACCATGGTTTAGGTACCTGGCTGTGGAATCTGCTCTGCTTGGGACTAACAACTGATAGCTATGTTTAAATATTTGAAAGGATGTCATATTGAAGTGGGGACTGGTTTGTTTTCCATGGCTTCAGAGACTAGGATGCGGGGCAATGGTTTCAAACCAACATGAAAAGAGATTCAATTTAAACATTAGGAGGAACTTCATGACAGTTAGAGTTGTTCGGTAGTGGAATTTGCTGCCACAGAGGGTGGTGGAGTGTCCTTCTTTGGAGGTTTTTAAGCAGAGGCTGGATGGCCAGATGTCGGTGTCATCGTAAATTGGGGCCCCACTGTATCCTTCACTACAACCTAAGGAATGTAGGAAAAGCACATACAGTCCTGTCCTTCAGTACTTTGTTTCATCACCCTGCTCACACAGCATCGGCTCCTTAAGGCACATGAATTACTTTGTCTAATGGCGGTGCTGTGCTGTCCCATCTTTCATCTCATTAGCGATCCCTGCTAGCACTTCAGACATGGTGTGTGCCATGACAATGTGCTGTAGCATGAGTTACAGAGAGTGTGACATTAAAAGAGGGAAAGAGGGCTTGAAACATCCTGATAGTCACTGCAAGAGTCCTGTACCTTGCAAATTAATCTGCTCAGCTTTGTGATTGGTCATTGGGAAGGAGAGACATGATTTATTTTACACATATGATTGCTCATTCATGAAGGTCTGCTCATAACACATCTCTGGAACAGTTATGGATTCCAGCAATAAGCTATTTGTAATCCATACCTTGCTTCAGAATATACACATATACAACTAGCAATGTGGACCTTTATAATTTGATTCAAGACTGCCTGATAAAACTACAATGATAGAACTCCATGAATTCATCTTCTGAGGTTACTTTTTCTTCCAAAGATTCCCTTTCCCTCCCATCACCCTGTCAGATTTCTAAAAACAGATTCTTCCTACCCCTCTGAACAGGACCATGTCAATTCCCAGAGTGATGTTTCAAGCCTGATGGCATACTTGGGAGAAAACAGCAAACACATGACTTCTGTCTGACACAGATCTTGCAGCACAGTGAACGGGCGTTGCTTTGTATGAGGATTTGCTTTTGATTCTTTGTGATTATTTGGAGGACAAATAAGTTGAGAAATAAGCCTGAGTCAGTTAGTAACTCAAGAACTTAGTAGGAGCCCCCCTGAAGAGTGGAAAAGCAATATAAGACTCTGTACAATCTGGCATCTCTCAGGCAATTATGTGCAGCCGACCCATCCTTCATTTCCAGAAGTGTTGTACTGTAAAGTTTTTGTCAATTGTGCAACATTCTGATACAAATAAAGAAAGTTAATAAATATATAAGCAGCTCATAGACTCTCAAAATCATTCTTCATTTACAGTATATACTTTTTCACTGATTTGAAACTTTGCCCAGATATTACAATAGAAATGTTCTGCAGTGGATAGGTTTGGCTGAAAGTCAATATATGTCAGACATGGCTACGGTTCAATAAATAATAATTGAATAATTGAACCAGCAACAATTGGGTGTTTGGAGTCTGTTATTTCCATCAATTTTAGGAAGGAATGGCCATGTAGTACCTAGTCAAGGCATGTTTTTTGAGACATAAATTTATTTCCCCATTACTGAGACTCCCTCTCCTTAACACAACAGATAGAGTTTCTAGATTAAGGCATATGGCTCTAGCTCAGGGGTTTCCAAATTTGGGTAATCCAGGTCTTCTTGGATTGCAATTTGACGAAGCCTTTACCACCAGCTAGCTGCCTAGATGCCCTAAGCACAACCGATCTCGCCTGATTTCGGAAGCTAAGCAGGGTCAGCCCTGGTTAGTACTTGGATGGGAGACCACCAGGGAATACCAGGTGCTGTAGGTGCCTGGAGTAGGAACTGGCAAACCACTCCAGTATTCCTGCCAAGAAAACCCCATGGATATGGGGTCACGAAGGGTCGGTCACGACTGAAAACGACACAACACACACACGCACTATGCTGGCTAGACCTCTGATCTAGATCAAGGATGGGGAAAACATTGGTCCTTCAGATGCTTGTCTACAAGTCCTGTCCACCCAATGTGGCCAGTGGCAAGAGGCATGGAACTTCCTGTTTAAAACATGGTTCATGAAACAGGGGATTTTATTTGAATGTATGTGCTTCTGGAGATGGGTGGGGGAAAGTAATTTTTTCTGGTCTACAGTTCTGGTATCTTGTTGTAGGCATGATTAATCTTTTAAATAATATGTTGAGAATGCTTTTGGGAAGAGGCTGTTAGTCCTTTCTTAGAAACAAAGCACATGACACTGAAGCATACCGTGTTGTGACACTGAATGAAGATCTGTGATGCATCCACAAATTGCTTCTTCAAATGAAAAGATTGTGGGATTTAAAGTAAAGGATCAGAAGCTTCTTTCAAATGAGAAGGGAAAGCAATAGACTGGTCCTAAAAATGCAAAAGTAATATTGCATATTATTAGAACCTGGTATGACTTTTCCCTGGAGAAGAACAGTTTCTGACACTTCCTCCTTAATCATATTTTGCAGCAGGGTTGATAACATCTTTCACTAGCTTGTTTCCAGACTTGCTGTGTCTTCTGACAGCCTTGTGCCAACCTGGAGAGGATAATCATTGATATTGTTCTTCTGTACTTGTAGTCTTTCATTAGAGCCGCTGAGAATCCCTTATTTGAGTGGATAAAGTGGAATAGAAATAGGTTTAATACAGAAACTAAAATTCAACAGGTGCCATTTGTGAGTGACAAGAAAAGTACCTGCTGACCATTCGTGTTTCTCGTGCTGCTCTTAACACCATGGGAGTCCTGCCAGGAGAAAGGAGTCTGGCATCTTTAATTGGCTCAGCTGAGATTGAGATGAAAGGAAACAGAACACATTCTCAAGTTGGAGAACCTGCCCCAGCAGTTACTTTACCAGATCTGGGGGGAAGGGCTGTGGGTCAGTAGTAGTAAATGTGGTTTATGCAGAAAGTCTCAGGCATCTCTTGCTAGCCAGGCTGTGAGGGATCTGAAATGCTCCAGGGCAGCTGTCATTTACAGAAGACACCATTAGGGTTCATGAACAAACACCCTCCTTTGTTCCTATGACTGAGGTCATAAATGGCAGCATTGGTTATTCTACACAGTGATGGCAGTTGACTCAACTTTTAGTGTACGATTAATTCACTTAGGTTTTCAGCCTGCACTTTACAGGAGCTAACCATGGTGCTGAATTCTATTCTCTAATTAGACTCAGAACTCTGGACACCCAAAATGGTTTCTTTGCAGCTGCAAAACTGAATTCAGCAGGTACCACTGAATGAGACAGCTGTAGTCCAAGACAGTATTTTTTCCAGTTTTACAGAGTACTGTAAACCCACACAACATCTGAAATTAAGGGGACAACCTTCAGGGATGCCTGAGCCTCAGCAATCTCTGGAAAAGATCTAAAACAACCTGATCCAACTGGGGTGCTGTCCAGGTGGGTTGGATGACAAGACCCAGCAAACTGGCTGGGGATGATGGAGGTCATCATCAACCACATTAGGAGGTGTGTCATGTGGGAAATGAAGGCTGCCCTAAAAGACCATGGCTAGTATGCTGTTTACCATACCACAGCACAAAACTCAATGGACATAAGCTGCAATCCTCTGGTAGTAGTTGCAAGTAGAGTTGCCCCACTGAATGGTAAATCAATCTGTACGTTCCACTGATTCAATGAATCTGTTCTTAGCTGTGACTTATTACTGGATTTCAGCCATAGTCATGCACTTGCACCAGCATACCTGGCTTTTTGAATTCTGTGTAAGTGATTTTTGGTCACCCCTTCCATGGTGTCTCAGTCTCAAGGACTCCAGAATCCAGGCATCATCCAAGTAGCTTGGCCAGGAAGCTGCAATACCAGAGAGGTAGATAGGCAGCTATCCAGAAAAAGCCCTTCTGCATGATGGGACTGTTGTGCCACCTAGAGCGGACAAACAGCATAATCCCTCCCATCATTATTATACACTGGAAGTGTGATAAATCAAAACAACCACAGCTCTAAATGGATCTGTCTAGAGCAACAAGAACAGAGCATAATAAGCTCTGCTGTTTTATTTCCCTGTGCCTTGCAGGGCACAGCAAATGAGACAATTATTCTTGCATTCTCTCTGAAAGAGAGTAAACAAAGAAACATTGCTTCTAATTCACAGCACATACACAGTTCCAGGCTGACACAAAACTGTCCAGATATCAGCATCTTCTCTTCCACCCATTGATTTCTCATTTACATGGTGTAGGAACTGAGAACCAAAGAAATCACACCTTAAGCATGAATAAACCAAGGTGAAAGTATTAATATATCTGTCTCTGAGATGCTCAGTATTATAGGAAAACAGTAATAATGGTGCAATGTGATTGCTAAAAAAAAAACCCTCAGTGGAAGGCTCCCAAGTCGAAACTACAATCTTCCTTGGTATATAATAAGATGGGATTAATCACCTCTTCAGCTTGGTTCTGGACAGGTAAGCATAAATCTCTACCTATAACCTAAAAACAGTAACTTTAGGACAGATAGGTGCCATTTCATTTGTTTAGCCTCAAACCTTCACTGCAACATTGGAATAATTACAAGGTCACTCACTTGTACATATAAGTAACCTATTTGCTTTTCAAAACTGTACGACCTTGGCTGAAACCTGTAGCTTCATATTCCAACACTGGTGTTGCCACAGACAGAATGGGTGGAGCTAGAACCCAAGTGGGTAGAGTTTGCAACATAGTCCACAATCTATGCTGTGGGATATGCTCTGGTCATGACCCCCAGGTTGGAAAACCCTGCTCTAAAGAGTGCACTGCTTTTAGACCACACAATTAGCATCTGGTGCAGCTGTGCTCTTGATATGCTTTCAACTACTGTTCAACATGCAGAGAGTTGCAGTTCACGGCACATAGAGCTATAGCCTAATGTGGCTGCTGACAGTAAGGAGGGAGGAACTGGTTTGAAAACAATGTTGACAACCCTATTTGGTTGTCTGAAGTTCAGCAAAATGCTTTTTGTTTTGTTTTTAAGCTTACATTGATTATGTTCTGAAAGTGCTGGAGGCCTGCAGAAGCAGTGGGGAATGTTAACAGGAGATACATAGCCAGGGCACAAAAACAGGGTCATTCTGAACCTTGTACTGGGATCCAGTATCTCCTGATTTGGAGAAAGGCCGATCTCCAGACACCTCCAGCTCCATTCTGATTTAGAGTTAAAGGCCAAAGGCTGTGCCGTAAATGGAGTTGCTAAGCAAACATGGTGTCAGTATCTCTCTTTCAATGGTGGGATCACATGGTTCCAGCACCCAAAATGTTTTAGAGGACCAGGCCTGCTTAGGAGTAGGCCAACAAAACCCAAGCAAAGACGGAGGAAACTGCTGTGAGCTACTAATGTCAGAAAGAGATTTATTTTTTTTTAATTTTTTTTATTGAACATAAAAAAAGACAAAATAACAATGATAAACAATTATATATAAAAAAACAGTAATAGACAATCAAAAACAGTACAAAGTGCCCCCCACCCCCAAGAAACCGTCCAGTATTCTTGCATCTTCTCTTTCTTCTTCATCTTTTTTTTCTTTTTCTTCCAATAGGCTTCTTAAGGTCCTTTACGCCAGAACTGTGTTGGGTTATAAGTTGGTTGTATCCCTTTCCCTTTTAATAGTGCATGATCTAAAAATTTCCCCCAAACATCATAGAAAATATCTTTTTTTATTTCACCTCTCAAAACTTTTATATTACAAGATAGTTTATCATTTAGTGCTATGTCCCACACTTCCTTATACCATTCAGCAATTTTAAGGTCTGATTTCAGTTTCCAGTTCCTAGCAATAATCAGTCTAGCTCCTGTCATAAGATTTGCTATTAATTCTTTAGTTTTCACATCATATTCATTGATAGATGGTAATGATAACAAAGCAATTTCCGGTACACATTTAATATCAGTTTGTAGTATTTCTCTTATCTCCTCAATAATCTCTTGCCAAAACTTTTGAACTATTTCACATTCCCACCATAAATGAAAATAGGTACCTATCTTTTTTCGCATTTCCAGCAGAGCTTAGAATATTTTGGATTCATTCTATTCATTCTGACTGGAGTCATATACCATCTTAAAACTAGTTTGAAGTAGTTTTCTTTTATTCTGACTGATAATGACCATAAAATCCTCAAATTCCAAATTCTTTTCCATTCATCATTATTTATTTATTTCTCTATGTCTTGTTTCCATAGCTCTCTTATTGTGTCCTGTTCCCTATTCTCAAATGAATCTTGAATTATTTTATATAATTTACCAACTGTTCCTTTCCCTGTATTTCCTTTCTCTGATTCATATGTTGTCAGAAATTGCTCAAATTTTGTATATCCTCTAAGTTGTGTATTTCTCCTAATCCATTCTTTCGTCCAGCTTTCTAACTGGGCATAATTCAACCAGGACAATTCCTGAGTTTGCAGAATACGTTTAATTTCTTGTTTTGATGTCATCTTTTTAATCCAATCTTTTAGTCTTGCCACTTTCCTTAATTTAAATAAGTCTCCCAATTTCTTCATGTTCGTGGGGAAATTTATCTGATCGATCACCGCGCCAAGCGGGAACCTTCCTGTATCAATTTCTTTCCATACTTTTTCCAAGTGAGCAATAGGGAACTTAGAAGAGGATTTTTAATTGGGTAACTTTTCCTTTTTTGGGGGAAACTAAACACATATTTATTTATGTCTTCATTTAGTTCCTCTGATTGAAGTTCCCACCATATTAGTTTTTCAGGTTTAAATAGTATTTCCCCCAGGGAGCTAAGCTGATTAGCTATGTAATACATTCTAAGATTAGGTATGCCTATACCTCCCTCTTTTTGAGATCTGTACCATAAGCTTTTATTTATTCTTGCTTTTTTTCCACCATTGCAGAATTTATTTAAAAGATCTTGATAAACTTTAATTTCAATTTCTGTGTATTGAATAGGTAACATTCTAAAAAGAAAATTTATTTTAGGAAGTATTTTCATTTTTACCATTGCTATTGTACCAAACCATGATAAGTTTAATTTGGAGTAATTTTGTAATTTATTCCTAATCTCTTCCTTTATTTTTGTGTAATTTCGTTCTTTCGTTTTACTAATGTCTTTATCTAAAAGTATCCCTAGGTATTTTATACATTTACAAACTTTCAGTTCGTAATTGGAGATCTCTTCCATGTCTCGATTATCCTGATTGAAAAGGAAGTCCCGCCCACCAGGACATGCCGGCAGCCTGATCTTAGAGCTCTGTGCCGCGATCCAAAAAGAGCTTTAAAACTACTGTTTAAATGCCGTAGTGCCGTGAGTAATGCATCAATAAATTACTTGGGTGTCAGGAGAAGCAATATATGTGTTTTTCTAGACTAGATAAGCTTGATTTATAAGCTAAAGGAGCTACTTTCGGTTTTGCCTGCTTTGATTCTGCTGGCCGCTGGCTGCTTAGAAAACTGAATCCCGGCTGTTTGGAAAGTCACCAGATGATTACAAACAGTTAGACTGTCTGATACCTGCCTTTTGTCTAATTATATGCCGGCTAAGAGAGCAAAAAAGAAACTCCAGCCTATAGGTTGGACTAGGAAATTATCTGATACAGCACACAATCGCCCAGCTCTACAGCGTATCGAGCAGCCCTCAGACGACGGAGGGGTAAAAATGGCGTCAGGATCTGAGAAAGGAAAGAGGGAGACTACCCCTCCTCCCGCAGATCAAGACTTCATGAAGGAACTGCGTTTAATGAGGACGGAGCTAGCTAGCATCATGAGTGTTAATCAACAGGATGTGATCCGCAGAATGGATGGCCTTTCAAAGGATCTCCAAAGCACTAAACAAGATTTATCACATGAAATAAAGTTAAATGGCCAGCAGCTTGATAATTTGGCAGGAGAATTTAAAAATTTGGAGATACGTGTAACTGAAAACGAAACTCAAATTAACTCTCAGAAGCAGGCTTTACTGAAAATAAATAAGAAACTGACTTATATTGAAGATTATTCTCGGAGGCAGAACGTCAAACTGATTAATTTTGTTATTCAAAACAAGGGGGCATCATTAAAACAGGAAGTTTTAACCTGGTTTAACTCCTTTCTGCCCAAACAACTAGAGGACGACGATCTAGAGAGAGTTCACTATCTGGGCAAGTCAAGAGATGGGGCCCCAAAACCAGTGATAGTAAGATTTGCTTCTTATGTAAATAAAGAGCGTCTTATGTCTTCAATTAGAGCCAATCCTAATATTCTGAAGAGAGGAGGTGCAACTGTGCAAGTTTTTCAAGATTTTTCTAAAGGAACTGCTGATTGGCGTAAATCGATGAGACCAGTTACAATCATATTAAGGAAGAACAACTATCGCTATTCTTGGGGTCACCCCTATTTTTGAAAGTTTGGAAAGGCTCTGTTCAACACACTATCTACTCTCTAGAAGAAGGCCAACATCTTCTTGAAGCATGGAACATACAGGATGACTCAGGTTCTGCCTGTTCTCCCCGGGAACTTCAGTGGCAACATCAGGACAGTGAATTTCTCTCTTTTACTCCGACTCCAGGAATCTTGATGAAGATGAAGAATATTTGAAACTCATTTAACTTACTCCTCTCTCTTTCCCCCTCTCTCACCTCCTATCATCCCCTTTGTTTTTCTTCTTTTTACTCTTCTCCCCCTTTTCCCTTCCACTTCCCTTCCCCCTCCCCTTTTTTCTTTTTTTTTTTTTTTTTTTTCCAATTTTAATTTTTGTTTTTGGGATGTTTCTTTTTCTTTTTCTTTTCATTATCCCTTTTCTTCCCTTTCCCCCTCCTCTCCTCCCCTTCCCTTTTTTGTTTTTGTTTGTTTGTTTGCTTGTTTTGAGGGGGCGGTGGTGGTGAGAGGGTGGTTTAGAGGGGGTAGAACAACTTATAGAATTTTCAGTAACACGCTACTTAAGAGTTAAGGAGATCTAGGCTGGCTAATGTCTGTGGACAACTTCCTCCCTCCCATCCCCTTGATGCACATGCTAAACAGTATGATAGCTGGTGGGGTGGGAGAAAAGAATAGTTTTTAGGGTGGAGGATTAGATTTATTTTAGTTTATTTTTTATTAATTGATGGTGTTTTTACTTTTGTATGCACAACGGGACCATTCCAGAATATTGAAACCAAAAGAAATAGGTTATGGGAAAGTTTATAAAATTAGCAACGTTGAATGTGAAAGGTCTGGGGTCATTTTCGAAGAGAAACAGAATCGAAGCGATGATCAAAAGGCACAAAATAGATATTGCCTTTTTGCAAGAGACTCATCAAATAAGAGATGGTATTAATGAATTAAAAATTCCAAATGTTGATATTTATGAAAAAAGCTTTGGCACATCTAAAGCAAGAGGGGTTGCCATTATAATCTCAAGGAATTGTGAATGTGTTGTTGAAAATGTGGTAAAAGATTCAGAAGGTAGATATATAATATTGCAAGTTCTAATGGGGAAAGATCATTATACTTTGGTTAATCTGTATGCACCAAACGTTAACCAAGGCCGCTTTTACAATCTCCTTTGGGATCAGATTGAATTGGTTAAAAAGGGGTATTTAATAATGGCAGGGGATTTCAATATGGTCTTAGATAAAATTAAAGATAAATCGGTATGTAAAAAGGAAGAGTGGAGGACAAGACATACAACTCTAGCAAAGTTTATAAATACAACAGGATTGAAGGATGTCTGGAGAGAACTGAAAGGAGATGAAATAAAATACACCTTCTACTCACCAGTGCACAAAACCTATTCTAGGATAGATTTTGTGTTTGTTTCACAAAGCCTAATACCCAAGATAAATAATACTGAAATTGAGATCATAAAAACATCTGATCATGCTTTAATGTCGATTGATTTAGCAACAAATAAAAATTATAGAGAAGCTAAAAGGTGGAGAATGAATTTAAAAATATTTCAATATCCAGAAGTGCTGGAAAAGGTCAAAAAGATTGGTTGGAAACTTGGGATATAAACGAAAAGGCAGGTAGCCAAACGCCAATCATATGGGACACCCTGAAAGCGGTAGCTAGAGGCCTTATCATAAAAGAAAATATTAAAAAAAAAACAGGAAGAACTCAATAAAAGAAAATTAGAAAAACTAATAGCAGATTTAGAATCCCAATTTTTTTCTTACTAAGGATAATAAGATATTGAGGTTGATTGAAGCAAGGAAAAAGAGTTAGAAGATCTAGATTTACAACAAACACAAAGGAATCTTCTGTACCTAAAAAGAAATTTTTTTGAATACAGCAACAAGAACTCAAAACTTTTAGCCAGATTAGCACAGAAAAGACAAGACAAGAATACAATAGGGATTATAAAAGACTCCTCAGGTAAGACATGCACACAAATGAAGGAAAAGTTGTCAGCTATACAAGAGTTTTATCAGTTGTTATATACTACAAAAATAAACCTAAGGAGGATATAGAAAGGTATATCACTAAGAATTTAAAGAGGGTCTTGGAACAGGAAGATATGCTGGAAATGGAAAAGCCTATTACAGATCAAGAGATAAGCGAGGTAATAGACAAATTAAAGAATAATAAAACGCCCGGAGTGGACGCTCTGGGACCTGAATTTTACAAACTTTTTAAAGCAGTATTAATACCTAAATTAAAGAAGCTATATAATGAAATTTTGAATGGAGAACAAATTCCGAGATCTTGGACCCATTCTTTAACTATTTTAATTCCAAAACCTAATAAAAATTTAATGGATATTGGGTCATACAGACCAATATCCTTATTAAATCAAGATGCTAAGATTTTCACAGCAATTTTGGCTAAAAGAATGAATAAATTTATAGCTAAATATATTAAAGAGGATCAATGTGGTTTTATTAAAGGTAGACAAATGGCAAATATTATTAGAAGGAATTTGAATGTTCTTTATGAAATGAGTAAGAGTACTACTAAAGCTGGGATGTTATCTCTAGATCTTTATAAAGCTTTTGATTGTGTTCAATGGCCCACATTAAAAATATTGTTAAAAAAAATGGGATTTGGGAAATCCTTTTTGGGAGTAATAAATCAACTATATTCAACGGGCACTTCCTCAATAATAGTTAATGATGGATTGACTGAACAAATCACCCTAGGCCGAGGAACTAGACAAGGATGTCCTCTTTCTCCAGTCCTTTTTGTATTGTTATAGAGCTCCTGGCAAATGCCATAAGGGACGACAAATTTATTAAAGGTATAGGGAAAGATGGGGCAACTAAAATTAGTTTATTCATGGACGATGCTCTTTTGACTATTGTAAACCCAATAGAGAATATTCAAAGAGTAAAAACTCATTTAGAAGAATTTGGAGAAATAACAGGATTATGTGTAAACTGGCAAAAATCAGAGAGTTTATTCTTCAATTATGGAAAACATGACTTAAAGATGATTGAAAAATCTGGACTTAAACCGGGAAAAAGCATTAAATATCTAGGATTAGAACTCCATAAAGAATTTACTAAAACTAAAGAAAGAAATATTTGAAATTAGAAGAGGAGATGAAAAACAAATTATTATCCTACTCTAAACTAAAATTATCGTGGTTTGGCAGAATTGCATTGATAAAAATGAAAATACTTCCAAAAATTAACTTTATTTTTAAAATGTTACCGGTTCAGTTTTTAGAAAAGGAAATTAAAACTCTCCAAGACATGATAAATAGGTATTGTAATGCAGGGAAAAAATCAAGAATAAATAAAAGTCTATGGTATAGATCTCAGAAAGAAGGAGGAATAGGTATACCCAATATAAAAAATTATTATATAGCCAATCAACTTAGTTCTTTGGGGGAAATTCTTTTTAAACCACAGAAGTTAATATGGTGGGAGCAAGAGTCTTTGGATATAAAGGGGGAAATAAACACATTTTTATTCACGGAAGTTAAAAACAAAGTAAAGATTGACAACCCCCTATTGAATAGTTTAATTGCTACATGGAGAACATATAGGAAAATCTTGTCTCCGAAGGGATCCCCACTGGCTTTAGTTACTGACTTGGAAAGCTTTCCAGACAACTTGAAGCATTATTTGGAGTTATTTAAAATTAAGAAAATAGCTAGACTAAAGGATTGGATGCTCAAGATTAAAACAATTCAGGATATAAAAATATTTTGCAACCCAGTGATTTAACATGGTTAAATTATATTCAACTAGGAAAATGGATAAAGGACTGGGGAAAGAGAAATAATCAAATCAGAGAATGCACAAAATTTGAACATTTCCTACTATCGCTTGAGTCTGAACAGGAAAATTCAGAGAAAGGAATAACACGTAAAATATATAAAATACTAGGGGAATTATCAGAAATGAAGGAGTTAAACACCTTGAGAGAAGTTTGGAACCAAGACCTTAATGTACAGATAGAGAAAGAAGACTGGAAAAAAATTTGGAATATGAGAATTTTGAGATCATTGTCAGTCAGGATAAAAGAAAACTACTTCAAATTGGTTTCCAGATGGTATTTAACCCCAGTAAGACTAAATAGAATGAATCCTGCTTACTCTAAGATATGTTGGAAATGAAAAAGAGCTTGGTACTTACTTGCATCTTTGGTGGGAATGTGAAATAGTCCAAAGGTTCTGGAAAAAAGTGTTTTTAGAGCTAAGTAATATGATTAAGATGGATATAGATTGTAATCCAGAGATAGCATTATTATCATTGTTAACAAGTAAAGATTTTGTTGTTACAACAAAGGAACTAATAGCAAATTTTATGACAGCTGCTAGATTAATTATAGCAAAAAATTGGAAGTCAAAACTAGAATTCAAGATGGAAGACTGGTATAATGAACTTTGGGATATAGCTATAAACGATAAACTCTCCTGCAGTTTAAAGGTTAAACGAGGAGAAATGAAAAAAGACATTTTCTACGATATTTGGGGTAAATTTTTAGATTATGTACTAGTCGAAGGAAAAGGGAAAGAGTCCACGAATATTTCACAACAATTCTGGAGAAGAGAACTTTAAGAAGACTACTAGAAGAATAGAAGATGGAGCAACGAATAAGAATGTATGGATGGCCCCGTGGGATGAGGGTGCACTTATATTGTTTGTTGTAGTTTTTTTTTACTTTCATTTTTTATGTCGTTGTATGTAGTTTAAAATTTAATAAAAAAACATTTAAAAAAAAAAAAAGAAAAGCATGATTTCTGATTTCTGCCAGTTGACACATAATCCGGTTGTTTCACCAAATTCCTTTAGGTGTGCTTTTATTCTTAATATATTTTCTACCGGATTTTTTATTGTTAACAAAGCGTTGTCCGCAAATAAACTGTTTTTTATCTTGCCTTCCTTACCCATACCTTTAATAAGTTGGTCCTCCCTTATTGCATTAGCTAGTAGCTCTATCACTATGCAAAACAGGACTGGCAATAAAGGACATCCCTGTCTTGTTCCTCGGCCTAGGGTAATTTTTTCTGTCATCCCATCATTGACAATGATTGATAAGGTGCTATGAGAATAGAGTTGGTTTATTACACTTAGAAATTTTTCGCCAAATCCCCATTTCACTAATAAAAGTTTTAACGCAGGCCATTGGACACAATCAAAGGCTTTAAATAAATCTAGAGACAAAATGCATGTTTTGTCCTGTGATCTTCCCATCTCATAAAGAACATTCAAGACTCTTCTTACAGTGTCTGACATTTGTCTACCTTTGATAAAGCCCGTTTGGTCTTCTTTAATATATTTGTCTATAAATGTGTACATTCTTTTGGCTAGAATTGCTGTAAAAATCTTGGCATCTTGATTTATAAGTGATATTGGTCTGTAAGATCCAACATCTATTGGATCTTTATTAGGCTTGACAATTAAAATAGTTAAGGTATGTTTCCAGGAGGAAGGAACTTGCTCGCCCTCCAATATCTCATTATAAAGCTTCTTTAACTTAGGAATTAACATTGATTTGAATACCTTGTAAAATTATGGTCCCAATCCGTCATCTCCTGGAGTTTTGGCATTCTTTAGCTCAGTGGTCCTTAACCCCCGGGCCGCGGACCGGTGCCGGTCCGTGGAGCAAACTACGCCGGGCCGCCGCCCGAGGAACTTCCAATCATTCCCCTGTGGCGGCGGCCCGGTTCCCGGAAATGAGAGAGAGAGAGAGAGAGAGAGAGAGAGAGAGAAAGGAGCCCTGCTCGGGAGGTCCGCTTTCTCCCGGTGACTCCCGAACCCCTCGGGCTCTTGGCTGGCGGCGGCGAGGCAGGCAGGCCGCACCTGTTTTGAGGTGAGGGGGGGGGGGGGGGGGAGGGGGCGGCTCAGGCCGGGCTGGGCTTTGGCCGGCCGGCGCCGCGCGTGCCTCTTTTTGGGGGAGGGGGCATCTCAGGCCGGCCGGGCTTGGGCCGGCCGGCGCCGCGCGTGCCTCTTTTTGGGGGGGGGGGGGGGGCGCCGTGCATGTGTGCCTCTTTTTAGGGGAGGGGGCGTCTCAGGCCGGCCTGGGTCTTTTCCCGCCGCCGCGCCTGTGTTGAGGTGGGCGGGGGCGGCGGCGCAGGCCGGCCCGGGTGTTTTCCCGCTGCCGCCGCTGCGACCCCAGCAATCGCGCGCGCCGCCGCCGCCGCGACCCCCGCCATCGCGCCCACCCTGCCCCGCCATCGCCGCCACCATCGCCGCCGCCGCCGCCGCTGCCGCGACCCCCCGCCATCGCCCCGCCGCCATCGCGCCGCGCCGCGACCCCCGCCATCACCCCCGCCATCACCGCCGCCGCCGCGACCCCTAATCGCGCCGCCGCCGCCACTGCAACCCCCCGCCATCGCGCCCGCCCTGCCATCGCGCGCCGCCGCGACTCCTCCCGCCATCACCGCGCCGCCCCGCCATCGCCGCCCGTCGCCGCAACCCCCGCCATCACCGCCGCCCGGTGCGCCCCCTCAATCGCGCCGCCGCCGCCACTGCAACCCCGCCATCGCGCCCGCCCCACCATCGCCGCCGCCGCCGCCGCCGCGACCCCCCCCGCAAGTGGGCCAGGGAAAAATTATCAAACATTTACCGGGCACCGGTGATAAAAAGGTTGGGGAGCACTGCTTTAGCTTATTTATAACATCCTCTATCTCCTCCTCTTTAATAGCTTTTTCCATTTCAAGCCTGTCTTCTTCCGCTAGTCTTACTTTTAGGTTTTTGTCAATATATTGTTCCATAACTTCCTTACTACTTCTATTGGCTGTATATAAGTTTTGATAGAATTCTTGAATAGCTTTTAATTTTTCTTTCATTTGAGTAGAAATATTGCCGATTAAATCCTTTATCCTTCCTATCGTGCTTTTTTCTTTCCTTTTCTGTGCTAATTTTGCTAGCATCTTGGAGTTTTTAGTACTGTATTCGAAAAAGTTTCTTTTCAAATATAGTAGATTTCTTTGGGTTTGTTGTAGATCTATATCTTCTAATTCCCTTTTCCTGGCCTCAACCTGAATTAAAAATTTGTTGTCTTTGGTTAGAAAAAATTGAGATTCAAGGTCTGCTATAGTAGCCTCCAATTTTTTTTTATTTTGCTGATCTCGACTTTTTATAATAGCACTTTCTTTTATTATGTAACCTCTAGCCGCTGCCTTCAGAGTGTCCCAGATAACTCCTATTTGACCACCACCTTCTTCATTGATATTCCAGGTTTCTAGCCATTCTCTTTGTATTTTTTGTACTGTATCTGGGGTTTGAAAAATTCTAGGGTTTATTGTCCACCTTCTAGCTTCCTTATAATTCTTCTTATTTTCTATTTCAACAGACATTAGAGCATGATCAGAAGTTTTTATCAATTCTATATTTGTATTTACAACTTTAGATAACAAACTTTGTGAGACAAATATAAAAAGTAAATTTTCTTTCATCGCCCTTTAATTCTCTCCAAACATCCTTTAATCCTGTATTTGCGATGAATTTTGTTAAGATTGTATGTCTAGCCCTCCAGTCTACCTTCCTAGTCATTGTTTTATCTTTTATTTTGTCCATAACCATGTTGAAATCTCCTGCCAAAATCACATGTCCTTTCTATACCTTTTCTATCTGCTCCCATATCTCTTTGTAAAACAGGTTGTGATTAGCATTTGGTGCATAAACATTTATCAGTGTATATTGTTCTAGACCAATTGTGGCCTGAAGAATAATATATCTACCTTCCAAATCTTTCACAGTTTTTTCAACAATACAATCACAGTGCTTTGATATTAAGATTGCTACCCCCCTTGCTTTAGATGTACCACAACTTTTCTCATAGATGTTGATGTTGGGTAGTTTCAGTTTGTTTTGGCCATCTTTCGCTTGGTGTGTTTCTTGAAGAAAGACGATGTCCGGTTTATTCTTCTTAATTAATGACTCTATTCTGTTTCTCTTCATGACAGTTCCTAGACCCCTGGCATTCAATGTAGCTAATTTCAACAGTCTACCCATATTTTCATTCTATTCTCGATCTGGAACGGTCTCTTTGTGCATATATACAAACAAACATTACATATAATAAAGAAAAAGACAATGATTACCCAAACCCTACCACCTACATTTATTTTCTGTTCTCCCATCCTCTTGGCTCTCATACACAACCTGTATGCGCCCTTATAGGAGGGAGGGGGAAGGCACCCGTACACTTCCTGATGGCTAATAATGATTCAGAAGCTCTAAATTAGCGTTGGCACTGTCTAGTCTTGCTTACAGTTATATACGTGAAAAGTTGAAAAGAAAGAATGTAATAAAAAGATAACATGATAATGTGAATCTTAAGATCCTTCTATTCACCTCTTTTCCTCCCTCAGTCCCCCCCCCAAAAAGGACCAAAAAAAAATAGAGGGGAAAAGGAAAGATATGCTGAGAAAGAATAAGGGATAAGGAACAGGAAGGGAGTGGAGAATTATGGGACGGGCAAGTCAAAATATAAACAAAATGAAACAGAATGGGCTAAGAAAAAAAGGGAAAAAAACAGGAGGGAAGGGAAGGGAGAGACAGGGGGAGAGAGAAAGGAGGGCTGTCTTCTGTAGTGCAATGCTCTTCAAATCGGTCTCCATTTTGCTTGCCCATTGAAAGATTTAAAGAGTCAAAGGGTGACACTGTCTTCACTGCAGACGCTGAATTTGGAGTTCTCTATTCTTCTTCAATTTGAATGTTCCATGCCTTGAGAAGTTGTTCACCTTCTTCCAAAGAATAGATTTTGTGTAGAGTTGGACCCTTCCACACCTTAAGAAAGATCGGGAATCCCCAGTTATATCTGTAGTTGTTGTTTCTCAGAGCAGTTGTTACAGGTCTCATAGTTTTCCTCCATTCAAAAGTCTCCCTGGAGATATCCTGGTAAACTTGTAGAACTCTTCCCTCACGCTTCAGCAGGTCAGGCTTTGCCCTAAGAGTTGACATCAGTTGTTCTTTCATGACATAGGAAGTAAATCTAATAAGAATTGGTCTTGAAGTAGCTGTCTTAGCACTACCTATATAGTGTATCCTTTCAATATCGGTCTCAGCAAGATGTTGGGGGAGGATAGAATTAAGCCAAACGAGGATTTCTTTCTTCATTTCTTTTTATCCTGGAGTTCAAAATTAATTAATTTCAGATTAGACCTTCGAGAATAATCCTCCATATAGATAAGCTTCCGCTGTAAGGCATCAATCTCTTCTTCATGCGCAGCGATAACACTTTCGTTCTTGAGGCTAGAGTTTGAACTTGATTGTTTTCTCCTGCTAATTTTTTCAGTTCAATGCCGTTATTAGATACCTGTGTCTGCAGGGTCTGTATTTCTTGTAACAGGTCCTTCCTTAGGTCTTTATTCTGTGATGATAAGGACTGGAAACGGTCTTCGATAGTAGAAGTTACATCTTTTAGGGCTGATTTGATAAGGGAGCTGACTTCTGCTTTCAAGTTTTTGAACTCCCTTGAAAAATCCGGCTGGTGTGCTGGCAACTTGCCAGAATCAGACGCCATTGTGTCAGCTTCAACAACAGCTTCTGCTCTTTCAAGACGAGCACGTTGATACGTGGCGTCTGAGGGTTTGCGTACCCACTTTTTTATCACAGTAGGACCCTTTTTCTTGGGTGGCATGCAGAAAAACCAAGTAAGTAAGTAAGCTTTTTTTCTTTTCTTTCTAGCCTCAAAGCAAAAAAAACAACATCTCTCACAGTCTCTCACAGTCCGTCTGCCTGGGACGTGACTTCGGCAGAAAACGAAAGTAAATCACTGCTTCAGTAATTCATTGTTATCTCTCCCCTTGAAAATACACAGTTTTCAACCTGTCCTCCCCAAAGGTTTATGATCGTTTACTCACGATTTTGGTATCATTTAAAGACAGTATTTCAAGTTTTATTCTTCTCATTAAGCGGAGCTGCTGGATCACCCAGCCATCTCGTCGTGGGCGGAAGTGCCCCCCCCAGAAAGAGATTTATTTATTTATTTATTTTATCCATTTTTATACTGCCTGTCTTCCTGAAGGAATTCTGGGCGGTGAACAAAAGGGCAAAGCAGAACCAAAGGACACAATACAATGCTCCAACAGGTATTCAGGTCCCAAGCTGTGGAGGGTTTTGTAAACCAAAACCAAGACCTTGATCCTTATCCAGAGCACAACGGGCAACCAGTGCAGACGAGCCAGAATTGGGGCGATACGATCATAGCAACGCGCAGCAACCACCAATCTGGCCACCGTGTTCTGTACCCACTGAAGTCTCCGGACAAGGGTCAAGGGCAACCCCATGAAGAGAGCATTGCAGTAGTCAATCCTCGAGATCACGAGAGCCTGCATGACTGTTCTGAGGGAGGCCTCATCCAGGTACATACGAATCTGGGCAATCTGACCCAGATGAAAAAAGGCAGTCCTGGAAATGGCCATCACCTGATCTTCCATGGATAAGGCCAGATCCAGGACCACTCCCAGATTCCTGGCCCTATCCGCAAGCCGGAGGGTAGCACCCCCCAACTTGGGAAGAGGGCCACTGTACCCCGCAGAGGACACCCCAAAGAACAGAACCTCGGTCTTCTCCGGGTTAAGCTTCAGGCTGTTAGTCCTGCAATGGAACCAGCAATGCGTGTTCAAGCAATGTTTCCATGTTTTGGGCCTGTCACTTAGAGGTAGGGTGGGCAACGTGTCAGGCTGGATTGCAGATGCTGTTTGGCTGAAAAGTTCCACAATCCCTTTCTTTTGGCTATGCTGCTTAGAGATGATACAGTACAGCAGCATTTGGAAGACGGCATTTCACTTATCCCTGATTGAAGGGGAATCCAGAACAGGCTAGATGCTGTCCTTGTCAATTAGGGATGAGCAAAGTGAAGCCCTACGGAAGTAGTTGGACTGCAACTGTCATCAGTCCTAGCCAGCAGAGGCAATAATGAGGAACGCTGGAAAAATTCATTCCAGCAGCAGGTAGAGGGGAAATGCTGTTGTGTGCAAGAAGGAAGTCAGCAAGTGTGATTGACTACACCTTGTGATCACACCGATACTACTTTAACAGAGAAGTGAGCTTTGAACATGTGATGAGAGAAAACTGTTCCCAAATCCAATGCATAATTTAGAGCAGTGTTTTTCAACCTTTTTTGGGCACAGACAAACTTGCCTCATGAAAAAAATCACGAGGCACACCACCATTAGAAAATGTTAAAAAAATTTAACAAGCGGGGGGGGAGTAGATCGAGCCATGGCTCGAGACCACCCCCCACCCCCTGCACCTGGGGATGATGGGCTGCGCGGTTGAGGTGTGCTTGGCTGGCTAGAAAAAAAGGAGAGGAAATGGTGCTCCTGAGCATGCACAGAGGTGTTACTGTACTGGAATCAATCTGAGGGGGAAATTCTTGGCTTACTCTCCCTGCAAAGGGGGTGGGGAATGCTCAGCCTTTCATCCCTGCTCAGAGTCCTGAGAAGAACCACACACACACACAAAAACCACCAACCTGTCTTAACCTGTCCACCCCAACATAATCAAGTCTCAGAACAGGGAATTGAGGGACATTGTCGTCGTCGTCGGAGCCAAGCCTGGGCCGGGCGGCGTGCCTGGTGACGGGGGCATCGTGGGGTTTCGGGCGAAGCGTGGCGCGGCTGGTGGGGGTGCGCCTGGCGCTGGGCTCGCTCCTGCTGCTGGTGGCGCGCTCAGCGGGTGCGCTGGAGAGCAAGCTGCGTGCCGCCTACCCAGAGCTGCGCGTCCAGGCCCTGCCCGCCGACCTGGGCACTGACGAGGGGCTGCAGCGCGTGGCCCGGGACGCCGCCGACGCCCTGCGCCGCCACCACGACTGCGCTCGCCTCCAGCGCCTCCTCCTCAACAACGCCGGTGAGCGCGCACGGGCAACTGGCCGGCGGGAGCACGCGCGGGGGGGAGGTCGTTGGGGGAGGGCGCACTGGCGGGAGGAAAAGGCGGCCTGCTGCCACTCCCCTCCCCTCCCCTCTTTCCCCCCGTCCTCTTCCCGGGCGGCTGCAGGTGCTGGGTGGAGGTGGCTGGGGGGGTGGGGGGGTGCGGTGCGCAGCTTGGCCTGGGGCAGGGGGCTTGGGCGCAGGACTGCCCTGGGAATTCCCCCCCTCGCCTCTTGGCAGAGCTCCGGAGGCGGCCGGCAGGCAGGAGGGCGCACCGGCGGGAGGAAAAGGCGGCCTGCCGCTGCTCCCCTCCCCTCTTTCCCCGCGTCCTTTTCCCGGGCGGCCGCAGGTGCTGGGTGGAGGTGGCTGGAGGGCGCACCGGCGGGAGGAAAAGGCGGCCTGCCGCCGCTCCCCTCCCTTCCCCTCTTTCCCCGCGTCCTCTTCCCGGGTGGCTGCAGGTTCTGGGTGGAGGTGGCTGGGGGGTGGGTGGGGGTGCAGTGCGCAGCTTGGCCTGAGGCAGGGGGCTTGGGCACAGGACCGCCCTGGGAATCCCCCCCTCGCCTCTTGCCGGAGCCTTGGAGGCGGCCGGCAGGCAGGAGGGCGCACCGGCAGGAGGAAAAGGTGGCCTGCCATCGCTCCCCTCCCCTCCCCTCTTTCCCCGCATTCTCTTCCCGGGCGGCCGTGGCCGCAGGTGCTGGGTGGAGGTGGCTGGAGGGCGCACCGGCGGCCGACTTTGTTCCCCCCCCCAACCAAAAAATGACCATTAAGGGCCGCCGAGGGGTGCGCCCGCCCGCTCCTACCTGGCTCGGCCTCGCGGGTCTCCCGGCTCTCTCTCTCTCCAGTCAGACTCCTCCTCCTCCTCCTCCTCCTTTTTTTCCTCCTTCCCCGCCCACCGCCAGCCTTTCCTTGGCGCGCAAAGCAAAGCACGCCGGGAAAGGTAGTCCGCTCTCCTCCCCAGGACCGCGTCTCAGACCTGGGGAGGAACTACACAACCGCTGCCTTGCTGGTGTGGGAAGAATTTTTCCGTGGCACACCAGCCAAGGTCCCACAGCACAGAAGTGTGCCGCGGAACAGCGGTTGAAAAACGCTGATTTAGAGGCAGCTGCACTGAAAGAGTACATCAGATAGAATGTGTTTGTTCACAGGCACCAGAAAAAATGAGGAAGAGTGAAAGCATAAATCCACCTTCTTGTCTTCCCATCAATAACTAAAACTGAAGTTCAGACACTTTTAAAATGACACTGCTGTATTTCACACATGCCCATCAGCTTTTTTAAAAGATGGTCCAAACTGCTCACAATGGCATGTGTTAAACCAATCTAATAAGTCTAAAATCCCAAGGCAGCTACTTTCATAGCAATTGTGAATTGCCTGCCAGTTATTTTTAGCATGCAGGAGGCTGGGATTAATCCCACTAAGAACAAAAGGACAGAGCAGAATGGACTGCATTGAGTTTCATTTCCAAAAAGAAGGAACTTTCTTTTGCTCTTTCGTTCTCTCTCGCATAAGATTTTTTTGAAACAAAAATGATTTCTCACAAACAATGGAAATGTGAGTCTTCAACCTACAGGGTCAGGAATTTAACAGCAGTTCACCTGCAGTGATGGCATGGGGAAAGTGAGTGCTATTATAAAAGGATAGTATTATTGAAACACCATGGCATCATTGTTAAACACTTTCAAAGACAGGTGGGCAGGACAAGAAATTGGAAGAATTATTTTTTAAACTACAACCATCAAGAATCTTGACTAGCAGTCAAGATGACTTGGATAATGTAATATTCTGTTAATGAATATTAACACATTAACACATCTGGATGGTGTTTGGGAACAATCACTTGCCATCACTTCTAATTTGAAAAAGACAGGTTCTTTTTAGGTTAACAGCAACACACCCAATTTTCATTTGCATCCATTCATTTCATTAGCATTGGTATTAAAAAATCTTTTGGAACACTGCCCCGCCGTATTTGGACATCACTCTAGATTGAACCCTGACCCATTGTCTTAACACGAGACAAAAAGTTGCTGCCAGAAATTGGTTGGGCCAGACTGGGGTGCACACCCACAAACAAAACCCACAGTTTTGTCCCTGTGTCAGTCCACAGCAGAATATACAGTACTCCATGGCCATGGAACATGCTGCCTGAAATATTATGAGAGGCAGAGACTGGAAAAAGGAGAAATTCCCACTTCTGTGTCATGCATAAAAGAAAGTCTTCCAGAAGCATTCTATATGATGTGTGTGCTTTAGAACTGGTTAACATTTGGTCCACCAGATGTTTTACACTTCAAAACTCACAAGTCCCAACTACCATAGGAGAAACATCTGAAGGCTCAAAGGGGAAAATCACTGTTTGAGAAACCTCCTACCCATCCTACAAGCTCTGTAATCTTTGCTCTCCCCATTCTTAGTTAGACAAGCTTTTTCCTGTGTATGATTAATAGCAGGTCACAGTTCTATTGTTTATTGTGATAAAATTAAGTGCCTAGATAGGGGCACAACTGAAAAAGTTCTGGTACACTTATAAAATGCCCAGCCTTTCATTAATTTTCATAATGTTGCAATTCAGACCTTCAATGCTAAAGGAAGAGTATATGAACAAGTGCCTTCAAAAAACAGCAGTGATCATTACTTGCACTTTGCATGCTGAAAACAACCTTTATTTGCCTCCTTGCTTTTGGAAGCAGAACTGCGCTCCTGACTGTATGTTGTCTTCCTCCCCCCCCAAAAAAAATCCTTCTAAAAAAGCGAAGCAGGAAACTAGTCACCACTGTCTTTCTTTCTCCCATCTGTTAAAAAAAGCTCAGGGCTTACTACTGTACATTTTTAATGGCTTATTTTGAAAATGCTGAAAATATTGTGTAGGAGCAGTTGGAACAGGGGTGGAATGGGGTTTGAAGCTGCTGCTGTCATTAGTTTTTCTTGAATGGCAGCTCTCCTTATGCCAGCAAAATGGGAAAATCTGTTTGTGGCATTCGTGTTATTTAAGAGACGGAGAAAAAACAAGAGATGGAAGCCCAGAGATTTAAAATATTCACAAACAGAAGCACCGAAGGCATTCTGCAGAGATGCTCCATAATCCCCAAACCCCCTTACTGTACAGGATGCATTCTGAATTTCACATATTTAAGCACTTGGCTTGGGGAATCTGCAATAGGATTATAGGACTGTGTCACTATTATATACCAGCAAAAGTATCACTGCACTTCTCCCCAGCTCCTCTATTTAACCAGGCTTTTACTTCCCTTTTACTATCTCTAAATGTTCCCTGTTCAGATGCCTAATGATGTACGTGAAAGGCATATCAATAACAGAATCAATGGGCTGAAATAATAATTCAAGTTAGACTCCAGATGGTAAGTTAAATTTGACTGTTTCTGTTAAAGGCATTTGTCAGAGAATGAATAAGGCAGGATTAATCATACATATTGCAAGCCCCATCCTATATCATGTGAAACTTCCTTTCATGGACATCTGTTAAATTGCTATCCATGCAAGAAATTACCTCCCAGGTGAAGGCACTGAGCTCGCTCTAGGACATTCATGGATACAGTACTACAATTGCTGTGTATGGTATGATTTACAGAAAATTCATGACTGGCCTTCGTTGTGAATCTGGCATCAACAGCAGTTGATCCAGCAGGGGATCTAGGAAGTTGTTGTTAAACCATCTCTTGCTTGATGTATTGTGGTCCTGAACCTGGATTACCCATCTGGCTGCTAGTGATATTGCTTGTGATGTTTGGCTTGTGAATCTTTCAGCTGGATCAAATGTTACCTAAAGCAAAGCAAAGCACAAAAGTGATGACTTCAGTGTCTTTTATGGAACTGCTGGTGACTGGAAGTAGTCTGAGAGAACAAAAGGGGTGGCATACGGTGATCAAACTATACAGAAAGCTGAAATGGCTAAACTAATGTTTTATAATAAAAAAAAAACCACCACACCCTGGAATGTAGTCATTATCTAGTTATCCAGGGAATAACACTGTTTACAGAGGGAGTTTTAAGTCAATATGTTTTTTTTTTTCACAATTCCCCACCTGGCACCCCCTGCCATCAGTACTATGGAGCTGTCATAAAAGGAGAAGACAGGACGCTCTAAAAATCAATGGTTCTTACTCTTTATTGGGTCACGAATGGTGACTCACAGACCATTTTGAGAATCTGATGCAAGCTATGATCTCCCTTCTCAGATAAATCTACAAGAATGCATACACACAAAAGATTTCAGTGACATGTGTTAAATATTTGCACCCAGATCTTGTACACCTTAAAGCTGTCCATGTATCTATCTCCTAAGGGTCTGTGGACCATGGACTAAACCCCCTGCTCTAAGGCAAAGCAAGGATGCTGAGAATCAGAGAATACCCTGCTTTATATTAAGTTCTACATATAATGTCAAAGTACTGAGTGGCATAATGTATGCAACTCACTTGTGATGTTTTTTTTTGTGATGTTTTGTGATGGTTGTTTTGGGGAAAAGGCTATATACAAGTCATTTATTATTTTAAAGGACAGCTTGATGTCTAAGTGGAGGAGGTCGTAAGACCTCCCCCACTTAGACAACAAGCTGCCTTTGATTGTTTGAAACTAGTTACTTCGAAGTACAGAGCTATTCCACAGCCCAGATTCCAGGGATTAGGACAGCCAGGACATTAGCAATAGGGCTAATCAGAAACTTGGAAGTCTAGTAAAAAGAAGTTTAAGATATTTTTATCTTCATATTCAGATTCTTTCTACATTATTGTGAATGGGCAAGACCGTAAGATTTCAAAACAATCACACACACCTCTCACATGTAACATAAATGTTTGTACTTTTGCCTACATTTTTTAAAAGGCGCCTACAAGAAAACTGATTAGAAAAGACAATGTTGGTACTGTACAGTACTAGTTGTCACAGTGCTTTTTAGGTGACACCTGCTGGTCAATCCCTAACAAAGCACACACTGTGGGCGTGTACTTTTCCTAATCACTGTAAAACCTAGTACACAATTTTTCTCAAACCACTGCTTTTCAGATCACAGTCCGGATTTATTTATTTTTAAACCTACTCCATAAGAAGCTGCTGTTGGTGCCATATTACTGTATAATATTCTCCAAGACTGAATTGACTGTTGCTTTTTGGAATGAGGAATATCAACCACCATCAGAAATCTGTTTAGTTTGTTGATCATTTTAATTCAGGTATGTGGATTTCTTCCCGTTCAGTCTGTTGGACTCTTGATACATGCCATTTTGTCTTTCTACCAGCAGTGGCCCACTTGATTATTTGCATCCTGTGGAGATGAGGCCTGTCATTTCCCATATTCCAGATGCTTTCCCCGTCATTAGTGGGATCCTTCTCTTTCCATGTTTGGGGACCAAACAGCTTTAACACCAGCCTTTCCCCACTCCCTCTCCTTTCCATTGATTTACAATCTGTGTGATGAAGAGTTCTGTACAATTTTATACAATGTTGCTTTGCTTCAGTTCATTTAATATAAGTTATCAGGTACCCATTGTGATGCAGGAGTTGAGTAGGGGGCAGCAGACATAGATCATCTTCCCTGGCTTTCTCACTGAAAATCACAGGAGTAAGTTGGAAATAGTAAAACCACTCCTAAAATACCACACTTAACTTGAAAATCCTATTAGGGTTGCTATAGGTCACTTCTGACTTGATGGCACATTACTACAACGCAAATAAGGAATCAAGTGGGTAGATTAATTAATGCTACCCACAAGGGTATATTATACAATCCAGTTGTTCTCCCATTTAAATGTGACTGAACCCCCTCATTTTCCATTTCTTCTCTTCTTATAATCCCTTCATCTTTTGTCACCATGTAGTTTATGATTAGTGCTAACATAAATGTCGCCTGGGGATTTTCATTTTTATTGCAATCCTCTTGTTCCTTTCAAATGTTAGCAGAAATGTGAGATAGGATCCAACCAGAAGAAAATACACAAGTAGACTTCTTTGATGACATGTGAACCAGGTTAAAGTAAGTCCGAGTTCACATGTCACTTATTAAGCAGCGTTTCCACCCACTGTTCCTCCTGTAGCTGGATCTCAATGGGATGGGATTAATAGAAACATTCAAATAAACTCTTAAACACAGAGGGCAGTGGGAAAGGACAATAACATAGGAGGTTTGAACTGGAAGAAAGGATTATCTGAAAACCTATAAAATCCCATGTTTAAGGCACTATGACTGTACAAATATGTTCTGCCTAGAAGCAGACGCTGGCACTAGTGTGATATACGGTACTTTCAAACATGGGCATGAACATGAAAAATTGTGGTTTATGATGGTTCATGGTTAGCCTCAACTAAACTGGTTTGTGGTTTGGTTTTTGCTTCATGCCTAGTGAGGGCTATCTGCTCCTTTTCTCCCGCCACCACCACCATTGCACTGTCACCACTATGCTGCTGGTCACTGCCTCTGCACTTTACACATGGGGAGGCAATGGCAGTGCCATCAGCTTCCTTTCCAGGAAGATTTACGTTTATAGAGCTTCCATAAAATAACTCTGTCTTGGATTCTAAATGGCCTGGGCTTCGGTACTATACAAATTTGTCCTGGGAGTTCTAGAGTTTTGAATTTCTGGTAAATTTCCTTTCTTCTACTACACAATAGAGATGCTGTACAGAGACCCAGAGGAGAAAAAACAACTTCCCCAGAGTCCACCCTTTTCTTATTAACTGACACAAAGCCTCAATAGCTGCCTAGATGCCCTAAGCACATCCGATTTCGCTTGGTTTCGGAAGCTAAGCAGGGTCGGCCCTGGTTAGTACTTGGATGGGAGACCACCAGGGAGTAGGAACTGGCAAGCCACTTCAGTAATTCCTGCCAAGAAAACCCCATGGACATGGGGTCACGAAGAGTCGGTCACGACTGTAACGACGCAACACACACAAACCTCAGTAACTCACTCTGAGACATTTGGGGGTGAGGGAGATTAAAAATTCTTTATTTACAATTGCTCAAAAATATAAATTTGTATATGCTGCTTTCTTCACTGCATATGCACTTGGCAACCAATTAAATAATAGCAAAGAAAAAAATCCTGCTAACGACTCAGGAAAGAGTGAAAAAGATTACTCCGTAGAGAGGCAGGGCTGTCTTTGAATTCAAACAATGGAAGGAATGATTGTTTAGTTCTACTTATGTTATATAAAAACAAAGATATACTTTAATACTAAATTAAATTTTAAAAATGCATAATTTGCTTTTAGGTACAAAACAGAAGCTCAAAAATGCTCAATTATTTTGACATTGTGGGCTTAAATGTGATCGATAAGTTTGGAAAGCCTAGTGCTATATAATGTATAAAAGCAAAGCAATTTATAACAAAAGGCACAACATGTTTCCCTGGAATAAAAGTGCTACAACCTGACACAAAGAATTAAACAGTACTGCAGTGACAGAACAAAAAGATCCTTTCAGTTATTTTGGGTAAGAATAATTTTCTTTAATGTGTTCTGATGACTATTTTCATGCATTCAAATGCTTCCCACAACTTTTTAATTCCTATTCAAAGTGGAGTGCTGTACATAAAAATCACCAGCTCAAAGGAATTAAATTTAGCTGCAAGAAGGCAAGGAAAAAGGACAAAGACAACAGGAAAGAACTCTAGTCTGAAATCATTAGTTAAATGGTGGGTGTGTGGGGGGGGGAGGATTTTCAGTGCAGGCCATTTTGGATGCACCTTCCAGTACTCTTTGTGTTCTGCATCTAGGAAAAAGAATGAATCTCTGCAGTGATTTTTCTTCTATAATCTGTTCTTACATATTCATATTTCTGCAGAAAATGTGGTTGATGACCCTGTTTAGCTGGTATATGGAGCCTCCAGATGTTGACAGACTTCAACATCCACTATCAAATCATAAAAATAATCATTGAGTTGGGAGGGGCTTATGAGTCTGCCAAGTCCAACATTCTGATCAATGCAGGAATCCAACTCAAAGTAAATCTGACCGATGGTTGTCTAGTGTTACAGTACCTTCAATGCCTCTAATGTTGGAGTGCTTACCAACTCCTGAGGTAGTTGTTCCATCACTGTACTGTACTGCTCTAACAGTAAGGAAGTTTTTCCTGATATTCAACCAGCAGAACTTCACTAGTTCTATTGTACAAGTTTGATCAGGCTTAACAATGTGATCAAAAGGCAACCTTCAGAAAATTAGCAAAACTAGCAATAACTTGACATCCTCCAAGAAGGATTCTTCCTTCTGTACCTGCTCTATGTGATCTGCATCTAGAGAGCATACCTTACAGCAGGAGCTCAATATCTGTGGATTCAATATTACTTATTCAGTTTCACTGAAAATCTTATACATAGTATAGTATGTATAGTATCTGGAAATCCATGTCAAAAAAATTTGTTTCCCCCATTTACTATATATTTAGCATTTGCCATTATCCATGGATTTCAGTAGGGGGCAGAACCAATCCCTAGTGGATAAAAAAGTCCTACTGTATACCGTGGTACCTTGTATAAAAGAATTAATTTGTTCCAAATGAAATTAT
The DNA here is from genome assembly GCA_029282475.1 of Phrynocephalus forsythii. Taxonomy (NCBI): domain Eukaryota; kingdom Metazoa; phylum Chordata; class Lepidosauria; order Squamata; family Agamidae; genus Phrynocephalus; species Phrynocephalus forsythii. Next base: position 62,536,310 of record JAPFRF010000004.1, read on the forward strand.
GTTAAGCAAACTTTCCTTTATACAAGTTCCCATAGGAATGCATTGAAAATGGAGTAATCCCATTTTTATGTTGTATGGATTCTCCCCATAGGCAATTATGTTAAGCAAATTTCCCCTATCTCCAGAATTTTTATGTTGTACAGATTTTATGTTATACAAACTGTTTGTTATACAAGGGTCCACTGTATTAATTAATAATGATGACTCAAGATACGACAGTGAAGGCAAACAGAATATGTTAATTAGAAGCAAAACTGAACATGATTATAATTTCAACTGAAAACTTGCAACAGTATTCTATGGTGACCTCTTGATATGGTCTGCATTGACCTACAAGGACACCTTAATTTACCCTCTTCTTCAAGTCCATTTTAAGCTCCCCCATATAAAGCTGAATACAGTATACATCTATTTCAACAATAGGCAATCTGTGCCCCGCTAAGCGTTTTGGACTACAACATCTATGCTGATCAGTGTTTGTAGGAGCTCTAGTTCAGAAGTTCTGAATGCTAGAAGTTTAATCTTTAAAAATGAAATAGAGAATGACATAGAATAATGTACTTGGAAGGCCATCAAGTCCAACTGCTTGGTCAACCAAAAATCCAAGTTAAAATATATCTGAGAAATGGCCATCTAACTTTTTCTTCAATGAATTCAGTGTTAGAGAGCTCACCACGTCCTGAGGTAATTGGTTCCATTGTTGTACTGTTTCAACAGTTAAGACACTTTTCTGACATTCAGATGAAATCTGGCTTGCTGCTACTTGAGACCATTATTATGTGTCTATCAATGTATGTACAAGAGAACAGGGGCTACAACCTGCTATGTCTGAGAAAGTGTTAAGATGGATGCTAGTATATCTGAGATGGGGGCAAGGCAGATGCTAGAATCACATAGATGTTGGCAAAGCTGGTAAATGACCATAAAAGACTGAAATCCTTTGGCCTGATAATATACAAACTAGACTGTTATCAAGTTGTTTGCTGTTGAAGTATCCCATTTTAGTACCTCATTTCATTGATCTTAATAACCTTCCCATGACTAAAGAGAAAATATTATGATGCTATTTAAATATGGTTTTAAAGATATGAGCTGACCATAATCTTGTTTATGATTTATATGTGTGCGATTTAAATTGTTTAACTCATCACATGGTGAATTGCTGCTTACTAATGAAGAATGTGTTGCCTTACAAGATGCAACTGGACACACGCCCTGTTATGCAAGTGGGCACATGCCTCAGAACACAACCAGTGTCTTGCTAATAACAATTAGCTACATGACATCAAGTGGGTTGTGCCTTATGGTGATCATTTCCAGAGTTTTTCAGATATGGAGTACTCAGAAGTGGTTTATCATCCTCTTCCTCTGGGGACCATGTAACTAGTCCAAGACCAGCAGGCTCGCTCTTATCCAACAAAGCAGAGTGGGGAATCAAACTCACAATTCTGCCTGGTGCTCCATCTTGCTCAGGTATACAGCTAGAGCGTTGTTGGCTGGCAGCAATTAACTGAGGTGAACTACACAATTTAATGATGTGCATGCCAGTCACTGCCTAGTTGCTGCCATTTTTTCATGTACTTTTTAAATTTAGGTTCAAATGAAGCATTACATCTAACCCAAATAAACTTTTATTTTTTTAAAAAATTCAAGTGGGATTTTTTTGCAAGTCCTGGTGGGGGATAACATTCGGATGATACATTTTCTCTTAAGTTCAATGCATATAGATTTCAAAGTTATAGAGTAGAATGGGATCAATTACGAAGTAGATGCAGTACAGTATGTCTCAGTTTGACCTAGTGGCACAACAATTCTCCATGTGACACGAGAACTTTGGAAGTTCCAGGCTGATCCAATAGCAAATGAAGCTCGCATGCAATGTCTGAACGTATTATTTCGAAGTTGCTAACCAGTAAAAAGGGCAAATTATTTTTAACCCGTGGAAATCGGTACTGCAGAAAATAATTATGAGCACCAAGAGCTTATAGTAGTCTTCTGCAACCTGTTGATACCCTCGGTTCGTCGGACCTTGTTGCCAATCGACATCAGGGTCGGGCTTTTCATCCCTTGACCGAATCACAAGACTTCCTCTTCTTAGATCTGCATCACGGGGTATTAACTCCAACATCGCTCTCTCCTAAAATGCAGTAAAGAACTAGGAATCGTGCGCCGGAAAAGGAACTTTTTCACGCACCACGCCACCCTCTGCCTCGCGGGCGGCCACGGAGCTTCGAGGAAAGCCAAACAGGCGACGAATCACGGCGCTAGCCCCGCCCCAGCGTGACGTACCCTATGGCGTCACCTCCTTAACTCGATGGTGCCGACCGGGCTTCTTTCCCGGCTTCCAACATGGCCGCCTTAGCAACGGGAGCGCAGGTGGAGGTAACCAAGAACCGGCAGGTATTTTTGCTCGCCTCTGCCCTCGCTTTTTCCTCACCAAAAATACTGAACGCATGGGTGCTAATCTTACCTTTTGTGGGCTCCTTGCCTCCTGTATCTGATTTTATGAGCATGCTGTTTGAGGGAGAAGGAAGTTAACCCAGAAACTTAGGTCGAGCCGGACTACGTTGGATCAAGACGATCGTTTCTTCCATGATGCTGGTGTACGCCGGAGCTTATATAGGCGGGCGTTCCTGTGGATTCTAATTAAATGAATTGATAGCCCGCAACTTCGAGAGGCTGCGCCTCTTTCATGGAATGCAAGGAGTGGCTTGGACACCAGATGGATTTCTGTGCATTGCAGGAGAAGCTGCTTCATCTCGTGAGGCTCAGAAGATGAAAGAGAGAAGATGGAATTAACTCATCTGTTAGAACCATGTTTGAATTGTGGTTTGTGAGGTGGGGGAAAACAGTGAGCTCCTTGATTTAAAAAAAAAAATCACAGGCCATGGCTTTGTAGCCAAGTCACAAGCCCCCTCTCATAGCTAGTAGGGGAAGGGCTTCCATTTCATTAGGTATTTCTGGAGTCCTGGTTAATTTAAGAACCAAACTGTTGGCTGTTGTTTCCCTGCTCCAGGTTTTAGCCATTAGCCATGATGGGCTGCAATCCATAAACGTTTATGCCAGATAAGTATTTATTAGTCTTTATGGTGCTGTAAGATATCTTATGCTTTGATGTCTACTTGACTGGAGTAGGTTGTCCAGGGAACCCTGGAGAATACATAGTTAGTGGACTGTCCTCAGTATTGTCCATCTCACGTAGATCCTGTTTTGAGCCATCAGCCTCAGCTTTGCCCTTGCCTGTTTTATTTATTTATTTTTAATTTGCTATATATGTGGCCTGCTTTTTACTTCCAAATGGGACCTAAGGAAGCTAACATTGAAATGAGGAAAACAGGTATACTGTAGTTAAGAATGACTCCTATTAACTGAAGTACCAGACAGCTTTGAATATCACTTTAAAATACATTGATGGTTGGGAATCCAGGATTAAAAGTTACATCTTAAATCTTGTCCAGATTTAAAGATCTGCAGAAGTGGCCTTTCTTTAGTACCTGTGGCATTAGAAACACATTCGGTGTGAGTGTACCATAGCGCCTGTTACAAGGGTCTGGGTCTCCCTCTGAAAGCTATGTAAGATTGCTCTTTGTTGTACTTCCCCAGGCTTGCTTATTTGATATTAAATTGATTTGATATTGAACAGGATAGAGCAGGTTGGTTACTGGCTATATATTGTGTGCCATTTTTGGCAGAAGAACATTTAATAAATAAATGAAAAGAGGAATGCTTGTAACTATTCCATGTTCTATATGGGATCTCCTTATGATAAGGTCAATTAAGTTGCAGTACTTTTTGGAATAATGTACTGCATCAAAGCCCCTTGGATGTTTTGAGTTTTCTGCTGTTATGCTGCCCAGTAGTTTTTTTTTTTAATGAATGGTGATCTGTCACAGTATTATAAACGTTTACAATTGCAGTACATTGTCATGTCACAACAACTTAGCATCTATGAGGTAGCTGGAGCACTTTATGTTCTTCAGACGTTTTGGGTATATTTTGAGTAACTCCTATGATTCCAAATCGTTGATCATACTGGCTGGTGTGACTGAAAGCTGTAATCTAAAGTATCTCAAGAGCATCTAGTCTGGGAAACGTGGCTTTTTTACATTGCTGTGTTGTCATTTAAATGAATAACTTTGAGATGAAATATGAGTAACTTTAAGACTAAATTGGCTTTCCTTTTTATTTTTATAATACCTTTTAAAGACAAAACAGTGTATCTAATGGCAGTTACTCTTTTTATTCTTTCTGTGTAGAATGATGGCTGTTTTGGTACTCCAGGTGCGGTTCAACATTTTCCAAGCTGGAAGACGAAAGCTGACCATGTTAAGAAAGCTGAATTTATAAGAATAGGAGACAAACTAAAAAATCAGTAAGTTAAGATAACACACCGGAGTAATCCGTTCAAATAGTAAAGGAATGCTAATACAGAAAAAAATGACATTTCCTTCAAGTTTTATAATTCTTCTTGAGATAATGGCTGAAATCCAGCTGTGCAAATTACACCACATACAGCTGTTGATATCAAAAGCAGCAATTTTGGAGGGAAAGAAGCATTTCTGATTTCTCCCCTTGACATCCTGATGCTCTTTGGGTGACTTTGCTGGCAATGATGATTTTTTGTAATTAAAAGCTTTCCGCTCCCACCTTATGGCCCCTAAAGATTTCTGGTTGAGGCAAATGATAATACAGGAACCACGAGATCTTTTTAGGAGTACTTGGACAAGTTTAATGTAAAAAAAAATCAATACCTGATGATGCTGTCAGCTTTATGTGTCATAACATAAAGCAACAGGATTTCAGCCATCATATTGGAATGCTGCTGCTGCTGCTGCTGTTGTTATGTCATTACAGTCATGACCAACTCTTCGTGGCCCCATGTCCATGGAGTTTTTTTGACAGGATTACTGGAGTGGCTTGCCAGTTCCTATGTAGACTAATATCCTTGTTAAGTGACAGTGGCTTGTCATGAGGTGCTTCCCCTTGACTCTCAGAAGTTACACCCATAAGAACAGCATGGGATGTTCTTTCTCCTTTTAAATAAACAGTGGTTAAATGCCTGTACTGCAAGTAAAACTGTGCTCACGACCTGGGTTCAATCCCCGGTAGCAGGCTCAAGGTTCACTCAGCCTTCCATCCTTCCGACGGTAAAAGAACAGCATGGGGGATGTTCTGTTTCCCCTTTTAAATAAGACTACAGTTTTATATAAGCAGAACACTTTTTGTTAGTTCCATAATAACCATCAACAATCACCTCTTCAGGGTCAGCAAATCTTTCAAATTCTGTTTCTGACTTGAACATTTAAATTGGGTGCAAATAGCAAAACACTGACAGACATTTTTGAGAAATCCCATACTCCTGATGTTTCTATCTCAGTCAGAGTATTATTTCGATTTCTCTGTTTCCCTCAGCTTTGTCCCCCCACCTGTCCATTTCTTCCTGCCCTGGGACAAATACAGTCAGCCCCTGCCATTTCGCGGTTCAGGTATTGCGGTCCCACCATATCGCGGGATTGCAGTACCTGCCTGGGTGAGAAATCTCCTGGCGGCATGCTCGGGCGGTGTTGGGGGATCGGATTGCCCAACGCCGCCTGACCGCGCGGCTGCGAGAATGGAAGGGATATTATTTATTATTTATTTATTTATACAGCTTATATACCGCTCGTCTTCCTAAGGGAACTCCGGGCGGTTTACAACAACTATACAACACAGCAAAATACAAAACAGAAAAGTAAATAGTAACTAACTAATAAAAGCAAATATAAGCAACAACAACAGCAGATGGTGGGACCAGACCGGCAAAAAAAAAAAAAACTGTTTGGGTCATCCAAATGCCTCCCGGAAGAGAAGGGTTTTCAGCGCCTTCCGGAAGGCAGGAAAAAAAAATTAATACAACAACGCTAAAATAACCCTATAGATAAAATACACAACAATGTGACGAAAGCAATTACAAATTACAAATTACAGATTACAAAAAGCATACAATGGGTTCAACACCAGGGGTGGGAGAAAAGAGCGGGGGAAGGACGCAGAGTGTTTCACTAAGGCGATCGGTGGGCGGTGGTAGAAGGTACATAGGTGGACTATGTTAATTTGGTGTTAAGACACGTACAAAAGCAGAGGGCAAAGGAGACAGGCCGACGGCCGTCAGGGGCCAACAATGGCCTCGGGGCCAGATTGGGCCCAGTCATAACGGCAGCAGACCAAACCCCGGCCCTCCGCAAATGATGGTCTCAAGCCGCCACAGCTGTCCAAGTCCTCTGCCCAAGATCCAAGGTCTTCCGGGGGACAGGGGCCACGGGAGATGGAACATCCCCCCCCAGACTGTCGCTGGCGGCTAACGTGCCGCGCGGTCTCCGAGGGCTACGGGGGGGGTAAGGACCGCGCCCCCCCAACCGAAACGCCACCGAAACTCCAGGGGCCACGGGGATGGGGGCCACGGAAAGATGGAACAACCACGCCCCCCGGCTGTCGCGGCCGACATGCCACCCGAGGTCTGAGGGCCACGGGGGGGTGGAGACTGCGGAGAGATGGATCATCCGCGCCCCCCCTCGCAGGCTGTCGCCAGCGGCCGACATGCGCCCGATCTCCGAGGGCCACAGGGGGGTGGGGGCTGCGGAAGATGGAGCATCTGTGCGCCCCCCCGCGGGCTATCGCCGGCGGCCGACGTGCCGCCTGAACTCTAAGGGCCACAGGGGGGCGGGGGCCGCGGGAAGATGGATTGTCCACGCCCCCCCCGGTAGGCTGTCACCGGCGGCCGACGTGCCGCCTGATCTCCGGGGGCCGCGGGGGGGGACCGAGCTCCGAGGGCCACAGGGGGGTGGAGACTGCGGAAAAATGGCTCGTCCGCGCCCCCCCCTCCCGCAGGTTGTCGCCGGCGGCCGACGTGCCGCCCGATCTCCGGGGGCCGCGGGGGGGACCGCGGAGAGATGGAACACCCCCCCCCGCGACAGCCAGCGGCCGACATGCCGCCCGAGCTCCGAGGGCCACGGGGGGGTGGAGACTGCGGAAAGATGGCTCGTCCGCACCCCCCCACAGGCTGTCGTGGCACACGGTTTCTCCAGGGGGGGTGGTCAGGGAAGCCGCGCGCCAGTGTTTAAATCCTTTCTATTCATGGAGGCAAGTCTGCCACCGTGAATGGAAGGGATTTTTAAAAGGGTGCGTGGCTTACCCGACCCCCGGGGTCTCTGGAGAAACCGCGTGTCAGTTTTGATATCTCTTCCATTCACAGAGGCAGACTTGCCTCCATGAATGGAAGGGATTTTTAAAAGGGTGCGCGACTTCTCCCAAGCCCCTGTGGGGGCTTGGGAGAAGCAGTACACAACATTTAAACCATCACCAGTTTTCTCTCCCTCCCAGTGGGAGCTGGGAGAGAAGCGCTGGGGCTTTAAAGGGTCTTTAGCTGACGAGGCAACCACTTGCTTCGTCCGCTAAGGATCCTTTAAACCCATGCCGCTTCTCTCCCCCTCCCAATGGGAGCCGGGAGAGAAGCACTGGGGCTTTAAAGGGTATTTAGCTGCCAGAAATCTCGCGGCGGCGTGCTCGTGCGGCAGCGGGGGCTCGGATCCCCCAACACCGCTGCCCGACCGCACCGCTGGGACTGCAAGATGTCTCCCAGCGGTGGAGAATTAGATCCCCCATAAAGTTTTGGAGCAACCCGAGTGAGCGCCACAGGGGATCTGATCGCCCCCAGACCCCACCCGACCCTCATCTGCATATCACAGATTTTCAGCCATCGCGGGTCGGGTGGGACCCTAACCCCCACGATAGGCAGGGGGTTACTGTATGTCACAATGGGATATACTTGAAACCAGGATCATCCAGGTTTCCCATTCCATGGTCTGGGGTTACTCACATCTCCCTGCCTCGGATCTCTCTCCATTTCTTTTTGCATCCTTTTTCTCCTTTTCTCCCTGTGCTTCTTTCCATCTTCTCTCTTGCTCTATGAAAATGTTCTTTCCATTCTCTTTTCCCCCCAGTTAGGTGGTTTATTTTGCTTTTGAGATAATATGGGGAAAAGAAAATCATCAAATCTCAAAATTATACAAATTATTATTGGGAAGAAATTTGGAACAAAATTAATACATCCTGTTTACACCACCCCACTACTTCTTTGGGTTAAAAGGAAAGTAATTTAAAATAAGTACTGTAGTGTTTTATGGGGATTTTTAACGATACTGTAACAATTGTGTGGTTAAACTTGTTTTTTTTATACCTATGAGTAAGGCAGGCGTGTCCAAACTTTGGCCCTCCAGATGTTTTGGACCACAACTCCCAGAATTCCAAGCCTGTATTTTCAAAGGCAAAGGGCTGTGGGAGTTGTGGTCCAAAACATCTGGAGGGCTGAAGTTTGGACATGCCAGGAGTAAGTTAATGTACATGTGTGATATATGGGATGAGAAGAACCATTTATTGTATTTGTTTTCCTGAGAATGAACATTTATTTATTATTTATTTATTATATTTATATCCCGCTTATCTTCAGCTCTGAACTCTGAACATCTTTCAATTTAACAGATGAATCACAGGTTATAAGTATATGTTGCAAATACAGCTGTTTGATTTGAACTTCTGATTGTTGGTTTAATTAATGTTAACCAATATTTTTCATATCACTTGTCAAATTCATATGTCTCCTCAGACTTGTGAACATTGAAAAAGACAAACACATCCTTCTCTTCAATAAGAAGAGTGACTTTAGGATGGAATATTGCACACTGGAAGAACTGGAAAACAAACTCACTAAGAACCGGAAAGCAGAAAGTAAACTTGTTTTCCTTCCTATATCCCCCCCCATCTTTTGATGGTAACTACTTCATTATTTGTCCTTTGAATAATAAAACTCACCATATTTTGACATATGCATAAATGGTTTGCCAAAGAATATACTTATATTATGATAAATACCTGTGAACCTCAGTACTTAATAAGGTTTCTATCCAAGGAAATATTCATTCTGCTTTGGAAGAGAATGAAGCCTGTTGGTAACAGAAGAACTGAATTCAAGGCAAATACATATCATGTTTATTTCCCCTATTTACATTTTAACTCCTCCTCCTCCTCTGTTTGAACAAAGAGTAACCAGAGTTGTTACTATTAATAGTTATCAGGAAAAAAAGGTGAAATGAATATTCAGGGTTACCAGAGCAGAAGCCTAATGGAAGTATAAAAAGTGTCATAAAAATGAAGTTGTTTTAGAATAAAAAGGGAAGGAATTTTTTGTCTTTTTCACAGAAGCTAAGATCCAACAGAAACTGGTCAGAATTCATAATAATGTTAAGGGGCTTCAGCGGCAGTTAAAAGATGTGAAACCAACACCAGAATGTAAGTATTTTACTAATGATTTCCTAAACAAACAAAATATCTGAATAACTGGGTTGTGAGGTAACTCTTTACATCCTAATTTATAAATGAGAAATTATTTTTATTGTGTGCTCTTTTTGGTTGAGGAGATCTGTGATTGTCTGTGCAATTTTTAGACATCTCAGTGAGATGTTCTTCTGAAGGAAAATGGCTGTTCTGTAGATTTATTTCAAATTTGTTTTGGGCTATATTTTGTAAAATTAACAAACTGTTATCTTGTATTCGTCCATATGAGTTTTCAGCTTATATTAATTCAGTTTAGCTATGATGAAGAGATGCAGATCTGTGACTGAGGAAATGACAAAGCTGGGGTGTACAAATGCAAGCAAAGATAGGACTTCTTTAATCATTGTGTAGAAGAATGAATTATGTATAAATGTATTTGATAATCAGATTCAGAAGAATGGCATAGACTCCAATTATCAGAATCTTCCAGCCTGCATTGCCAGTGGCTGTGTTGGTTTAGGATTTGGGGAGTTATAGTCCCAGAAAGCAAGTTTAAAGAACTTTTGTTTTCTCTTGATTTTCTTATTCTTCAAACTTAGTTATTGATATACCTAAGCTTTATTTTTGTATCACTAAATTTGTTCCCTTTATATTGTAGTTGTTGACAAACTCAGAGAAATGATGGAGGAAGTTGAAATGGCCATAAATGCTTTTAAAGAAGAACAGCGACAAATGTATGTTTTTAAATTTAAAACTTAAAATAACTTTTATTCAGCACTGGATGTGACTAATGACAGACAGCATACACTGATAAGAATAAACCTAAAGTGCTAAGAAAAAAAGGAGAATTTTAAAAGTAAAGAAGGCAAGAGCAGCTGCGAAACCATTTCCCTTAGAACAGCTTTTGCAAATTGAATAGTTGAACTTAAAATATTGATGCCCTTAAACCCTTCATAGAATAGAACATCTTAACAACATGAGCCAGGAAGGAAGGAGCAAGGTATGATGTCTTCTGGAAGTGGTCCCAGAATCTGATCACAACCATACAACAAAGGCTTCTTCCTTAGCATGCTCTGATTTTGAACTTGAATGTTGTGCTAAAATGCAGCTGTCGTTTGCAGAATGTTAATTCTAAAGCTGTAGAATTTTGCAATAATTTTCCATTTTCTTCCTCTTTAACTTTACCATTATGATGTAAAATTGGCATTTGAGACAAACTTTGTGCTTATCAGTTTTTAAGAACATACTTCTTACATACAGTATATAAGACATTTACTTATGGGAATAGTTCTAATAAATGTTTATACAGTATTTACAATCCCATAGGATATCAAAGCACATTGTAAACTCGCCTTCTTCTCCACTGGTGGTGTTTATGATCTAGTACAGAAAAAATAGTTATCTGATAGAGAGGTGGCTAAGATGTTAAGGGAGGAACTCTGAGCCAGGAGGGCAGCAGAGGATGAAGTGGCGGATCTTCTGCAGCTTTCATAGTTCTGCTGATTCACTGAGGTGGATTCTAGGATAAAGCACTCCCTATAGCAATGTTTAAAATGTTTCCTCCTGTTTTTGCAACCTCCATGCAGTCTATGTCTTCAGATGCAGAGTGCATTTCATTGGGCTTCCTTCCACAAAAGCTCATGTGAAATAAAGCTGTTAAGTCTTAAAGATGCCACAGAACTCTTCTGTTTGCTGCAACAGACTGATACAACTACATCCTGGGGCAGGGGAGATCTCTCTTTGCATCAGTTGGAGGGGGAAAAAACTACTTGGGCCTTAGGTCCTGTCCTTGCTCATCACATTGAGCATATCCTACCTCAGGGACTACTGACTGCTAGAGGCAGAGTTGCATCTGTGGAACTTCCCATTAGGGCCTCTGAGCACATCAGTCACCTACAGGTATATCTCCTGTTTGCTGTCATAGGGCCATATTCTCTTTGTCTTGAGCTGTTTGGATAACTACCAAAGGGGGATAAGATGCTCAGTGTAAGCTTTGAAATGAGAAGTTTTCAGGTCACTTGTCCCCTGTATCCATTATAGATGACTGTAGGAAACCTGCCCTTTCTCCTCTCCCCTACACCCTCATTTCTCTGGCAGCAAAATATGTATAATTATTCTGATCTACCTTACAGTATTATTGTATATGCTATCTTCATTGTGAATAACGGCTTCCTTTCAGTGTTCTAAATTGCTATAAATATATTTATAACTATATTTTTATTTTTCTTCCATATCTCATAATTTTAGTAATGATAAAAATAAAAAATAAACCTTGCTCTGTGAATCCCAAGAAATTTATTTATTGCTTTATAAGAAAAGGGCATATATAACATTAAAATGTTGTATTTATATTGGATAATCTTGTGCTTAAATCTTTCTGAAAAAAAAAAGGAATACTGTGAAAGTTTGCTCCTGTTTTTAGGACACAAAGACCTTTGTTAGATGTGTGAAGAACCTATTCCTCACATGAGGAATTTTTTTATTTTGAATGGATACTTCATGTTACATAATGGATTGCATCTATAGATGATTTCTTAACCAGACTTACTACGGTATTAGTACATTTGATCACATCGTCCTGGTTCTGGTTAGCTTGCACTGGCTCCTTGTCTCATTCTTTACTGCAAGTACAAATTGGGCATTTTCTGCCTCAGCCCACTTATTGTGGGACAAGCTACCATTGGCAGTTCACCAAGCACCTTTAGAAAGACTCCGAAACCCCAACTCTTTCATACAGATTTTTATGGTCTTGAAAACCCATGAGCATTAATTAATTAATTTTATTTATTTAAAATATTTTTAGCTCACCTTTCTCCTTAAAAGGATCCAAGGCAGCTTGCATCATTAAAGGAAAATATTTAAAAGCTAAAAACAGTTAAGTATACAAAAATTAAAATTAATCAAACATTTGTTACAAAGTAAACAGAATTAATGCTAAGATACATTTAAAACAATAGAGCACAACAGTCCATTGAAATAGTCCTTTCAGAAAACTAGTCATTGAGGAAAAGCTTGACTGAGGAGTACGCGCTTGGTCTACTCTGCAGAAGGACAGCAAAGATGAGCTAAACCTAGTTTCATGTGGGATCAGTGATGTAGAAGGTCCTCTCCCATGCTCCCACCAAGTTCACCTATGAGGGTGGTGGGACTGAGAGAAAGGCCTTCCCTGAACATTTTAATGCCTGAGCAGGCTCATAGAGGGAGATGTGATCTTTTAGATAGTTTGGACCCAAACTGTTTAGGGCTTTATAGTTTAAAATCAGCACTTTGCATTACGGTATGCCCGGAAATGTATTGGGCAATTGTGTGTCTCCTGTAACAAACCCCAGTTAGCAATCTGGCTGTAGAATTTTGGAACCTCTGTAGTTACCAAAGAGCACTTTCCAAAGGCAGCCCCATGTACAGCACATTACAGTAATCCAGCCATAATATAATTAGGGCATATGTTACCATGGTATCAGACCTCTCAAGAAACGGGTGCAGCTTGCACGCTAACTTCAACTATGCAAAGGCATTTCTCGCCACTCCTGAAACCTGGACACCAGGCACAGTCATGAATCTAGGAACATCCCCTAGCGGCGTGTCTGTTTTCAGAGGAAGTGTCACTCCGATCCAGTACAGGCTGCAACCCTGTTCCTTGATCTGCTTTCAACTAACCAGGTCTTGTCTGGATTAATTTTCAGCCTATTATCATAGTTTCACCATATTAGGTTTTGATGGTTAGGATTGGAGTTAATTGTAATTTAATTGTCTTGATTCAGCACAGATTTTTCTATTACCATGTTTTGTAATTTGTTTATTATGAATTCTGTTATTGTGGGTTGCAATGTGATAGCTTAGCTGTTTGTGTACCTTACAGAGAATGCCTATTGACTATAGGGTGTGTAGAAATAAATAAATAAAGGAAGGAATTAAAGAAATTTGTTTCTGTTGTGCAGTGTCCAAATCCACTACTAATAAAAATTCAAGTTCATAGTTTTGTTGCTAATTGTTGAATAATGTTTTTACAGTCAATAATTTGTTACATGTTTCTTTATTTCAGATATGAGGAGCTAATGAGAGAAGAGAAGACTGCTACTAATGAACTCAGTGCTTTGGAGGGAAAAATTGAAAGGTGGCCATTGGGTGCTTCATCAACAGGAGGACCATGCAATCAAGGCTTACTTCCAGCGGATAAGGAGATTCAAAGCCATCTGCCCAAAGAAGTACTTAACCTTGAAAGATTCCTTCAACAGACAGGCGGGAGACAAGGGGGTTGGGATGAATACGATCATCAAAACTTTTTGAGAATTTTGACAAAACATAAAGGGAAATCATCATATATCGATGAAGCCCTTGATTTTCTCCCAGACAAAACAAGGGAAGATATTCAGCAGCATGAGGAGTGGTATCGGGAGTTTCAGATTTTAGAGACACGAAAAAAGGAGGTAAGATTTTTTTAATTACAGCATTTCCCCAGATTTATCATTTTGAGCACCAGAACTGATAATGAAAAGTCCATAATTTTTCCTAATTTTTTGGCTCCTTATATTGCTTCCTTTTAAATATTCAGTAAATTTAGGTAGTGGCGCACAGTCCCTGGATGCCCCTAGAATGAAGAAGGGAATTTTAAAATACTTCTAAATATTATCCATCTAGAAAACCTTGTAAAGAGTTGCTGTAAGTCAGAAATTACTTGAGAGCACACAATAATTATTCTGTTATTTTGCACATAACAGCATGTTCTTATGTCACTGCAGTCCTTGAGAGCAGGACTAAACACCAATTTGTTCAGAAAATGAGATGCATCATCTTTCACTGGTTTTTCTGCAATGCTTCTTGCTACATTTCTCTCTCTATGGTCCCCATGAAGGTCTTTGTACTTGCAGAGAGCACAGCCACTTAACTGTTAATTGTTTTCCTAATCATTAGCTTTGATCTTTGTGTGTGTGTGTGTGTGTGTGTGTGTGTGTGTGTGTGTGTGTGTGTGTGTGTGTGTGTGTGGAGTTTGGCTTTCCTATAAATGTTTAGAGGAGTGGCCTTATCTCCTCCCTTACACATCTGTGACTTCATGATATAGTAGCATTTGCTATGAAATTGAGCCTCAGCCTGGAGCATCTGCTGTTCCTGCTCTTGTTCCAGCTGCTGCCTTTACCACTGCCTTCCCTTGTCTCCTCTCACCTATTGTAGAGGTTGCTTGTGACTACTGGCAACACTTCCTGCATTTTGAACTCCCTTTCCCCATCACCGTGGTTTCCCTGTGGTTACCACCACAAGCCATCCTATCTCATCAATTCCTTCTAGGTAGCTACCACCCAAGCCATCCTATCTCATCAATTTTAGCTGAGTTTCTAGAGGTTAAATGCAGAGCCCCTTCCTTGGCTAGCCCGCATGCCCCTGCCACGTCCTGTGGCATCCAGCAGACATTTCACAACATATTTGCCCCGATTCTTCACTTGATCTCATTTTAAATAAAAATGTTCATATAAAATGGTAGAATGTTAGTTATTGTGTCCAAGTACATTAAAACTAGGCCATTTAACAGAAATTGTATTAAAGAGTATTGCAAGCTACAGTACTTTTCTTTCTGTGATAAAAATTTGGTCCATGTTAGGAAAATACCTGCAGGGAATAAGAGTTGGTCTGTCTTTTATTTGTTTTCTCCCAGCAGAAAAAGGTGAATTGTCACTCCTGGAGTGAGTGAGAATTTATATTTTAAGTAGGCCTCAAAACTGGAAGTTTTTTTTTAAAGACAATTTAGGTTTCAGTTTTTACAGCTTAGGGCCCTTTTTGTGGTCTTTGTATGCTTTGAAGGGTCACAAATTAGCCCCTGGGTGTGCTAAAATTGCCTACTCTTTGCCTCGACAGATTGGTAGACAATCATTCCTAATACTGTACTTGATAATTGAGTAGAAAGATATGTTGAATAGCACATTCAAAATGAAACTTCATGCGAAATTTTATTGAGAACCAGCACCAAACTTTTATTGTACAGTACTTGTAGCTTATTGTATTACTTATTTGTATAATTTATATACTACCCTATTAGTGCAGAAGCATTTTGGTTTATTTTAGTCTGTTCTAGTTGGGAATACCTGAGTGCTTGCATATTGGCATCCTTATTAGCATGAGGTTCTTTTTGGTAAGGGTTGAGGTTCTTGTTGCTAAGGGTTTGATATATTTTTGTAAGTTTTGAGAGGGTTAAGAGGATGAGAACTGACATAGTAGCATAGAAACTATCATTTGATTATCCCCTAGTCCATTCAAAAGTGGAAGATCAGAAAGCAACAACAGCGGGAGAAAATATTTTCCCAAAAGAATGAATCCGAAGAAATTGCCACGGCCTCTAAACTTCAGCATGAAGAAGCTCA
Organism: Phrynocephalus forsythii; assembly: GCA_029282475.1. Taxonomy (NCBI): domain Eukaryota; kingdom Metazoa; phylum Chordata; class Lepidosauria; order Squamata; family Agamidae; genus Phrynocephalus; species Phrynocephalus forsythii. The sequence goes on from JAPFRF010000004.1 coordinate 62,551,969, forward strand.
GAGGCAAAAAGCAGAAGCAGCAAGAAAGAAAAGGCTGGCAGAGCTTGACGCATGGAAGAGAGAGAAAGCCACTGCACATGCAATGAAACAGGCAGCACAGCTACAAGAGGAAGAAGAGAAAAAGAGGAAAAAGCAGAAAGAACAGCAGCGGCAGTTTCAGATCAAGTTGCTACTAGAAGACTATAGTAGACAGAAAAAGGAGCAGGAAGAACTTTTGAGACTTGAAAAGGAAAAAAAGGAGGAGGCTGAAAGGGAGGAGAAGAAGAAAATTGCTGCAGAAGAAATTATTAAATTTCAAGAACGAGTGAGTGGCCTCATTTGTTTTCTCCCAATTAATTCCAGACTTCTCCATTGTTTAGTAAAGCCTTCCTCAATCTGTGGCCTACAGATGTATTGGATTACATTTCCATGCAGTTTGGTATTAAAAATAAGTGCTTTGCATTCTGTAATTTGGCAGTATTAAATAAATAGTCCAGCACTGAAGGACACAAGTTTGAAGAATGCTAGTATAGTACTAATGAAACAAAGATACTGTTAATACATGACAAATTACTTTGTTACACAAGGTTCCTTTTAGGCATGTGTTTAATTGCTTTGTATCCCAGTGGTGACTTTCTTCTGGGAGAACAAAGATATTTTTGTATTACAAATTATACAGAAATATCTCTTTTATTAATTTATCAGGAAAATGACAAATGGAGATTTTTAAAAAACCAGCATGTTAAACCAGATTTTTAAATTTCTATTCCAATCAATTTTCCTATAATTTTGGGAACAATACGTGGAGCAGCTTTTGTCTTTCCCTGGAAGAACCCGTTATGCTGCAAACAGCATGTATGTTTTACCTTGAATGTTGCATCCTAAGCTGTTCCTTCCTTCCTGGAATTTGCCAGAGGAGAGGGAATGCGTGAAACTGGCTTCAAAAGCTGGCTCATGATGAAGATTTGTATTGTGTTCTTGGCCTGACACCCCTTTCCCGCCTCCTCTGTAGTGAGAGAAAAATAGATCGACAGAAAAGAAAATATATTATAGTTTTGCTTTCTCCTGTGTTATTCTCTGTTTTCCTAAAAGAACAGAACTAGGATGCAGCTGCCTTTGTCTCTCCCTACCTAAGGGGAAATGGTGAGAATCCAAGCCACAGCTAAATATGTACAGTGATGCTGTGGAAGCTTTATGTAGACTGAGATCTGTTTGCCTTCAAAAATGAAAAGCTTTTAAATCTAGGAAGAAGACAGAAAATTCCCACCATTTCAAAACAGAGGTTTTGAATTTTTTACTTCATTATTCAATGGGTTTCTTTGGATTCTCAGGTCAGCTTACAAACAACAGAAATACAAATGTTTCTGACTGATGTAAGATTCTGATTGTTTGTGCTTCAGTAGCTGAGACAGGGCTGCTGCTGCTGCTGACAGAAGTCATTAAAAATCTCAGTTATGTGAGAATTATCTCCACTACCATGTCATTTAAACAGCCTATTACTACTGTCAATACAATAAGCTGTATTGATATAGGAGTGGATGGTCCACCATATCCTAACCAGTCCACCAAGACCTAGCCTATATGAAGGGCTTTAAAAATAAACAGTGCCAGTTTGAATTGAAGTCAGAATGAACAAGAAACAAATGTGGCTGTAAATAAAGCACAGCCAAGTTTTCTGGTTCCTTCTTGTCTTATAGGTATTAAGGAAGTACATGTATTTAAAAGAAGGTCTGGATGTTAGGCTTTTCTTTTATAAGACTGCATTAATAGTCTTTGGGAAATTAGTCATTTTAGTCCTGTAAATATATTATAACCTTGAATGTTACTTTACATTATGCAACAGTTTTTTATTATTACAGTAGGACCCTGGTATCTGCTGGGGATTGGTTTCAGGCCTTCCTGTGGATAATGAAAACTGTGGATAAGAGAGAACGCCTGCTCACCCACTCCCAAACTGCTGTTTCCTGACAGCAGCTTGCTTTATGATTGCTGTTTTGAGACAGTTGCTTGCTTTACAGCCGCTGTTTATGACAACAGCTTGCTTTACAGATGCTATTTGTGACAACAGCTTGCTATACAGCTTGCTTTGTGGCTGGTGAATTATTTAATTTTTTTTCGGCTGCCAACCGTGGATAACTGAATCAGTGGATAATGAATCAGTGGATACAGGGGTCCTACTGTACTATTATTCCTAGAAAATTTTATTTTATTGTACTTTGTTCAGGATCTGCAAAAACTTGAACTTAAGATTCTAGAAAAACAGGCAAAAGAAGAAGAAAAGATAGAAAAAGAAAAAAGATTGTCCAGGTTGAAAGAAAAGGTAATATATTTATACATCTCATTTCTAAGAAGTTACTGCCATCACAGGCTATTCAGTATTACAGTGGACCCTTGTATAACAAACAGTTTGTATAAGATAAAATCTGTACAACATAAAAAATTCCAGATATAGGGGAAATATGCTTAACATAATTGCCTATGGGGAAAATCTGTACAACTAAAAAATGGGATAACTCCATTTTCAATGAATTCCTATGGGAATTTGTATAAAGAAAAATTTGCTTAACATAATTTCATTTGGAATGAATTAATTCCTTTATACAAGGTACCACTGTAATTTAAAAATCAAGTAATTGTACAAATCAAGTGATTCTTTCTGTTTGCTAGCATTAAGAGGAGAACCTATCACACAATCTAATGTGTTTTTTTCCAAAGTTAAACCATACTGAGTTCACTGGAGTGCATGTATTTAAGACTGCAGTGTCAGGTTCTAACCCTCTATCAGGTTTTCCAGGGAGTAAGCTTCATTACTCAGTGGGGCTTAAAGTAACCACTTTTTCTTATCACTGGATTAATTTGTTTTGATTAAAAAAGATATTTCCCTCACCTTTTCCAAATTGTTCTTATCACTGGTAATGATTAAAAAAGATCCTCACCCTAGATAGAAGCCTCTTGTTTTGAACTTAATTATGTCAGGTAAGTTTTAACTAGGATATAATTGTGAGTTTCTGGTGTATGCAGACAACATTGCAGATATAGTTGCAGAACTTGAAGTGTCTGTTGTATGACTGGTTCAAAACTGCTTGCACAGTTGATTGTACAACCAGCATTATAGCAGACATGCCAGAGATGGCATGGCTTCTTGCACAATGTCAGTTGTATGTTCAGGGCCCCCTACTAATCAGTGGATGATCAGTGAATGATAGGCAGTGGGAAAGGGGGCATATTTTCAGCACATTTCAATTTAGAGGGAAAGAAAATCTGTTTCTTCTAAATGCTTTTATTTTATTTTATTTTATTTCAAACTGCTAGATTGGCAGTTCCTTAATAACCCTTGGGTAAATGCCATCTGGGCCCGGTGACTTGTTGATCTTCAATTTATCAATAAAACCTAAAACATCCTCTCTTTTAAGAGTGAAGTCTACAACAGCCAAGCATTTTATTCATTCATTTATTATTTATTTATTTACCAGATTTTTTTAGCCGCCCCACTACCAAGAGGTCTTTCAGAAGTATTATGTCTTCCACATAGTTGCTTTTTGTAGTTGCCTTATTATTAATTCCAACTTTTTCCACAGGTTGATATTAAGATAACCCGGGACCCAAATAGGCTGTACAAAGCTACAAAGGTTTGGGAGGAACGAACAAAAGAAATTGGACCAGTAGGTTTGGAGCCACTTCTACATATTCCACACAGGTAAGGAAATGAAAAGATAATGGTATATTTTCATTGAACTCATTATGAAATACTTAACTACTGTTTCTTTTTATAGGGCAGTACCAACCTGGAGACAAGGGTTGTAGCTGGATATCTGCAGAAAAACATATATCACATGACACAAAAATTGTGTGTACAATAATATGTTATTTTATTATATGGTTTTGTAGACTGTTTAAAGGATGTTTATTTTGTATTAAATAAGGGTTATATAAATATAAATTTTCCATAATATTACATAAGAGATAAAATAGATAACTTTGTGTAGATTTCTTTCTAAAGGTGTTAGAAAAGACTACAGTACTTGTACAAACGAAATAAAGCAAATGTTCTTACTTGGTTGGTTTGCTTTCCCTTCTCCTTTTACTAGTATTTGGATTTAAACACAGCTCTTATATCTAGAAGTAAATGCACTATGCCACTTACCCAAGGTTTCCTCTACAGTGTGTGTGTCCCCAAGTGGGGCATTTCCACCCCTACGCAACCATCATGATGGGTTTTGTTTCTGTCATGATGGAACCCAGGGGTGGGCATTCTGCATGCACACATGGAACAAGGTCCCGCGCAGTAGTGATGAAAAGTAGAGACTAGAGAGTATGTTACATTTAAGAACATAAGAATGTAAGAAGAGCCATGCTGGATCAGGCCAAAGGTCCATTTAGTCCAGCTTCTTGTATCTCACGGTGGCCCCACCAAATGCCTCTGGGAGCACACAAGACTAGATGTCTCTCTCCTGATACCACTCCCCTGCATCTGGCCCTTGAAGTACCCCGGTTTTAAGCCTGGAGATTACACATCTCCATCATGGTTTGTAACTGTGATGGACTTTTCCTCCAGGAATCTGTCCAGTCCCCTTTTTAAGGCATCCAGGCCAAATGCCATCACCCCATTCTGTGGCAGGGAGTTCCACAGACTAACAACGTGCTGGGTGAAAAAATATTTTCTTTTGTCTGTTCTTAGTCTCCCAGCCCTCAATTTGAGTGGCTTTCCCCTAGTTCTGGTATTTTATGAGAAGGAGAAGAGCGTCCCTCTATCCACTTCACTCATGCCCTGCATTATTTTGTATGTCTCAATCATATCTCCCCTCAGGCACTTTTTTTTTCAGACTAAAGAGCGCCAAATGCTGTAGCCTTTCCTCATAAGGGAAGTGCCCCAGCCCAGTAATCATTTTAGTCACTCTTCTGCAACTTTTCCAGTTCCACTATGTCTTTTTTGAGATGCAGTGACCAGAATTATACACAATACTCCAGGTGTGGCCTTACTATCATTTTGTACAATGGCATTATAATGTTGGCTGTTCCCCTTTTTGATAATCCCTAGCATGGAATTGGCCTTCTTCACTGCTGCCACACACTGGGTAGACACCTTCCACAAGCACACCAAGATCTTGTTCCTGATCCGTCACAGATAGCTCAGAGCTCATGAGTTGATAGATAAAGTTTTGATTTTTTTTGCCCCAATATGCATTACTTTACATTTTCCTACACTGAAACACATTTGCCGTTTCGCAGCCCATTCTCCCAGTTTGGAGAGATCCTTCTGGAGCTCTTCACAATCTTCTCTGGTTTTTACCACACAGAAAAGTTTCGTGTCATCTACAAACTTGGCCATCTCACTGCTTATCCCTGTCTCCAGGTCATTTATGAACAGATTGAAAATCACCAGACCCAGGACAGATCCCTGGGGCACACTGATATTCACCTCTCTCCATTGTGAAAATTGCCCATTGACACCTACTCTTTGTTACCTGGATCTCAATCAGTTCTCAGTCCAGAAGAGGACCTGCCCTCTTATCCCCTGACTGTGCAATTTTCTCAGCATCCTTTGGTGAGGGACTGTGTCATGGGGTCGGGTGGCGGCAGCAGCAGGGGGGTAGGGCGGTGGCGGTGGTGGCAGGGGGCCGGGCGGTGGCGGCGGGGGGGGGAGCCGGCTGGGCAGCGCCCCCTGTCCATTTTGGCGCCCCCTGTCCATTTTGGCGCCCTAGGCAACTGCCTAGTTCACCTTAATGGACGCGCCGGCCCTGAGTACAACAGGACTCCCGGAAGGGAGTGGGAAATGACTTTTGAATATTCTATTCCTAGAACAGTTTGTCATAAGTCAAGAATCAATTCACCAGTGCTTAACCTTTATTATTAACCTATTCTGTAGTCTGAGCTCATTCTGAGCCTTAGCAGTCCTTCTCTTTCTAAATACTGAAGTCATTTTACTCTTTGGTGGTTTATCCCTTATGCTTTTGTACATATTGTTTAAATTTCAGCTCTTTGAATCTCCTTATGCAGTCACACTAAGGCTTCACACATTTCTTGCACACTGAAATGGCTTGCAATTTGTGATAAGTGTTTAACAGTTTCCTGCTTCTCTTTCTAGATCTTTGTTTTTCAGAACTTGTTATGATTTTTGCCTTACTTTGTTGAACACTGTCCAGAGTAGAAATTTGTGAGATGGGTGATATAGAAGTGGAATGACTGAATATGTTTATACATAAAATAATTTAAAATCAGTTGTCAAGTCCAGAATGTTTGTGACTATGTTGAATTTCCCTGGCTTCAAGATAATGAATCCCAAGAAGGCATGGTCACTTTCTCTCACAGAATGAACTGCTGGACAGCTCAGCGGCTTAGATCTGCTGTAAAACCAGAGGTTGGGAGTTCAGTTCCCCACTGTTCCTTTTTGAGAAGGGCTGGACTTGATGATCCACAGGGTCCCTTCCAGCTCTGCAGTTCAAAGGTGGTTATTCAAAGTTTATCTTCTTGCAGGTGTGTCTTTTGCATATAGTGCTACCCTTCCTTTCTCCTCAGTCGAGTTTTCACCCTTTTGTTACTACCATGTCTTCTTCAAGTGCCATGTCCTTGTAGAACATTGACTATCAGCAGCACTGGTTTTTTTTTAATCTAAAGCTATTCTAAAAATAAAAGCTGTGGCCACTGCAAACCATTGGCTTACATTAAGCCAGAATGTTCTTCCACACCCTGGGCGACGCTTCCCATCTATTTTTCCTTGAAGGATAACCTGCAACAGACGGTATTATTACACATTATGTGACCAAAACATTACTACCTTGGAATCATATCTCATTCCGTCAGGTTTCAAGCTAAAACGTTAGCCAGCTTCCCCCTCCTATTCAACAGCCAAGTGTTAAGGAAATCTTAAAATGGTTCTAGGAAAAGGCTGCAAGCTTAGTTAGGCAACTCGTGTTTCTACAGATGTGCTTGAATTCTTCCACCAGACGCAGGCTGCATCAGCAGTGGACGCGGAGGACAGCATCATATAGTCGAACTTCTGGGGAGCTTTCGTTTTTACCTTGGACTCGCCCTAAGAAAATGATGTAGCGTACAGTAACTGCATAAAGCACAGCGCGCTGCCCTGGACGTGCTTGCTGTGCCCGTGCGCGTTTGCTCGCGCTGCCCGGCACTTAGGGAAGAGAGGGGAGGGCGGACCCCCGGGAAGGGAAGAAGCCGCGCGTCTTCGAGTCCCTTCAGGTTGGCGCCAAAGCGCACTGGCCCCGCCCCCTTAGCCGCAGGAGACGCGGCGGCTGGCTCGCCCACGCTCTCCCTGAGCATCCAGGCCGGGCTTCGGCCACGTGGTTTGAAGTGCTCCCGGTGACGGATGTTGCGCGCGGGGTTAGGGAGCGGTTGGGCAACATGGCGGCGGCGGCGGCGGCGGCGGCGGCGGCTGGGAAGGTGGCGAGCCCGGCAGCGGCGGCGGAGGACGGCGGCGGGGGCTACGGGGACGGGGAGCGTCTGGATTTCCTAAAAGAGCGGCACGTGCGCTTCTTCCAGCGCTGCCTCCAGATTCTGCCGGAGCGCTATTCGTCCCTGGAGACGAGCAGGTACTTTCCGGGGGGAAAAATTGCAGAGGGACCGCTCGAGGGCACTTCTGGCTCGACCCGAGGGGCCGCCGGAGAGTCCGCCTTCCCCTACCCACCCCCACCCCCTTTCCGGCGCTCCCCTCCTCGTTTCTCTCCTCCACCCCCCACTGGGCCGGGCGCGGGAGGCGCTTCTCTCGGGCCTGAAGGGCGCTCGGCATCGCCTCAGGGACACACCGACGGGGGACCCCTTTTTTGCCGCCTGGGTCTTGCTCTGTTGTGTTTCGAACTCGCCCGCCCTTGAGTCTCGCCAGAGTGAAGGGGATGAAATCCTGCAGGCTTCCACGGGAATGGGATCCAGAGCTGTGCAGGAAGGTTGAGGCCAAGGCCACCAGCTTGGGGGTTAGGAATCATCAAAACTTTATGGGGGTTTCTTTAGAGCAGGCATGTCCAAACTTCGGCCCTCCAGATGTTTTGGACCACAACTCCCACAGTCCTTTGCCATTGGCAGTCTACGTTTGGAATTCAGGGAGTTGTGGTCCAAAACATCAGGAGGGCCGAAGTTTGGTCATGCTTGCTTTAGAGCTTCAGGGTGAAGCCGCAGTTCTCCATCTCCAGTATGTGGAAACAAACATTTCCTGAGTACTATTTTTTTATAGGCCAGAGTCCATCCCAGGTTTATTTTTTCTTGTCTTGTGTGCTACAGCTGCCCTACCTAATTAGTAATAGTGCTAAAATGGAGTGTTGTGTGCCAGATCCTTGTGGAACAGGAAAATGAAGACCCTGGAAGGATTATGGTCTTTTTTTTTAATGTTTTAAAATTAGCTTTAAGTTGGTTGTTTCAAGGGAAGCCACTGAAAACCATAGTTCTCTGCTTGAAGGGTCAGGTAAACAGACCTCTAGCCCTGTCAAAACCCACCTACACTCTTAGTTTTTTCTGTATTATTGCTGCATGAGAGTAAAGTGATTTTTTATTAATGCTTGCTACTGTGAAAGCTGAGAGAATAATTGACAATACATTCTGTTCCATTCAACTTGATGTAGAGAAGCAACTCAAAAATATAGAAAGTTGGGGGAATGTTGAACTTGATTTAACACAAAGATTTCAGTGCAAAAGAGAAGCTAATCAGATGCCTTAATTTACTCAATTTCACTTCACAACCAAAGGTTTAAGTAAATCCTGAATAAGTTTTATTTTGCAAAGGGAGACCTACACTGCACATGGCTGAGAGTGATTTAACACATTTCTATACCTTTCCTTTAGCCTCCTCTCAAAATGTAGATGAGTTCTGTTCCACTCCAGATAGATTAAGCTGTTTGGATGAGTAGTGAAATGTTTCTATCTCTCAAGAAAAATAAGTCCAGTTGCCATGACTCAGTTTCCAGGATAAACTCCCCTGGATGACTGAGAATCTTCACAGACACACTGTAGCATATTAAGAACATCAGCTCTGGAGGAACATGGCTGAGATGTCTTTGTGACTGGGAGTGCTCTGCATCAGGTTATGTGGAGCAGAGGCATTCCAAATTCCTGTAAATTCCTTGGGGGGTTACAATCCAATACCTTTCAGCTGCATAGTGCCTGAGTTCACACATTTAATCTAAAAGCTGTATTTCTTCTGGGCATTTTTATTATTTGTGTTGCCAAGCAATCACTCTAGAGAAGTTGTTTGAAAAACAGCCCTCGTCATTGTTTTGTGCTGGAATGAGAAGTGTTCTTTGCTGTGTAAAGGTTTGCCATCCTTTTTCCTGCTGTCAGTGTGGGTGTAATATTGTGTAGCAATGTTGCACCATCTCCTGTAATTTTGAATTGTACCATGATGAACAGCATCCCACATTCATAAATCAGAATGTTTGTTTTGTTTGCTCTTGTTTTGTTCTGTTTGAAGAAGTGAATGTTTCTTTACTCCATTGTCATGGTGTTTCCCAGGAGTGACCCTACTCATCTAAATCCTATGAAAGTTAAGTACGGATAAGCCCATTAATTTCAATGGGTCTAAGTATGGCTAAGGCCCTAAGCTCTTCATTGGATATAGGTCACTGTGTTGTTATTTTGTATCTGCCCTATTTTTACCGTGTGAGTATTTATTTAATTACTATCTTAGTTTTGTCCAGAGGTTGAACGTGTTGGTTTCTCAGCATATCTGAAAAATGTTTCTGTTTTCACACACCTAGCCATTTAGCCAAGTATTGTAGCAGGTTTAGTGGGGTTGTAGTGTATGTATTTAGAAGGAAATGGAGGAAAGTCAGCAACAAGGAGCCTTCTCTTCCCTGGCCAAATAGACACAGCTAGGGAGGAAAAGAGGTACTGGAATGTATATATTTGCCTCACTAGCTAGTAAGGCAGTGACACCTAGATCTTTAAAATGTGTGGAAAGCTTCAGAGATCTGCAGGATTAAATGTACGGATGTTGTGCAATGGCATAGTAATAGAACCCCCTAATATAATTTTATGATGAGAAGGAAGAGGTTGGTAATGTTGCACTTCCAAAAAAAGCAGCTGTGGTTCTTTTCCTAAAGGACGGGAACCTTAGCTCTGTTTCTGAAAGGACTGATAATCTTCAGAATAGTTTCCTCCCCCAGCTGATTAATTTAAAAGAGAACAATTAATTAGTTGCTTAAATTGAAATTATTTACTAACTGATAAGTGGAGACCCTGTCTAATGAGAATGAGAGTAACACCCTAGAGTCTGTCTAAGGCCAATGAGAGTAACACACACTGAACTCAGTAGTAGTTATTAGCAGCCAGGCATGGGGTAGCATTGTTCAGCACTTTTGTAACTTCTAAAGAACAAGGAGCAGTAGGTCTTCTCACACTGCAGATATGTTGGAAATATGAATGGTTGGGCTCATTCATATTTCCATTACTAGTATCTTCATCAGGGTTTAGTCCTGCATCATCCATTCCTTGAATATTATATCTTGTACAGTGGTACCTTGTGAGATGAATTTAATTCGTTCGGTGGGTCAATTCGTTTTACCAAAAATTCATTAAGAGGCACAGTTTCCCATAGGAATGCATTGCAAATCAATTAATCCATTCCGGAGGAACAGAATACATTGGTTTTCAGTGCATTCCTATGGGAAGGCTATCCCAAACCCTCTCATTCAACCATCAGAGGAAGGCTGTTCCCTGCAGCTGATTTTGACAGCTGTCAAAACCAGCTGTCTCTCAAGAGCTACATGGAGCAGCCTTCCCCTCCCACTTGATTGAGGGTATTTACCCCCAACCCAGCAAAGGGGGGGGAGATTTCCCCTCCTTTGCTCACTTGGGGCAGAAGAAAAGCTCCCCCCCCCTTTTGCTGGCTGCCCCAACCCGGGGTGGGGAGCGGGTGAGGGGCGACTTGGGATGCCCAGAGCAGCATGGCTACAGAGTAAACTGGGGCTGCAAACAAGCCCACAAGCTGCTGCTGCTCCCCCCTTCACCTGGGTCTCTGTGCCAAAATGGCTCGGTACAAAGACCCAGGTGAAGGGGGTGGTGATGGCGGTGGCTTCGATCCTGGCTTTCCCAACCATGTACCACCCGCAAATCGTGTGCTATATGATCAGGAAATCCAGGCAGGCTTTTAAATTTCATACATCCATTGTTGTGGGTTCGCAGAATTCAAAAGCCTGGCATTCCATCTTGGCTTTCCCAACCATGTAGCACCTGATCTGCAGGTGCTACATGGTTGGGAAAGCCAGGATCAAAGCCACCGCCATCACCACCTCCTTCGCCCAGGTCTCTGCACCAGGATCAAAGCCAAATGCTGCTCCCGGCAGCCCCAGCTGTCAAAACCAGCTGGTTGTGGGCTGCCAGGAGGAGCATTCATCTTTTTCGTCTCATGGAGCATTTGTCTTGCGAGGTACGACTGTATATTTAGTCATTCATTTAAGTACCTGTTCTATTATATGCATATGAAGGCATGTAGTCTTTGCTTAATTGCACCATGGTTCCTAATAAGTATGCAGGGAGTATAAATTAGTCAGCACTCTATCTCAGTGCAGACATCCAAAAGCAGGTTTTACTAGAAGTGGAATAAGTATTTTAAAATCATAGTTGACCACATGATCAAGGTGAGGGAAAGGGTTATGGATTTAACAATATATTGGACCCTGGGTGCCACGCAGCGGAGTGAACTCCCACTGTTAACCCCACCTCCTGCCAACCTAGCAGTTCAAAAGCATGTAAATGCAAGTAGATAAATAGGTACTGCCGTAAAAAGTGGTATGGTCAAACTGTGTTTCGTTGCAGCCATGCCGGCCACATGGCAACAGACTTGCACAACACTGGCTCTTTGTCTTGAATATACAGATGAGCACCATCCCTAGAGTTGGACATGACTAGCATGCATGTGGAGGGAGAACCTTTACCTTTTAAAACTTTATAAAAAAAGATAAGGTCTCCCAGGACTTCTCTTCATACATGGGTGTAGCAGACATGAATATACTTGATAGTTGTATCCAAAGCTGTTTAATTCTAATGAATTGTTATACACGGTGTTCTAAAACCTGTCTGGTACCTGACAAACATCAATAAAGTGAATTCCTTCTGATCCTTGTTGAGCTCTTATCAACTCAAATCAGTGGCTTCCTTTAAGGAGTCTTTCTATCTTGTATCTGGTCTTCTGCCTTTCCTTCTGGCTTCAACCTTTTTCAGCATTATTGACTGTTCCAGAGAATCTTGTCTCCTCATGAGGTACCCAAAGCAGCCTTGGTTTCATCTTTTTTGCCTCCAGAGATAATTCAGGCTTCATTGGATGTAGGATCCACTTGTTTGTCTTTCTGGCAATCCAGGGTATCAATAAAGCTCTCATTCAGCACCCTATTTCAAACAATTTCACCCCTGCCGGCTTTCCTTTTTGTCTTGCTTTTGGACTCATAGTCGGTGATCAGGAATACAATCATGTGGATGGGCTTGGGCTTGGTTCTCACTGATCTACTTGAAGATTTTTCTAACTCCTTTATTGCTGCCCTTCAAGGTGTTCTGATTTCTTGGTTGGGTTCTTCATTTGGATTGACAATTGAACCAGGGTACACTATTTAAATTTCTTCAGTGTTAACATTAAAGTTGTGTAGTTTTTTGTAGTCATGTTTTTGTCATCTCAATGTTCAGCTGTATTCCTGTGTTGTCACTTTCTTTTTTTCACTTCCGCTAAAAGGCTTTTTAGTTGGTGTGGAACATTGAAAACAGGCACACTGATAAAATAGAAGAGGAAATCAAATAATTTAAAATGTAAGAAAAATGTGATCTTGTCCAGATAAAAAAAGCTTGTAGACCAATATTTTACAGAACTGGAATATTGTTTGTTAGTGTTATTGTCATATTCATCTGGGAAAAACTGTTCCAAACAAACTGTAACACATGCTGCACATATGAAGTTTTATATTTAAAATTTTGTTAATTTCCCTGAAGAAAATATTAGGCATTATTATAAGTGGTACCTACTCTTAAAATGTTTAATTTGTGGTATCAGGTAGTAATTCTTTCTTTTAAGGTACTCTGCTCCATTCCTCCCCACTTCAACAGTCAGAATATCCTGGCTGGCATCCTTTTGGCCACAGTATAAAGCAGTGTTGACAATTCTGTGGCACTCGGAACCCTTTCTTTGGGCACCCGACATCACCCCTTCACAGCCACCTGTTTTCAGGTTAAATTGCTGTATTGGCACTTCACGAAAAGTGGGTTTTGAATCACAGTTTGGGCACTCGGTCTCTAAAAGGTTGGCCATCACTGGTATAAAGCTACAGTGTTGTCACTATCATTGTAGAAACACACCTAAAGACACCTAAAGATGTTCTGTCCTTGTTGAATTGCACAGTAGGTAATTTTTATTTAAAGTGGTCCAATGTGGTCAAACAGCCTGCCCCACCTGCTTTCTTTTGCCTTCATAAAGAGCCTTCAGTTGAATGAAGTTACATTATAAGATATAAGCTTGACAAAAATGCAGCTACCTTCTCACAGAGTTGTATGTCAGAAGCTCCCTATAAGCTTACAGCATCCATCTGTTTCAGTTCATAGTGGAGTTGAGACCCACACAGTCCATTTAGTTTGGCTTAAAACTATGTGTTCTCATGCCTGCAGGTATGTAGGAAATAGTGCAGTGGGTAGTAAAATACTTGTGGTTTTTTTCCTAGGTTAACAGTTGCCTTTTTTGCACTCTCTGGTCTGGATATGCTGGATTCCTTGGATGTGATAAACAGAGATGATATAATAGAATGGATATATTCCCTCCAGGTCCTTCCCACAGAAGACAGTGAGTGAGTTTTTTTGCTTTTCTCTTATTTACATTTCATAAATTTGATTTTACTATCTCTGACTTTTATAATGCTAATTTATAACACTGCATGTTGTAAATGCTTAGCATTTTAAATATGTATGCACTCTTGCCCAGGTCATAGACTTGTGCAGTGTAGCACAAGGCTTTGCTAAGAGTAGCTTTACCAGGAATAAGGTAGGGATGCGGATGTGATGTGATTGAAGTTTCATATAAGGACTGTTTCTTTGAAAAACATGTGGCTCTGATAGGTAGGTGCTAGAAGAGTTTGTGTTCATTTATTATGTATTTCTTGCTCTTATTGTCCTCATTATTATTGATCTTTTTTTTAAAAAAATAGTAATAGTGGTGGATGTGCTCAAGGCTACACAAGCTGGTTCTTTCTCCAGGAGTCCCACTGGGCAGTTGCATTCCCAACCTGTGGCTCTGGAGCCACTTGTCCAAATGCTGGTATCTTTGATACAGAAAGACAAACACTAGAGGGCGCTGTGTCATAAGTGATTTTGAACATGCCACATGTTTCAATAGGCTGCAACATAAGGAATAAAATTTTGTGCCACCTTAAATGCAGACTAATGTATACAGCTTAAGTTTATCCCATTAAAGCTTATACTATAATATATATTATTATAGAAACCTTATGTTATAATGTATCTATTTTAAGTGTTTTATGACTCTGCTTTTGCTTTAAATGACAATAACACAGCCAACTTTGTGTTGTGCTTCTCTTATACTGTAGTTTCATTTGTAACAACAGCTGACTAAAGTATTACCTGAATAGGAAATTATGTTCTTGATTGTATATTAACATCTTATTTATTACTATAGTATCTGTAAGTCCATTATGAAAAGTACTGATAAGAAATATCATTGGCTTCCTTTCTGTCATCTCTGAATCTATTTTGAAACGGTGAAGCTTCAGAATTAGCCTTAGACAGCCTTCCAAAATTGTTGCCACAAAATGTCATATACTGTATACAGTGGAACCCCGACTTACGAGATTAATCTGTTTTGAGTACACACTCATTAGTCGGTTAGCTCATCAGTCGATCAGCAGCTTCCCATAGGATTGCATTGAAAATCAACGAATCTGTCCCAGAGGGAATGGACTAATAGGTTTTCAATGCATTCCTATGGGAAGGCTGTCCCAACCCCCTCAATCAAGGGCAGCTGGAGGCTGTTCTCCTGCAGCCCCACCAAATAGCTGGCTTTGACAGATCGGACCTGTCAAAATCGGCTCTCCAGGGGGGGTTGGGAGAGCAGCCTTCAGCTACCCTTGATTGAGGAGGCAGCCACCTCCTCTTTGCTGGGTCTCTATGCTGAAAATGTGGTGAAGAGGAGGAGGAGGAGCCCCTCGTAGTAGCAGGTGAAGCGGGTTTCAAACTGACAGAGCCATGACAGCATGTCTCTGTCCCTTTGAAACCTGCTCTCCCACTCGCTGCAGCAGGCAGGATTTCTGCAAAGGGACCCAGCTGAGCAGCCAACGGCTGCAGCCCTTTGCAGATCACCCAGCCACCACTACAGATCCCTGGGATGGGTGCATGCATGTGGGGCTCGGGTGGGTTGGGAGGGAGGCATGCCACCATTTCAACCCACCAGAGCTGCACGTGCATGCACGGATAGGGTTAAAAGCAGCCAAGCTCAGCAAGATTCCTAGAGAGGAAGGAAATAGGGGAGAGGTAAAATTGGTCCTCCTGCTCTTGCTCCTCCTTCCCTTGCCCTCCCCACTCCATTGTAAGTCGGGAAATTCGTAGGTGGTATTTCACAGAATCATAGAGTTGGAAGAGACCTCAAGGGTCATCTAGTCCAACCCCCTGCCATACAGGAACCCCCATCACAGTGGTCCCGACAGATGGCCATCCAGCATCTGCTGAAAAACCTCCAAAGAAGGATTCTCCACCACTGTTCTTGACAGCACTGCCAAACAGCTCTAACTGTCATGAACTTCTTCCTAATGTTTAAATTGAATCTCTTTTCCTGTAGTTTGAGACCATTGCCCCCGCGTCCTAGTCTCTGAAGCCACGGAAAACAAACCAGTCCCTTCTTCAATGTGACATCATTTCAAATATTTAAGCATAGCTATTATATCCCTTCTCAGCCTCGTTTTTGTAAGGCTAACCATTCCCAGCTCCCTAAGCTGCTCGTAAAACATTTCTTCCAGACCCTCAATCATCTTGGTCACCCTCCTCTGGACCCGCTCAAGATTATCAACATCCTTTTTAAATTGAGGTGCACAGAACTGGACACAATACTCTAGTTGGGTTCTGACCAGAGCAGAACAGAATGGTACTATCACTTCTCTTGATCTAGACACTATGGTTCAGTTGATGCAACCAAGAATTGCATTGGCTTTCTTGGCCACTGCACCACACTGCTGACTAATGTTCAATTTGTGGTCCACCAAGACTCCCAGATCCCTTTCACAGGTACTATTTTCCAGCCAGGTATCTTCCATCCTATATCTGTGCAATTCATTCCTTTTTCCTAGATGCACCATCCTACATTTCCCTCTGTTGAAACCCATTCCGTTGGCTTTGGCCCAGCACTCTAATCTGTCAAGATCCTTTTGGATTCTCATCCTATCCTCGAGGGAATTAGCAACCCCACCCAATTTGGTATCATCTGCAAATTTGATCAGCCTACTCTCTGTTCCTTCCTCCAAGTCATTATTAAAGATATTGAATAGCACCAGACCCAGACCAGAACCCTGGGGCACCCCACTGGTCACGTCTTTTGAAGAGAAGCCATTATTGATCACCCTTTGGGTGTGTTCAGTCAACCAATTACAAATCCATCTTACAGTAGCACTATCTATCCCACTTTCTACTAACTTCTTTGCAAGTATACCATGGGAATTTTATCAAAGGTCTTACTGAAATCTGGATAAGCAATATTGTTTTGCTATACATTGACTTATTCATGTCCTCATGGCCTGTCAAATACAGTACCTAGTGGTGTGCTAATGAAAGATTAGTGTTGCAGTTGTGTCACACTGCAGGGTGTTGAAATACTGGGAATTTTCCTATAGGCAAGACTTTCCCAGCTTGCTCAGTGTTGGCTCTGTGAAATCATGCCTTCCAACCACTCCTTTAAAGTAGCTGTTAGCTCATGTCTCTTCGGACTGTCCTGTCCTTCAAAACTACATATCTCATAGGGATATTTTTCCCCACTATTGGTAAGGTTCAAGTCTAGTCCCATCTCATGCTCTTTCTAAGACAAGGAGAGCCAGCTCACCCTCTTGGTAGCCTGCTTACTTGTTTGACTGGGATGGCTTTAGTGCTGCTTGGTTTTGTGTGCTTCAATCTTTTTCAGAGTGCCTGTTCAAAAGTATGAACTAAAACCTAGAAAAAGAACCATCCTGCATCTGACCTATCAGGCTTCTTGGAAAGCTTTCCTATTGTCCTTCTCCCTCCCTGTGTGTGTCTGGTGTATATGTTTCTGCTTTGACATATTCTATTGCTGTGCCCAGGAGGTAGAGGAGGGGGAAGAACAGAAGTATTCAGGAAATACCTGGAAAGCCATGACAGCTGCCACTGCCTTCACATTTTACAAACCATGCAAGAGGAAAGTGAGACGCTGGTCTTTGGAGGAAAACTCCTTCTCCCTTTCCACCCCATGGATTCCTGCCTCTTCCACCACCCCTATATGATGATGATGATAATAATAATAATAATAATAATAATAATAATAATAATAATAATAAAATAAATAAATAAATAAATAAATAAATAAATAAATAAATGTGCTGTCAAATCAGTTGTGATGTGTGGGGACCCTTTTCAGGGTTTTCCAGATAGAGGTTTGTCATATCCCCTTTATGGGGGTACCCTAGGACTATGTAGAGCTTGGCCACAGACCTGCAGGATGGCTCTTTTCCTTAGAGACACAATGGGAAATGAATTTCCAATCTCTGGGTCCACAGCCAGATATGTCACTCGCTGAGCTATCCAGCTAGCTTGCCAGATATGAAGCAGGTCCATGTGTGTGCATGTGTGCTCAGGAAAAAAGTGGTGCTGTGCCTGTGTGTATGTAATCTCATAGAGGCGCCCACCACTTTTGACTGTGCAACTAGTCTATTGTGATATATTCAAGCATAGTTAAGTTTATACTTCAACCCATTTGTTGTTTTAATATGCCAAAAGAAAACTCTCTGTGCTGCATTCAGGGATAGCATGATAATGAAAAATTAAAACATGAGTAAACTGGATGCAGTTGTCAGTAGAGAGACACTTTACCACTAATTAAAATGAACTACAGACATTTCCTCTTGAGC